>CM034155.1:556840371-558046116 GCA_019776745.2 Taxus chinensis | reverse complement strand
CACCTCCCCACCTTATTGACTTGAACATGAATCTATAACATACATGGACGACAACCATAAACCTATTATTAATAGAGAAGTGATGATTGGAATTAGCATTAGAAAATAAAAAAGCATTACTTTCTTTCCATAACCAAAAAAAAAATTCCTTTTTGAAAGCATGCCAAATCTGGTTAAACTTATGTGGTATTTTGGGACTGTCTCAAAGTAAAACATGATGCCAAGTGAAACACTCGGAATAGAAAGGTGAAAATAAGGAATGAATGAAACTTTAATAACTGCGGGATTTACAAAAATACCAAAAGAAGTGTGGGAGTTTATAAATTCCCATAGAAAGGGCACATTGGCACAACTACTTCCAGTTGAACCAGATGCATTCTAAGAGAGAAGCATTGACGAAACACACACCACATAAAGTTTGTTATTCTGGGTTCCATATAGGAAAACCGAATTATAATAACTCTTGTTCACCTTGAATAAATCATGAGGAACAAATTCCCCGCCGAGTGTTAAACTTATCGATAATGGACAGATGTGGAAAAAGTATGCTCTCTTGTGTATAGAAAATTTCTTTTGACTGCATGCTCTCCATCGATGACTTACAGGAAGCAGTCATGTAAATGGAAAATGAAAATTCTCCCAGCCACATGGATTCGCTTACAAAATTTATAAATTACTATGGGATATTGTTGGCTTGGACCTGTTTTAGGTCTACCTTGAAGGGTTTTAGATCCATTCTATAAGCTCTCATATTAATAAAGGTAATATTAAGTTCATTACTAAGCTTGAATACCTTGATCTAATTAAATTTTTGCGTTCTATAAAATTTCTAAATGTTTTTACAAGGTTACTACCAAAGTTATTTCTATTTAACTACATAACATTCTTCCTATCATTATCCATGAGGAATAAACATGATTTATCTAAGGGCGTTATATCTTGGATGGCATCATTATAATCTAGGAAGGAATGAAATTGGATCATAGGTCCAACCAGTCAATGCTTTTTATTAAAATTGACTTCGAGAAAGCCAATGATAACATAGAGTGGCCTTTTGTTCTTGATATGCTTCAAGCCCTCAGTTTTTGTCCCATCTTCATTCAATCTTTTAAGATGCTTTTTGTGAATTTCTTTTCCTAGATCACTATTAATGGGCACATATAGGCTCCCTTTTCTCTGTTAGATCCATCAAGAAAGAATTCCTATTGGTGCCTACTCTTGATGTCCTTGCAGCTAAATTTTTTGGCTATCTACTTGCCAAAGTGAAGTCTCAGGGGCTTGTTAGGGGAATTGTCTTACCATATTTTGATAGATGTCAACTGATCAATGGTCATTTCACAAATGATTACTTTCTTATGCTCATTGAAGTTGAAAGTAACATTAGCAATGTTATGCATTGTCTTGAAACTTTCTATTTAGCTTCCATCTCTTCCATACAACGTTGAAAAACAAACTATTACAAAAAATCCTTCCTCCCAACGCCCCATAGATGGCTTTGTATGGTTAGAAGATGATTGACCATGGTGAGATTTTTAAAGTTCTTGGTATTCCTATTTCTTTTGAAGCTTCCCCTGCAGATCTTTGGTAGTATGTTGGGTAATGGTTGGCTCAAAAAATAGAATACTAGATAACTTAGTCTCTGTCTTGAGAGAGAAAATGTCATATTTTCTCCAAAGTGCTTGAAGCCATACACATGTATTATTCTTCCTGCTGGGTCCCATCTATAAAATCTATGCAAAAGTTTGAAAAAATACTCAAATATTTTCTCTGGACTAATGAGCCTCTTGTAAAATATTTCTCAGATTTGCATGAGAAACTTGTTGTCTTCCCAGAGAATCAAGAGAGTTAGGTCTCATTGACATTTTACATCAAGAAAAATCACTCTACACCAAATGGATAATTTATAGCATAAAAGGGGAAGAATCTTGGAAAGTGTAGAGAAAAAATCTCTGCACTTGGGTACATTTCTAGGTCCTAAAAGTATATTAGCATTTACTTGATTCCTAAGAAAGAAAATTAGTAATTGACAACTCCTTTTAGTCTTTTGCTTTGTCTTCTACACTTTTATTGGCTTCATACATCTTGCACTCTTTATGGAATTTGAATGTTTTACTTTACTACAGCCTCAGACACTAGTTCCTAGCTGGGACACTAGCTTTAGGCACTCTTTTCCTTCTTTACCTTTTTCTTACCATTTTTGACCCCTTTTACTTCTTGATTACTTTTTACTACTTTGGGTTGTTCTTTGAGTTTCCAATTATGAAATTCAAACAAGGGAATCATATAAATACATAGTTATGTTTTCAAAATAATGGACCAAACACTAACCATTACATACTATCACCTAAGATTGTATCTAAATTCAAAATATCACATCAAAGCATCCATCTAGAACATTCACTCAAGGGACAAGTGTTGCATTCTTCTGCATACATAACATAGGAGGGGAAGTTTATTTTATTCCATCTCACACATTCTATACATTTACAATATTCTATATCTAGCATGTTATCATTGTGCAACTTGCACAAGGGTGTCCTAGGGAATCATTACATAGAATCACACAAAGAACTACATGGAGACTAAAATATAGTGCAACACTTGGTACTAAGTTCACTCTTCGGGTGACCATTGAGGTCAGTATGAATCCACATTCTACATCTTTTTATTATATTTGATGTGGCTTGTGGATATGTGCAGGTAAACAACTTATGTTATAGGTTATAGGTACATTTGCGAATCAAGGAAAAAAACTAGAGAGATAAATAGAGACTATCAATGAAGCTCATCCTATATAGAAGAGGCCAGATCTAGTTCATTCTAAGAGACACTAGTGACCAGAATGGACACTAGCATCCAAATGCTCTTATCTTCCCATGAGCACTCTTGTATGGAACATTCCAGAGTCTTAGACTCTCTTGCAAGCATTGGAAACAATCTTCAGTTGTTTTTAGCTATTCATCTACCTAGACCACTTCTAGATTGATCGGCAATCAACCGAGTCATTCTATCTCCCTTTTTCTCTTAGGGTTTCACATTAATACATTCTTATTTTTTTGTCTTATTGTATATTAACATTTATATATCATACACTATTGTATTTACTCTGAAATTAAGATTTAATTCAAATTATATTAAATCATTTTTTGAACCCCACTCATGATCAAACATTTAGATCCTCTTTTTTCCTATTCTATTTGATCTTCTTTCATGAATCCTCAAGTCTCCTTACATCAATTACTCCAAATGCACCCACCTTGGAAATATATTATCCATAAATCCCTAGAAACTATGTACCTCCCTCATAATATGCCACCTACACAAGTGAATTTAATCTTTGATCATCTCTCCCAAGACTCTATTGGTCCTAACACCACCACTAATCATCCATTTGCAAGTCAATTCAAGCTTTACATTGTTTATTTCAAGATAAATTTCAAGCTATGGAAACAACGATTACATTTCTCAAAGATAAAATCCAATACCTTAAGGATTATTCTTAGGCTCATGCTAGCTATTCTTCTACACCTAATCTTAATCATATTTCTTCTACATGTGCTCAAATAAGTGAACCCTAAGTCTTAATGCTACCAACACCTCTCAAGTTTGATATAAATTCTAAGCAACATGATATTCTTCCTAAGCTCATCAATCACTAGTTAATCAACTTGCCAACTTCTCATTACTACCCTCCTTATCAGTTTAGCAAATACATAGGTCTCCCATTTTGTAATTATCAAAGTTTTAATAGACATTATGACAATGATTACTATTTTTTAAAATTAATAATTAAGCACCTTGAGAATTAGGGTTTTGTTTTATTTGCTACACAACATTTTGTTATATGCTCATCTCCAATTGCTACATCCCATTGGGCTCCAAAATAAGACCCCTCTATGTCTAGTGAGCATCATTCCATCATTCCTAATGTTCTTTCTTTAGTTATTCAAGAGTCTCCTATCCAACCCAATGTTATACAACCTTTAAAAACTCATACCCCATCTCCTCCTCTCATCAAGTCTTGTACAACATTACTAATTCCAACTAAGAAACCATATATCATAATCCATGCCCCATCACGTCCTCCTATCAATTCCGTTACAGCATTACCAATTCTAAATCAGCAACTACCCACCAATCAAGACCAACCAATTCATCCTGTGATAGATAACCTCTTTAAAATTCTTTCTATCAACCGAAAAACCAAAGCTGGTCATACTCTTACTCCTACCTACCATTGTGGCAACCATATATTTTATTATGAACAAATAAAATGCTCCCATAGATCTCCATCACTCACACACTTAGGGGGCATCGTACTTCCTCCCCCTTCCTTCACTATTTGTTTTCTGTAGTGTTTAGTACTACACTCACACTCTACGCTTCATGTTGCATCTTCCTAAGCACACATACATCTTTGGTACACATATTTTACCATTATTACCCAATGACACATTGTAGTGTTACGGTTCACACTTGACTATCGAGGGAACACTTCTTCCATGAATCTCACATCAGACACTCTTCATGCTCTTTGCTTCATGATACATCTTTTCTATCATCTATTCTCAACACAACACATTCATTTCCAGATGGAACACTCTTGTTCTATGAGTCATTCTTGATTTTTGAGGGGGAATTTAAAAATGAACCTCATCTCATACACATCCACTGGGGGGTAACACTACTCCTATCATCTACACACTTTTCATATCACAACATCACACTCATATAACATTTACATATCTTGGTTGCATTTCTTCTTTCTAACTTATACTACTGACATCTTTCTCTTTGCTTACTATGCTAGACAAATTCCTAGTATGTTGTTATATTTCTCTATATAAAGATGCGCCTTCACTTGGTATCTTGACGTGAATGTAGGACCTATCGAAAATTCATACACATTGCTTGATGCTCGACACAACTCTTTATGAGTCCCACCGAGGCTCCTGGGGCATCTACTCTTGCTACTCTCATACAATACACATCAAAGGTTCTATTTCTACATCATTTACGTTACTATCACTATAATTTCTACCGATTTATAGATGCTCTGACATACTATCTATATTTCTAACATACTAATGGTTACTTCATGTGTAGCATTTTCTTTACAGGATCTATATAACCATGGTTATATGTCACCTTTTGCTTACTATTATTTGCTACTCTTTGCTATTGTTTTTAGGTTATTCTCTATTTCTTGTCTGATTATTGTATGTTTTTTTTTATCACTTTGGTTTTGATTATCATGACATTGTGAGCAATGTCCCATTTATTTAAACCTCTTTTTGTGGTCTATCTTTTCTTCACACTTACTTATTACATTGTCTTCTTTTGCATGCTAGCTACTTTTACTACTAACACTTGTTATTAGCCTATATTGTTTGCATGTGCCTTGGTTTCTACCATGCACATCCCCTACCCCTTGTAGGTATCCACTTTCATATATGTATATCATATTTTTTTCCTCTCCTTTGGACCACATTACCCTATAGTTTTTGCATGCAACCCAAATGAGGGGGGCACCTATTAGGTGAAAAAATCACCCTTACAACATCTTAGAGCTACAATACAAATCAGCACATTACCAAATCAACACACTTAAATACAGCCACATAACGGTCCATAATCATACTTAGACCTCATAGATAGAGCAGAAACTAGCGCCCAAACCTAGACAGTAATGGTGAGCACTTGTATCCCCCTAGGTGTTTTTATCCTATGGAAAAAACATTCAAATTCTCATATCAACACAATCTCCAACCACTTTCAAAATAGTTCTACAGTAGCATTAATTTTCCTCAAGTTACAAAATTCACTTTATAAGTACATTTAAGTTACAATCAGGTATAATCAAAACAATCAGAACAAATCAGGACATACGATATGTAGTGGTGCTTATTCGGGAAGCATCATGGATGGAGAGAAAAACATCCCTCTCCCCCAACACTTTTCTCTTTGCATGAGATCACCCAAAGAACTTGCACTTGGCATGAGATCACCCAAAAAACTCGTGCTTAGTGTGAGATCACCCAGAAAAATCTCTCTTGGTATGAAATTTCCCAAAAACCTCACCATTCAGAAAAAAATTCAGTAGCATCTCCAAGTAAATCAGGATAAATTTCTATCTCATACTCTCTTATGTATCAAGTGGACACTTTCCTTTTACATACTTTCACAATTTTACTTATTTATACATATGTTACTTTGATATGGAACTTTGAATAATTTTTTGCTCTTATTTTGAAGTTCGGTCCTTAATACGCAACAAGGAGAACCTCACATTAGTGGCCATAACACAATACTATGCATACGTTTCACCCATAGGGTCCACTTCCCTCTCCTAGTCTCCACACTTGACTTTCTTATTACTTCACGCTTCACTTGTCCACTTGACACGCTATCAGAAACACTCTTCTCTACAATATCATAAGGTACACATCTTCTATATACTTTATGCTATCAATTATTTACTCAACAACATAAAGTGGGGAAAATGTAGACACAAAATATAT
This sequence comes from Taxus chinensis, assembly GCA_019776745.2. NCBI lineage: Eukaryota > Viridiplantae > Streptophyta > Pinopsida > Cupressales > Taxaceae > Taxus > Taxus chinensis. The sequence continues at coordinate 558,039,595 of CM034155.1, read as the reverse complement.
GCACTTGGGAACATCTCTAGGTCTTAAAATCATGCTAGCATATACATTATTCCTAATCAAGAAAACAAGTAATTGACAACTCCCTTTAGCCTTTTGCTTTGTCTTTTGCACTTTTATTGGCTTCATACATCTTTCACTCTCACCGGCATTTGGATGTGTTATTTTTCTGTGCCCTCAGACACTAGCACCCAGTTGGGACACTAGTTCCAAGTTCTCTTGTCCTCCTAGGTGCTCTTGTCCTTCTTTACCTTGTTGTTATCCTTTTGGACCCCTTTCACTTCTTGATTACTCTTTACTACTTTAGGTTGGTCTTCCAATTGTCAATTACGAAATTCAAACAAGGGAATTATATAAATACATAGTCATTTATTCAAAATAAGGGACCAATCACTAAACATTACATACTATCACCTAAGCCTGCATCCAAAGGCACAAGAGCACTTCAAAGCATTCATCTATGACATTCACTTAAGGGACAAAGGTTGCATATACAACATAGGAGGGGAAGTTTGTTCTATTCCATCCCACACATTCTTTACATCTATTATATTCTAGATCTCTCCTGCTATCATTGTGTAACTTTCACAAGGGCATACTAACGCATCATTACACACACTTACACAAAGGAACACATGGAGTCTGAAATGTAATGTAGTGCTTGGTACTAAGTTCACTCTTCGGGTGACCGGCAGGTTCACTCCGACTCCACATTCTACATATTTTTTATTAGATTTGATTTGGTTAGTGGATATGTGTAGGTAGACAACTTGTTTTGTTGGTTACAGGTACATTTGGTGATCAAGAAGTGAAACTAGAGCGATAAACATAGACTAGTAGTAAAGCTTCTCCTACACATAAGAAGAAAAATCCAGGTCATTCAAATAGACACTAGTGCCCATGATGGACATTTGCACCCAAGTGTTCATGTCCTCCCATGGGTGCACCTATCCAGCACATTCTTGAGTCCCAAAACCTCCTTTGAGCATTGATGAAACTCTTCTTAATATGTTTCAGTTGTTCACTTACCTAGATCAATTCCTAATTTCTTGGGATTCAGCTAAGTCTCTCTATATCCCTCTTGTTCTTAGGGTTTCACATTTTTACATGTTTATTTACTTGTGTCTTACTATATATTAGCATTTGTATATCATATACTACAATAGTTACTCTGCAATTAGATTTAATACCATTTGTATTAAATCAGAAAGTGCTTCTATGACATGGCATCATTGATGGTTCCCCTTTATGGCCACTCTACCTGGAAATATATTAGCTTTTCCAATATTATCATTACCCCTATCCCAATCAAGTTGGTCTGTAATTTCATGCTAAAAATTGCTTGGAAAGCCTTGGAGTAAGTCAAACCATGGCTTTTATAGAATGGCAATGGCTTCCGTAATGGTCTTTCACTTAACCAATACTCCCTATGGTGGTTTTCTGTCATTCAATTCTAGGATCGTTGCTTTATCAAGGTTCCTGGGATTCATGTGCTTCACCTTTTTAAGTGAGGAATTCACACTATCTAGGACGTTTTTCACAAATGTGCTCAGTCTTGGAATTCTTGGAATGAGCTCAAGGATCAATTTAAATTAGCTCTACATGATCGTACCATTATCAACATTTGATATCATCTCCTTTGTTCTTGATCACGTGATCCTAAAAATCTTTGTGCTTCCCTCTTTTCCTTGGTGGATGGATTGGAAGAAGTATGTGGACACCCCATTCTAGAATTACTCTGCTGGAAAAGGCTATGCTTTGTTTTTTCCTCATTTTCCATGGTTAGAAAACTCAACACCTGGTGGGGATTACAATCTTCTCAATCCAATTGGAGAAGGAGATTCGATACTGTTTGGTTCACTTGTGTGGGACTAAAAATCGAGCATTTTTTATGGTGTGTTCTTCGCCAAGGCCTTCCGATTAGTGCCCGTCTAGTTCATCTCAGTGTTCTAGCCCCGAAATGCCCCTATTGTGGCAACTTGGAAACCTTGTCTCATCTCTTCTGGTATTGTAGTAAATTCCAAAAGTCTTGGAACTGAATTCATTCATTCTTCCTCCCCTTTAGACAAGAATGTTTTACCTGGCATCACATTCTTTCAGGAAATAATCCTAGAATGCCTCACAAGTTTTCCCAGATTTGGCATGCTTTCAGAGGGGGAATTCTCTTATAGCTTTAGAAAGAATGAAATTCTTGTTTATTTGTTAATGTTGAAGCTAACCATCAATTCTCTATTTATAATAAGTTTATGATAATTGCAAATTTATTACTAAATATTCAAGTGTAAAAAAACAAGGTGGCACTCGAGGTGGAACATCTCCAGAATCTTCTTCGACACTCGGGTGACGCCCTTTACAACCTATCTCGTGAGCCACTGTCCCCCTCCCAATGCTCCCTACGCCATGACAATCATCCCAGAGGTGGCGATTGTTGGTGCCACTCGTAGCGTCGTTACTTCACCCAGGCCCTCTATTCCCCACGCAGTTAGCCTTCGTCGAGAAGTTTTTCCCCTCTACCTTCAGCTTACCACCGAAGTTGGGATACCCCTCCACCTCCTAGGCAACTTGGCTAGGGCTCGCCCACCGCCCTCTAGCCACGCACTCACGATGGTTGGAGCCTCCCACCTCCACCTAACAAATTTCTCAAAATGTCTCTTTCCATCTTGACTAATCAAGGCATTGCTGATTATATGGAAGAAGGAAACCAACCCGGCTTTGGTTGGGACGTGTTGGACAACGACAAGGACCTTCCTGGCTCTATCTAGGACGACCATGATCCGCCATCTTCAAGTCAACAATTTGCAGTGGCGGCTTGATTTCCTTTCTTCTGTGCTTTTTGATGTTTTCTAATAGATGACTCTCCTAGGCTCTGCCTAGTGTACTATTCTTGAGACTTTGGACATGCTTCCATATCATCCATTTTTTTGTGAATTATCTTGTATCATTTACTTGTTATTTTAATATAAGATCATACATACATACCCAATCCAATGGTTCAAAGAAATTTATTAGCTAGAAATAATGAGACTTAGTTTCAAACTAAGAACATGGTCTTAAAGGCGTGGTTAATGCTATAAAATAGCTATTTATAAAAATTGTATTGCCTCACCTAAAAATTGTATTGCCTCACTGAAGAAAGAGGAAATTCAGCGCGCCTACTCAAAATGCACATACTATTTTGAAAGGATTTTTTTTTTTTTTGACTGTGTCATAATCATCTTACATCCCATGATATAATCAAATAATTTGTTTATGCGATTACTAGAGTTCAACGAAATTATTCAAACTTACATGCATCACTTGTAATCATAGAATCCACAAGATCTCATTTTTTAATAAAATGACACTTGCTGTTCAAGATGAAATAGGAAGATGGCGTCAAAACCTGCTCTTCACGGAAATCTTTGGATTCCAATTGTTGATATGACACGTTATTTTATAAGAAAAAATAAGCAAGCTCTGGCAAACCTTGGATGATCCGCATGCGTTCGAGGGACCTCCAAATACATTAATATAATCATCGTTTGACAGAAACCAAACAATTCATTAATTAACATATGAATATTTTATCCACTGGAATGCAATGTGATTTAGAAATTTGATTTGTTTCTTTTATTTTCAAAGAGCGACTTGGAAAGCGTCAATTACCCACAAATGTATACTTCAATATTACCTCCACAAAATAGAATGGATTGGATATACTTTCTTTTTATAATACGTTAAATTAACAATCACATACCATTTTTAACAATGAAAATCACAAAACATGGGAATCATGCGGACTTCATACCGGAGGAAGAAATCTCTATGTTATTGTTAAAATATAAGGCATTGAGTCGAAGTATAACTTTTTACTTCTGTAATTGAGTAATGTCTATTGCAATTTGAAGATGGTTTTGAGTTGAAGTATAAATTTTACTTTTGTAGTTGAATAATGTGTATTAAAATTTGTAGATGGTGTTGAACATATTATGGGCTCAATAATAATATTAGTAGCATAGTGTTTCATGGGAAAGTGGTATCACTTCATAAATGTAATATATTTATGTTGAGATATTATAAGTTATGTTGAAACAAATTAAATAAGGGAGAGGAGCCAATGCTTGCGAATTGTAATTTATAATCTATATTCAGATAAGTATGTATCAAAATTTTATTTTTAGAAATATTTTTTTATATATGGACATGTATCCATATTACAAATTTTATTTTGAGTTGGATTGACCACCTTACACTCCTTTTCTAAGGTTGTTTTTCAAAAATGAACAAAATTTCATATGAAAAACGTGTGCAATACCCATTGACATTTTATCACCCAATGACCAGTAGAAAATGATTGTGTTAATATTCATTTTTGATGCTACTACATTTAGTATTGAAACTAATATTAGATATAACAATTGCGAATAAACATCACCATCCTTCCTTTAATGCTAAGAAGTTAACACTTGTTATAAAAAATGCATTGGTAGATTATTTTCATCTACAACAAACGTCCTAACAAGGAATGAGAGTTTTTCTTACGTTAAATGTACTTGATCTTAATGCTTCCAAAATTTACTCCCCATTTACTCCCGCCAACATTTCATTTATTTCCTCTCCAACTCCATTGACCTCCACACAAAATGTGTATGTGTTAAACACTATAGGGGTCTAGTTATTAATTTTGGATAATTAAGTTTTAAAGAATAATATCATTTTTCCTATTGGATACTCAATGAGGAACCAAATCATCATCCATGCACATGATGAGACAGGTCCTATTAAGTGTGTTAAATTCATTGATACTATAGTTAATTATTTTCACTAAAACACATGAAACCAAATATTTTGTGTTCATTAGAATTTCTAAAGAAGGAGCATCTCATGATGCTTGAAGAAACATAAATAAGCTACAATAAGCCTTATCAACGCAGGGACACTATGTATTTGGAGATTGAGATTTTTTCCCTCCATAAGGGTTAGTTTGAATAATTAAATCTTCTAATGTAATTACTCTTTACTATAAGAGTAACAGTAGAAAAGAGTTGTTTCATCCTTAGACTACATAAGAAGAGGAGAAATAGGTTTCCTATGATATTGGTAAGATCATTTTTAGTTGTCATAACCAAATTCAAGTTGTCCTAAACAAATTTATCTATTCTTGTTTGTAAGTTAAGGAAATATATCAACAAAGAGAGAATTAAGGGCTTATCTTAGAATAGGGGATAAGACAACCATGTATATCCTTGCTTTAGAATTCCTAGTAAGAATTTCAAGGAGGATCTCCATAGGAGGAGGAGAGATGATTTAGTATGGATTGGGAGTGAAGAATATCATAGAATAAGATGGGAATAGAATGTTGGAAACATGGATTATGTAATGATGAAGACCTTGTCAATGGTCATGAATAAGTACAAGTTAATGTGCATGAATTATGTGTCTCACTCAGCTCCCTAGATGCATGTGAATGATCTTGAATTGGTACAAGTTATATTTAATATAATAATGCTTAAATCATTTCTAATTTACTATATCTCTTCCTATACCTTATTATGTTCTAATTATCCTCCAAATGGAAAATAATCCAACAGAAAGGAATTGTAGTGCCCACATTTTTATAGCCTCGGTTATCTGTTGACTTCTTTATTCATATATATGATTTGATAGGGATTTTATATATTTTAAACATTATGTTATGTTATTTTATCTTCATGGACATGTATGGTGATTTGGGCGCGTAACACCAATTTAGGTTTGATTAGTATGTTGGCACACTTTATTTGAAGTTGTTGATACTAACATATTGCTATGTTACTTGGGACTAATTTATATACGATGGATGCATAGTTTAGTTGCATGTCTTGATGATATAGATTATTCGATTATTGATGAGAACACATGATAACATGGATGCATGTCATTTATATGTATTTTAATGGCTATCACATGATGAATTGTGTGAAAGTGTGCATATTTCTCATTTACGATTCCATGTTGATGTTGTGATATCATAGATTTGCATGTTTAGAATTGATCATTTATTGAGTAGTTTATTTATACATGTCTTAGGCAGATGCATTTAATGTGTGTATTGGAGTGTCCAGGTTACAGGTCAAAAGAGAACATGGGTTTCACGGAGGCTACGCAGTTTGTGCACAAGCGGCCCATGGAGCTAAGTCCTAACCATGTTAGTTGTATGAGGCCTTATTGTTTTATTTTAATTTTTGGGCACCATGAGTGACCCTTATTTGTAATATTATATTTCATGTAAAATGTCAATTTTTATTAGGTTATTTAATTTGTTAAGTAAACTAGGATGGGGGAACTTAATGGTCCCCACTTGCATTAAGTATGTATTGCATTTGTGTGAGTCTATGTTAAATAGGGAGGATTGAGGTCACATGAGCAACCTTGCGTGGACCCCACATTCCTCTAAATTTATGTCCAAATGTGTCAAACCGGATTTTGGGCTATTTTTGGCATTTTTGATGACCACTTTTTAGTTTTGGCAGTTCACTTAGCATGAAAATAATCCCTTTGACCGTACCTATTAGGTTAGTGGGCTTAAGTCCAAGGCATAGAAGGGAGTTTCCCTCCCATTTAGCCTCTCTTTTTGTTCACCATCCATATAAGATTGATTTGGAATGTGTGTGTTGTGAAAATTTTCAAAAACTTGTCTCATTTTCTTTTTGGGTAATTTGGGAGATGGGTGCTTAAATGTGAGTTTATCTTTTTTTCTATTTTATTTTCAGGAATATTTGACTTGGAGGTAAGAGAGGGATCACACAAGTCACCCCCTTATTAGTGAGTAAATTTATTTATCTTTCTTCAAATACGACCTCATGGGGGAGAAAGAGAAACACTTTTTTTTTGGCTTTTGCTTGGTGCTTGGAAACTTTTAGAGTTGGAGTTTTGCTTGGACAAGGAATTGGGAAAAGCTTAGAGATTTGGATAGCTATTGGAGGTAGGCTCTTTGATCTTAATTTGTGTTACATTAAAATGTTAGATCTTAGATTTTCTTATAGTTTGAAATGTGTGTCTCGTTGCATGTGTTGTATATTGTTTGGGTATATTATTTTTTATTTTCTCCATCCAACATATGACTTGATGGATTTTGGAGTTTTATTGGGGAAGAGAGAGGGAATTTTTCCTCTTAAACCTCATGGCTTGATAGGAAAGCCATGTTGGTTCTTTTTATTCCCCCTCATATGCTTTTAAGGTGGGGAAGGTGGTTCATATGGTTTGAATCCCCTCCCTTCTCCTTAGAGAGGAAACCTAATGGGTTTTGAAAATCCTCCGAAGGAGGATTTTAGGTGAATGGGTGGAGAAATAAGGAGGGATTGTTGTCTTGGTGGGATAAGGAGATTTTGTGAAGAATCTTGTAAGTGTGTATCCTATGGTTTGGACCACACTCTTTAGCATTATTAGATGTCTCATCGACTCTTCCCCATTTATTGAGGATGAATATGGTTATTCTCCACTTTTTATTTGGTTTGGTAAATCTTGTGTTTTATTTAGTGTATGAGATTAGTCTTGCATAGGTGCTATGATTGTGTTTATGTTCTCCCTTTAATTTTGTGCCCATTTGTGGAATCCAAATCTCTCTCCCATAGACTTGGGGGAGGCTAACATGTCCTTTCAACCTTTACAAAGACATGTAATAATGCCTATATGTTGGGCGGTAAAATAAGTCTTTCTCCATGTGTTGGATTCTTTGAAAAGAACATACAAAAGTTGGAGCTCAAGTTTGAAAGCTGGCTAGAGTTATTCCTTGAGTGTCAATTCCTCTCATTTGTTGTTCTCGCCACTTTTTTGAGAAGTTACTACTCTCATTGTAATCGTATGTGAATATAGATTTTTTGGGATGTTTTATGTGTCTTGTAAAGTTCCCATTTTGTGACTTGGGATTGCCTAGTAAACTAGTGTTACATTAGTATTTTCAACCTCCCTTCAATCTTGGAATGAAGCCTTGTAATGTTTTTTCTTTGTGCATCTTTAGTATCTTTGAAATATTGTTGTATTTGTGAGCTTAAGCTCCATGGGAAATAAATTTTGTAAAATAGTTGATTGTATGATAATATGGATTGTAAGAGTCTTAATCTTTGAAAGGAAACACAAGTTTAGTTGGTTAAGATGTTATTTCCACAAAAATATGCAAAGATTTTGTTGTTAAGAGCACTGAAAGAAAATGTGATTCTATGCAAATAAAAGTTAGATCTCCCTATTGTAGAAGTTTGTGGTCTTATATATAGTATATGCATATGATATATATATATATATATAATGTAACTCTTGCATTTCTTGGTAGTATGGAAAATGACTAAGAGGGAAAACGATCAAATACAAGATTGATTATAAGTATATTTCTTTACACTTGTGGAATTTTTGTAACATTATTGTTTTAGAGGAAATCGGTAATACTTTTCTAGTCCATGTGAATCTTAACTAAATGGTTGCATTAGTAAATCAACTGGTTGAAAGAAAAATCTGTCTTCACTAAGTTTAAAATATGTTTCCTATAGAATTCGCTAATTACATTAAAATACAATGTAGTTACATTCTGAATTTGGATTATACAAGTGAGACAATGCCTTGTTTTTCAATATGTATATCTTGGAATGAATTCATTTGTAAAATCTTTTGAGGATATTTCATTTATTTTCTGGCAAATCAAGTTTCCTCTCCTTTTACCTGCAAGAACATTTTAATAACTTATATTAGCATCCTCATACATATAAAAATTATATATATCTGAAATATAAGCTTTTAATATAGCTGGATACTTCATTTTTTACAAATATAAGAAATGTGAATTAGGTCCCTATCTTAATAGATTATATAATACAATATTAATAACATATTATATATATATATATATATATATATATACACACACACATTTATATTTTTATAAATACAAGTTTAGAAATAATAATAAATATAATAATACACAAACTTTCGGCGAAGTTGTTGTATAAGTGTTGTTAAAAAAAAAGTGATGTGGGGAGGGGCCGAACCCCCTCAAACTTACGCAACCTAAATGGTGGTGTGGCCTATGGCTACACCGTCACCTCACCCTCCAAACTCCCAAACCCCCGTACCCCGCCAGACCCCTTACACCCCACTCCCCGTGTATCCTCCTAAATCCCTTTTGCCCATAGCCCCACACCTCCATGCACTGGCACCAACCTCTATATTAACTGCCCTCACACCACCACTCCTAACCGCATCCACTAAACATTACACGTGGCCGAACACCCCTACTATGCCCCTACAAAATCTACGGTTTTTTTCTTACCTTGAAGTTTGTTTATATCGGTTTTCATATTATTTGATAATATATATATATAGGCAATATTTTCCTCTCATTTTTTCCAAAAAAAAATGTGTATAATATATACTCAACCTAGAGAAGATTTCCGGTAAAGGAAAAATATTAAAAAAAAAGGGACTAGCATGGAATGAAATGGGGGAAAAGAAATTCCTCCATCAACACCCTGCAAAAAAAATTACTTCGATGGCCATCCATGGCCTCAACCTACACAACTTGCAAATGGACAAAAAATAAAACCAAATTGAAGAGAAAGGAAAGGGAAAGAAAATATACGGATGGATTAGGGAAACTTCTAGGGACAACATCTAAATCAAGGGCCAATATTAGATTTGATCCTAGGGTTCACACTTAATCCTACACAAACTTTTTAGTCATCGAAGTTTGTGGGATTAGGAAATAAAAATAAAAAGAAGGGTGTGCGGGGGGTCATTTAGTTTTAAAAGGCGGTGTGTGGAGACTTTCTGATGTGATGCTAGAAAAATTTTTAGTAAAGTACCCATGAGGAGAAATAAATAAGTTTAAGATGGAAATCGGGACAAACAAGATAATTAAGTTGGGTAAATCAAATTAGTATAAAATAATTAATAACGAGAATCAGATAAGACACCATAATTAGTCTATGTTTACCTTAAGAACAAAAATTTACCCAAACTTTTAACTACCATTTGTTGTGGTTTTTCTATGTCCCGAGTTGCGGGGGGGCATTACATTTTGTATCAGAGTGATGGTTTGCACATGCGGATGACTCTGGGTAAAATATTTAATTAGATATTAATGTTTTAATAACATTAACGAAAATAATTAAAATATTCCCACAACCTTCTACAACTTAATAATGCATTTTCTTAGTTCGTACACAGGATGGAACACCCGTAAGACATCAATCCATTAGGGACTTGGAATGTAGATCGCCCTACGTCTCGAGTCGACAGGCACCTAGAGTTCAGACCTTATAATTTAGAGGCTCTTTAGACAGCTAATAGGTGGTTGTACAACAATGCCTTCCACCACTGTAGGGGATCAGAGAGGAAGATGTACAGTCAGAAGATGATGAGACGGTAGGTGAGGATGCACACTCAAAGCCACAAGAAGCACGATACCCCTGAGGCTAGGAGAGGTCACGTAGCCCTTTCATTCACCATGAGATGGTATCCTCGCGCCTTTGCAGTCATTCACACAGCTTTGGAGGAACCATTTGCGGATAGGTGACCACATTAACATGTTAGACCCGCAACAGTCGTTAGGATTGCGATATAGGCAAGTGTGATTAGATACCCTTCTTCACTTGCATCCACCTACGTACACTGGACACTATAGATGGATTTAGCACCCGAGTCATGGCTCCTTATCCTTAATAGATTATTTTTCTTGCACTCTTAACGAGCAGAAATATAAAGGCTATGATCGTCTATACACCTCCTCTGAGATGTCAACAGGTGTTTGGTGGAGGAATGAGCAAGTGGAAGCTCCATTTGACTCGAGATATAGTTACCTGGGAGTTGTTTGAGGAACATTTCAGGGCTCATTATATGTCAGAGCATTTCAATGCAGAAGAGGATTGTTAAGTTTCATGACATACAACAGGGCTCTGGACATAGTGGCAACAGTATGAGAGCAGGTTATTGAATATTTTGCAGTATGTGGATTACCTGCAAGACTGAAAAAATTACGTAGGTTAATAGGGTTTATTCGGGGCCTCAAATAAAGACATAGTAGGAGCAGTTAAGATGTTGTATCTCCTCCCACATTTGAGAAGGTTTGTTGAGAATGCATAATTAATTGAGGAGAACAGGACTAGGGCACATGGAACACTAAGATAGGAACAAGATAAAATTTTAGGAGAAGTTATAGGCCTTTTAGAACTAGAGGTAACGTGATACAACACCACCCCCTAAAGGAGGATTCTTGAATCCTCTAGCGGTATTGATGGCTCTACAACATCCACAACAATAGACATAACATCAAGGCCACCAGCAGTAGGGGGATCAAAAGAGTTAGAGCTTACAGAGAGGTTGTACAAGAGGAGGTTTTGGTGTATCCAGGAATAAGACACATCATACTAAACAAGCACAAATAGTTTACATGTGGAAGTTTGCTAGGGTTGGGCTAGCTGGATCAGTTCACTAGAGTACATGAGGGACCCCATCTCAAATGGGTACATGAGGATGTTTAATTTGTGGGTCCCCTAATCATTATGCGTGTATGTGTCCACAGAAACTTAATACCATGGATATGGAGAGATATCCTAGATCTGATAAGATAGTGGGTGATGTAAGTCATGCCCATCATGTATATGCAGAAGTTGATAACCACCAAGCTGAGCATCAATCCATAGTTATTAAGATGATAAGTATTATCAGGGGTATTTCTCTCTCAGTACTCTTTGATTCAGGTGCTTCAATTTTTTTATATCTCCTTCTATAGTGGACCAGTGTGGGCTAGTGGTGGCTAGGTAGCCAAAAAATTAGCAGGTTGAGTTGGCCTCTTGGGCTAAACTCTCTGTGGAATTGTATCTAGAGAGTTACATATTTGACTTAGGATTCTTCTCCACTACACTTCATCTTTGAGTTATACCTCTAGGATCCTATCAGGTAGTTTTGGGTATGGATTAGCTTGAGGCTCATCGAGCCAAGGTGTATTGCAGGAATAAGGTCATTGAGTGTTAGGATTATCTTGGGAGTGCAATTGTGATTTCAGGGATGCAAAGGCCTATCTCTTTGCGCATGATCTCAGCTAAACAACTCAAGTGGAACATGTGCAAACGTTATCAATTATTTACTATCACCATCAGTAATCGATCAGAGAGAACTCCAGAGCATTTACCCTTAGATGATCATATAGTTTTGAGGGAGTATGTAGATGTGTTTCCAAGTGAGCTTCCAGGGTTACCACCCTGAAGAGAGGTGGATTTAAAAATTGATTTAGTGCCAAGATCAGCACCAATTTCTAGGACACCCTATCAGATGAAAAATCCTGAGTTGCATGAGATGAGGATACAGTTAGAGGACTTCTTGGAAAAGGGTCTCATTCGCCCTAGTGTATCTCCTTAGGGATTGTCAATCATATTTGTTAAGAAGAAGGATGGTTCTCTAAAAAAAATTATAGACCTCAGACAGCTCAACATAGTCATAATAAAGAACCGTTATCCACTCCCTAGGATTGATAACTTGTTTGATCAAATGCCATGAGTGAGAGTGTTCTGTAAAATTGATCTCAAGTCAAGATATCATCAGTTGTGAATACTAGATTTAAATATTCATAAGACATCTTTTTGCACACGTTATGGGCATTATGAGTTCACAGTTATCCCTTTTGGTTTGATCAATTCCCCAGCTGTCTTCATGAGCCTCATGAATGGAGTATTCAAGAACTTTTTGGGATGCTTTATCTTAGTTTTCCTAGATGATATATTGATTTATTATTGTTCTGAGGAGGAACATGAGGATCATTTGAGATAGGTACTACAGGTTTTGAGAGAGTAGAAGTTGTTTGGGAATTTGAAAAAGTGTAGCTTCTTTTAGACATAGATTCAGTACTTGGGAAACATCATATTAGGCGAGGGTATCTCAGTATATCCCTCTAAGATACAGGCTATTATGGATTGGCCAACACCCACATCAGTCACTGAGGTGAGGATTTTTATGGGTTTAGTAGGTTACTACCACAGGTTTGTACAATACTTTTCCTAAATTTCTCACCCTATTACTTCCCTCCAGAGAAAAGGGAAGAAGTTTGATTGGTAAGAGAAGTATGAGCAGGACTTCCAGTTGCTTAAGGAAAGGTTAACCAAGGCGCCTATCTTAGTAGTTCCAGACCCTACAGAGGATTTTATCATTTGTAATCATGCATCACTAGAGGATATAGGATTAGTTCTTATGTAGGAGCATTGGGTTATTGCCTTTGATTCACGTAAGCTCATATATTACGAGATTAGTTATCCTAATCATGACTTAGAGCTTGCAACAATTTTTCTTGCTCTTGTGAATTAGAGTCATTTTTTTTGGGTAAACCTTTCATTTTGAGGACAAATCATCTTAGGTTGCAGCATATCTTCTCACACCCAAACCTCAATGCTCACCAATGGCATTGGATGGAGTTACTATGTGAGTATTGTTATCACCGAATCACAGCACCCCTGTGTTTATACAAGTGCATATACTTGAACTCACGGTGTGATTGGATAACATGGGTACTATCTCCAAGTTGTGGGACTTGCTACTTGAGATAGACCTCCAGAGAAAGCTGGTTCTTGCTCCTAAACTACCTGCCACAATCTACTCTAATGCAGGGGAAACTAACTATTCTAATCTAAATTTCTAAGGGACCAGAGAGAGAGAATGCATAAAATGAAATCCTACACTAAAGCGGTGATACACCAGAAAAGGAGGGTGTGAGAGTAGTCTCCAAATGCATGAAATACAGAGGTAAAGTACACACTAGAAGAGGTGATGACAGTTCTCCATAATCTAACAAAAATGCATTCACAACAATATTCCAAGCAAACACAATATAATGGATCCCTGAAAGAACATAATAATAGACACAATATTCTTGTAGAAAGATAAAAGGGGCAAGAAGAATGCAAGAAAACACAGCAGGGGAAGATATATCCACAAACTGATATTTTATTGCTTCATGATATGCACAGTTCAATCTATTACATGATAAGGGCCTGTATCACCATGCAAGGAGTCCACTATAAGGGCCTGCAGCACATTGGCTTCACAAAGAAATGTTGACAGAGCTTTGCTATCTGAAAACTACCTCTCCTTACAATGAGCCCAACACTCCAATTTATAGAAAAATGAGAAGGGAAAGAGAAGGGAAAATGGAAATCCCGAAATCTGTCCTTCAACCACTTGTTAGAGGCATTAAATGGAGTAAAATGATTATACATTACTTTTAAAAGGATCCCCATACTCTCCCATGTGCTGCAGTAGAGAAATAATGATGACCATGCCTCTTAATTGCACTCCCAACTACCAAATAAAACAATGTTATGAACCCAGCCAAATTTTCTAAAAAATATCGACCAATTTCTCATCAAATATAGAATTTATTGATTTTTTTGCATCAGGCTCGGAGCCATGATTCCAATGGTACCAATTTTGTGTGATTTCGTTGAGAAATGCAAAAGTTATGGCCTTCTGAGTGCGGGTAGCTATTTTGGGTCTGGCAGGCGTTTTCTGTCATTTGACGGGAATGAGCATTAACTGACTGGAGCCGAATATGTTTCTCTTAATTAAATATATCCACCCTCATTAAAAATAAGAAATCCAATTTTTTTGGCATAGAGGACGTCGTGCTCGTTCCAGAAAGTCCAATTTTGTGAAAATTGGAGCTCGGAGTCAAAAGTTATGGCCGTTTGAAGTTTCACGGGTCAAATGTTGACTTTTCTTCTTTTCCTTCGGCCGCTTCGGCTTTTTGCATCCCCCGTATACTTTTGGCCTAGATGTCCCAAACTACCTTGGATGAAAGTCTCATGTTTCGGCCGAATCGGCCGGTTCGCGTCCTCCACATACTTTTGTCCCAGATGTCCCAAACTTGACAATTTTTCCTCTCGGCCGGTTCAGATTTTTGCGTCCCTCGCGTCCCGCACGTACCTTTGGCCCAGATGTCCCAAACATTCCTTCGGCTTTTCGGCCGGTTCACGTCCCACGCGTACCTTTGGCCCGGCTGTCCCAAACTTGACAATTTTTCCTCTCGGCCGATTCGGATTTTCGTGTCCCTCTCGTCCCGACGTCCCAACTGTCCCAAATGCTGCGCAGACCGCCTGGTGGCTTTTCGGCCGATTCATGGTCCGGCATCCCACCTGTCCCAAGGACCACCTAGGACAAGACTTAGCTGATTTTCTCTGTATTTTGGCACCAAGCTTGGCTTTTGCAATTTTTTCACATTTTTAAAACTTGCTGGGTTTTCTTCTTGGACAGGAGAGTTAGAAAGAAGCCGAGGGGACCCCAGAAACACGATTTTTTGCCTTGAATCAATATAATTGCTTGGGACTGAAGAATTTGATGCATGTTATCAAAATTACCTTGAGGGGGTAAATTTTGAATAACAAGTATGACATGGATGTACAATAAATAAAAGGAAAGGAAAATTTCATTGCAAATGCACTTGGTAAACAATGAAATGTGCTTGCTTCTTTGACACTACAGTCAGACTTGAGAGGAAGGATTATTCAGCATCTTCCAGAGGATAGGTCTTATGAGGTTATTAGACAGATTTTTGAGTCACATGGTTCATTAGAGGGTAGATATTCATGGTGCATTTTAGAGGAAGATGGTTTACTTCAGTTCCATAGGTGCATTTATGTGCCTAAGTTAGGTGATTTACATAGCTTCATCCTTACAGAGGCTCATCGAGCCACATATGAAGCACATCTAGGAGTGAAGAAAATGCACGCCAATCTGAGGGAGTTATATTATTGGTCTGGTCTAAAACAGGACATAGCAGATTTTTTAGCACGTTAGCTTGAGTATCAAAGGGTCAAGAAAGAGCTTTCTCATCCTGCAAGAATTTTACATCCTCATGACATTCCTGAGTGAAAATGGGATGTGATCTCCATGGATTTCATAGTAGGACTCCCTATGTCTTCTTATCACCATGATGCCATTATGTTCATTGTAGATAAGCTAACCAAGGTTACACATTTACTACTAACTAAGGTCAACCATAATGCATAAGCCATCTCCAAAGTATTTATGGAGGACATTGTTAGATTGAATGGGATTATGAAGACCATCATCAATGAAAGGGATGCCATTTACATATTAGTTTTCTGGACTTCCTTTCATACCATGTTGGGTACACAAATTGATTTCACCTCAGTATATCATCCAGAGACAAATGGACAGACATAGAGGGTTAATCATGTAATGGAGGTCATGTTGAGGATGTAGGTAATGGACTAGCAGAAGAAGTGGGAAGATTATGTACATTTACTTGAGTTTGCCTACAAAAACAACTATCATAGTTCCATTGGTATGGCTCCCTACTAGGATTTTTATGATCGACCTTGAAGGACACCACTGATTTGGGACAGGCTAGATGATAGGATTATTCTGGGATCAGTTTACCTATTGGACTTAGAACAATAAGTTTCTGATTAGGTGGCATCTTGAGTAGGCTAGAGCACACCACAAGGCATATCTAGACACTAAGAGAAATGATCGTAACTTCTTAGTAGGTGAAAAAGTATTCTTGAGAGCTCATCTACATAAGAACCTAATCCACTATGGAAAGGATTCTAAGCTATCACCTCGTATTTCTGGTACCATTTGATATTTTGGAGGTCATCGGTCCAGTTTCCTATCACCTAGCTTTGCCACCACGCCTTGCACGGGCCCACGATGTATTTCATGTTTCTATACTACATAGATATGTACCTAATGTCTCTAATGTTTTGGATTGGTTGGCATTATACGTAGAGGACAGAGGAAGGTGGAGGCTGGAGCCCGTATGTATACTGGAGCACCGGAGGTTGGCCCTTTGGGGTCGAGACTTGGACAAGGTTATATTGTAGTGGGACATATATGATGACATAGAAACTACCTGGGAGGATGCTACATCACTGATGGCTAGATATCCTTATCTCTTACAGTGACTTCAAGGAGGAAGTCTAATTTTATGAGATGGGGATGTAATGCCCACATTTTTATAGCCTCAGTTATCTTTAGACTTCTTTATTCATAGATATGATTTGATATATTTTGGACATTATGTAATGTTATTTGATCTTCATGGACATTTATGGTGATTTGAGCGCGTAGATACAATTTAGATTTGATTAGTATGTTGGCACACTCTATTTGATGTTGTTGATACTAACATATTTTTATATTACTCGGGGCTAATTTATATATGATGGATGAGTTTTGGTTTTAACCAAGGAGTTTACCACTACCTCCTTATCGGATTTCTTAAAACGTAGTACTAGTTAACCAAAACAAATCCACTTTTCCAAAAGCGTACGAAAGAGACACAGAAAGGGCCATTATTCTACCAACAAACCCTATCCTAATCGTCAACTTCTCTACATAATATAAGGGAAGACTAAAACCAAAATTCGTTACTAATTTTTATATAATTCAGACAATGTCAATAAACATTAAAATAAAAATTGATTTCCCTAACAAGGCCACAAAATGGGACCTTTTAGTAACCAAGTTTGAAGTATAAGGTATTCGAGTTCAAAAAAACAAAGGGATTCGATACGCAGAGGGCAAAACACCAACGATGCCCCAGGCTCAAAAGACCTTACCACGAGTACAAGCACAGACCAAGAACCAACGCACCTAGCTATCAGGAAGGTTACGCAGTGCGGTAAGGGCTAGAAGTTCTATGAACTCCTTGCCAAAGGTAAAGAAGATGGAAAATTTTACCCGATCCATGTGGGCTTATCGAGGAAAAGTCTTAGCAAATATCAAACAGATAAATAAATATAACGGCCACCTATGATATTATCACTGAAATCAGCTGTCATCTAACAGGAAACGAGTTCACGAGTCCAGTACCATGGATTCACCTACAACTTTTGTTTCAGTCTAGCTAGTAATAGCTTGCTTGCGACCCTTAATAAAAATTGTAGAGATTTCATTCAGTTAAACTTACAATGTTTCCCCTTGCTTTAATCATACAAGAGTTTACATCAAGAATTAGGTATAGTAATACTCTCAACACGTGGAGGCCAAAATAGATGCCAGGTTATCCCTCATCTAGACTAGGTACAACAGTCAACAATGTACAGTTCTAAAACAAACCCCAAATGCCATTTTCTAATCAAACATAAAGTAAGGAATGCCCATAGGCTTAAACAAGTTTCAGACACAACGTCACTATTAATGTACCTTTTAGCAAAACAAGAGAGCCCTAAACAGAAATGCGCGTATTTATTCAACCAAAAGAGGTATGTAGGTTTAACCTTCTATTTAGTAACCTTCAATTATAATTACCATCACAGAAATTCTTTTTAAAAGAAAGTCATATAAGCAAAACAAAACTCAATAATGTTTCCTTTCCCTACGAACTAGACTGCATCACTCAAAATTGCAGTAACCCATTTAGACAAATATGAAAATGGAGTAAGCTATAAGAGAGGAAGGAACATTCCAAGCAAAATCAGCGAAAAATGGAATAAGATTTAAAGGGACAACCACACAATCAGGCAGTGATATAAACAAAACCACGAAAACATCTAGTCTAGGCGCCATTCAAGAGGAAAGAAAATTCATTTCGAGATACTGAAAGAAGGTAGAAAACTATTACAAGGAGTAGATTTAACATGCCTGGTTTTAAAACGCCATTTCCATGCATATGATTGTTTCAATGCCGTTGCTTGCCTTTAACCCAAAGTGCTTTGCGAGCTCGAGCTAGCGCCACAACCACGCAGTGAAAAACAGCTACAAACAACCCCATGATTTGAAGCTTGGACACGAGACAAATTGATTACACCACGCTCCTGGCTCGGGTAGGCATCTACCGTGATGAAAACACAACCTTTTCCTTCAAGCAGTACTCTCCTGCTTTTCCCCCAATCTCCACCTACTCTTCTTCTTGCTTTTCATCCCAGAGATGCATACCATACATCAGATTTGATGAAGTAAAATAGCACAGTCCAGTCCTCTTCACATTCAGAAAAGAATACTTTTTCGAAAGTGAAATAAATAAATAAAATAAAGTCTGATTCCTTTTATCACTGCAAGTTCCATATGATGCACCTTATTATAGTGCAAATGTGCAGCCCATCGCTTACAGCTTGCTTCACTTAGCAGCACCAAAAATCTCCATAAGAACATTGTCATTGTTTAAGATGAGAGAGTCGGATTGCATTTCCCACAACAATTTCTCTAGCAATATAATCTTGGAGATAAACTTGGTTGCAGTGTGGCAGTCAACATCTGTTAGAAGGCTCTTTTGAACTTAATATAATAGAGTGTTTCTCCACCTTGCTTATGCCACAGAGACTTGATATCATCATTTCATCTTTGTCCAATGAATTTTCTGGCTTTGCTTCACCAGGCATTACCAGAAATCTCAACAAGAACATTTCCCCTTTTTTTTTTTGAAATGGAACTGCTTTACCTCTCTCACAACAATTTGCATTGCAACAATCTTGGACAACCTAGTGCAGTGTGGTCAACACTACTGTCTCGCTATCACGTGCGACACACCCAGAGCACCTGGGGCACAAGTCCAACAAACACACACACGAACTACTTGGTGTATGAGATGTGGTTGTATGCTTTAGTCCGTAATATCATCATTTGATAGCTAAGGATAACCTGGATCCCTCTTCACATCTTTTATGTTTTTCGGATTTTGTGTCTCTTTGAGGTTTTACAGGCCATTACTTCATGCAGGTTTCCAATGACTTCCGGGGTGATCATTGTACAATCTCAAAGCTACCAAAGGAAAAAATAATGAATACCTCATGACCAATCAGAGGTTAGGTTTATGAACATTTCTTGTAGATATAGGTGCCATGAAAACATGTCTTAGGGCACTCAAGTGCCCCTATCCTCTCCAAGTGCCTCAGTCCTAGGAGATCCTTAGCTTCACACAATTTTCTAAGCTTTGGTATGTGGGCGTTTCCTACCTCTCTGTTTCATCTGGGTCAAAACTTTGGAAATATTCTAGATTTTACTTGAACCAACTAAGGCTCGTCTTACCCTCTTTCCACTAGGTTTCACATTTAAATTGTTAGTTTTTCTTGGGTTATTTTTGTACTTGTATTTATTTACTGTTACAATAACAATTAGTTATAACATATTTCCCACATTTATCTTAATCATTGTGGGTGAACCCCCTCTTTCACGCTTAGATCCTTATTTGGTTTCTCATGGATGATTCATGTTTTCATTTTCTCAAGTCTCCCTTGGCTCATTTACTTAAAATGCCACCCGATTTTCAAGATGATCTTTACAAAACCTATGACTATTAAAATCTCTTTGTCAACATGTTCCGTCACAATTCAGTGTCATCTTCGATCATCTCTTTGACTGACACTATTAGTTATACTTCCAATCAATTCATTTGGAAGTCTATTCGAGCTTTAATTTAGGCTATAGAATCCACGATTACAACTTAATCTTAAATCCAACATCTTAAGAATGCTTCTCAGCTCATGCTAGGTCTTCTTTTCATTCTCATTTTTGGTCTTTTACTGTTCTTATAATTGTTGAGCCTCAAGTCTTGCCATTACCCGGAGCCTCTTGTGTTTGATCAAAATGTAACCACATAACAATATTAGTAAGCTCCTTAGTCATCATTAAAATCAGTTTTTCAAATACTCATTGCTACCCCTTCCTTATCGCTTATCAAATATCATGTCTCCCTATTTTGAGCTTATCCATCAAATTAACAAACATATGGACAATGATTGGTATGAATTACAAAAATAATCAAGAACTTGAGCATCCATTGGTTTTATCTCATTCACTACACAATGTAATTTTAAAACATTCTCTCAAATTGTTACATCTTAATGGGTGCCTAAAGATGGTTTGTCTATATGGTAATTGAGGAATCATGCCATTGTTTCTAAGGTTCCGTATGGAATGAGATAAAACATGATTCTCAGGCAACACTCGACCTCCCATGCAGTGTAGGGGAAAAAAAGATGTGGGAGATTGTGGGGAATGCCAGATGGGCAATGTTAGGAGGAATTCAGGGACTCAGATGGTTAGTGTGAGTGTCTAGTAGTTGAGTGGCCAAAGGGGGGAATCAGAGGGCTATGCACGGGTAATATGAATTCCCTATGGTTGATTACTTGGTTTTATTCACTACTTTTAAAGGAACATTAATAAATAAAGGGGAATAAAATATAATATAAAATAACTAATGTAATCTAATATTTTTGTATTTTATTTTCTAGAAAAAATAAGAAAAATAATTAAACAACTAAATTTCTTCAAAATTGACACAATTACTTCAATAAAAATCTAAACAAGTTAAATAACTTGAGTAGTTATTTCCCTTTGCTAGATGTATTTAACCTACTTAAATATAAACAAAGATTTTTACGATTATAATGTAGATTTAAAATCCTGTGTTTCACCTAAAGGGACACGAGAAGAAGTAAAATAATTTTAGAAGTGCTCTTCCCTCAAACTTCCCGTTAAAGTAAATTAAGGATTTCAATGGACCCATTGTAAAGTGAAATTGGAATTGTAATTACTTAAAAATAAAACTACAAAAGCTTCCTCAAGACAATATTCCTTTACAAGCCCATAGGGATAGAAAGGGAAGTTTATCTATCTCCAGAATATTTACAGAAGAAAATGGAAGCTACATTAATGATCTAAATATTACAATGATTTAAATTAAAATGGTTTTTTACCCTAGTCAATAATGTGGATACAAATTAAATAAAGAATTCAAGAAAGCTTCAAGAAATCTAAGTACATCCCCAACTTAGAAGTTACAGTACTATGACAAACTTGGTTGTGGCTTACCCTTGTATCACGCCTGAGAAGTCTTGGTCACAATGCACATAATCGATGGTCTATACAGACTGGAGGTTACACAACCGCCGGTGAGGGAAGACCGATAGTTACATAACCGCTGTGACATTTCTATAACTTAAAGTGCTGAGGAAAAACACCGCATAATGATAACAGAATGTAGGAAAAACATGGAAATCACTAAGGAAAGAATACTAAGCCACAAATATACACTGCAAATAGGAAATATGACTTGAACGCCATTGGAAAAGATAGTAATCATCATAGGGGACTTTGAACCATTTTTGACAATGTAGCACGTGTAAAATTGGGTACGTACATATTGCCCCCTCGGAGAAGTGTACTAGCCATGAAGAGGCGTAGAACGCAGAGTCCGAGTATGGTGCTCCCAACAATGGGGAGTTATACTTGATATGTTTGTGTGTTGAAATGACATCAATCCAAATTTTCATTACATGTAAGAAACAAATGACAATTAAGTGTAAATAGATATGAAATTGACAAAACATACTAAAACCAATTTGACAAGAGGAAAGATTAATCATTTCCTTTGGCTTATGCTTAAGGAAAAGATTTTAAATAATGATAATATTATAGAAAAGGGCTTCACCATGCCAAACATGTGTTGTATGTGAAAAAGAGAGGGTGAAGTCATGAGACACTTACTACTACATTATGGTTTCGCTACCTAGTTATGGGGTCTCATATTTTCAAGATTTGATTTGTGGTGGAATTTTTCTAATGATGCTTTATAGGCCTGGACACAATGGGACCCCCCTATAAGCATTGTATGGTCAGAAGACTTTGGAAATTTATCTTTCTACACACCATTTAGAGACTATGGAAATCCAAGAATGGAATCATCTGTAGAGATAACAAGAAACAATGTAAAAAGATACTAAGGATATTATCATTACTGTCAAAGATAACTTAGAGAGATTCGTACCCCCCAAAGAAGAAGAAATATCCTAAGAAGAGGAAGTTATTTGATCAGCCTGGAACATTGACATTGGGGATCTACAGAGGAAAGATCACACTAGTATAATAGGTATTTGATCCATTGGATACCACCGTCCTAATCTTCTTACAAGCTCAATTTTGATGGAGCTTCCAAGGGAAACCTAGAGCTGTAAGAGGAGGGGGAATAATCAGAGATCATAGAGGCTGCAAACTTACTACTTATGTAGGTAGCATGGGACATCAGTCAAATCACTATGCTGAGGTTTTATCATCATTATGGGGCATCAAACTGGTTAAGGAATGCAACATCACAAACATCATCATATAAGGGGACTCCATGGAATATTATAAATCATTTGAATATGTTACATCCCCCTAGTTGAAAATAAAGAAATTTATGTCTAAGTCCATAAATATTTGTAAGTTCTTCAAAAATTGACAATAATCATTCCTATAGGAAGGAAATAAGATCACAGATACTCTTGCTAATTATGGGGTTTTTTAATAAAAATGTATATTTGGTATAATAATGAGAACTTCCTAGCAAAGCTACAAAAGTACTATATACAATGAAAATAATGACAATGCACTTGAAGTCTAAAGATGTTTCTGAGTTGTCCTTCACACATATAAGTAAATTAATTATAGCTCTCCTATATAAGCTTATCATCAATCCTAAATTCCTTCATCTTTCACACAATTTCTGGGTGGGTAAAAGATTTATTAAGAAGCGGTTCTAAGGTAATAATATTACCATTTTTAATTAGCGAGGAGAATTCAACAGATGTAGGGATAGAATGGTAGGGGGCATTGTGTCAAGTGGAGCCAACCTGTGACCCAACATGGAAGGAGGAAGATGAGCTTTAGAATTATCTCCAAATTGGTGGGGTTTCCAATCTCATCGAGAGGATTCAGGGTTTTGACCAACATGTATCCCTTCAATTTACTACAAGATTAAAAAATAGAGTAGTGACATATGGAGACTGGGTCATCAATGTCATGGAGGAGCTTATAGTAGAGATAAATGGTCTCAACATGGAAAGACAACCGGTTCTTTTGAAAAAGAATTGACAAGGTGGAAACAACCAAAAATTTCCTTGAGGCACATGAAGAATTAGAATTTTTCACTTCCAGAATCAAGGTTGCTTCTATTCCAGACCCGTTTTACGAGATCATAAAAATGATGGTAAGGTATGCTACATTAGAAGGTAGATGCATAATATTTCCCCTTAAGCATCTTGTCTAGTTGAACTATTTTAGGAGAAATTTCAAGATTCTATTTCCAATTTTCATTTTGATCTCTTTAGAGAATTCTATCAAGGAGATTCAGAACCACACTCGAGCCATTCCCCTCCATCAGGTGATTATTTTTCTTCTACATCGACATTGCATTCTGTAAAACCTTTCTATTTCTCAAACCCCTACCCCTCCTAACCCCACCCCTCTCCCTGACCCTTCTATGCCTACCCGCACTAATCCTATGGGTTAGAGAAAGTTTAGATCTAAAAACCCCTTCTACCACCTTAATCCTTCCTCCCCTCCAAGGAGAGTTCTTCGGAGAAAAATAAATAAATAAATGGAGATTGCACAAAGCCTACTCCATACGGGTGATCCAGTGTAGAGTAGTGTTACTTTGGAGAAGGATGGGGACATGGAGAAGAGTATTCATGAAATTGAGAAGGATTTGGTGGCTTTTAAGAGAGAAATGAAGAATATGTCAAGAAAGGAAGGGAAGACGAAAGTAGAGGAGGGTCCTGATTTGCAAAAAGTCAGATTCAAGAGATAGAAAAAAATCTCCATTCCCTTGACACTAGGGAGTTTAGTGTGAGAAGAAGGTAAGATAATACTCTCACTTCTCTCAAAGTTGTTTTCAATTTTTTAGAACAACATGTCAAGAATGTATCCTTGTTGAGTAATATTTCTAAAGAAATATGGAGTGAAGGACTAGCTTGAGACCAAACATTTGGTCAGGTTGATAAGACTGATACCTCACAGGTTACAATGTTTACGTTATACAGTGCCCTACAGGAGATGAAGCAGGAAATTTACAAGCTTGCAGTAGACTAGCCAATTCATAGTTGTTTAATTGCTATTTTGTTGTTGTTTTTGAGTAGTTTGTTGTAGTTTTGGAACTTTTCCGTGTAGTTTGTTATACTGTAGTTGAGATTTCTTGTAACATCCCGATCTTTGTCAGTTTCGCTATGCTTCTATTGTAACATTTGGCTTTTGAGGCTTTTTTGGACAAGGGTATAGTCCCTTTCAAAAAACTATTTACCAATAATAATAATTAAAAAAATGATAAGAGGACTTACAATATCCATGGGTATAGAAACATACATGCACCAGTGATCCATACCTGCAGAGCACACACACTCAAAATATAATTGAAAACATGTTATATATAACCAAAACTACTAATTTCAGAAATCATTTTCACTCACCCACTTAGAGAATTCGGAACTCTAGATTACCTGTGATGGTTTGATGCAAGAATAAAGTCGATTCGAAGAGCATTCTAATGCAATGACGGCCCCACCACTGAGAAGAGCAATGACTAAGAAAAAGGTGAGTAATATGCACTTATTCATTTTAAATCCAAAATATGAACAATTGAAAAATTAATGACCTATGGGGGTCATTTTCAAAAATTATAGAGTTAAAAATGTTCCTAAGGAGGGCACCTAGATGTGTATGCCTTTTATTTTACAAACAAATGATGTATATTTTTCAATTTTTGAAGTTTTTGGGCTCCTGCGTACAACGTGCCCTTTTTGACATGACTCTCGGTCTACGTAGGTGGCGGTTACGCAACCACCAAGGAAATTACGCAACTTCGGCTCTGCACATAGGGGTGGTTTTGTAATTTTTGAGGAAGAATCTAAGTAAAACCAAGTGTGATGAATTTTTTTCCTTTTTATGTCATTTTATAATGTTCCTGACGAGCTTTCTATGCACGAGATGTTTCTAACTTTCTCTTTTTCTTATTTTGTTGGATGTAGAAGAGACCCTACATCTAATGGAGCTGAGCCATAGAGTGTGAGTGGATTTTAGGTATCTTAGATCAATTGTCTCAGGAAGGAAGAGACTTCTTACACAGAGCAAGATTGTGGATATTGTCTCAGCTGACATTAGTGGCACAAACTAGTCAATTATTATCTGACCTTTTAAGCTATAAGGACATAGACCATAACACTTTCTGGCTACCTGGGGTTCAAGGAGAGTGGACCATTACCTTATAAGACGTGTAAAATATTTTGGGTGTTCCTGTGATAGGCAGGAGGTTGAATTTTGACAGTGTGGGGTCAGTGGTGAGATCATGTTAGTGGGCTACCTACATCTGGGATGGCCAGGCACACAATGTAGGCCCCAAACAAGGCATGCATCTTCTTTCTGTTTCCTCTGCACCTATCCCTACCTTGCACAAGGCCATTATTGGTATCTTGGTGTCACACTTGGTAGGATAAAGGGGCATGGAAAATCTCCTTTTTTATTGGGCTCCCATTATCCAAAGCGTTAAGTAGTATAGTCAGATTTATGCCTGGGGTGTTGACATATTGGGGGCTACTTATCATGATTTGTATCAAGTTGTTAGACTACAAGGAAAGTATCTAAGCCATCCCACCTTGGTTATGTGTTGGGTGTACGAGTGGATGATTCTTTACCATAGGGGAGTTGGGATAGATAACCTAGGGGCCATCAAGGAAGCAAGGTGGACAATCTTGGCTCTCCTCAGGGTGACACATCAGCTTGTATGCACACTTACTACTGATGATATGGTTGCAGAGCCATACTAGGATATGGTCAGACTGTGGGGTGATGATAGAGTTACATTAATTAAATGCAGTACGAATACCTAGTTAGTTGATAGGATAACCAAAGTTGAGGCTTATCTTATCGACAAATATCCACAACAGTTTGGGATAATGTATGTTGACAAACTTCCTATTGTTCCTATAGTCTATCATCGGCTTAGAGAGGCTCGAGCTGGCCCTAGAAGCCAACTTGATTGGATACTTGTGACTCCCTAAGTCCTTATTACTATAGAGAGATTTGCTCCATATCTTTCCAGGCCAGGAGTTATACTATAGATCGAGGCCGCTCCTGCACATAGTGGGGAGGAGGAAAAGGAGGCTAGGACATAGACAGAGATGGAGACCAAGAGATAAACCGAAGAGGATACTAGAGAGGAGGCTCGCGAGTAGGGAAAGGATGGAGGAAACAATGACAATAAGTGGAGAGTTACTTAGGATCTTTCTATTACAGAGAGAACACGGGTGAAGGGAAAGAAGGAGAATCTCTATTCTAAGGAGCCTCTTTCCCATGAGGAAGGTGGTGAAGAGTAGTCCGTGATAGGAAAATGAGATTCCTTAAGAGAGGTTGTAGCCAAGGAGGTACCTATAATAGTTGTACTACCAACAACAACACGAGCTGACCCTTACTAGATTCTAGAAGATCTGAGAATGTAGATACTCTTCCTTCAACACTATTACTTAAAATTGCTAGTGAATTACACATTGTCTCTGTTTTTGAGTTTTTAATATTTTTTTAACTCACCATTGTTTTCACTTGTATTTTCTAGCCATTTCTAATGGATGACGAGATATTATTCGCAAGATCCTGGTTGACACATTTCTTATCCCTATGGGGTAGACATGTGAGGAGCTTCTTGTAGATGTGAGGAAGCCATAGATGGCAAGATCTCATATCGATGTATTTGCACCGGTTTGGAAAGCCACAAAGATTATTTCCAAGATGAGGACTAAGCTCACCACCTTCTGATTAGCTGAGAGGAGACAATGGTGATGCCACTCTCACATTGATATGACTACCAGTAGATTTCTAGCTTTGTCTCACAGACACTCTCATCATTCTAGTCATGGAGATTCCTATTCACATCATAGGAGCCTAAGTAGGAGTCATCATTGTGCCTTCATCCAGATCCCACATGGAGGGATAGTTTGTAGGCCTTTATTGCTTTTCTATACTTTTCGAGATACACTTATATCATTTTTTTTGGATTTTGTACTCACTGCAAACATTTTGACCACACTTGTTAGTGTGATGTAATTTTATAAAAAATCAATCGTTATGAACATATATACATATATCTTTTTGATTTGGTTATCTTCATTTAATAGTTTATCTCATTGATGGTTTGCTTCACATGTGTACTCTTAGATGCTCAGAATTTCTAATATTTTATATGCTTATTGAATGCATGCCTTAGTTGATGATGTGTTAACATAATGATTTCTTTTTTTTGTTTTTATTTATATGATGCTTATGCAAACACAATGTAATCTTAAATTTTGGTTTTCAAACAATATTTAGTACTTCTGGTTTTGTTTACAAAATGTGATGAATGTGATAAAATAAGAGAATGAACCCACTTCTCTTCTTACTCCATGCAACTAGTAAGCTGTGAGGGATCAACACCAAGAGACAAAAGGGAGACAAGTTATATGGTTTTGATGAATGAAAATGATGAAAGGAAGTCAATATTTTGACAAAAAATCCAATAATGAACCTACAACCTAACTCTACACATGGTTTACTACATAGTATAGAATGTGATTTGATTGCAAGTTTATCTAAACTTAGATCCCTAAATGGCCTCTTGATTGATAAAATATGGTTTTAAGGTTTTGAATTTCTTGGAACGTATACATATAATTCACTTTCTCAGGATTTAAATTTTTAAATAACTTTTTATTTTATAAATTTCTTATACCTTACCAAATTATTATGAAGAGCCCCCCTACATCTAGGCCCATGCTACCAATGGGAAGCATGGGCTCATCACCGTGTAGAAGATATACATGAGTAAGGGCACTTCCCTCCTTTGCCAACCTCATGCCTGTTGGGTTTTTAAAATGATCCTTTTAACAAACCACAGTTAGGGGACATAAACTCCCTCCTCTTTAATGGGAGAGGTTTCCTTATTGAAAGCAAGCATAAAAAATTATATACAAATGTACAACTTTCAAAGTGTGGATTCCCGATACTTCGAAACGTTTATGCCCAAAGATCATCAATATGAAAAACTAGAAGAATTAAGGTGATGAGAAAGCAAGAACATGACAATACCTTTAGGAAATATAGATAACATAGTATAACTTTATACGTATTGAACCAGGGAATTACATAATAGAATCATTCACTTTCATAACCAATATAATTCCACAGACACAAAGTTCTAGAAATCATATAAACAAGAACACAAAGTTTCCTATCATAACCTATACACCTACTCTACCCTACCCAAATATAACCTAAAAAATGTAACCTATACACCTACTCTACCCTACCCAAAGCTAACCAAAAAAATGCTCCCCACAACTATCTACCCCACCTAGAACTTCCCCCCTCCCTCATTGCCTCCATTTTCACCCCAAATTTCAAATTCTCTACCCTACCCAAACCCCTCGACCCATGTTCCCCTCTACATATCACCAAAACAACAAAGAGATTAGATCTTACCTCATCTCAATGCCACCTCTGAGGTGGAACATCTGACCTCTATGCTGGTGGTCCACCCGAACCCTCTCCTATCTCCGCCTTGTACAGATCAACCTCCAACCTCTCTACCAATCCCCTCACTTCGCCTAATCTCGTGAACTCGTCTACATATCCTATCTAACTAGCTTGATCTCGCTAACTCTTCTCGGTATAGCCCCACGTAATTTCCTCTCGACACCGCACAAAATTATTGTGCTCTCGTCATTTTCACAAAAGAAAAAACATACAAATGAATCCATATTATGTGGATTTTTGTCTTTTATATACCCACACCGACCTAACCGGCGTCAGTTATACCTCGATCAACATCATTCTTGTGGCATAGCACACCGTGGTCGGTTTCCTAGACTATCACCAGTTCAGTATGACCGGCATTGGTTACCTATCATACTGTTGTCAATACCCTTTCCCCATTTCTGACAAAAATTTAACCTTCCCTGCCATCGTTTGACCTTAAACACCCTTGTCACACCTACCTCTAACCGTACATTACCTATCCCTAT
This sequence comes from Taxus chinensis, assembly GCA_019776745.2. Taxonomy (NCBI): domain Eukaryota; kingdom Viridiplantae; phylum Streptophyta; class Pinopsida; order Cupressales; family Taxaceae; genus Taxus; species Taxus chinensis. The sequence continues at coordinate 558,009,839 of CM034155.1, read as the reverse complement.
CTTTAATTATGTTTAAGGACTTGTTATTTTACCAGTACCTCGGCCCTACTCATGCCGTGATCTAGCTCCCTGGACCTGAAACATTGTTAGTGACATTTCAACTTATGTGCTCATTATACCTTGCAAGACTGTTACTCGTGTTGTTTGACCTAATGACCCTACCTTGCCTATTGTCGTGTTGTTTATCTTGACCCAACCTTTGGTGTACTAGAACATACCTAAACGTTCCTGTACCTCACCTACATTGTGTTTCCACACCATATCCTATGCCTTGGATACCGGAATCACTTCAACCTTGTTCAGATAAACCTAACGACCTTAGATGAGGTAGAGTTTACAAGCTCTTCAACCTAGACCTGTGTCGTAATTTATGAAGTGTGCGTGCGTTTGATTGCCACTACCTTTGACCCTAGCCCATTTACCTGTTTACCTATTTTTGACCTCTACCCTTTCCCATAGTCACCCACGTCTATGCTCCTTTTCACCACACCCACGTTTTATATCAAACCACTCACCACTTCCTTCTCTCACCTCATCAGTTCCTATTTTGAGGGGAATCCCCTTCATCCACACCTGGGGCATGCACTTCTTATTTTTTTCAGCATCACTTACCAATACAAGCTACGTGACAAAAAGGGGAAAATGTAGACACCTAAATTTGGTTACATTCCCCTTAGCCCCTGATCAGATAACCAACATAAACATGGTCACCTAACCATCTCCCCCTTCACCCCACATTAATATTAATTTAATTGTTTTAATTAAATTAATCCTCATCCTCACAACTTTCATTATTTCATTACCTTAATTGACCTAATTTCCACCTAACCTAGACACCTCACCTAGCCACCTCACCTTAGACCTATTCTTGGCATATTTCCATAACTAACTAAGATTTTTTCTATCACTAAAATCAATTCCTAAGATTTCTCTAAACACATTCCTTCTCATTAGAAGGGAAGCTTCCGTTATGATCCATGACAATAAATTAACCTGGCCCAAGAAATTAGAAAGATCTACCCATTTTAGTAAACATAGGGAATCCCACCTTAACAGACATCGGTCAGACCTAAACCGATGCCGGTCAAGACAGATACATTTTTAGTTACCATTTATTCACCTTAGCAACCTTGTTTCAGAGGTTGGCACATTGGAAGATTAAGGAAGAGAAAGAGGAGCTGGATGTAGGTAGAACCAAGGTTTTTCTGTGCATCCAAGCATCCATAACCATCATCCAGATAGATCTAGAAGCATTGCACCCATGGTAGTATTCTAGGAAGCACTGCCATGACACCAAACACCACTCCTCTGATCAACCATCACCTCCATCCAGCCATCGAATCTGCATCATAGTAAGTATCTTGTTAACTAGCATTCTTCTATTTTTCGTTCTAGTAGACTCTATTACCTCTGTTATTAGTTTCTACTTGAACTCTCACTTCCCCACCATTAACCTCCATACAAGTTTGATCATTCCTTCACCCACACCATAAAATTTCCCTTAGCTTACAGTTAGACAGCTATGAGTATTTCCAACACCTCCCTAGACTTACACCCAATCCTAGCCGTCTTCAAGTCAGTCTCAGAAAAATCCCTAAGCCATGAAATATTGAGTTATTGAAAATCCACAGTAACCGCCGTCTGTTATTACTAAACCTTCATCGGTCATACAAGACCAATGCTAGTCTCTATGCTTTATACCCTACCCAAGAACAGAGACAAAGAACCTTCTACCAATTGACCTAAATAACCTAGAATAGAACCTTGACAGTCATTTCATCCTTTAGATCCAACTATAGCCTAGTTTGTTGTGATTGGATTTTCTTATTATACTTGAATGTGATATCTAAATCATATCAACTACAGTAGGAATTTACTTATTTATCGCATTAATTTATTTTAAACAGTAGATTGACAACCATCTAAGAAGTATCACACTTCCCGGAACTAGCATACACTAGGCATTCCACTGTCATATATCATTTAACTATTTTGTGGTCTTGTTTTCTATTACAGGTAGTTCCTCCTAGCAAAATGGAAGTTCTCACAATCGGCACTAGATCGAGAAGTCAAAGTGCACGAAACAACCATCAATCAACCCATTTAATAGGTATTTCTCCTAGCCCATAGCCCTATCTGTTTAGTCATTCAAAAATGTAAAGAAAATGGTGAAACATTCATATCTATTTGTTTTGTTCAACCGCAGATGGAAATCAAGGCTATACAACATGATGAAAGCAAAGATAACTCCTAAGTATGGTATGGTAATTTCTATTTTTCTATTCTTAAATATTGTTATTTTTTTTAATTACAAATATATTCACTTATAGAAAGCTTTAAAAACAATAAAACAAAAGAGAGAAATTTGTCAAAATATACATGTGCAGATAAAGTCTTTCAAGTTTGTAGCAATTGAGATCTATAAACTGCTAAAAAAATAATAATTTGCATGAGAGCATTCATAGAGCTAAGTGTGGGGGAGACTCACTCTTTTCTAAATCATTTGAAGAATGCATGAGAAAAAAAGAGATAAGTAGAGGGGGGAAAATATCTCTACATTATCGAAGAAAAACCTCATGAGAGTATGAATAAGAAGGAAGTAAAAATTTTACTTCTAGAAATATCAATTTTCTTTTATCATGAAAAGAGGAGAAGACAATTTGAAAGATTTAGAAGTATTAACAAAATCAAATTCTACAGGAAGATGAATAGCTTGCATGAGGGCATGCAAGTTAAGTGTAGGGGAAATGATGAGACCAAAATTTGTCTCATTAGATCACCAAATAACACTCTTATTTTCTCTCTTAAAATTAAGATTTCAAGTGAATTTATATGTAGTTTTAATAACAGGTAACATATTTAAGGTAGAATATAGGATTTATCTTATCATCTCTTTAGAAATCTATTTACAATCTAATTGTTGTTATTTCTTGATATTTATTCTAAAGTTGGAATGCAATAGTGTGTAGAAAAAAGGTCATAAGGAACTCTATTCTAAGTTCATAGATTGTAGCTACCAAAATTCTTCACGCAGCTATGGAAATGCCTAGCTACCGAAAGTCTTCACGCAGCTACATAAACTCCCAACTACTGAGAGTCTTCACATAGCTACAGAAATGCCCAGCAAGTGAAAATATTTTGGTTTGTTCCAAGGTAATGTAAAGGAGCACCGAACTATTCATCCCACTCTTTGCTTTAACGTCATCAACCAAGAATACAAATCCAAACATGTGGCAATCCAAATTCATGCGTGTATGTGACATTCCAAGAAGAATTCAAATTCATAGAATTAACACTCTTCCATTTTATCTCCATGTTTCAAGGATGAAATAATAGTGGAATAGTATTATGAATGTTGAATAAGTACCCTCCCACTTTGTGTTCCTAGATTAAAGGGATGAGTTGTAGAAATATTCTCCATGATAAGTGGACTATTGTAGTCAAGTTTGTTTAGGATTTATGGCTTTGAATAAATCCACCCAAGAATAGGTAGTTAGTTATTGGTGTGTTGAATAAGTAAATTAGAATAAAGAGAAGATCATATTATATTCCCCACAAAGAGGAGTTGGTTGGATGTATGAATTATAAATGCAACCTTCTACACTCTTATATGTAATGTTTTTACCAATTAATGAAAATCCATTCTTTCTCTCTAATATTCTGAGTAAAATTATTCCTCTGGTTTTGTATTAAAGTTTACAAGTAGAGTTGGCCACTCATTCCAGGGAAGATGGATCAAAGTTTTATGTTCAATTCTTTATTTTGTAGTTTTCCTTTTGTTGTGAATTTATAATTTTGTGTTATGTAATATTTATTTGTGTAGAATTTCTTTTGTGAAGCTGTACGTATCTTATTCAATTTTCATTTGTTTTCAATTCAACAATTTCATTTTTGCAAGTGTGATTTCTTTTATGCAAGTGTGATCTTAATTTATGCAAGTGTGCTTTTCCATTTCTGCAAGTGTACTTTTTAATTTATGCAAGTTTGAATTGTGTTTGAAGGAGTTTTTTCTCCAAAGATCTCTTTCTCCTATTGCATATAACCATCAGACACAAGCCCTGCATTGAAATTATTAATGAAGAGGATTGACGACCATCATCAATAGGACCTCATTCTAATAATTTTTTTTAGAAAGGAATATACCCAAATTCCCCCCAAAAACTATTTGAGAAGAGACAGAATGTGGGGCAAAAGATGTTGAACCCAAAAAAATGGAAGCAAAGACTCCTCCAACTGAAAAGATCCCATCTTGATGCGCTAAGCTGGAGCAGTTTTACTTCATGATTGAAAATTTTGAAATCTACAGGATATTCCATTTTCTAACAAAGTACTTTTTATTTTTACTTATCATCCTTCATGCATGTTTTATCACAAGCAGTTTGTTTCCTGTCTTAATCATTTGGTTTGATTCTCCCTCCTCTTTGCCTTTTTAAAAGATAGCAAGTCACAGAAGAGTAAAGAATAAAAATATAATAATAAGGAATAAAGAATATGCTTAGGATGGGTCCAGATCAATGTGCTTAATTTCCTCCTCTTCTTTTGTGTCATCTTGTAATGCCATTCATTTTGCTCCAGGCAGGCGGCCTATCCCCACAGCGCGGGGCTCCAAAAATAAGGTAAAATAAAAAAATTTGGCTTTGGTTAGCTGGCAGTTAATTATTTGTTGACTGTGAGTGTGAGGTGGCTCCCCCAATGTCCCTTTTAGACTTGACTTTTTCCTTACATGAGAATACAAGTGATCTTTTAGGATCCTGAAGCCGTAGGCAATCTGACCCGGAGTTAATGTGAGGAGCTGAAAAATGTACAGTCGAAGCCTTTGAAAACGGAAAGAGTGATGCAAAGTTGAAGTTTTTGTGTCAAAAGATGGACTCGGAGGGGGTTTGGAAATACATGGCGGAGCACAGGAGGGACGTTCAGGTAGAATCCGTGGGCCGTGAGGAAGCATTTGACTGTATCCAGCAGCTGCAGGGTAGAGAAGTAAAACAAAAAACTTATCCCAGAAAATCTGGGGCCTCTAGAGAGAGTTAATCCGGGGAGCTGCAGGGCGATCCCAAGGTACCGCTGGTGTTGATCCTAGTGTTCTGGTTGCACGCGACCAGTCATGATCAGTTGTATAAAATCTTGCAGCTATAGTTGAAGAACGAGATAAAGTTTTAGTTGAGCTGTCGTTCCTTTTCATTTTGGAAAGTCACTTCTGTCCAGGTGACAGATCTAGCGTGGAAGAAGCTCGGTCAAACCTTGAGGTAAGTTTTACAGGCAAGGCTGAGAGTGCCATTTGTTTGCACTGTCGGTTGTTTCTTGGAAGTGGGTTGATTGAGTATTGCTCGGATCTGTTCAGTATCAATGCATCCTCGGATTCGAGATCCTCCTTCAAGATTTGTCTTTCAAATTTGACTATGTGACAGTGAGAGTGTTACCAGTGGTTCCTTTTTTAACGATTGATCTAAGCTTCCCTTAAATGTATGTGGAGAGGGTTGATTGTGGATTTTATAGTGAATCTAAACTCGGGTTGCAGATTGTTCTTCCTTGCATTTGTGATTCTGTACTACCTTTCTGAGTCCCGTGTCGTGCATTTCTGGTAAAGCTCTCCAAGTTTTTGCCCAGTTGGGTGGCCGAGAATTAATGGCGCCGGTCAGAAGATGAAACAGGTCTCCCAAAGCAGGGAACAGTTGCTTCATACGACAGGCCGCCATGAGCATGACAAAGCTGCCAAAAGTCATCCTGTAGCACGTTTGGAAAGAAGTATACTGTGTTATCAGAGAGGCAGAAATGTATTTGTAGTTGTTCTGGTCCTGAATGGTGGAAGAAGATGTTAACATTATCTGCTACAGGCGATGCCCATGCGTGTAGGCCCTTCGGTTAGTGTTTCCTGTGTTCGAAGTTTGTTTTTTTTTAGCTATGCCTGAGACGGGAAGATTCAAGTGTGTCCGTGAAGAAGGAGAGGACTGGTGTGCACGTCTTTTCTTGTTTCTACGACCTGCTCATCCTCCGGTTGCAGGCTTGCATTCTATGAGGGGTTTGGTCTTTTATCCAAGCTATGCATGTCTGGAATGTTGGGTTGCATCAGGGGACATTTCAACTTATACGGATCAAGTGCAATCAATTAGCGTTCATTAACGGCATGGTATTTGTTTTATTCGAGTTCACATCCCCTGAATTTGGAGCCTGATCCTGGAGAAGCACATGAATAAGAAGATTTAAGGAAGCATCCTCTGCATAGTATATTTTACAGCAGTACATAGCAGCATCAGGAGCGAGGATAGAGAGCTCGTTTTGGAATTCTTATGCAATGGGTCGAGTGAAGATGCTAACTTCAGAGTATGAGACGGCCACCAAATAACAAAGCCTAAGAATCCTTCCAAGGATGCTGAGACAGGGGTTTTGTTCTGTGGCAGATGATGTCAGATATGTGGTATGTAGAGCTTGTAGTTGCAGGCAACAAAGTCTATGCATGGAAGCAATCTAGTGTTTGGACAGCCACCTATTGCATCCTTCTAGTCGTGCCTTCAAAAGGGAATCCTGGTGTGATATATTGCAAGAAAAGACCAGTGGAACAGAGGATAAAGCGAAGGGCATGTGGCTGTAGCAGTCCTTGCTGGATGTACACGACTGGTGGATGCATTAAAACAGGCAAGATAGACTAACCATATACATAATATGCTAGTATCTAATAACCTCTTGAAATGAAACTTTTTCTTTCTAGAAATTGGCTTAAATCTGTGATTTTGTGGATTTGCGTTCAGTACATGGTTAATAGTTTGTTACTTCTGGATTTGCCTCTGTTGGTTGTTCTTGTTGACGTAATCAAACCCTTGTATATATAAAACAAACAACGGTTCTCAGTGTATGCTTTGATTGATCACATGAAAAATATATATATGTATATATAATTTTAAAAGTTACTTCCTTCTGCAAAAATGTCGCTGTTTCTTTTGTGAACCTAGGTATGTAATCGCCCCTAGAACGTTGTAGCGTTGACTAGTATTGGTTTCCTGTTATGTTGTTGCCCTAGAGGAAAACATACAGTTAAATTATTATTATTATTTTTATGATAAGCGTGATTATGCACTTCGTGTATTGTGCAAATTATTAGGGCTTTTGAAAATTAGAAGTTCATTATATATGCTTGTTAAGAAGGAAGTTTTGGGCCGAAAATATGTCCTGGGTTGATAGAAGGGCATAAATTTTGATAGAACCCCATTTTGATCCTACTCTTTCTATGAGTAAAATTTGTTAAATTTAATGACCTTTATGGTGTTAAGATATGGTATGTTGATGATTCCCTGTGTGATCGATTTAATCATGTATAGACATAATGCCTTGATGGAGTAAGGTAATATCTTTCACGGTTCGTGAAAGTGAAGGTTTTCATCAGCTGCTTAAGGTAACATGAAGTTCCTTATTTTAGTCAAACTTGTTTTGTACTTCCTTCTTGATGAGTGACCTTTCATTGCAAATTTAGAATGATTGTGATGGAAGATCGTGAATATACTTTGTTGTCAAAAAGGGGAAAAGAAGCTATGGAATAGTTTGTTTATGTGTCGAACGTAATAATTGTAATTACATCGTTATAGAAGTTCGTTATTGGAGGATATCTATCTTCAATGGTATATTATGTGTTTAATCACTGCATAGGTTACCACAAACTTAGTGTTGAGATGTAAATTAAGGAGAGTTGAGAGACCTCTTCCTTTGTATACATCATTTATGATATTAGGAAGTGAGTTGATGTCGGAAAATTTCAACCAAGTCTAGATTCATGGCTATGTTCCTCTAAAACGGGAGGATTATAAATCTAAGGTATTATGAAAATTGCAAGGATGTGTTTAGAATGCTAGATTGCCTACTCAACTTGGGTATTAATGAGGCTTGTCGCTATTCCGGCCCTGGTCATGTTCAGTAGGTAGGCTGTTAGGCAATGCCTATTCCAGACATTCTTACCGTCCTTTCCACTTATCCTTATTAGCTATGAAGTCACTTATTACCTAGGATATAATGGTTGTGGGTTTGAATATAAGATTTTCATCCTTTAAACCTTTTTTATTACATGATGGAACTTTTTTTTTCCCCTCGTTGTTCGTTTACAGCCTATTAGGCCTATGTCCCTACGGAACGATTCCAAAACTATATTCTTTTTGGCAGCTAAGATCGGGCCTGGTTTTTATCTTTTGACTTCACCTTGAGAATGTGGATTGATGGGTTACACTTTATATTTCAATCACGTAATCTACGGGATTACATGATTGAAATCCTAATACTCTCAACTCTTGTGTCTAATCATTTAAATTTCATAGTCTTGTGTTTTTGGTTGTCAAACTTTTGTAGTTTTAGAGGTATTTGCATAACTAAAACTTATGGTTTTCTTCTTAATTGATATGTTGAAAATTATATCTTGTTTCAAAAGGTTGTTGGAGATTAGTACTTTGATTCATTTCCTGAAATAGAATGTTTCCTTTCATGGTATTGTTAGCTAGTAGCTTATTGTTGCTATGTATAGTCTTATCTTGCTCAGTTCTCGCGAACTGACTCAGGTTATTAATTGTTGCAGATGGCTTACGTGGTTAGATGATGGAAAGACTTGTAGATTATTGCATCAATCTTGGTTATGATGTTCTTTTGTACGAATGTGTATTATGTTATAAAATTTGGAAAGAGCCTTTGGACATTTTAGAAGAAGGGTCAGTGCCTAGTAAATGTATTGTAGAGTATTGTTGTTGTAACTGTTGAAACTGTGGCTTGTTTGGTTATCATGTGAAAGATGAAATTTGATTACCGCTTGGTTATGGGATATTCCAGTGAACTTTAACCCTTAGTATAGTAGCGGGGCATGTCCCATGTTATTACTCTCTTGCTCCCTAGTCATGGTTCAATAGAGATGATATGTCCCTTTGATTTGTACATCATGTTGGAATGAATTGATATAACCTTGTTTTGTTTTCGCAAACGAGTACTGTTAAACTTTTCTCTTGAGTTAAAATGTTCTGTTGTAAATCCTCCTAAGGCATAGTAGTGATGAGTTTGTAAACACTATAAAGTGAACTGGATATTCCTTATAAAAGTTAAACGGAAATTTATGTATATGAGTATATTAATGTAGATGTGATCCACTTGAAACCTTTGAGACCTGGAACAATCAAGAGGAATCTATCTTTTGTAACAAAACATGATTACTTGTTTTTCCCCCGAGCTAAACTAATAAACACTATTTGTTTTGGTGAAACCCTAAATGGTCTCATGGTGAAATCAATGGTTAAATTTTAGAAGATGATAGGGTTTAATAAGTAGGAGTGAAAGTGATTAATAAAACCTTAAATATCTCTTTATCGTTTGAAATGTTCCCCTTTGTCAAACTTAATTAAGTAAAGTCTAGATGGAACATTTAACCAATCTCGGTAAACTCTTAACTTCAATGAAAGATTGATAGTAAACAATGTGACCCTGAAGCTAAATTTTGTTGACCTGTTCTGTTAACCCTTGCCTTGATTCATGGTGATATTTCTTAAGCAAGGTCAAGTTCGATCCTTAAACAAGAAGGCTATTGTTATGAACCCTAAGCGGTACTTCCCACTCAATCGGAGCTTATGCCTTCACCTGAGCATTAGAGGTGTGGAACATGTGTTAGTGACTTGAGCAAGATTAATTAACCTTGTAAGAAATGGAAAATGTTCTAAAATCAAATGAATAAGAAAGATTTGGACATAAAATTTGATGATCCTAGTTTGGAAAGTTTGGCCTTAAGCTATTTAGTCAATAGTTGAAAATAAAGAAATTCTCCCTTGTGAAAAGAATTGTGTGAATCATTACATGAAATTTTATAAGAACGTAAGTTAAGAATTAAGAGACACTTTAGTAAACAAGAAAATTTAACAAGAAATTCCTCATGGGATGCCCTAGCTGTGAGTGTGTCATGTGGATTGGACTTCCATGTTGTCTTGTCAAAAGAAGAGTACATTGTCCTTGATAGGTGTGAACGTTTCCGTGCTGACCTTGTGGTCTCCCCCGTAACAAGTGGTTCCTAGTGTTGGTTGTAACCTTGTGACGACATGTTGTGTCGTGTTGTGTCAAAGCAAGTCAAAAAAAAAAAGTTATCCTGTATTTCACTGTGTTGTCCCTGTGTTGGTACTTTTTGGGTGTGTTACACTTTTGGTATCAGAGCGTAGGTTCATGCTCTCGAACCTATGGGCCGGATTGGTGTTATATGATGATGTTGCATGGTGGGTGGTGGTGTTACTTGAGGATACTGCATGATGATGATGATGTTGCATGATGATGATTTATATTGGAAGAGTAATGTGTTTTAAGCGTGATGTGATTATTGTCGTAATTGTGATATTGTGAACGCACGTGATGTGTATGTCACTCAGTGCGTATTTGTCATCATGTTGATGTGTTGGGGATGAGAGTATTCTCTCTCCTTCTTGTGGATTCTAGGAAGAATTCACGTGTGAATTATTGTTGTGATGTGTGAAAAGAATTCTAATGTGGATGACGTAGTGTTGGAGCATTGTGGCATATTGTGATATGTGGGTGTATCAATGTGTTGTATGACTAGTTGATGTTAAAAGAAACGAGTTGTATCATGATGTTTTTACCATGTTCTAAAGAAACGTGTGTACCACCTTGTTATGTTGCAATGTATGTTATGTTGTGATGTACTATGTTCATCGTATGTATGTCTGTGCAAATAGGTAATGCTTCATGTTGTGATTTTGGGTCATACGGTGAGTGTATGAACCCTATCGTATGGTGATTGCACTTTGGGTGCAGAATGTGGTAAAGTGATGTATTGCGCCCTGTGAATGTATGATTGTGATCTACCCCGTATACCTACCATACGTGAGACGTTATGGTAGCTATGTGTGTACCACCATGGTGTTAGTAATGTAGTTACATGTTATGTTGTGAGCCTTACACTAACCGACCCTGAGGGAGATCGGTAGAAGTGTATGTTGAGAGTGAGGAATGGTGTACCATGGGTCAATAACTCGAGTCAAAACTCGGTTTAGTAGATTACATGTGACTCTTTCCTCTCTCCCTATGTGGTTGTATGTATGCAACCTTAGTGTATCTATGACTATGTTTAGCCTTGTCGAAGGGTGGCGGGATTGATATATATTTTACGAGCTGAGGCTCGATGTTCCGAGTGCCAGCAACTCGTTGAGTACCCCTTTGGTGGCCAGATAAGGCCACACAGTTATCGTAATGTGACATTATTATAAGTTGATTTTATTCGTAAATTGAGCTTTTACTTTATTTTTGCAAGGACCAGCATCTTTTCTTGATTGCAATGCTTTACAATTTTGGGCATTTCCTTGGTTTGTGGCACTAACATGGGGATTTTGATACTAACTTTGGCTATTTGGCCATTTATTTTAGCTTGATTTGGGGTCTTCTTTTAAATTTGGAATTCTTACCGCCTTGCCCAAGGCTTGTACTTTGCCACTTGGCACTTTGACTGGATTGTTGTGCTGGTTCTAATGTTGTGATGTGTGGAATAGGGTCATGGGATGCACCATGGATTGGTTGGACCTATGGACCCGCTTTGTTGTATGGGGGTACGCCCCAAGGGGTACATATAACTAGCGGGTTGTTGAACCACGCGTTATTATGTCACTTGGGTTAGGAGTGTTCGAACTCTATGTGCCTTGGGCACAGAGAGACAACCGACCTCCTTGAGGGAGGCATAAGAGTTTGAGGGAGGCATAAGAGCTTGAGGGAGGCATAAGAGTTTGAGGGAGGCATAAGAGACTTGAGGGAGGCATAAGAGACTTGAGGGAGGCATAAGAGACTTGAGGGAGGCATAAGAGTTTGAGGGAGGCTTATGATATTTGTCTGTATGGTTGATGTTTCAGGATATATGTTGAGTTATTGTGATGTTTGGTAGTGGTCTTTTGATGTATGTGTTACTCATGTCAGATGGTTATGTGTTGTGATGTTGTGGACATGTCATTGATTCCCTTGTGGACACTATGTACCTGTAGCATGGTTTGTTGTTATGTGAGTCTTTCATTGATGCAAATTGAGGAAATGTCTAGTGGATTGTAGTACTCTTTTGTTTGAGTATTTGGTATGTCAGTCATTGATGTGTGATGAGTACCTATGTTATGTGGAGTGTGCCTATTCTATTCCGTAATTGTGTAACCTTTTGTGGTGTAATACAATCATGAAGTATATACTTGTGTGCTTGTGAATCTGTAGTGGTCTTGTGAACCTGATAGGGTGTTGTGTTAGCAGTTCATGTTGGGCACCCACAATAAAGAATAAACTCAAAACTCTTCAATGATGAAATTTTAAAAGAAATTAAACTAAGAATAATGATAATGGAAAGAGACTAATGAAAATAACAAACAAGAAAGAACTGCCAATCTTCACAGAACATTTAAAGTTAAAATTTCTACCAAATGTTCCTAAGGCTACCCTGTGGCCATGCTTTAAATCAACTAAAATTTTAAACCTTAGAGTGTACTCTCTCCTGTGCCTGTTCTTGGTTGCTTACCATTTCTTTTCCTTTGTGTTATGTCGCATCGAGGACGATGCTTCTTAAGGGGAGGAGAATGTAATGACCGCTGGGGTATCGGCTCCTTTTCTACCTGCCCTCCACCAGCTATCTTCATTTTTCAACATACTAGATGTCACCCACCTACCATAATTTATACCTTGTCACCTCATTTTCACCTGCTCCTCCTTGACGTGTTCTGGATAGTGAATTTATTAATGGTGAAATGAAGGTCTGTCACCCTGAGGTTGCGTGGGTGGGTGTGGATCCTCAAAATCGTGCTGTACACGCAGCTTCAGTGGAGTGTAGAATGGATCTTCGCTTGGAAAGTTCCGTGAGGAAGTGGGTCGCTATAGGCAGCAGTTACAGGGTAGAGAAGTAAAAAAAAAACTTATCCCAGAAAAATCCGTGGCCTCTAGAGAGAGTTAATTTGGGGAGCTGCAGGGTGATCCCAAGGCACTGCCGGTGTTGATCCTGGTGTTCTGGTTGCATGCGACTAGTCGTGATCAGTTGTGTAAAATCTTGCAGCTGTAGTTGAAGAAGGAGATAAAGTTTTAGTTGAGCTATCGTTCGTTTTCATTTTGGAAAGTCGCTTCTGTCCAGGTGACAGATCTAGCGTGGAAGAAGATCGGTCAAACCTTGAGGTAAGTTTTGCAGGCGAGGCTGAGAGTGCCATTTGTTTGCACTATCAGTTGTTTCTTGGAAGTGGGTTGATTGAGTATTGCTTGGATCTGTTCAATATCAATGCATCCTTGGATTCGAGATCCTCCTTCAAGATTTGTCCTTGTCTAACCTTTGAACAAGGCCTTCCATAACAACTGAAACTTAATGTTTCAAGCCCTTTGTGGTAGGTTTACCCAAGGGTATTTCTATGACTTGGTAATCAATAGGGGTGGCCTCATTTCTGAAGACACCCCATTGGGAGATGCAATCTCTATAGAAATTTCCTCTTGAGGACGTACACTAGTATTTGATAGAATCCTTGACTTTTTATGGGCCCTTGGTTGTCTTGATGAAATAACACTTTCAAGGCTAATAACCTCCAGTTAAATTTTTACTTTTTCTTTTCTAGGAAGGGCTGCTCCCAATAACATATTAGTTGGAGTGTTTCCATTCCTATGATTTTATGGAAAATATTGGGAATTTCTTGGGTTATCTTCAATTTCTTTTGTGGTAGAGGGGGTGATATCATGAGTAGGTATTTGAACTAGTGAAACTTCCACACCTTTTTGTTCTTACTTAGGGTCAGATTATGTTATGTTTTCATCAACTTGCGAAAATCCTTCAACATTAGTTTTAATAATTTTAGGTGGAGATACTTCATGAGCTAGATCTTCGTGTCTTTCTTGAAAATTTTCCTCCTCTTCCTCCTTGGAAAATTCATGAAATTTCAATTCGATTTTAACTAACTTTAATTATTTTGGAATAGGATCACTGGGGTTAACTTGTTCTTCATGTCTAGTAAGGATTGTTTAAATCTCATGTTATTCTTCTCTAGATAGGATTTCCTATGTTAAAGATGTCTCCATTGAACTCGATTTCACTGAAAATTCTACAATTGTAAATTTTTGTGACAATTTGGAACCTTCACCCTGTTCATCAATTTACATTTTGGGACACTTGCATTCTATTTTTCATGTAGAAGAAGATCAACTCCTTCTTGTTTTCCAAGGCCTTAAAAAAATCAACAAAAATCTAAGTGTGTGATGCTTCTTATTCCCCCATATCCACAATCTCAACTTCCACAACTAATTTTTCATGGGTAACTTCTGTAATAGGAGTTTTATGTGTTGTTTTGGGTGGAGTAGTATCAACTACCTTAGGTAATTCCATGGTCTATTTGACATGTAATGTAGGAACTCAACATTTTGAATAACAATTGCACTTGTAATTTCTTCTGATGTAAAATTTTCCTCTTTATTTCCCTTACTTCTTACAAAGTGCCTAATTCTAAGATCTTCATCATATTTTTTCTCTTGTGTGAGGCCCATTGTTTAGACAAGTCTTACATTTTTATGTTGCGTAGATCCCCTCATTATTTTCCCGTTACTTGGGGGTCCTTGAGGAATCAAAGGGGGGACACTTGAATGAACCTCACCATGTGAAGTAGATGTCTTGGGATTTGATACATGTGGGGGCATAACCTGAATTGGATCTGTCTGAGTAATGGGTACATCTTTCATGGTCCTGATCAATTTTTTTTCTCCCTTTCTCATTAGATGAGATATCGAGGTACTTGTTCTACATGCTGCAACACTCCATTCATGCACCATCCCAGAAGTAGGCCTCTTGGATGATACCTAATCTTCCTTACCACTTAATGAATCCATATTGGTTGCAACTTTATTTAAGAGAGGAAGATCCTCCTTGAGAATCCCATAACCTATGTATTCTTTTAATACCATAGTGTTTTGGAGTGAAAAGTCTATACCTTTTTTCATGATCCAAGTTAGGGTTATTCTCATGACATTAGCAATTCTATCATGTAGCTATACTGACTCTATCCTACTCTAATCAATTAGATTAATTGGTTGTGAAACCAATTTCCTATCAATATAATACCTCTTCATTGTTTGATCATCATACACAAGGCCTTGTTAAACAAATGCAACCTTATAGATAATAATTTTTGGCAAGGTCATCCTAGAGAAGTCTCTAATCTTGAAATCCTCTTCATCCATACAATTAATCTAGTAATCATTATAGTGAGACTCATTCTCATATGATATCTTTAAGAATGTATGCATTATCATTTTGACATCATAATTAGTCCTTTCTTAGAACTTCTGCATCACCATTCTATTCATTTTTGTATCCATGAGTTTTTATTTAGCAATAGTTGAGCGTGTATACTTCCCAATAGTAATTAAGAACTTGATATTTGTTTTATGCTTTCTTGTAATTAGCATATGTACCTCAACAAGATGCCTTGACAATTTAATAAGTGTTCACTTATCATCTAGGTACCTTGGCAGCATGTATGGAGTGCCATGGAAGCCACTCCCTCTATTGTAGGTAAATAATATAAATTGTATCAAATAACATCAAAATTCATTGATCACCTTCCTTGCATTAGATGATATCTTGTATTGTTCCAATTCTTTCTTATATAAGAAGATGATGGGTTCAAATAAATCATCATGATATTTTATAAATTCAGCCCTCTAGTTTTCCAAATTCATCTAAGGGTATACATCATAAAATTTAAAATATGAGAACTCCTTCATTCTAAGGATGCTAGGGAGAGATTTGTGGCATGCTATATTGTACACAAGATAAGATGTTATGAATAAACTACTCCTCTAATTTTATCCTTCCTATATTTACATAGTCATTTTTATGAGATGATCATCGATTGATTTACTAATGAATTATTACAAAAAAATACACCCCTTGAAACTGAGAATAATTTGTATGTACCTAAACATCAATGTGTGGAAGTAATAGGAAGAAATCAATCCCACAATTCTTCTCAACAAGGTGATTAGTTACTCAACTTCCTCAATGAAGTCTAACCTTGTCAAATTCTTGGGAAATCTTGTGTAGGAATCCATAGTATTCTATAACCATTGATTATTCATAATTTTAGAGAATGTGACATTGTGGGTGGCCCATGGATTCTAAGATGATTCGATAGTTATGTCCACTACTTATTTTGTTCTAGGAATCCCTATCAATTCTTGAAATGTCTCTCGTGTCAATGATAGGACCTTGGCACCACTTCCATATAACACCTCCATGGTTTTTAGGTTATAATTTTCAGCACATGCCCAAACCAATTTGGGGAATTGAATAGAGGGAGTGAAAGTAGAGGCCAACGTAATGCCACTTACATCAATAGATGAAATCAACTCAATTTTGTCATGAGTATGAAGCCTTTGAAGACAGTTAGCAATGTCGCCATTACCTAAATTGGTATCAATTATCTCATGTAGGTTACTTTTGATGTAGGAGGTGATGAGGATACCAAGTAATTGGATCCTCATGATGGATTTTGAAGTAAAGTAAAACACATATGATGGACATGGGAGTGTAACCAATAAGAAGGAATGTATAATTCACACTGAAAAACCATTCAAACCCTTGGAACAATGAGAACAAATAAATAACAAAATGTGAAACTTACCCGTGCACATGTAATTAAAAAATACCTATTGTAGATCAAAAAAGGATGCAAAGATGAAAATTATCCTCCAAGATCAATCACTGCAACTCATCCTCAAAATTTATATCTCTTGTTCGCTTCCTAAGGATCCAGAAATGCTCAATTCCTACGAAATTTGATTTTTGAATGAGGGACTTAGTAAATTTTTTTAACATATAGCTCCTCATACATAACTCAATAATGAAAGAAGATTTATTACCTTTTGTATGATCACAACCATTGATTTACAACTTAAGTAAAAATGTGGTCCATCCATGTGTGTAGATTTGGCAGGGATTGGGTATGAGGAAGCATTGTTCAATTGCACAACAACTGAAAAAATATGAAGTGCAAAGATGTATAGGATGCTTGATCCTGAAATGCACTAACATAATGTCGCATGTCATTTGTTAGGTCTCAGACCTCGGGACATATTTTGCATTTTCCTAAAAAATGCCAAAATGTAAAATGCAAAGTTGAAAGGGATACCCTATCTGGAAGGCATTAATAGAATTCCAAATTTCCTTTGTTAGGTCTTAGACCTTGAGATGCATTTTGCATTTTTATATGATATGTGTATTTACAAAGTCCAATGATGCAAAGAGAACCCACCTCTTGCTTGCAAGATCCATGGAATATTCCCCTCGTCGGGCAACATAGATTTAGTTACACCTTATAACTTCACATAAGTTACATAGTTGTATAAATGACTCACATGGTTGGAGATACCCTAAATATTCTATCTAATCAGGCGATGGGGATGAATTTGCATTTTGCATTTACACACCAAATACAACACTATAAATTTTCACAAGGAAAATTTCCAAAGGTAGGAAGCCATTATTTAAATATTTAAGTACACCATTAGGAATGCCACGACCTTCACCAAATCCTCAGAAACTTAGAAATCATGAAAACATTATAAAACACGTAAAATGTTAAAATATTAGTTTAAAATATGTGACAAAATTGTAATTAGTATAAATTTCTTTAGAAATGAAGCTTGGGGCAATGGGAAAGACTTATGGAAACTAATGTAATGTCCCCTTTTCCAAAACCAAGGCCTAAGGGCCAAGTCGCGTCCAAACTGTGGTCATACCCAAGGGGCTGTGGATGTTGGGAGCTATTGGGAAGGGGCCATGTGGTTCTAATATCCACATTTTGCATTTGGGGGTCACTTTTTGACCATGACGACTTAAAAGGGAAAAATTAACTTTAGTTACTTTTATTTTATTGGCCCCTCCATGGAATGAAATTCATCTAGGGTTTTTGGGGATCTTTTTCTGTGGAGAAGTATATAAGGAGTTGGGAGAAAAAGAAAAAGAACTTTTTTCACATACATTTTATCCTCCTTTATGTGCAACTATAGTTTGTGCATCTACAACTTGTGGAGTGAAATCCCACAGGGACCCTAGCTTCGGTGGTGAGAGACCCATCCCTAGCTAGTAGGGAATTATTTGGTAGTGAGAGATCTACCCTAGTCTATCATTTTGAAGCCGCTTTCAGGGACGTGTTATAGAGATATTATCAACAGATTCCGAGGAAGGGTTTGAGGAGTTTTGGGGGTATTCGGAGAAGATAATCAGAGGGGTCCCAGATATGATTTACGACAGCCATTTGGGCAGGGCTTAGTATCACTTTGAAGGTGCCTACATCAGTTTCCAACCCCTTTCCAAGCGAGGTGACTTGCAACCTTTATTTGGAGGGTTTTCTAGTTAGCCACTTTCAGATCTGAAGGTTGAGTTATCATTTCCTGTATTTTTCAATGTTATCTCCAAAGTCTCATAATTTATGCTCATGTATTTGGAGAGTTATGAAATCTAGAAGAGTTCCAGTTGTCTAGGGCACGTTGTAATTACCTGGTAGCATTTTTCATTTCTATAAAATCCCAAATACAGTTTTATAATGTCATTTATAATAATATCGATCTCTCATTAAATATTCATGTAATTCGAGTGGATATTTTGGGATATTGTAATTTTCTTTAGTTTGTTGTCCTTATTGTAAAAATCTACAAAAATCAGAATTTTATTTGGCTGTAAATTTTTAATATTTTTTGCATTTTTAAGTACTATCCCATACGGGATATTTCAACTAATAAATCATACAAGGAAACATATTGAAATGGTAAGGAGACAAAGAATGCATGTGGAGAGCATGATTTGTTTAAAGTGTCAAATTGGGCACCAAAACTTATCACAACCAAGTTGGAGAATAGATTTTGGGTAGAAGAAGTCTAGATAGATGTATATCTTCTAAATAGGGCACATATAAATATCATGCAGGAAAATACACCATAATAGGTATGGATTAATCATAAAACTTTGATATCCCATCTTAGAGTGTTTTCTTTTACATCATGTATGCATGTCCCAACCAAAAAGAGGAAGAAGATTGAGTATGAAAAACTCCAATATATATATTTTGGGTACAACACTACCTCAAAAGAATATCATCTCATGGATCCTAAGACATAGAATATATATGAGAGTCAATATTTGGTTTGTGATGAGTCATCATTTGAATCATTTCCACAAAAAAGAAGAGTCAATGCTTACCAAATCTCATACATTTCTCTAATAGTTAGATGATCAACATGAAGACCTTTACACAAGGAAGATGAGTTTTAAGGATAATTATTTGTTGATATTTGTCATTTGGAAAGTAATTCTTCACATCAACAACAACATCAACATCCAAAATGGGTCAAAAGCACCATCACAAAATACCACATGAAATATCTCCTAGATACTTGATTAGAAGTCATAATGAGAAGATAAACGAGGAATGAGGTAAATCTTGCACTTGTGAGTTGAGTTGTTGACAGTACCAAACATGATACAATTTGAGAGGTACTAAGTCAACCGTAAAATAAGAAGGCCATGGATGTCTTGTATGACTCCTTAATTTAAAATAAGACATGGGAAATCATCCATCTACCTTAAAGAAAGAAATTCATTGGTTACAAATTCATTTTCAAAACAAAATACAATGTAGATGGATCTATCGAAAATTTGAAGACACAACATTTTGCAATGCGATATTATTAGTAAGAAGGAATTAATTAATACTACTACTAATACTAATACTACAATAGTTTTCTATGAACTGACAACACAAAATGGATGGAAGCTTCATCATATGGAAGGAAAAAGTTCTTTCTTGAATGGTGATCTAAGAGAAGAAATGTACATGACCCATCCAAAATTATTTATTAATGTGAAGCATCCTAAAAAGGTATGTCATCTAATTAAGTTACTTTATTGGATTAAGTAAGCACAAAGGGAATGGTTCTTCAAGATAGATGATCTCCTATTGTAGCATGGATTCACTTAGAGCCTCTCATATATAGATTTGTCTATCAAGAAGGTATGCACATATATTTTCATTCTTATTTTATATGAGGACGATCTTGCGATCACAAGAATCTTAGAAAAATTCATTTAAGATGTAAAGAATGATCTAAAGAAATCATTCGACATGACATACTTGGGGATACTTCATGATATTTTTGTCCTGGAGATATGGCAGAACAAGCATCGATTTTTTTTTCACATAGATGAGATATTCCAAGACACTCCTAGAAAAGTATTAGATATCCAATTGCAAACTTGTGTCCACTGCAATGGAGAAAGGTTCGTGACTATCTCAATTATAGGATTCACCACAAGTAGATGGTACTCACTGTAGTGATCTTTTTGGGAGTCTCATTTACTTAACATATACCAAACCCTACTTATGCTTTGTTGTTATCTATCATTTGAGATTTATGTAACATTGAGGAAATTTCATTGGGTTACAATGAAGCATGTTCTAAGATATGTCTGAGGTATAGTTAATTATGGTATGAAATATAAGAAGAAATTTCAATTCTTATTTTAGGGATACCGACTTGGATAATGCTAGATCTATTGATAATAGAAAGTCAAGTACAAGATATTTTTTCATCTTAGATCTAGACCTATCTTTTGTATTAGTAAGAAACAGAATGTTGTTTGTATCTCATTAATAGATTCTAAATATTGTGGGACATGAGGAGCTGTGTGTAGAGTGATTTTGTTACATTACATTATGGTTAACATGAAATTTCTTGAAGAAAATCCACTTATCGTTCATTGCAACAATAATAGTTTGTTGAAGCTTGTGAAAAATATAGTTTTATATAATCAAACAAAACATATTGAGGTAGAATTATATTTTATTCAAGAACAAGTCTTGAACCATCACATCCTACTCTAGTACTGCCCAACAAATTCTTAAGTAACTGACATACTTACCAAACATCTTGGAAAGGTGAAATTGTTGCTAGTTTGGGGGTACATTTTTAAAAACTATGTAATAAGGGTGGGAACATTAGACTAATATTATTACATTGTTAATTATCTATTCAGTTAGTATATTATGTATTCATTTGGTAGTATTTGGTGGTATAGTTTGGTAGCCAACTGATAGTTTCTCTAACTAACCAATGTATAAAATTTCCTTTGATATCAAATGTAAATACCAAATCATTCTCCTTTAGCATGAAATGGTCCACATATAGAGTATAATGTCCTTCAAAATAACATTGCACAACACATTATATGTATTTTTTCCTTTAACAATAGGAGGGGTATAACATGAGTAACAATCAATTCAAATACAGCAATGAAATCCTATGAACAATCAACAAATATATAGGTTTTACTGTGTATCATGTGACATCAATTTATGTTATTGAATAATTTTTTAATATTGGTTGAATTTTGTAATTGTGTTATTGGCTAGGTTGGAACAATTAAAGGTATGAAGGTAATGGATTTCCTTCTACCATACTTTGATAATGTGATTTATTTTTGTATCCACAACTTCATGATCACCATATGTTGCAAGCAACTTGAAAGATGTATTGATAACCATTTCTCATAGAAATAATTCCTTAAAAAATTATCACCTCTTCCACATCACTAGGCATCACCTTTGAATGGATTTCTTAGTAAAGAAAACATTAACAACCATTGAATTAACAAGTAGACCATTTATCTTTTCAATTTATGAAGGGGTCAAAGCATACAAGTGTGTCCCACTTTGTGGCCATAAATATTTTAAAATGTGATTAGTAAATAAATAATTAAAAAATACTATAAAAATTTAAAAAATCAGGTAAATTTTGGATGCCCTGCACCTTGGTATTTATAGCCTCTTAAAAATGCATGTTTGGTCATTTTATATGTGTTTGGTCATGTTTTGGTTGTTAGAAATAGTTTGCTGAAAGTACAAAAACTACAAAAAAGTGGGACACAGTTATATGCTTTGACCCGAAGATACATTCCTAAAATGTAATTCTTGTTGTGTATGAGA
The DNA here is from genome assembly GCA_019776745.2 of Taxus chinensis. NCBI lineage: Eukaryota > Viridiplantae > Streptophyta > Pinopsida > Cupressales > Taxaceae > Taxus > Taxus chinensis. The sequence goes on along the minus strand of CM034155.1, from coordinate 557,987,859 downwards.
AAAGGATAACAATGATCTTTTACATTCACTGATATAATATGGTGTCAAGAAAGCTTTATTTATATAAAAAATATTCTCAAGAATGTAAATTAATGACATAAAAAAATTAGTGACCTTATCTAATGATGTCTTCTTCACTTAAAAATATCCTCATCCAACAAAATGTGTATCTCTTGGAAACACCTATAAAGAATTCCAGCATTTTAGATAAGTTACAAAATGCACAAAGATTCATCTATAAATAATTCTAGTTTATTATTATAATAAATGTGGACATATATTCCTATTCAAATGATAAAATCAAATGGATTTGTGCTATGTATCAGAAGAGTTTTCAAATGCATCACCCAATGTGTATCAATGGTAATAAAACAACCCTCCCTTACTACATGATCAACATCTAATCTACTTCCCACATAATAACTAGCCCTAATAACCTTAGTATGTTACATTTACTTTACCTCAATTGAACTAGTAAGATAAAAGTGTATTTTATTCTACATTTCAAAAGGGTGGTGTAGCACTAACTTGTCTTCATCATTTTCATACACCATATGCATATGTACCGAAATGGGAATACATTGAGTTCATAATTGATTTCCAAGTATGTAAATTATTGCTTCTTCATCATTCAGTTCTAATATATAACTATAAAGTTTTCTCATTTGTGATTTGTCCATAACTTGCCAAATATATGGTTCTTGCAAACCAATTTCTTCTTTCTTAGGAAGTGTAATCATTTCAAAGAATTGTACACTACCCTACATTTGTGGATATTTGAACACAAGTAAAGTTTATAAGATATTTTTCTCCCACTTATTGAAATATCTAAATCTATTTCAATATGTGATGCATCACCACTACAATAATAACTTATTGATTCTATGTCATATTACCAAAACAACTTTCTCACTACCGATGTTACCAATTTTTATGTTCTAGTTTTGTGGCCTAGTGAGTCATTTTACATCCAATAAAATAAAATTATTCCATTTTTGTTGTATTCCTTTTTTACCATCCAATGCAATATGGATTCTTAATTTATGTGTCTTACCTAGGAATTTAGCTTTTAATGTAATATGGTTCTTCCTTTTCCTTTGTCCAGTAGACACATAACATACATTTTTAGCTTCATATCTAGCTGCATCTTCATAATTTAGAATACATTTAGGTGGTGTTTGACTTCATAATCAATAATACATTTAGGTGGTGATTGGTAGATCTCTACAACCTACATTAGTAATTCCAATAATACAAAAATCAACTAAAAGTAAAGGCCATTTAAGACTATATTTTTATTTGATATGATTCTAGTCATTCAAGAGTACATAATATAAAATCAAAATTTACTTATGTTCAAATAGAAAATATAAAAATTTCATCCGTCATAATATCATTTAAATGGAAAAATCACAGCTATTCAAGAAACAAACTCTTTATCGACATTCATGACCTCAAAAGCCATACAATATGTACTTATTATCAATATTTATGGCTTTAAAACCCAACAATATATACCTATTATCAACAATTCACCTATGAAAAAATGAACATTATAAAATGTGGAAGAAAACAAATCCCATGAATGCCATTCAAAATAATATATGATGAAAGTATCTAGTGAATACGGGAATATCTTAATACAACTCTACTTAATACTTCATTTCTTCTATGAAATAATAAACACAAAGCATGATTTAAAATATACAATATGAAGAATACATGTTTGAGGTTGTGAGATTTTTTAATTTTCCATTATAAAAACATATGGAATTTTCTTTCATGGTTATTGAAGTGTATAAAGTGATTTATTGGATATGGAGAAGTTGCATTGTGTGGAAAATGTACATTACCTTATTGGAAGAGGCATTTAGGCAATAGTCTTAAAGGCATAAGCGCTATTATGGAATAGTTGAAGGAAGAGACATCCATATGGTAGATTTGAAGACATTGACATGTATCTGCCATTAAAAAACATTAGATAATGTTTAGAGATAAATATTTTTAGTTGTTAACAATAAAAAAAGCCTTTCATGAATGGTTTTGTTGGGGAATTTATTCCTCGATGCATAAGTATTCAAATATGATTTTTGGGGGGCAATACATTAAATATGGTAGATTTTCTCCACAATTTCACCAATGGTTAACTATATGTTACATGAAATTTAATTTCAGCAATGGTTAACTAAATTTTACATGAAATTTATAGTAATAATAATTGAACATTATTTTTAGTAGTAAGAATTGACAAAATATGTGAATATTTGTTGGTTACTAGCTTTAGGAGAGATTTATGGGGTGGAATAATTTTGTGTGGGAGGAGGTTTTTTTTTTAATTAATTTTTTTTATAAATCTATACTTATCAAAACAATTAATCTTCAAATTTTTCCTCAATTTCAAAAATATGTGTAGAGACATTCCATCCTAAATCTACATCTAGTGGGCCTATATCAACACAATATAATAACATATTTCACAAAGAAGAGTGGATAAAAGATGAAGAAAACCATGACATTTTTTGCACTTTTTTTTCATCCTAAACATTAAAAGAACTATCCTACAAATCATATTATTGAAAAACACGTGTGTCATTTTATTTCTATTGGTGACAAAAGTATGAGTACAAAATACTATGATATCATTAAATCACATAACATTTAATAGATCTACTTTGTGTCAACTTTCTTTAGGAGTGATAGTGTGCATGAAGAATATAAAATGCATAGGTGTGTGGGTAGAATAAAAATAGGATTCTTGCCTTTTCTTTTTCTAGTCTTTTATTCTTTAAGTTCTTTTTTTTATGTGCCACATTTTCTTCACCTCCATACAAGGTTACAACTATTTTCCTTTCATTGTTTTATTCAACTATTTTTTAATAGAACATAGTCAAATTATACAACCATCTTCTTGTAGAACAACTATTATTTTAAAACCTATTATAGAATCTCTCCTCCTCCTTCTTTATGAAATTTTCACATGTTATTTTAACTGTATGTCAAATTTATGTGTATGTAGCACACAATGAATTAAAAAAGGCAACATACACATGTTTTAAAACACTTTAACTAGTAATATCTTCATCCCACTCGGTAGATCAAGTATTAATAGCTTTATTGGCCTAATTATTTTTCTCATTGTGTTTAATTGATTGTTTCAAGTTTTTTTGTTCATTTTTCTTTCTCAACAAAAAATAACGAGGTTTTCATCTTTACACTTCTCTTTTATTACATGGAATACATAATTGTGACCATAACTCCTTGTTTTTTCATCAAATGAAATCATGAAATTATCACTCAAGATGAATATGAGAGACATACATATTTTTATAAAGGAATTTTAGTTCATTGACAACTTTAGTTTCCATGGTTTATGAAGATGAATATATGATCTCCAATAAGGAAAAAAATATTTTTTTGATAGATGAATGGTTTTCCAGGATTACTTTTGATGTAGTATAGATTTAAGAGATAAAAGAAAAATAATACATTAAAAAATTATATAAAATTAATACAACTCATTACTACACTACTTTCACTTCTTTGACGAGATTTGTGTATGGTTATGAAAATTAGTGTATACATTTGAGCAACATGTTTTTTAATTTTTGTTAATATTTTATATTGTACAATTATATGTTTTTATATACATGTTTGACATAAATCCCCCCACTACCTACATTTCATTATAAAATAAATATTGCAACTTAATAAAACCACTTGTCCAAAAATCGGAAACAAAATAATCTCATTCTTTTCCAACGAAGTACGAAGCCTGGAAATGGATTTCTAATATAGTAGATGGTAAAAAGTTATATTCACTTTCAGAACTCAAATATTGGTGAGACCATAGAACACGAAACCACAGCAGCTAAAATAGAAAATATGGTAATGCATGTGGGCATGCTCCCTTTGTCTTTCCTACCCACCATTCCTTCATAAATGGGATAGCTATTTATTACTATGAAGCTCGACAATAGCAGCTGCAAAAACATATCCTCCACGCCGGGATACCCTTTTTTAATCACTCTTGCTATTCCACCCATTAATGCCATCAAATTGACGAGTGCCGTAACAGAGAAGGGAATAAACAACTCTGAAGCCACCCCAAACTCAAAAATCTCGGCCTCGTATCTTTTGGCTGCTTCACTGTCAAAAACTTTGCTCGTCACCTCGAAACCCACTTTGGATATTCCAAGTAATTTAGAAATTACTTGAATAAGCGCAAACAGATAGGAAGACACGCCTCTAATCATCCACATCCGCTGCTCATTCCAACAACATCTTAGAGAAGCTCCTCCCAGATACATTAACTCAATTGCACTGTATGCGTATGCACTCGTTGCTAAAAACACAAAGAGGAGGAACCATGGGTCTGAAATCTGCAAAGGAGCAACATAAGGCACTAATCAATGTATTTTCTTCGTTTGGGATTTACAAAGAGAAGTGAAAGCATAACCTACCTGAGGAAATACTGATAGGCCGCTGAGCATGGATAAGGCCGGAACTAAACCATAGCATAATAATTGTAAGGAGGACGGAGCCCAGAGGAAGAAGAAGCTGTAGCCCATGTTCTCTGCTAGTCTTGTATGGCGAATCCCATATGTGAGTGGGCAAAACCTGCTTACAAAAATCTCTAGTAGACCCGTGGCCCATCTCTTATTTTGGTTCAACGTATCGTTCAGAGTAACAGGAGCACACCCCAAGAAAGCGTTTCGTCTGGGTGAGTAGAAAACAGATTTCCATCCTCTGCAGTGTATAGAAAAGCCTGTCAGCACATCCTCCACAGCACAGTCATACAGCATGCCAATCTGCAATAAAAAAAGTTTTAATATAGTAAATACTTGCATCCATTTGATGGTAATATAACAATTTTTATTCCAAAAACATTCTGCATGTGTTTGCCTTTTTTCCCCACAAAGAGTTATCCTCGTAATGGCATCTAGCAAGATCTTTTCCCTCGTCTAATCTCTTAGATGGGCTTGCTTTCTCCATGCTTAAATATGTTGAAGGAGTAAGCTGTTCGATCAAACTCGAGGAAACATCCACAAATTCGTGTGGCTCACTTCCACATAAGACGTCCCTGCGAAGAATGCATCCAGTGCCCACGTATAATGGACCTTCAATACCATCGAGTCCGTTAAATTGTATCTGCATACGGAAGTTTGTAATAGTATTATGAATTCCATATATATATTTGGAGGGAAGACTAAAAATTAACTTGCTAGAACATATGATGAGTTCAAATTACAGATACTCACATCATAGGCCTTCTTGAGATGACCAGCATAGAGATCGTTTATGGTAATTCCGTGAAATCTTTGAGGAAATTGGACATAGCCAAACTGGTGGCCAGTTTGAGGGTCCATGAAAAAACACATGGCTTCTCGAAGGGCTTTACAGTTGTTGGCGTACATGTCACAGTCAAGTGTAAGAATATATGGAGCATTGCTCATCACAGAAGACACTCTAATCTGAAAAATTGTTTGAACGAAATTTAGAAGACTTAATGCAAATTTATTAATCCATTGTATAAAAATTCTAAATTGTATTTGAACTTTTTTTATTGGGATAATTTTAAAATATTTTATTATTTGGAAGTGTAAATTACTGGTGTGTTGGTATTGACAGTCTCCAGTTTAACAAGCATACATGAAAGAGTGTGCACATATACTTGCAGCTTAATCCATCATATATGTTTGTAATATGTTTGTAAGGCTAACAGGTCAACCAATCAATGGGCTGTTTACTACTTTTGGAGTGGATTTCCAAACATATGTAATGTTTAAGTTGAGCAAGATAGAAACCTCCAGACACGATAGGGGTTTCTGTTTGACACGATAGGGGTTTCTGTTTTGCATAAGTAATAAGATAACATGAAACTAATGAAATGAAATGGAGGGAAGAGACATCATTACCAGAACGTTGAGAGCACCAGCCTTAAAATTATGTGGATATCCAGGTTTCTTTTCTCGGGACACATATACAAGATCTGGTAGATCATGGCCCTCGCCGTCACAGTCTTTTCCCTTCTCTAGCAAAACCTGCACGTGTGCTCAAACAAACTTACATACTGAATTGCATTAAAAAGTTCACGATAAAAAGAATCTTTGAAAAACAAATCCTTCATACCATTTTTTATACAAATCTTGTTTATCTGTAAGTTATACTGTTATGGATTATCTAACCTGAACTATAGCCGGATGATCTCGCGAACTCATTCCAGATGTCCATTCTTTGAAACCCTTGTGTTCGTTGCATTTGTTTTCTGGAACAGTGCCCCTCTCCACAACGCTATTTATACAATACTTCATCTCCTCATACATTTCCTACCAAACAGAAAAGAAAAATGGAGAGTTAAATTAAGATGGTAAGAGATAAACACTGTAGAACAAAGGAGTAATTCAGCTGGCAATCACAGCTGACCTAACTAGCATGCACAAATGTTATGGGACACACGTTCTGCACCAATCAAAAAATTAGAATAAATAAATGTTGATTTTTATTAGTTCTGTTATTGGTGCAGAGTGTGGGTTTCATGACATTTGCGAGTGTTATTTAAGAATCGCCGGCAATCACCTTGATAGTTTTCCATTCTTCCATGAAGGACAAGCTCTCGATTTCGTCGATATGATATTCAGAAAAAAAAGCTTCAGGGCATCTCTGTTGAATGGAATACTTGTGGCAAAAGGGAACCCAAATCTTTGCAAAACAGGAAGCTTCAAACAGAGCATAAAAGGTGAGTTGAGATCCTCCATCATCTGAAACATAACATGACAGTCTTTCTACTGGATAATCAAAAGCCAGAGCAGACAATAGAGTGTTTGCAACGTCTATTGGAGGTTCTTTAATTGGGTCAGCGGTGCAAATAAATATATCAATAGGCGGAAGATCCATCTCAAACCTGTCCAGTTACAGACAACACCAGTTATTATTGTATTTAACTCTAATACATCAGAGAAAAGAGATTCAACATTGCTTGCCTGTTGGAAAGTCTTTCTGGGAAAGTAGATCGATCCACTGGCCGCCACCTCATGGTCTGATCTAATATCCAAATGAAGGCGAAGCCTAATTCTGCACAAAATAGCAAAATCCATGGCAGATAACCTTGAGTTGGCATGTACATGATCCGATAATATACAAGTCCCAGAATTGCACCAAAGTATATGCAGGCATAAACTCTGTTTATTTTTGCATAGGGCTTTTCTAGTGTGATGTAAAGAGGGAAGTTTGAAGACTCCATCTTGCCGTTTTACTTACGTTCAATTACTAAGCCTTGTGAAATAGTTATAGCAATTGGGTTTTGTTAAAGATTCTCGCCTGCGAACTCCATGACATCAACCAAGAAATATCAAGACGTTGAAGGGCAGTTGGCACCGATTGCAATCCAAATTATTGTGCACGATATTTGAAAAACCTCCTCCACCGTTTGATGTAGCCATGTAGGTGCGATATGAAGATAATGTTTATGTGGAAGCCCTGGTCCTTGCCCTGGATTTTTCTTTTTAGGGACCATTTATAGAATATTAAATGACATCAACAACTTAGTTGCGGCGAGAAGATGTATCTATTCGAAATCAGTCAGATATAGGTGTTTCAAGTTGCCTGACATTCCTATCCATGGTGAAAAGGCCATTGTACTAGAAGAGCGTAAACCCATTAATGGTATGTTTGGGATTACACTAAGAAGTCTTAAATTTTCGTTTGAGGGAGGTTACTTACTTAATTTTGAATTAGGTGCCTCACCTAGTATTAAATTTTTTATTTAATTTATGTTTACACAGTAATTGAATAAGAGTTCAAAACTTATTAATAGTATATTTTAGGTCAAGCAAATTTTAAATTTTTACTTAGACAGGTACCAGTAATTAATAAATTATAAGTATCTTATTGAGTATTCCATTTGGTGTTTTGACGAGGATTTGTGTTTACAAAGTAAATTGATTCGAGGCCCACTAATTTCATGTTTCAAATAACTAACAAGTATGGGTTAAACAAAATAAATAGGTCTAATTTCAAAAACCAAATATATTTATATAATTAACTAATTATAAGAGACAATGTGAGTTGAACAAAAAGAATATCCACATATTCTATAAATATAAAAGGATAGACAATAAAACATTAAAAATTAAATGCGGACCCATTCTTTTTTAAATAAGGAATGAAGAAATAAACATACTTATTTAAAAAATAAAGAATGATAATTGAAATAGTACAAATATCTTAATGACGGCGAACCTATTCCCTTTTAAATAAGGAATGAAGAAATCAAAATAATTTTTTATAAATAAACAATGATAATTGAAATAGTACACATATCTTAATGACGAGTAGCTGAAAAAATGCCAATAGATATCAATATCAATGTTTTAATCTTATATTTTATGTTTGTTTCCCACATTCCAAAAAATAGGGCTCCAAAAGTTATTGTGTGGTGAAGATATTACCTTTTTCCTTTAAGGGTAAACAATTTTGACAAAATATATGGAATGGATAAGTACCAAAGTTATTTGAGATCAAACATTTGTGAATCAAAAATGTATCCTAGTGTAGACTAATTATTACCCTCTACCAATTGAGCCACAACTAGTAGGAACTTAAAATAATATGATGGTGACTATGGAAAATGAGGTTGACTTGGGTCCTTAATGTTTAGCACTTGAAATCCAAAATCAAAGAGGTCCATCGTGTTTCACTTGGTCCACATGGAAAAGTGTAATAACTATCTTAAGGTGTCTCTGTGTCCAGTATAAACACCATGTTGCATGCAAACGACCACCTATATAAACTGTGGGTAAATAGGGAGTCAAACCCATGACCTAACATTCACCAATGAAACGATTTACTATTGTGGTATATTAACCCAAGTGACTATAACTTTGATATTAACTTTTTATTCAATTCTCAAAGTTAATTGTTTCAAGTTATTTCCAAATGGATATAAATTTAACGCAAAAAATAAAATAAGTATATTGTGACACCATTCGATTCTATCTCGTGTTTCGTTATAGAATGCCTAATTGCATAGTAATTGTAGTGACCGTTTGACAGATGTAAAAATATATGTATGTATGTATACACACACACATGTATGCATGTATACACACACACATGTATGCATGTATACACACACACATGTATGCATATATATACATACATACATACATACATACATAGACATACACACACACACCACACACACACACACACACACACACACACACAAACACACACACGTGTGTGTGTGTGTGTGCTCGCGTGTGTGTGTGTATACATGTGTGTGTGTGTGTGTGTACATATCCACACACACAAACACACACACACACGCACACGCACACGCACACGCACACGCACCACGCACACGCACACACACACGCACACGTGCGCGCGCGCGCACGCACACACACACACACATCAATCAATAGAATTATAATATGTAACTCACATGTGTCTTTGTGTTATCCTTCTTTAGTTATTATTATCTATTATCTGTTGAAATATTAAGCCTACTTCAAAATTCTTTTTGCATCAATGTCATTTGTGTGTGTTTAATGAATTATATCCACCTATGTGCATGTCATCTCTAATCAAGTTAAAATGACATCATAAACTAATGATCACTTATACAATATGCTAACAAACATATAGTATTTCACTGTGCATTTGTAAATGGGTACCTAGTCATACATATTTTCTATAACCCATTTTTCTATTTTTGTCCTCTTTTCTCACTCTCCATTTTACACTAATAGGAGGGTGTTGGAGTGTTTGTGTTCACACTAGCCATATGTTCATGTTATTTTATAACTAGCTAGATTTCATACTTATTCACACTCACATAAGAGGTAAGCTGTAATTATGTAGGTAGCTTCTTATTGTTGGAGAAAGTACCTTTGTGTGAGAGTAATATTTGTGAGTGCATAGGATAAGGAGATCCTCCTAACTAATAGTTATCTTATGTAATGCCCATGGTTTTAGCACTCCCAATTCCAATGGTAACAATATCATAATAATAATTTTTCATCATCACTTGCTTTCTACATGACACCACCATGACTCAAAAAGAGAAACTCAACATCACATAAGAAACTTACATAAGAATGGACCCACATAGATAACATGATAACACAAGATGCATGGTGATGCCACACTTTAACTAACAAAAAAATACTAACAATGACCTAACCACAAAAATATTCAAGGATAGTGTAACACCCGCTAAAACCACCCACTTGAGACCCAAAAATACTTAGGATTAGTTAGAAAAAATTATGGGCTGATTTTATTTGAAAGTGTTAACAACAAATTCTCAAGGACCATTAAATTCAATGAATAACTTTTTCCATTATAGCAATTACTAATTCCATGTTATAAAGCAATAAGTGTAATAAATCCACACCTAGCTCAAATCTCGTTAGGGATTAATTTAATCATTGATTACATTGACATTCTAGTTAAATATTCCCTGATTAAAATTTTAGGGTTTGGGGACCAAAACAATTAAACACCTAAGGTAACTAATTCTATAAGATCCAAGACAAGAGCAAGGTTTAATTACAGGGGGAGAATACACATTTAAACTAGCAGGGTAAATTCTCACTTACCCACTCACAAAATTCTCTTAAAAGATTCAACTTGGTTTTCCTCATATTTAACACACTCAAAACTTCCTAAAAAAATTTCCCATTAGATAGGAAATTTCCTCACCTTTCCATTTAAATAAATAAGTCATCCTAACTCCATTTATTTCAAAAGTTATGGGTCGACGGACCTTGGGAGGAAAATTTTCCCAAAGGGGGCCGACGGGTATAGGGGAGAAAATTTCCCTAGGGGCGGGTCTGCGGGTCGCGAGGAGAAATTTTTCCTGGAGGAGGAGTCAGGTTGGCGGGGTTGGGGAGGAATCTCTTCCCAGACGTGGGCTGATGGAGCGGGGGAGAATTTTTGGATATTTTCCCGCTTGGGGCGAAAAGCCGCCTTTGCACCTTTGCACTCGCAAGTCCACAAGGGACACGTCACACCTCCTAAGCCAACACAGGAAAGTGGGGTGGCAGGGATAAAAGAATTTGAATTCCTAGAAGGGTGAAAAGGATAAAATTCATTCGCACCTCTGCCAACGCCTCACGATGCCACGCGGCAGATCCTGATTGGCGACGGGTCAGCAGGGCTGCAGAGAAAATTAGGAAAAGTTTCCAAATTTTGATTTCACAAGTGCCAAGGCTAAAACAGATTCTTTGCCTTTGAAAGAGCCTCGTTAAGCCACGTGGCAACCCCTGATTGGCTGCGGGCCTACGGGGACGCGGGAAAAATGTAGAGATTTTACCCAATATTTTTTGAACTTAGATTGTTTTAATCAACAAGGATGTTTGTGGGTCAGTAGAGTGGCAGTGAACATCATGCCTTAAGCGTTTTTATGCAAAAAGTGTAAAAGGAAGGATTTAGCCCGTGGGTCCACCCAAGAATATTTTATTAATTAAATTTGATAGTTAAAATTATTTTTTTGAAGCCAAATGAAGTGAAAACTTCAGAAGGCCATAAATTTTGATTGGGAACTTGGTTTCTAGAAAACGAGGACTTTTTGGAAATCTCTTGAAGTCCTCTTTGTACAAGAAGCTTAAGATTTTAATTTTAATAAAGTTTGAGGGGAAAATTTTATGAAAATGATCTGCAGGATTTTAAAATGCAAACAGGGAATTTGAACTTATATAATTTGTAGCAATTCGACCTCCTTCCCTTCTCAACATACCAATCAGACATGGAGGAGTTCTTTATGAAGTTTCTAGGATAAATTTTCAAGGTACAACATTTGATTTAATTGCACTTCAATTTTACCCATTTTATATTGTAAAATGTCTGTAATTTTCCTTTTCCCGTTTTTGTAAAGTTTTGAAATATTTTCTCAAGTGTTATGGTCTAATGGAATTTGTTTAGATCATATTATGTTCAATCTATTGTTTCATTGGTTATTTATTTGTTGTAGTTTCATTTTATTCATTTATGATAAACGTTGAAGAGTTTAAAATGAAACCATAAATGGAAAGAAAACAAAATTAACTCAGTGGATCTTATTTCACTTGCCTTGCTGTAAAACATATGAGTTCATTCCATGCTAGTTTCAAATATATTTCTTTCCTTCAATTAAGTGATAGAGACAAGAATGCAACTTTTATTCTTTTCAAATTATACATTTCAACAAAACAGAGTAATACACTTTCTTCACACGGGTTTCCTCTTTTCATTTTCCTAACCAAGATCTCATAACCTATTCAAAAATTAGATTTCTAATGAAACAATACCATTCAGGGAAATAATACAATCTTTTATTGATTCCAAGGATATCATTACAACCTCTTTCCTTCATTTCTCAGATTTATCATACAAAATATAGTTTCTTTCACATTATTTCAAAAGCAGAAAACATGGTACATATCTTTCACATTTCGAACTAAAACTTTCATAGTCAATACAAGACATCTTTCCTAAATACTAAATGACACAGCATATAAACTTGAGCATGTCCTCTAAAATCTTATTCACTTTCCAACTATAGGTAAGGTTGGTATACAAATTTACGAGGTATGGGACATGTTTAACTTGTCCCACAAGCCTCCAAAATCAGCCTCCAAGGACCAATTCCAATTTCAAAGAAGATGAAGTGATTCATATTCCAAAATCAACTTACATATCTCTTACATATTACTTACACATTTCTTACAACACTTTAATTCAAGGCCAAAAACTCTATTAATTAATTTCTTATGACATATTTAATTAATTAACTTAACAACATGATTACTCATAATATTTACACACCATTTAACAAATAATGAAAGGGTCAATGCACCACAAAATAAACACATGCAAACATAAATGAAGGGTCCAAATAAAAGAAGATACATAAATTCCCTTTGTCACATTTAAAGGTGAACCCCCCCCCCCATGGGAATCCCTAACACAAAAAAACACACACAAACAAATATGGTTGCCATGATGACCTTGTTGAATTCATCTAGAATTCCAAAGTGGTTGGTCTCCAATCCCCCGATGTTTTTGTGATATTTTAAACTTGAAAAATAAAAATACCTCCTTTGGCCTCGTGGCCATATCAGAGAATCCAAATGAATATAAATATAATTTCAAGATCATCAATATATATATGCGAGTCACAACAATCATCAAGACAATTAGAAGTATCACTTACAATTTCATCCACAACTATATCATCATCAATTTTAATTCAATTCTCATTTTCTAGGTTAACTCAAAATATCCAAATATCACAAGTCCAAACAACATCTATAATATAACCATGTCAAATAGTATATCAACATCAATATCCAAAAATGTCTCTAATAAACACCATGCATCAGATATGAACCAAAATCAACAACAATCCATGATCTAACATCTAACATCATACTAAATCAAACTATAACAATGTCCATGATATAGTCAACACTATCATGATTAGTATCAGAAGGTGTAAAAAAGGAAGTGGTCACTACAAATAGAAAATTCATCATCACATCATTACTATGGTTACATCTTAGTTACGATTAAAATTACAAGAGCATTTATTGTGCGAGTATAAAATCTCCTTCTCCACCTACATATTATTAATTTCATTTAACATTCAACTTATAATAAGTACACTTAATTTGGATCTTCCTCCCTTATAATAAACTCCATACCTGAATAGTTATTTGTGACATTTTAAATGCATACAAAACTTGTCATTCTCTCATTTTTATGTTAAGGTCCTATTTATCAAAAAAAATTATTTGATGTTTAAATTTGACCCTCATTACACAAGGGGAACTAACATGAAGTCAAGGAATAATTATTAGGATTTAATGGATATTTATACTCAAGATACATCTTCCCATAAACTCCCTTCCATTAGGGTAGCTTTATTTGCATTTTATAGTTGAAAAACTAGTTTGAGTCAATTCAACATTTTTGCTTCGTGAATATATATAAGATTTAATGTTTCCTCAAATGCTTGATCTCACTAGGAGCAATTCATATTAATTTTTAACGACATTAGAATGATTAATGAAGTTATAAATACTTGAAGTATAATCTTATTCCTAAATCAATATCTCATTTAGTCATCTACTCATTACAATTACGTTGTTTCTTTAGTCTCACTAATGGCATCATCTTAGAAAAAATGTAATTCATATAGAACATACTTTACACTTAGGGAGTCAATACTACAAGGAGTGCAACCTCACACAAGATAACTCATTTCATATCTCTTAGACACTCAAATATTAAATTCATATTACAAGCGAGACATCTAATTTAATTTTATTTGTTTCAAATGCATTCCAAGGAACTATTATAATTTTTGGGTAAATATGCATAAGCGCCTCTTCCACAAATAAACTTAAGATAGAACCCAGAATCTATTAAATTTAAAAGCATTAAAGGGGGATAACTACACCGGCCTACTACAAGACATTAAAAGAGTGTTGAAAATCATTACCTCTCAACACCTTCAAGAAACGCAAGGTAGTATGATACTACTCACCAAGGGAAAACTTCTATATAAGAGGGAAAAAAGGGTTCAATGCAAGATTTTGATTCATAGTTAATTTGACACGTAGCCTCCAATCATGTCATTTAGATCTCACATGAGATAAATCATACATAAAACTACTGACTATCTTTGTAAGGATTTGACCACCCACTAGGGTAGCAAGGGTAATTACGCACACGAGGATTAAACATATACACGATATGATTAGACCTACAACACCTAGAAAATTTGGTTGTCCAAGTATGATAGGGTTCACAAAGTATAGTCACCACCTCGTGAAATACATAAGGGAATAGTTTATTGTAAGACTTGTCTTAGATGCAAAAAAAGAAGGTTATTAATAATATTTGAGTATTTTCTTAACATGATCATATTTTTATACATTGGGAGAGAATTGATTGGCAAGAGAGAGAATGACATGGATAATAAACTCATTATTATTTTGATAGCTTAGGTAAGATAAGATTCTACCAAAACTTATGAGTGTTAAGGAGATAACTCAATAATTAACATGCTAAAATATTGGTTTATTATCTCAATAAAGTAAGTATAACATTAATGAGTACAACTTCACATCTCTTTCAACACTTACAAAATATAACAAACTTGTTATTTCCTTTTCAAAAAGTACATAAGAATAATTATTTGAACAACACTACATATCATTATTCTAAGTTAATACATGTACCAAAAGATGTGTACAATGTTTCGATGACAACTGATTAAATACAACATATCACATTCTGACTCCTTGTTAAGAGTACATGCAACCATCATAAGGTCAGTCCTATGACTGGTATCAAAATACCTTACAATCAAGCATAATTCATGCATCCATCATTTCAAGGCACCAGATAAGAGAGAAGAGAGAGAGAGAGAGAGAGGTCATTTGTGCACACATTGACATATCGACATTCTATTGATTTTGTTTTCAATTCTAGAGAGAAAAGTAAGGAAAAGAGAGAGAAAGTCTAGGATTCATTTTCTTTTCTACTATTGTCTATATCATACCCACATAAATATTATGTCAATTTTGTTTTAATTTAAATTCCATATACATTTTAACCCTATTTACATTTGCAAAACCAACCAAAATTTCATAATTATTTCTAGAGAAAAAAATGGGAAGAGAGAGAAAGAATTATAATTTCTAAAAATTAGTCTTGTAAATAATTTGATACATTCAAGCTCTATAAATTACTGAGATGATATCTAAAACAGTCCATGAGTAGTTAGAAATCAAACGAGAGCTTTAAAGGGTTTGTCTAGCTATGATTGCAATTTTTGTGAAAGTTGGTCAAAATAGCTAAAGTGTCTACAAATTGGGCCTCGAATACACTTGCTTTTAGTTTAAAAAAAAGTATGAATTTTATACTCACTCCCTCATATATATACATAGAATTGATTGCATCTAATGGAAGTTGATTATGACGAGTAGGGATCAAGTTACAAAGGTAATTCCATGCTTGGTTATCATAATCATGTTAGGAACTCTTGTCACACAACAACCAGTGGGCCCCAAAATGCATATGAAAAACTAACATTCAAAATTGTTTTCATTGAACTGAGAGTTGGTTACAATTCTCATTGCAGTCTAGAGGTAGGTGGTGCTAGTTTTCAATTTCAATCAAACGAAGTGGAAACAATAAGCTAGAACCAATCACATTTTATTAAAATAAGCACATTATTCAAAATGACAGATATGCTAAATGGGAATTGAAAATCGACTCAAAAAGGTATTACACAAGTTTCAAAAAATTTGATTAAGGTTCTCTAGAGTGCAAGATGTCACTGGGGGTCATGTTAGAAGTTTTGGATTTCTGATACATCATGGTATGGCACTCCATGCATGACTCTCAAGGTCAGATTTTTCATGTTTTGATAGTTTCTTTAGGGGTAAGGTTTTATCATTTATTGGAGTTACATTTCCTTCTATTAAACATTTAATTTTAAAAAACAAGAAATGATGAGGGCGGAATTTAGTGCAGACGGACCGGTAAACCCACACTTATTTTACACAAAACTCGTGATCACTGAATTTGATGGGACCGCATCACCTTCAGTAATTCTAGAAAATAGTTTGCGGGCTTGTTCATGCTTCCTCACTTTTCTTACAAGTCTTCCAAAGAATTTACAACCACAACATGAGATGAAAATACATTGCTTAAATTTAAACTTGTCATATTGCTACCAAGTGTATCTAGAACCTCTAACGCCTTCCAAAAACCAACCGTGTCAACTCTGCCCAAAATTGATCCTACCTTTGAAATCTTGGTTGCTCCTATTTTGGAAACTTATGTAGATTTTGACTTTACAATTAAATTTATTTGAAGGTCCCTTGAGAAATTCTCCGGTTCACCTTGAGTATTCAAAAGATTCCCACATTGACCACACCACTTGAGGCATTTTTGCAAACAACAAATGTTCCTTCTCAAAGCTTTCATTTTGGCACAGGAAAGGGAACTGGAGAGAGTTGAGGTATTTTATGTTTACACCAGAAAAAAGCATTGGATGGAAGCTCCCAACGCATTTTTCCTCAGCCTAATGAGTGTGTTTCTTGCAACCATGACATTTTTTGGAACCCATTTCATCATGACATTTTTATCAAACATTCAACGTGACTCCAGGATGTAGAGACATAACTACCAGAGAGATTACAACTTAGCCATCTATCAAAAGATTATTTCCTCCAATGCTTGAGAGATGTCCACGTCGTGACTTGGAAGTTCCTTCTTGGCACATAAATGGAAGCCTGCTGGCATGGGATTTGGATTCTAGATATATAACAGTAAATGCGCATTGATCAATGTAGTTTTCGAGGCCCTTTTAGTAAACCAATTTTGTGCACATCGAAGAATAATTGATTTCCAACAAATCTCATTTTATTCAGGATGTTTTGTCACACAGATCACCTACATTAAACGGGGCCATGCTAATCTTCCTTGGATCATTCCTATTTCATAAAATAGTCTCTGTGCCCTGCATATGCTTCCCAATTACATAAAAAAATATAAAACAATACATATAATTATTCTAAGGTAATACACATATGAAAAGATGAGTATAAATTTTTGATGACGGCTCATTAAATACAACATATCACATCTTGAATCCTTCTTGTTCAGAGTACCAACAACCATCATAAGGTCAGTCCTAAGAATAGTATGGAAATACCCTACACTAAAACATAAATCATGCATCCATCATTTCAATCCACCAAAGAAGAGAGTAGAGAGAGAGAGAGAGAGAGAGAGAGAGAGAGAGAGAGAGAGAGAGAGAGAGAGAGGTCATTTGTGCACACATCCACATTCTATTGATTTTTTTTTCAATTCTAGAGAGAAAAGTAAGGAAAAGAGATAGAAAGTCTAAAATTCATTTTCTTTTCTACTATTGTCTATATCATAACCACATAACTATTATGTCCATTTTTTATTTAATTTAAATTCCATATACAGTTTAAACCCATTTACATTTGCAAAACCAACCAAAATTTCATAATTATTTCTAGATAGAGAAACAGGAAGATAGAGAAAGCATTATAATTTCTAAAAATTAGTCTTACAAATAATTTGATAAATTCAAGCTCTATAAATTAATGAGATGATATTCGAAACAATCCACGAGTAGTTAGATATCAAATGAGACCTTTAGAGGGTTTGTCTAGCTACAGTTGTAATTTTTGTGAAAGTTAGCCGAAACGGCTAAAGTGTTTACAAATTGGTCCTCAAATACACTCGCTTTAAGTTCAAAAACAAAGTATGAATTTTATAATCACTCCCTCATATACAAAGAATTCATTGCATTTGAAGGAAGTTGATTGTGATAAGTAGGGATCAAGTTATAAAGGTAATTCTGTGGTTGGTTATCGTGATCGTCTTAGGAACTCTTGTCACACAACAACCAATGGGCCCCAAAATGCATATGAAAATCTAACATTCAAAAGTGTTTTTCATTGAACTGAGAGTTGGTTACAATTTTCATGGAATTCTAGAGGTAGGAGGCGGTGGTTTTTCAGTTTCAGTCAAATGAAGTGGAAACCATAAGCTAGAACCAATCACATTTTATTAAAACAAGCACGTTATCGAAAGTGACTGATATGATAAATGGGAATTGAAAATCAACTTGAAAAGGTAGTTAACAAGTTTCAAAACATTTGATTAAGGTTCTATAGAGTGTCATATGTTAGCAAGGGTTATGCTAGAAGTTTTGGATTTCTGGTACATCGTGGTATGGTGCTCCACACATGACTCTCAAGGTTAGGATTTTGATGTTTTGATAATTCCGTTTGAGGTAAGGTTTTATCATTTATTGGAGTTACATTTCCTTCTTTTCAACATTTCATTTTCAAAAACAAGAAATGATGAAGGTGAAATTTAGTGTAGAAGGAAGGGGAAACCCACAATTATTTCACGTAAAACTCATGATCATTGCATTTTATGGGACCGCATCACCTTCAAGAATTCTGAAAAATAGTTTATGGGCTTGTTCATGCTTCCTCATTTTTCTTACAAGTCTTCCAAGGAATTTACAACCACAGCGTGAGATGAAAATCCACTACTTAGATTTAAACTCTTCATACTACTACCAAGTGTATCTAGAACCTCTACTACCTTCCCAAAACCAATAGTGTCAGCTCTACCCAAAATTAATCCTACCTTTGAAACCTTGGTTGCTCCTATTTTTGCAACATATGTAGATTTTGACTTTACAATGTTAAATTTATTTGAAGGTCCCTTGAGAAATTCTCTGGTTCACCTTGATTATTCAAAAGCTTCACATGTTGACCACATTACCTAAGGCATTTTGTCAAACAACAAATGTTCCTTCTCAAATCTTTCATTTTGGCATAGGAAGGGGAGCTGGAAAGAGTCAAGGTATTTTATATTACACCTGCCAAAAGAATTGGCTGGAGAGGCGTGGCACAAGAAAGGAGAACGGAACGAAAAAGAAAACGGAAGGGATGAGAAGGGACGAGTACAAGAAAGGAAAGAAAAGGAGGACTGACGGAGGTAGAAGGTTGGGGTTAAAGTAACGAGGTATCGAGGGATGAGAGACTAGGAATAAGGTACAAAGAACGTGAGTGGAGTAGGGAAAGAGGAGGAGAGGACAGGGGGGGGATCAAACGGTAGGTGGGTCAGTGGGCAAGAGTGGAGATGAGCCGGGAAAAGGGATAATTGATAGATAAGCGGAAAGACAGGGTAATGTAAGAGGGAGATGCAGCAGAAAAAATGAAAAAGAAGAACGAAAGGGAAAGAAGAAGTCAAGCAGAGAATAAAAACCGAGACAAGAGAAGAGACAATAACAAAATGTTGAACAAAAAAGGGAAGAGATGAACGAAACGGGAGGAATAAAAGTTCTAAGGAGACGTGGAAAGAGAGGGGAAGGCGAAGGGTAACAAGGGAAAAGAGAGGCACCATGGCATTTTTGGAACCCATTTCATCATGACATTTTAGCAAACATTCAATGTGACTCCAGGATGCAGAGACTAACTGCTAGAGAGATTACAACAAATCCATCTATCAAAAAATTATTTCCTCCGATGCTTAATCGATGTCCACATTGTGATTTGGAAGTTCCATCTTGGAACATAAATGAGAGCCTACTGGCATGGGATCTGGATTCTGGCTATATAACAGTAAATGCACATTGATCAATGTAGTTTTGAATACCTTTTTAATAAACCAATTTTTTTCACATCGAAGAATCATTGATTTCTAACAAATCTCATTTTATTCAAGATGATTTGTTACACAACTCACTTACATCAAATGGGGCCATGCTAATCTTCCTTGAATCATTCCTATTTTATAATTTATAAAATAGCCTATGTGCCCTGCATATGCTTCCTAACTACATAAAAAAAGATAAAACAAACGAAACCAAGCCATCCAAGGCAAAAATTAGACTCACAACATTATAACACCCCTTTCAACGAATCCCATTTGTGCAAATCCTGTAATCATTAATGTCCATAATGACATCCCACTTCTATTTTTCTGTATTTTTTGTATACATAGTCAAATTAAATCTCAAAGTCTTCCATCATGTTGATAAAAAGCTTTAAATTTGATCACCAGTTATAGAATTATTTCCTTAGAACTTTGCCAGTCTATTTCTTACATCTTGGGGAACTGCATTTGGATAACCATCCATCCCTGTAAAATTTATAGGACCAAAGGTATTCACAACAAATGTAGGTCTGGGTGGGGGATAGGCCATGTTGTTTCAAGGAGGTGACCTTGGGGGAGAAAAAAAATGATAAGGGACAAGGGGTCTTTGAAACAAACGAGTATAACTTTCAAAATGGATATCCCCTAAAGGCTTTGTTTCTTGGAAATCCCTATCAACTTTGGAAAACACAGGGGACAAATGAGAAGCAAACTTTTCAAATTCAAATGAAGGCACCTCTCTAGATGGATAATTCAATTCCACAAAGAGACCACTTGATTCAAAAGCACTTAAATGAAAATCCTCAATGATAGGCTGATCACTTTCATCATTGAAGATCTACTTTCTTGACTGCTGATCTCCAACAACTCTCTAGGATATTCTTCCTTCTGACTTTGTTTTTCCTAGCTCTAGAAATAATTTCCTAGCAGGATCCTTAAAGAAGAAAGATCTTCTTCCTTCCAGCTTTACAAAGATTAGTAACAGATCTCACTTGACAGAGGTTAAGACATTGGTATTTATCAAGAATCATATCAAGAGGGATTCGCCACTAAGGATTTCCACCTTAGTTGTGTAAATTCACTAAAAAATATGATCTATCAAATGTCTGTCAACACTAGCAACTGGAAATGGAATGATCTAACCTTCCTTTACCCAAATTCATCAATGAAACCTAGTGCAAACATTGTAGAAACTAAAAAATTACACACATCACTGTAACTTTGAACACTTCTTACATGCCTAAACAAAGGATGATGTTGAAATAATGTACTAGCACTTAGAGCATATAATAAATGTTTACTAGGGTCTGAATATGAACTGCAATCACAATTTCCCTAGCAACGGCGCCAGAAAAGTGTTGGTACCCAAATTGATTCTCCCTCAGAAGTTGAACAGCATCACAGGTTTGACAGGAAGCTTAGAGACAAGCAGATCATGTTGTATGTCGTTTTGTAGCCACGGAAGAAATGCAACTTGTTCTTTGTCACCCAAATGTGGAGAAATGGATAGCACCCTTAAGAGGATTTGATCTATCCTCACTACTTTATGGTTTTTCCTTTCAACCAGGGTGAGAGGACCCTTTTGTAGCCTGTTGTTTGTGGAGGAGATGGATATGTCCTTCCTTGTAAAGTTATTAAGAAGACCTTGAAGAAAATATGATCAATACAACAAAACCTAACTCTCACGAGTTGTCACCCTAGATAATGGAGATATTTTCTAAACAAGGTTTAGGCTACTAAAGACAATGAAAAAATGATTGTTTATGCATGTTTTAGTAATAGAAGTTATGCATTTGTACACACACAGGACAAACAAAGGTAGTATGGGTAAGATTGGTTGTTTTTAAATGAATATTTTGGTGAGAGGCAAGGCATAATGAATTTGACTCGCCAAATCTTTGAGAGGCTTTATAGAAATGGAAGGCTTGATCAACAAAATGCTTCAGAACAACTAAAATTTTCCTTCAACCAGAAGGTGTGCTTCAATGGGGCCCCAAATCAACACATTTTCACACAAAATTTAAGAATCCAAAATGAAGGCTCAAATTGAAAAACTTAATTAAACATTATCAACCTCTATTTCATCACGCCGAAGATACCCTCAAAGGCTAATAAACAATATTATAATCATGCTAAGAGTACAGTGGTTTTTAAATTTGTTTATTTCACTATAAAATGAAAGCTCTTCTGATAAATGAAATTGCAAATGCCACCAAACTATCAAAAGGATAAGATCTTGTGTGATTCACAAAGATTTAAACATAAGATTGCAATGGGAACAAGAAAAACTATTTGCAGACATTCAGAAATGAAGCAACCACAATTTTTCCCAAAATTAAAACAGATTAACTCAAATTTGATTAAATTCATTAGTAGGGGAAATTTTGTAGAACAATCTCAGAGCTTGTTAATGGCTATATGCTTGTAACCACCTTGACATGATCAAATTTAACACAAAAGAACTAAACAAGTTTCTCAAACGGTTTCTTAGAAATATGGGATCTGTCAAACTCTTCTCTTAAGAATTAAATCCTGACCTCTAACACTCCAAAAAATTTCATGAAAAATTCATGCAATTTATAGCACTTTTTACAACAGATTTCCCCCCCCCCCCAAAAAAAAAGCACTCAAAGTACCATTGCTTGTTACGATTTTGATCGTGATTTCCATAATTAGATTTGCAAAAAGATTGTCAGGTGCTCAGAGGGAAAATCTCTTCAAATATTTCCAGCATTCAATTCTTTCATCTGGTAGATCACTCTTCATCTCATTTTTCATCTATTTCCACCTCTAAACTGTCAAATCTAGTTTTTGTGTGCCAAGGAAGGAAAGATTGGAAAATCAGATCAAACGCAATAGTCAGATCACATCTTAATGGTAAAATATGTCTTTAGATCTTCCCCACCAAACCAAGATATCAAATTAATTCTCCTCTTTGTTTGGCATGTAGGAGACATTAAGAAATTATGAAGACTCGCATCTCCACGAGCTTTGGAGTAAAAATGGCAGAAAAATCAGATACAGATGCACAACTGCTGTTGATTTCCTATTTTGAATTTGGACCATCCACGTGGGAGATCCAAGTTAAAACGGGCCTGGGGGTTCCTTTTTACCTTTTACAACTTTTTCAAAAAAAGTAAAATTTCTCATTTTACTTTGCCCCTCCTCCACCTTTGAAAAATGGGCCTAATACATGTCCCAATGTGGGTCCCAGCGGAAACGTGCTTCCTTTTTACACCTTAACCCATTTTTTCACAAAAGGAAATTTTTCTAAATTTCCCCTGGAAGTCTGCACCTCCGTCGTTGACTTTCAAAGAAAATTTTGACTATCCTTTATCGGGATTGTGGGTCATTTTGATGATTTTAACCTTTTTTCCAATAAGAGGCAAAACATCCAAGTTCCCTCCGAAGGCCTGCTTCCCCGCCTTTTGATTTTTCAAACTGCCACGCATCTCAATGGCGCATCTTGGGATGGTCCCCAAAAGTAGAGACCCTAAATGAGCACGGGTCCACCACATGTCCTAGTCTGACAAAATTTGTTAAAATTTGAAGGCTCAGTAGAAGGCTCCATGTGTCCAAGGTCTGAGGTAGTCTCCTTTAGCTGTTGGAAAGTCTAAGCAAAGGGCAAAGTGAGCGGAATCTTCCAAGTGTCCTCTTGGCGCTTCTTTAAAGAAAAACTCAAGGGTTAGTCCTCAAACATGCACGGTACCTCCACATGCCCCAGGCCTCTCAAAAAAATGTTTGAGAAGTCTAAGTATAAAGCGGGTTGGCGGAAGCCTCCACATGTCCCCCTATTGCAATTGTTAAGGTGGGACCCTGAGGTGGATCCTCAAATGAGCACCAGCCCACCACGTGTCCCTGTCCCGCAAAAAATTGTACCAGCTGCATGAAAAATTTGTCCAAGTCCGGAAAAAGTAGCGGAGTCTTCTACGTGTCCTCTTGGCGTAACTTCAAGGCCAAAACAAAAGGTGAACTTTCAAATGAGCGTCGTTCCTCCACATGGAAAAATTATGGGTCGAGGTGAGCCAAAAAGTTTTTAGAGTGGCCCACAAAGCCACGTCCAACCAAAAAGGGCCACGTTTCCACTGATGTAGAGATGAAAATTTGACCGAGAAAACACACCCATCAAACCGTAAAAATGCAGGAAAACAACCGTTTGAGCTCAGAGATGAACTTTTCTTCAAGGACAGAGAATTTGGAAATATTACAAGGTTCAAACATACTCCTCCGAGCTATATCAATTCATATTTCTTTAGGTATTTGGGACAAAAATAACAAGGACAATAATTCTCGACTACGGAAAATGGAAAGAAAGGAACAACTTGAGTTTTACATCCAATTTACAGACTCATTCAGATGGACAAAGGAACAAAAAACCAATTCTAGATCATTAAGTGGTCCTTGACCTAGGAAGGGAATGATCACATCAACCAAATGGTAGATAGATTATTTTCAAGCACAACACGGGGAGATAAAAAAATGTGACAAAGGCCGCAAACTGAGGGATTTTAATGGCAAATGGGGCGAGATTAATTTGAGAACCAACACTACCCATGCCACTAATAAAGAGCCCCATGTTAGCTAACCCAACCTTCTCTTAAGCAGAAGTGGAAGTCTTTCATAGTGCATTTTCACAAAATAAGGTGAAAATACTTAGTGGCAACTTCGTGCTGTTTAAATTCTTAATAAATACCAGTGTCTTAAAATATATCAAGTAAGATTTGTCATTAATCTTTGCAAAGCTGGAAGGAAGAAGATATTTCTTTGCCAAGGACCATAGTAAAAGGTTGTTTCCAGAGTTGGGAAATTCTAATTCAGAAGGAAGAATAATTTGGAAGGTTGTTGGAGATCAAGCATCAAGAAAAGAGATCTCCATTGGTGAAACTGATCAGCCTGTGAATGAATATTACAATACTTCCTCAAGTGAATTTGAATCAGGTAGTCTCTTTGTTGAATTGAATTCTCCATCTGGAGAGGGGCCTTCATTTGTATTTGAAAAATTTACTTCTCAATCTACCCCTATATTTTCAAAATTTGATAGAGTTTTCCAAGAAACAAAGCCTTTAGAGGGAAATCATAATGAGAATTGCATCCCTGTACCACACAGACTTCTCACTCATCATTATTTTGCATCTCCTCTAAGGTCACCTCCTCAAAATAATATGGCTCAGCCTCCACCCATACCTCCATTTATTGTTAATACTTTTGGTCCCATCAATTTTAGAGGTATGCCTGGCTATCCAAATGCTGTGACACAAGATGTAAGAAATATATTGCCTAAGTTTCAAGGAAATAATGTAATCACTGGTGATCAACACTTGAAGCTATTTGTCAATATGATGGAGGAATTTGAAATATAATTTGAGGATTTGTACATTAAATTGTTTATCCATACTCTAGAAGAAGATGCAAGGGACTGGTATAAATCTTTGCCAGATAATTCCATTGATTCTTGGACAGAAGTGAATAATGCTTTTAGACTATAGTATGGTGATAAAACAAACCCTAGGTTTCTTTTATTAGAGTTTGAAAATATTAAGAAGAATGCTAATGAATCAGTGCATGATTTCAATACAATATTTAACAAAACATTGAGAAGAATGCCTGTTAATTTGAGGCCATGTGATGAATCATGTCTGAGGGATAAGAAAGCTATTTCCTATTTGAGGGATAAGAACCCTGAAACTTTGAGGCAGCCATTTACCATGGCTCTGTAAATTGAGAACAACATTAAAGCAGTTGGAAAACCTCCTAAGAGGGAGGGTTTTAAAATGATCAACCCAAAGAAGCCTCAATTAAGTAAGGTTGTGGATCTTGAGGAAGTTGTAAAGACTTTGGCCAGAGTTGTCAAAGAAATATCTTACAAGCTAGCCAAGGTAGAGAATGGAATTGGACAAGGTTCTCAAGGTCAAAATAGGAAACAAGGACAAGACAACTTTTTAAATCATCCTAGAAATGATTAGAGATCTGATGACAGAGGTAAAGGACCAATGAGAGCTAGACAACCCCAAGATAGGGAAAATAAAGTAATGCTTGATCCTATGAATGCCAGAGTTGTTGTTGTTAAAGAGACAAATGAAATTGATTGGTGTGAAAAAAATTTCTTACCCCACCCGCCATGTGAAGTAGATCAGCAAGTTGAAGAAGCTAATGATGATGATAACACTGATGATGATGCATTCATGGTGGATTGCTCGACAAGCTCACAACAAGGAGAAACTTTAACTGAAGTAATAAGTGTAAGAAATGCTATAAGTTTGTGGGATTTCATTCACCGGGTACCTCTTCTTCCTCCCTCTCATACTTTAGAAATAGATATGGTACAAGCTTTGGAACTTCCTAATAATGATTTTGAGTATCTAAGGGCTTTAATGATTAAGAAGAATGATGGAGGAATCCCATCAGAAGAGGATAGGTAGTTTTTAATGAACGTTGTTGTTGCCTAAGAAAAGGAGTATAACACAAGAAGTAAATCTGTCAAAGGGGAATGGCCTCAAGACAAACCAAAAACCCCAGTTCTCACTAATATCCCAAAAGAAACTCCAAAGAAATATGCATTTGGAAAAGGTGTTGTTGTCTCAAGTAGAACTGGTGTTCCCACCCATGCCCAAGATGTGAAAAATCTTGTGTCATCTGATGAGTTTATCAATCTTTCTCCAAATTATGCTTTGTCAAAATACATTCCTTATGACATTTCCCAAGTCTTGAGTCAGATCAAGATTTCTGTTCCAATTGTTGAACTACTTAGGAATCCTGAGCACAAGAAGAGGGCCTTTGAGTATTTGGGATTGGAAGAAGATAGGAGTACCCAAGGAAGAAATATAAATAATGTAGACACTCCTCTTCCAACCATTGCAGACCTAGAAAAACCAACAACATTAGAGGAGATAGGTGAACCACCTGAAGTTTACTTGTGAACATCTTTGGTTGAGTCTCAATTAAGTGTTGATCCATTTTTTACAACGTTGATTATTAAGGATAGACTACTGCATAATTGTATGTTTGATTCCAGAGCATCATGTAATGTTATGCCTCTAGAGGTCATGAATGAATTGAACATTAAAGTGACAAAAACTTATGACAAGTGTACTGCAATGGATTCTAGAGAGGTGCCCGTTGTAGGATGTGTAAAAGGTTTGGTGGTATAGCTTGCAGATTATTCGGGTAAGAAATTGAAACTTGATGTTGTTATTGTTGATTGCCTTGCAAAATGGGACATGCTGTTATCAAGAAAGTGGGTTGCAAGTGTTGGTGGAAGTGCTCATATGGATATGTCTTTTTCCACCATTCTAATTGAAGGCAGCCTTGTAAAGTTGTATGGAGAGAAGAAGATGTTGCACCTCATTGAAGATCCTAATAATGCTTCTTATGAAGTGTTGTATGCTGATGTAGATGCTGATAACTTTGTTGGATTTGCTGATGGCAAAGAGCACAAGATTGATCAATGTAAATGTCTTGAACAAGTAGGTTTTCCTTGGACCTTGTTATTCAATGGAGCTTGTTCCAAGTTTGGAAATGGTGCTGGTATTGTTTTGATTTCTCCAGGCCAGGAAGAGTTTGTTTTTTCTTTCAAGCTCAACTTTGAATGCACTAACAACATTTTTGAATATGAAGCATGTTATTGGGTTTGAGAATTGTATGGAAATATGGTGTAAAGGATATCATTGTCAAAGGAAATTTAGAATTGATTTTCAAGCAGATTAGAAAACTATATGCTACTAAAAATTAGAGAATGAAACAATACAAGCATGTATTCTGGGATTTGATTGAAATTTTTGACTCATATAATATTGTGCACAATGATAGAAAGTTTAATGCTAATGCAAACAAGTTAGCATTGCTAGGATCCGGATTTGGAAATTGTAAAATATCTCCATTTTGTGAGTATGATGTTGAAAAACTTGACACAGGCACAAAGGATAATCCTAAAAAAATATGGTCAGATAGCAACTTGGATGGAAAAGAGAAACAATCATATGACTAGTTGTTAAATATGTATTAGAACTACTTAGCATGGTCATATTGTAATGCCCCGCTGGGCATGGGCTTCCTTTTCTGCGACCTGCCTGGCATGAGGGAGAAATTTTTCCATGGGATGTTGTTGTTCTGTCCTTTTGGCAAGTGGTGTGTGGTTGGGCGTCTCCACCAACTATCTTCATTTTTCAACATACCAACTGTCACCAACCTACCATAATTTATAACCCTGTCACCTCATTTTGACTTGCTCCTTCTTGGCGTGTTCTAATGCTGCAACAGATGAATTGCATTGGCATGTTCTGGACAGTGGATTCATTGATGGTGAAATGAAGGTCTACCACCCTGATGTTGCGTGGGTGGGTGTGGGTCTCAAAAATCATGCTGTACAGGTAGTTTCAGTGGAGCGTAGAACCGAAATTCTCCTAGGAAAGTGCCGTGAGGAAGTGCTTGGCTTTATGCAGCAGCTACAGGGTAGAGAAGTAAACTTATCCTAGAAAATCAGTGGCCCCAGAGAGAGCTAAGTGCGACAGCTGCTGCAGGGCGATCCCAAGGAACTGTTGGTGCTGAACCTAATGTTCTGGTTGCATGGGACCACAGTCGTGATCAGTGGTTGCAAAATCTTGCAGCTGTAGTAGAAGGACGAGATAAAGTTTATTTGAGCTGTCTTGCCTTTTCATTTTGGAAAGTCGCTTTTGTCCAGGTGGTGAATTTAACAAGGAAGAAGCTCGATCAAATCTTGAGGCTGGGTAATGCTTCTGCACCTCTTCTCAGTTCACCCATTTTCTACAGTTGGGTTTCTTGTTTGCTTCTAGGTATCCTCTGATTCGAGATTGGGGATCCACAGCAACTGCCTGCAACAGTAAATAGCCAGGCAACAGGCATGCTACAGTTTGGTAGAAGCCTTTGTGAGCACCTCCAACAGGCAGGCTGTCCAACTAGGTTGTTTTTTGTTCAGTATCAACTGCATCCTCAAATTCGGGATTCTCCTTCAAGTGATTGCAGGGCATGAATCAGATTACATATTGCAAGCAG
Organism: Taxus chinensis; assembly: GCA_019776745.2. Taxonomy (NCBI): domain Eukaryota; kingdom Viridiplantae; phylum Streptophyta; class Pinopsida; order Cupressales; family Taxaceae; genus Taxus; species Taxus chinensis. Next base: position 557,958,639 of record CM034155.1, on the reverse strand, counting down.
GGCATAAATCTACTTTGGAACCAGAAAAGATGGAACTTGACACCCAAAAGGAACACATGGAACATGTTGACTCTGTCCAAAAGAGTCCTTTGGGAGTGCTATAGAGTTCTGAGGTTTTGTACCATGATGGAATGGAAGGTGCAGCAAATGACTCTGAAACCACTCACACTGTTCACTAGTTGAATGAGAGCAGCATAGATATAAGTGCACCAAAATCCCTGGATTCCTCTGCGTATTTTCAGAAGCCTGGACTTGGAAATGAGGCAGAAGCCAAGCTAGAAAATTCATTGGACAAAGATGAAATGATGATATTGAGTCTCTGTGGCATAAACATGGTGGAGAAATACTCTATTATATTAAGTTCAAAAGAGCCTTCTAGCAGATGTTGACTGCCACACTGCAACCAAGTTTATCTCCAAGATTATATTGCTAGAGAAATTGTTGTGGGTAATGCAATCCAGCTCTCTCATCTTAAACAATGACAATGTTCTTATGGAGATTATTGGTGCTGCTAAGTGAAGCAAGCTGTAAGCAATGGGCTACACATTTGCACTATAACAAGGTGCATCATATGAAACTTGCAGCGATAAGAAGGAACCAGACTTTATTTTTTTCACTTTCAAAAAAGTATTCTTTTCTGAGTGTTAAGAGGACTGGACTATGCTGTTTAATTCATCAAATCTGATGTATGGTATGCATCTCTGGGATGAAAAGCAAGCAGAAGAGTAGGTGGAGATTGGGAAAAGCAGGAGAGTACTGCTTGAAGGAAATGGAAAGCTACTTGGGCAGAGTAGGAAATGTGAGAAAGAGCCTAAAGTAAATCCAATGCTAGGAGACTACGAGGAGAGCATCTCTTGATATTTCTTTTCTCCAACTTTATCATTCTGTATGGTCTTTTTCTTTGGATTAATTGGGTTGTCTTGTGGCCAAGGGCATCATGATTTTATTCATCACAAAATTTTTCAAGGAGTACTTGGTTGATAACATCCTTGATGATGTCATAGGACTGCTGAAGCGAGGGAAGATGGAAGACAATCTCCTCGAGTTGTTTCCAGTGCAGAAGCGTGCTACGAGGCGGTGTGAGGTGGATTTGTGAAAGGACTCGAATGTTAAATTTTCTGCCCCATGTGTCTATCCAGTTATCACATTTGGTCCTTTGACATCGCCAGCAGCAGTACTCACATCCTTGTCTCATGCTATTGTTTTATGCTGGCCCGTGTGGAGTCTGTACGACCTGTTGAAGCTGGAGAAACAGGCAAGATATTTCTACACTTTTCTACTGTTATTTTATTTAAAAATATTGTGAAATCGAACCACTTTTCCTTGCATTGATTTGTCAGTTGGATGTCATGATGGGATATTTCCCTTTCTGCTTGTTTCTTCTTGTTTTAGCTTTTATCGTTGACTGTATGTGGTTGAAAGGATGCGTGTGCCCTCTCCTCTGAATGTTATGTTTCTCTTACTCGAATGATAGACCTTCGTCTGTTTGTTTATGTATTATTTCTTCTCGGCGATTGAGTTGCAAGTTATTATGTTGATCAAGCTAGTATTTTCGATATCATGGAAGTAAGTTTACGATAACTATGAAACCCCCTTCCTAGCACCCAAGATTATCCTTGACATTCTTTGTTAGCTCCTTTGCAAGTCCCTTGATAACCTTTTTGCATCGAGAAAGAAAGGTTGTAGGATTGTGTGAGCAATGCGTGGGCTAGTCAGCTTAGAGTTTTGGTATTAAAACTGGTAGAATGAAAAGGTTTGTTTGCAACGTGTTTTTCCATCTCGCGTGTTTAGAATCTTATACTATCTTTCATCTTGTTTCTAGGCTTTTAAGGCCATCCTCAAGAAGTACCTTGACCATCCCTGGCAACTTGAACCATAACTAGCCTTACGGATCAACTAAGCTCGAGGTTCTTTGTGCGAATTTGGTACCTCGTTGACACTGGAATAGTTTTGGTCTAATCCCCCTCTCAGAATTATTGCTGATGGCGCTCTTCTGTTTTTCCTAACTTGCATTATTTCCTCCCTTGTAATGTTAACGCTATTAACTAATATTGGTCGGTTTTTATGCACATAATTACCTTAATATTTTGTGATGGAAATTTCCTTAAATGTGATTAATCTTCGGGAAAAACTCAGCTTTCATTTGTTAGTCTTATGGATTCATAGCGGAAGGTTTTGTTTTGATAATGTCACTTAGAATATGGTTGACTGTTGACTGTGACGGTTGACTGTGTTACAAAGGGTTGCCTTAAAATACGGTTGTTTCGGGAAATGGATAATTTATTTTAAATTAATCAAACATTAGAATTGTTGTGGAAGTTTGCAAACCTTTAGTGTTATAAAATTGATTGATGACATTATTGTATACTCTTGTTGGACGGAACCCCCTTATTCTCTCGCGTGTTTGCTACTAGCATGTAAGACTTTGACCCTTCCTGGATGATTGGTAAATCTCCTTGTAGTTAATGGTCAAAACTAGTATACTTTGCCTTCGCTTCGAAACTTATGTTGTGTGTATACTCTAATTGATTTCCGGTTTGAAACTCATTTATGCATGGCTTTTGTGTTAATTTCTGAAACCTGTGTTTCCCCCTTCTTGGGCCGATCAACTCTTGTTCTTTTGGAAAAATATTATTTTAGCCTATGCGTTTGGTACCTTTGATAAATTTCTAGATGACTGGTATATGTATCAAATCTCAATCTTGTAATTATTGTTTAATCACTTACTTGATGGGGATTCTGTTTTTGCTAGATTGTTGTTTTCTCCTTATAGGGCCAAGGGCCATTCTCATATGATTGTTACTTTCGTTTCATTTGCTCCTAACTGAAGTACAAGGTCTTCTCCTTCTTTGATCGACATGATATAGACTTTATTATAACTTTATGTGCTCATAGTGTTTAGAGGTTTGACCCAAATTCTTGTAATAAGGTGCTTCTTTTCATGATATTGTTAGATAATAGTTATGGTGGTTTTGTGTAGCCTTATCTTGCTTAGTTCTCGTGAACTGACTCTTGTAGAAAATTTACTGCAGATGGATTTTGCGTGTAGATGAGGGATAGATTTGTGGACTTTTGTCATCAACCTTAGTTGATAAGATCCTTTGCTCGAAACCTTTTTATGTTGTTCAACTTTTGCTAACGTCCAGTGGAAAGTTTAAAAGAGGATTAATGTCTTAGTATAAAGTATTGTGGACTTTGTCATCTGAACTTTGGAAACCTTGTATTGTTTGACCATCATTGAAATTATAAGAAAATTTAGTTATTGTGGTTGAGTGACTTGTGGAGTATTAGTATTTTAAGAAATGATGTAATCTTGTTTTGTTCTCGTAAATGAGTGTTGCTTCAACCTTGCCTTGAGAATAAATTTTGAGTTAAACCTTGATATGGCTTAGTAATAAAGTGTCATAAGTAAACTAACATGGGATTGTTTAATACTTCTGGAAGTTAAATTAAAAGTTGCATTCAAATAAAGTAACGTAGGGGTCACCAACTTGAGAGCAAGAAATTCTCTAAGTAAACAAGGGCAAGACTATCATTGCAAGTAAACTTTATATCATGATAACCCTAGCTCCTCTAGAGAACATTATTTCCTTTTATGGTGAAATTTGTAAAATGACCCTAAGGTGAAATGAACTGTTAGTTGTTTGAAGATGATAAGATTTAATAAGCCCGAGAAAACAATTTTGAAACCACACAATCTATCTCTCAGCCATTTGGAAAGTAAATTTTTTTACTCCTTATTAATACTTTTAGCGAAGCCTAAGTAAAGTTGTTGATAATTCTGATTAAGAGCCCTAGCTTCAATTAAATACTGGCAATCACTAATGAGGCCCTAAAAATGTTTCATCTCGACCTTCTCCCTCTAACCCTTTTTCAAGGCACCTTGTATCTCTTCTCTCAAGTGTGTTGAACTTAAAACCATGTTGTCTTGTGGGCAAGAACGAATCTTAGTAGCGTTAGTGGTGTGCAGAGGGCCTTGTGGAATTTAAATACTCCTTTTCTTGATAAACGAATTAAGCAAATAACGGTCATAATAGAGAAGATTTAAAGATAATTACTCTGTGTCAAAAGAATAAATTTAACTTGGTAAGATGAATTGTATGAATCATATCTAGAGCCTCCTTGAAACGTAAGCTAAGAATTGCAAGATGTCCTTATTAAAATAAATAACCCTCAAGAATATCTCTTTGTGGTTGGCCCTAACTGTAAGTGTGTTCTGTGATTGGACTTCTATGTTTTCTTGTCGAAAAGAAAAGTAGATTGTCCTTTATATGTGTGAACGTTTCCATGTTGCCTTTATGGCCATCCTTGTATCAAGTTGTTCACATTGTTAGTTGTATCCTTGGTGACGACATGTTGCGTCATGTTATGTGTCAAGCAAGTGAAAAAAAAAGTTATCCTGTATTTCACTGTGTTGTTCGTGTGTGGGTTTTTTTGGGTCGTTACACTTTGGTATCAGAGCATAGGTTCATGCTCTTGAACCTATGGGCCGGATTGGTGTTGCATGATGATGTTACATGGTGGTGGTGGTGTTTACATGATGATACTGCATGATGATGATGATGTTGCATGATGGTGGTAGATATTGGAAGAGTAATGTGCTTCAAGCGTGATGTGATTATTGTCGTAATTGTGATATTGTGAACGCACATGATGTGTATGTCACCTTGTGCATGTTTGTAATCATGTTGATATGTTAGGGATGGGAGTGTTCTCTCTCCTTCTTGTGGATTCTATGAAGAGTTCACGTATGAATTAATTATTTATGGCGTGTGAAAATAATTATAATGTGGATGACGTAGTGTTGGAGCATTGTGACATATTGTGATATGTGGGTGTATTAATGTGTTGTATGACTAGATTGATGTTGAAATAAATGAGTTAGTATCATGATGTTTTTTTTTATCTTGTTCTGAATGAAATGTGTGTACCACCTTGTTATGCAGCAGTTGATGTTATGTTAAGATGTACTATGTTCATCATATGTATGACTGTGCAAATATGTAATGCTTCTTGTTGTGATTTGGGGTCATACGGTGAGTGTATGAACCCTATCGTATGGTGCTTGCACTTTGGGTTCAGAATGTGGTAAAGTGATGTGTTACACTCAGTGAATGTATGATCATGAGTCTACCCTGTATATGTACCATATGTAAGATGTTATGGTAGTTATGTGTGTGCCACCGTTATGTTAGTAATGTTGTTGTATGTTATGTTGTGAACCTTACGCTAACCTGATCTTAAGGGAAATCAGTGGAAGTGTATGTTTAGAGTGAGGAATGGTGTACCATGGGTCAATTAATTGAGCCAAAACTCGGTTTAGTAGATAATATGTGAATCTTTCCTCTTTCCCTATGTGGTTGTATGTACGCAACCTGAGCGCAAACTATGACTATGTTTAGCCTTGATCGAAGTGGTGGCGGGATGATTCAGATGGAGGTGATGACAGTTGTATTATTGATATGTACTTTACGAGCTGAGGCTCGATGTTCTAAGTGCTAGCAACTCGTTGAGTACCCCTTTCGGTGGCTAGATAAGGCCACACAATTATCGTAATGTGACATTATTATAAGTTGATTTTATTTGTAAATTGCAGCTTTTTACCTTATTTTGTAAGGACCAACAACTTTTCTTGATTGCAATGCTTTACAATTTCGTGCATTTCCTTGGTTTCTGACACTAACATGGGGGATTTTGATACTAACTTTGGCTATTTGGCCATTTATTTAGCTTGATTTGGGGTCTTCTTTTAAATTTGGAATTTTTACCGCTTTGCCCAAGGCTTGTATTTTGCCACTTGGAACTTTGGATTGGATTGTTGTGTTGGTTCTATTGTCGTGATGTGTGGAATAGGGTCATGGGATACACCATAAATTGGTTGGACTTATGGACCCGCTTCATTGTATAGGGGTACGCACCGAGGAGTTACAGATAACGGGCGGGTTGTTGAACCACGCGTTATTATGTCACTTGGGTTAGGAGTGTTCGAACTCTATGTGTCTTGGACCATAGGGTCAACCAGACTCCTTGAGGGAGGCATAAGAGTTTGAGGGAGGCATAAGAGACTTGAGGGAGGCAATAAGAGTTTGAGGGAGGCATAAGAGACTTGAGGGAGGCATAAGAGTTGGAGGGACGCATAAGAGACTTGAGGGAGGCATAAGAGTTTGAGGGAGGCTTATGATATTTGTCTGTATGGTTAATGTTTTAGGATATATGTTGAGTTAATGTGATGTTTTGGTAGTGGTCTTTTGATGTATGTGTTACTCATGTTCAGATGGATTTGTGTTGTGATGTTGTGGATATGTCATTGATTCCCTTGTGGACACTATGTACCTGTAACATGGTTTGGTGTTATGTGAATTTTTTTTCATTGATGCAAATTGAGGAAATGTCTGGTGGATAGTAGTACTGTTTTGGTTAAGTATTTTGGTATGTCAGTCATTGATGTGTGTCAAGTAATATGTTATGCAGACTGTGCCTATTCCATTCCGTATTTGAGTAACCTTTATGTGGTGTAATTCAATCTTGAAGTATATACTTGTGTACTTTTGAATTTGTAGTGTCTTGTGAACCTGATAGGGCGTTGCGTTAGCAGTTCATGTTGGGCACCCACAATAAGGAATAAATCAAAACTCTTCAATGATGATATTTTATTTTAAAAGGAACTAAAACTAAGAAATAATTCTAATGGAAAGAGACTAATGAAATGATGAACAAGAAAGAACTTCCAATCTTCACAGAACATTGAAAGTTAAAAATTCTACCAAATGTTCCTAAGGCTACCTTGTGACCGTGTTTTAATCAACTAAAATTTTAAACCATAAAGTGTGTTTTGTTCTTTATCTATTCCTTGGTTGCGATACCTTTTCCTTTCCTCTTGTGTAATTTCGCATCGAGGACGATGCTTTCTTAAGGGGAGGAGAATGTAATGCCTCCAACCTGGGCTTGTCTTGATTAGCATTATCTACCTGCCCTCCACTGCCATCCTTTATGGCCATCTCTGACGACCTAAATTCTGGCGTGAGAGAGAATCCTTGCTCCACGAGTGGCCGCACCCACTTGATTTTGTCCTGATTTTGAAAATCTTTTTGTTTTCTTGTTTGACCTGCTTGCTTATCCTCTCGAACCGCGTGAGATCTTCATTTGGATAGCCCGCAGGCTGGAGTTGGTTGGGAAGGCATCGAACCTATTTTCTGTCGATTTCCTTTTCTCACGGTTTCTCCTGATACGCCTGCCATCTTCCATGCCCTGAACCATGAATGCTTGTTTGCGCTCCATCAGATGCTGCACCATATGAATTGCTACAGCGTGTTCTTGATAGTGGATTCATTGATGATGAAATGAAGAATGATCGCCTTGATGTTGCGTGGGTGGGTGTGGAATCTCAAAATCATGTGCTGTACAGGCAGTTTCAGTGGAGCGTAGAACTGAAAATTCTCCTAGGAAAGTGCCGTGAGGAAGTGATTCGCTATATGTAGCAACTCCAGGGGTAGAGAAGTAAACTTATCTCAGAAAATCATGTGGCCTCCAGAGAGAGTTAAAGTGCGAAAGCTGCTGCAGGGCGATCCCAAGGAACCATTGGTGTTGATCCTGATGTTTTGGTTGCATGTGACCATATTCGTGATCAGTTGTTCCAAAATCTTGCAGTTGTAGTAGAAGAACCAAATAAAGTTTTAGTTGAGTTGTCTTGCCTTTTCATTTTGGAAAGTCGCTTCCATCGAAGTGGTGAATTTAACATGGAAGAAGCTCGATCAAGTCTTGAGGTTGGGTAATGCTTCTGCGCCTCTTCTCAATTCACCCATTTTCTACAGTTGGCATAAATCATGCTTTCCTTCCAGAAAACCTCTGAACTTCGACACCCAAAAGGAACCACATGGAACATGTCGACTCTGTCAACAGTAAAGAGTCCTTTGGGAGTGCTACAGAGTTCTGAGGTTTTGCTACCAGTGATGGAATGGAAGCCTGCGTGCAGATGACTCTGAAACCACACAGGCAGGCTATCTAACTGGGTTGAATGAGAGAAGCATAGATATCAAGTGTATCCTCAAATCCCTGGATTCTCTCTGCAAGTGTTTTTAGAAGCCTAGACTTGGAGATGAGGCAGATTGCAAAGCCAGGGCATAAATCTGCATTTGACAACCAGATGAAATGATGGATACTCGAGTCTCAAAAGGCATACAGCATGGTGGAGAAACACTCTAGTATGACTCTAAGTTCAAAAGATTCCTATGGATTTGGAAGATGCTACATAGTTCAATGTGAGGGTCTGGATGCTCCCCTGCACAGACTTGGAAGGTGCAGCAGATGACTCTGAAACCACACACACTGTTCATGAGTTGAATGAGATTCTTCCATAGATATAAGTGCACGTAAAATCCCTGGCAAATCAAATACGTGTTTTCAAAAACAAGTGAATATCAATTGGAGATGAGAAAGAAGAAAAGCCAGAGAATATCATTGACAGCAAATTGTGATGAAAATTTGAAGATATGCGAGACTCTGTGGCTTACAATTCATGTTGATATGAAAAAATATGATTATAGTTGCGGTCAGTCCAGAGGCTACAAAGGTTGATGATGAATATCACATCTGTAAGTACATTTGCTATTTCCTATGACTATAAATGCTGAACCCAGACATAGTTATGAGGTAATGCAGATCCAGCTCTCTCATCGTCAAGTAGGACAATGGTCTGAGTGTGAAACTCATAGAGTGCTGATCTATTTCATATCAGAATATGTCATGAAATGGGCTGCACATTTCCACTTTAACAAGGTGCATCATATGAACCTTGCTGCGATAAGACGTGAATCAGACTGTGTTTTTTCAGCTTTCGAAAAAGTATTCCTTTCTGAGTGATTGAAGAGCACTGGACAAGGCATGTTTAGCTATTTTATTGAAATCCTGAAGAATGGTGAGTGGCATAACTTTGCTGTTTGGAATTATGAACCGACAAGAAGTAGAGTATCTTGCTGTTTGTTCTTATATTCAGAAGAGCATTACGTGAAGGAGACCTGGAAAGCTAATCAGGCAGATCTTGAAAATGTTATGCGAAAGTAGCTTGCAGTAAATCCCTTGAGCTTTCTGAGGAAAATACGAAAGAAAGAAGCTGCTTAATATTTCACCGCACTCAACTTTCTCTCAGAAACTGTCTGGGCTTCCACTTAGAAACAGTTTTTCAACCTCTGGGTTAAAGACAATCTTGTGGCAAAGGGCATCGTGCTTTTATTCATCATAGAATTTTTCAAGGAGTACTTTGTTGATAACAGCCTTGACGATCTCATAGGACTGTTTAAGTGAGGGAAGATGGAAGACAATCTCCTCAAGTTGTTTCAAGTGTAGAAGTGTACTACGAGGTGGTGTGAGGTGGATTTTTGAAAGGACTCAACTGTTAAATTTTATGCCCCATCTGTCTATCTAGTTATCACATTTGGCCCATTGACATCGCCAGCAACAGTACTCACATCCTTGTCTCATGCTATTGTTTTTATGCTGGCCCGTGTGGAGTCTGTACGACCTGTGGAAGCTGGAGAAACAGGAAAGATATTTCTACACTTTTCTACTATTATTTTATTTAAAAATATTGTGAAATCAAACCACTTTTCCTTGCATTGATTTGTCAGTTGTATGTCATGATCGAAGATTTCCCGATCTTCTTGTGTCTTCTTTTTTTAGCTTTTATCATTGACAGTATTTGGGTCGAAAGGATGTGTGTGCCCTCTCCTTTGAATGTTATTTTTCTATTACTCAAATGATAGAACTTTGTTTGTTTTTTTATGTATTAATTCTTCTCTGACGATTGAGTTACAAGTTATTATGTTGATCAAGCTAGTATTTTCGATATCATGGAATTAAGTTTACAATAACTATGAAACCCCCTTCCTAGCACCCAAGTTTGTCCTTGGCATTTTTTTGTTAGCTCCTTCGCAAGTCCCTTTGATAACCTTTTGGCATCGAGAAAGAAAGGTTGTAGGATTGTGTGAGTAATGCGTGGGCTAGCCAGCTTAGAGTTGTTGTATTAAAACTGGTAGAATGAAAAGGGTTCGTGTGCAAAGTGTTTTTCCTTCTCACGTTTTTAGACTCTTATACTATCTTTCATCTTATTTCTAGGCTTTTAAGGCCATCCTCAGGAAGTGCCTTGACCATCCCTATCAATTTGAACCATAACTAGCTTTTCAGATCAACTAAGCTATAGGTTTCATTGTGCGAATCCTGGTACCTCGTTGACACTGGAATAGTTTTGGTCTAATCCCCCTCTCAGAATTATTGCTAATGTTGCTCTTCTATTTTTCCTAACTTGCATTATTTTCTCCCTTGTAATGTTAACACTATTAATTAATATTGGTCCGTTTTTATGCACGTAATTACAGTAATAGTTTTGTGATGGAAATTTCCTTAAATGTGATTAACCTTTGGGAGAAACTCAGCTTTCATTTAATAGTCTTATGGATTAATAGAGGAAGGTTTTGTTTTGATTATTTCACTTAGAAGTTATGTTTGTATCTTTGTGCGACGGTCGACTGTGTTACCCAGGGTTGCCGTAAATTATGGTTGTTTTGGGATGTGGGCAATTTATTTTAAATTAACCAAACATTAGTACTATAGTTGAGGTTTGCAAATCATTTAGTGTTATAAAAACTTTGTTGATGACATTATTGTATACTCTTGTTGGACGAAACCCCCTTCTTCTCTCACGTGTTTGCTACTAGCCTATAAGACATTGACCCTTCCTGGATGATTGGTAAATCTCCTTGCAGTTAATGGTCAAAACTAGTATACTTTGCCTTCGCTTCGAAACTTATGTTGTGTGTATACTCTAATTAATTTCTGGTTTGAAACTCATTTATGCATGGCTTTTGTGTTAATTTCTGAAGCACATGTTTCCCCTTTCTTGGGCCGATCAACTCTTGTTCTTTTGGAAAAATATTATTTTAGCCTATGCGTTTGGTACCTTTGATAAATTTCTAGATGACTGGTATATGTATCAAATCTCAATCTTGTAATTATTGTTTAATCACTTACTTGATGGGGATTCTGTTTTTGCTAGATTGTTTGTTTTCTCCTTATAGGGCCAAGGGCCATTCTCATATGATTGTTACTTTCGTTGCATTTGCTCCTAACTGAAGTACAAGGTCTTCTCCTTCTTTGATCGACATGATATAGACTTTATTATAACTTTATGTGCTCATAGTGTTTAGAGGTTTGACCCAAATTCTTGTAATAAGGTGCTTCTTTTCATGATATTGTTAGATAATAGTTATGGTGGTTTTGTGTAGCCTTATCTTGCTTAGTTCTCGTGAACTGACTCTTGTAGAAAATTTACTGCAGATGGATTTTGCGTGTAGATGAGGGATAGATTTGTAGACTTTTGTCATCAACCTTAGTTGATAAGATCCTTTGCTCGAAACCTTTTTATGTTGTTCAACTTTTGTTAACGTCCAATGGAAAGTTTAAAAGAGGATTAATGTCTTAGTATAAAGTATTGTGGACTTTGTCATCTGAACTTTGGAAACCTTGTATTGTTTGACCATCATTGAAATTATAAGAAAATTTAGTTATTGTGGTTGAGTGACTTGTGGAGTATTAGTATTTTAAGAAATGATGTAATCTTGTTTTGTTCTCGTAAATGAGTGTTGCTTCAACCTTGCCTTGAGAATAAATTTTGAGTTAAACCTTGATATGGCTTAGTAATAAAGTGTCATAAGTAAACTAACATGGGATTGTTTAATACTTCTGGAAGTTAAATTAAAATTTGCATTCAAATAAAGTAATGTAGGGGTCACCAACTTGAGAGCAAGAAATTCTCTAAGTAAACAAGGGCAAGACTATCATTGCAAGTAAACTTTATATCATGATAACCCTAGCTCCTCTAGTGAACATTATTTCCTTTTATGGTGAAATTTGTAAAATGACCCTAAGGTGAAATGAACTGTTAGTTGTTTGAAGATGATAAGATTTAATAAGGCCGAGAAAACAAATTGGAGACCTCACCATATTTCTCACCGCCATTTGGAAAGTAAATTTCTACTTCTTGTTAATACTTTTAGCGAAGCCTAAGTAAAGTTGTTAATTCTGGTTAAGAGCCCTAGCTTCAATTTAATACTGGCAATAACTAATGAGGTCCTAAAAATGTTTCATCTCGACCTTCTCCCTCTAACCCTTTTTCAAGGCACCTTGTATCTCTTCTCTTAAGTGTGTTGAACTTAAAACCATGTTGTCTTGTGAGCAAGAACGAATCTTAGTAGCATTAGTGGTGAGCAGATGGCCTTGTGGAATTTAAATATTCCTTTTTCTTAATAAACGAATTAAGTAAATAAATGTCATAATAGAGAAGATTTAAAGATAATTACTCAATGTCAATGGAATAATCTTGGCTTGGCAAGTTGAATTATACGGATCATATCTTGAGCCTCCTTGGAAAATGTAAGCTAAGAATTGCAAGATATCTTATTAAAATAAATAACCCTCAAGAATAACCCTTTGTGGTTGGCCCTAACAGTAAGTGTGTTCGTTGAATGGACTTCTATGTTGTCTTGTCAAAAAGAAAAGTAAATTGTCCTTGATTTGTGTGAACGTTTCCGTTCTGCTTTTATGGCCATCCTTGTATCAAGTTGTTTACAGTGTTAGTTGTATACTTGGTGACGACATGTTGCGTCATGTTATGTGTCAAGAAAGTCAAAAAAAAATTATCCTGTATTTCACTGTGTTGTTCATGTGTGGATTTTTTGGGTCGTTACACATATCCAGAATAGAAGGAACTTGAAATTTTTCCTTGATTGTTTTCTTCGAATCAAGGTATACTCCATTGTATAGTGTATAATATTTTGGTTTCTTTCTACTTTCGTGTTTTTCTATTTTTGTTTTTCCTGGTCCTTGGTGGACGTTTTGTTGGTTTCTCGATTCGTCCTTGGGGGAGTTGGTTATTATTATTCTACTCTACAAGCTTGGTCTTTGAATCCATTGCCAAATGGTTTACTTTTGGCACTTGGCCTGCTATTTGTTCTTGTGGAACTCACAGGGAGTGCCCATCCTCGAGTCAGAGCCGATGTTGGTGCTAAATTTGGTCTCATCCCGTTTGTCCTTTAAATTATTCAGTTTGCGGGCTTTGTCGTATTTTCTATCTCCCCGTATTAATGCATGAAAAATCTATCCTCCATTTGGTTGCCATGATCAGTCCCTTATTTTGGTCGAGGATCACTTTAAGTCCAAATTTTTTTTTCCGTTCCTCTGTCCATGTGAAAGAATTTATAACTTGGGCGTAAAATCAGGTTTTTTTCCCTTCCTTCCATTTTTCCGCAGTCACGTTTTGTTTTCCCTATCAATTTTTGTCCCAATATATACGGAAACTTTATTGGATGTAGCTTGGAAGATCATATTTGGGCCTTATATCATTTCCAAATTCTTTGTCCTTGAAGAAGGATTCATTTCAAGGTGCAAATGGTGATTTTCCTACATTTTATGGTTTAATGAGTGTATTTTTCACAGTCAAATTTAAATCTCAACATCTGTGGAATCGTGGCCCTTTCTAGTTGGATGCATCTCGATGATCCAGGTAGCAATTATAGTGGCGCAACTTTCAGAGACCATAACTTTTGCACCGTACCTCCGATTGACTCTGTTCAAAAGGCAACAGAAAGCTTGGAATGCATAGAATGTGATGAGAAGGTGATAAAATTTCTTCAGCAATGTTTCACCCCCGAAATCCATGTTTAAGGGGCCCAAATTGTGATTTTTGTAGTGTTGTCTAAAAATAGTAAATTCCAAAAATAGTATGTTTCACAAAATTAGTGCATATGCAAGTCTCGAAAGATGAAAAACCTCGTCTCCCTCGAGATTGGTGACCTTCCACATTCCTCTAGGTGTCCTTTCGTATTTCTAAAATTATTATAAATGCATATGTAACCCGAAAATGGATAGACATCTCCTAGTAGAGATAACTGATGTATTTGAAGTCTTTGAGTAATTTACATCTCTTTTCAGAGATAGTTATTTTGCAATTCATCTAGCACAACTGTTAATCTGTTCCTTAAGTCTGAAACCCCTTGGTTTTGGATTAGTGGTATTAGAGCTAAGTCGTCTTGAGAGTGTATGATCCCCAGAATGAGGTCAGAATACAAAAATCTTGGGTGGTCCACACACGATCCTTCAGAATACTTGCCTGTTCGCTACAGGAAACCTCTAATGGCAGACAGCACCAGGATGGATGATCCTCTAAAAAATATGGTGAATGAAGCTCTTAGGGAGAAAAAGGATTAGATGTGACAATAATTCACCCAGATTTTGCAACAACTACAAGTAGGAAATCATGCATCCTCATCTGTAAATCAATCCTTTGGTGCCCCGATTCCATTCAAGGTGCAAGTAAATTTCGGCATTCCTATTTTTGAGGGTAAGATCAATTATGATGCAGTAGAGAACTGGTTGGACCAATTTACCTCATATTTTTCTATAAATTAATTTACTGATAAGGAAAAGATAACATTTTCTCTATTGAAATCATCTCTTGTTGTTAAAAATTGGTGGGGCGTGTATAAGAATGGGATCAAAAGGGATGAGCTAGGAATCGTAGAGGATCCCACATGGAATGATTTTGTGGATGCCATAAAGGAAGAATATTACCCTATTGGGGCATACGATGATTTGTACATACAGTGGCAGCAACTTCGTCAAGGTACGGACCAGTTGGTTCAAGATTATACTGACAAATTTCATTCCCTATCTGCAAGATTGGGCATTCAAGACACAGAACAACACGGGATTCTAAAATATCGCAGTGGCCTACAATGGAGCATCTGAGAGGACATGGACTTCTTTCATTTTCAAACCCTTGGCGAGGAATACAATTTTTCAGTCAAGATTGAACAAAAGCATAAAAGGAGGACTGCCAAGAACCAACCCGTGAGGGGGAAAAATGATAAAGAAGGCTAGACCCGAGGCCAAGGTTGGAAACAGAAGGAGTCGCAAGGAAATAAGATACATAAGGAGAAGATACCGAAGTGGTGTGACCTCCATAAAACAAATCACCACTCCAAGGAAGAATGTCGAGCCATCAAGTCCTTACTCACCGAGTCATATTCTTCAACACTCTCTGCACCAGCAGTTACAGACCCTGAGGTCAAGGATGAAGAGGGTGAAATTATAGATGTTGAGCCAGATGTGATCATTGCCACCTCAAAAGTCAAGAATATGGAAGAGAAGGAAAGGATCTTCCACTCCAAGCTCTGGGTAAAAGGTAAGCCACTACATTTTATCCTTGATAGTGGAAGTCAGAAGAATTTAATTTTATGTTGATTTTGTAAAGAGCCTAAACCTCCCTATGAAGCCACATCCCTAGCCATATAGTATTAGGTGGTTAAACCCAGGAAGAGACCTCCAATTCACACAAAAATTCCTCCTTCCGTATTCCATCAAGCCCTTCCATGATGAAGTCATGTGTGATGTTGCTCCATTAGATGTTTGTGATGTGCTCCTAGGATATCCATTTATGTGGGATAGACATGGCATCTATGAGTCATGACCTAGAAGGGTTGTCATTACCATTGGGAGTCGATGTTATTGGATACCTGAGGTCATTCCCCCAAAATTTGTCTCCCTCACTAGTGCCAAACAATGTAAGAAGTTAGTGGAGAAAACAAAACAGTTTGTCATCTTGATGATCAGACCAAAACCTACAAACAAAATTGTTGTAGCCCCCATGAACATGCACTCAATGCAGCAACAAAAGCAGCTCAACCAAATCATAATCGAGTATGATGATCTATTCCAGACACCTAAAGGATTGCCATTTAAGTGTCAGGTAGAACATGTTATTGATTTGGTCCTGGGGTCTCCTTTACCCAATAGCCCTGTGTACCGCATGTCAGTCCTTGAAAATGAGGAGATCAAGAGGCAGCTCCAGGAATTGATTCAAAAGGGACATATTAGGCCAAGCTCTTCACCCTATGGAAGTCCAGTTCTCTTGGCGCCAAAGAAGGATGGAACATGGATAATTTTCATAGACTATCGGGCTTTGAAAAAAATCACTGTGAAGAATTGCTACCCCATCCCAAGGATTGATGATTTGTTGGACCAGCTCTGCGGTGCAAACTTTTTCACCAAAATTGATCTCAAATCTGGCTATCACCAGATCCCTATCGAGCCCACTGATGTTTGGAAAACTGCATTTAAGTATCGTGAAGGCCTATTCAAATGGTTGGTCATGCCTTTCAGAATAACTAATGCACCTGCAACATTCATGTGGATGATGGACGACATCTTACGGCCCTACACCAATTCCTTCATGGTGGTCTACCTAGATGATATACTCATTTATAGCTAGACCTGGGAGAGGCATCTGCAACATGTTCGAGAAGTACTTCAGACCCTCAGGAAGCACAAACTGTATGTAAATCTGGATAAGTTAAAATTTGGGATGAAAAAGGTCCAGTACTTAGGTTACATCATGGATGAGGAAGGAGTCCATGTCGACCCAGAGAAAATTCAGGTTATTCAGAGGTGGCCTACCCCAAATAATCTTACAGAGCTTTGTAGCTTCCTGGGCCTTTCCAATTTCTATAGCCGGTTTGTCTTGGGTTTCTCACATATTTCTTGGGCACTCAATCAAGTGAGGAAAGGAGGGAACAAGGCTAAATTCCAATGGAGGGAAGCACAATAGAAAGCATTTAAAGGGCTTAAAGAAAGGCTATGCTCGGCCCCTGTCATTTCCCTTCCTGATCTACATCATCCATTTGAGTTGATGAAAGATGCATCTGAGTATGCCTTGGGAGCTGTTATCATTCAACATGGCCACCCTGTTGCATACCATAGTGAAACATTCAATGACACGGTCAGGAAGTACCAAACATATGACAAGGAGCTTTATGCTATCATCCAGGCATGTAAGCAATGGAAACACTACATTCTAGGGAAGGAGACAGTAATCCACACTGACCATAGGCCTTTGGAGTTCCTTAAGACATAGAGCAAGTTGAGGAATGAGAGACACTAGAAATGGGCCACATACCTACAACAGTTTCACCTAATTATAAAGCATAAGAAGGGAAGTGCCAATTCAGCAGCAGATTGCCTAAGCCACCCTCCAATTGCAGCCCTCACAACTATTCTTGATCTCTGTGGACATGAGACTTCAAGTTGGTGCAGTTTGTATGAGAAGGACCCTGAGTTCTCAGACACATATCATGCCCTCCGTGAAGGAAAACATGTCTCTAATTTCTATCTACAGGATAATCTCCTCTGCCATATGGGACACATCTATGTTCCATCAAGTGAACAACAGAAGATGATTTGGGAAGCACACTTCAGCAAGACCGCAGGGCACTTTGCCATGGACAAGACATTGGTCGTACTTCAGAAGCATTTCTACTGGCCTAATCTAAGGACTGATGTGGTGAAGTATATTAAGTCCTACACTCCTTGTGCAATTGCTAAGCCAACTAACAAGAAACAGGGATTGTACACAACATTGCCAGAACCAACCAAGCCTTGGGCATCTGTCTCGATGGACTTCCTCTCAGGTTTGCCAACTTCAAAACATGGGAATGATGGTGTTTTTGTTGTAGTTGATCGATTTTCTAAAATGGCACAAGTGAACTTCACAAATTGAACTACAATGGATGAGTGCACCAGTGGGTGAGCCCTTATGTTCCCACATGGCCCATCTCAGACACCAATCTCCAAGAATATGATCAATAGAAGTATTGAGCCCCATGTGATTTTCACTCCTACCTCATTCTGCACTCATGCTTCTTCAACAGTGTTATTTGCAATAAACTCTACAAAATTATAATATGCCTTTTTACCATTATGTAGGCCACATTTAAGAACCTCTTATCGATGTTTGTCCACTGTACGCTGGAAAAGTGACAAGTGAGCGTGGGAATCTACAGGTAACTCTTCCGTGTACCCGACCTCCCGAGGTCATGTCGAGACAGCTGGTGGGGATGGAATATGCATGGGATGCAGACAAACTAGTTAGGCAATCTAATGTCTTCAATATGCACTAGTGGAATTTGTGAATCTAAGGCAAAGAAGGCCCTTCTAACCTGAACTGGTGTGATAGATCGATCGGCAAGGATGACTGCTTGAAGGCTCCAATCAATATCGAGCTCTGGCGTGATTCGATCTATGGGTTGTGGAATACGTGGAAAATGACCTGGGATAGTTTCGTGTATGTCTCCAGATAAGGTCATATGGTGGGTAATGAATACAATCGACTCTACGGACGATTCTCTGGCCTAGTCTAGAATTCTCTAGCTTTGTTAGCCACTATATCTAGTA
This sequence comes from Taxus chinensis, assembly GCA_019776745.2. NCBI lineage: Eukaryota > Viridiplantae > Streptophyta > Pinopsida > Cupressales > Taxaceae > Taxus > Taxus chinensis. The sequence goes on along the minus strand of CM034155.1, from coordinate 557,940,363 downwards.
AGGATAGCTGTTCGATGATGGTGGGTGGAAGTGGAGTAGATCTGAATACTAATGTGCATAGGCCAGTGTCTATATCTGATTGACTTATGGATTCGTTAGGCTGTGGGATTTGTGGATCACAACCGTAGACTCTTGGTTGTTGCGGTCCTGCTATGGTCATGTATGAAATCAAGTCCTAATCCCTAGTATCCAGTAATCATACGCTTTCTCAGCTTCTATGTTTAGGACTCAATAACTGTGTGATTTTCTCGGAATACCTCACAGGTGTTCGTGCAACCTGGATTCTTAAACTAGTATCTATGTCTGTGAGAGTGTCTCCTGCATCTGGCTGTGGGACCAAAGGATCACAACCAAAGGTTTGTTCTCTTTCGAACCCTTCTACAGTCATGTGAATGTTTGCCTAGGGTAATCTGTAGTTCGGTTGATTTGACCAAAACGTGTGTGCTTGGTCATCTTCTATATTTAACCCTCTCAACTGAGAGCTGATCAGTTGTAAATCTGTTGTTGTTTGGAAGACTTGTATTCTAAGGTTCTGGTCTATGTCAACTATTGTTGTGACGAGGTTGGGTTGAGGCACGATTGGCTCAAATACGTATTCCCTGGGCTCTCGAGGTCCCGTGATTGTCATACAAAACAAAATGTAAATCTAACTGTAACAAAGCAAATTCTAACTATGTAGAATAAATCTAAAACGTATATGACTTCTATTTTTCTGAGAAACTTTAAGAATTTAAGAAAAGCAGCTATTTAAACGTATCTAGAATTTGACAACTAAGATAAAACTTAAAACAAACAAAATAACCGAGTGTAGTTATTTGTCTGTGCAATTTGTAGATTTATTCTAAATAATGAAATAACTTGCTTAATCTATTTGCGAGATTCTCGATCCTACCTCAGAAGTGAGGAGTGAATCATAGTTTCTCAGAAACTATCAATCCCCACAGCTTCCCTGGCAATATCGAGAATAGAATTTACTGAAATGAAGCAATTAACTACTTTATTTGATATGATTCTAACTAGAACTTTGAAAGCTAAAACCTGGATTCCGCAGAACAGTGGCGAATCTGATGGTGTGTGTGATCTTGTCCCCTCAGTGTGATCTCCTCGTTCCTTTCGTGTTCATGTGGATCCAGAAAAGCGTGTAATTCTAGCATCAACAGAAGTAGATTTTGGGACAAAGGCAGCTCAGAATGCAGACTGAATATAATGTGAGTAGGAGAGGGATAGCACAAGAGTACAGAGCTTGGCTTATGTAATTCCTAGTGGGATTTATTGCGAGTCATGCAACATAAAGCGTCCAGAACCTGAAACTATCCTGTTTGAGGAGAAAAACCTGCAACTTTAATGGCTTCCTAAGCTATTCTACTCCAATGGATTGGATAAAACAACAACACTGCTTGCACAAGATGGATATGTGGCTTACCAACAGCTGAACAATGCTAACTAAGCATGCAAAGAATTAAAACTATGGCTTCTAAACAGAATAAAAGACTGAACTATGAAAATGAGAGCATGAAAGTGAATGAGGGGCAGACCTTTTGTTTGAGCACAAGCCATTTATTTATAGCTTTTCATTCACCCAAAGATCAAAACCAAACTGAACTCTAAAACTATAAACAATGGCCAAACACTATTCCAGGGGACCAAAAACATAAATGCAAGCCCAAGTCGGCAAGGAAAAGCTGGTGAAACATTGATTTTTATGTGAGTCGCGTTAAAACACTTTCTGGAAAATGCGTAAAGGACCACCGCTCTGAGCAGGGCGGGCGGTTACAGGACCGCCACCCTGATCAGGGCGGCGGTCATGAGACTGCCACCCATGTAGGGTGGCGGTTTCATCACTGAAGAGCAAAAGGCCAAGAAAAGAGGGGAAAAAGGAAAAAAAAAGGACGCGGGGGCTAAGCGGGGCATGCGGGATGTTAACACACACTTGGAGATCTTTTCCGGATTCTGAACACCTTGCGAGGAGACCTGTATCATCATTGGGGAACTTGTTACATTGTTCCGGCAGTACAGTACCTTACAATTTTGGGTACGTACATATTGCCCCCTCGGAGAAGCATTTTAGCCATGAAGAGGCGTAAAACGGTGGGTCCGAGTATGGCAGTCCCGAAATGGGAAGTTAGAAGTTATACCTGACACATCCGTGTGTTGAAATGATGCCATCCAAAATTCCCGCTACCTGTAAAATGAAAAGAGAACTCAAGTGCAGATAGATACAATAGTTCGAAAAATAAACGCTAAGAATAACAGGGAATGAGAACGTACCATTTGTGTGGGGATAGGAACTTACCTCCATCAGCGCTCCAAACCTGTGAAAAAGTCATTTTAAAATGAAACAGAGTGCTATATATATGAAAGTGGGCCCATTTTCCTATTCATTTGCGTGAGTCGATTTGGTTGATTTTGAGCTCTGGGACCCACGGTGACGGTTTCTTGTGTGAGTAGAGTCGAAACGTCCGCAACGAGATCGTGATCATGCCTCCACGTGCGGAACACTGACCTCAGTGATCACAGGTTAGTTTTCTTCAGTTTATTGTTTTTCCCCCCTTAATTTTGAAATGCTAAATACTCTGCAATGGGGGGGTCATTTTTGAAAATGCTAGTGTTAAAAGGTCCACCTAGGGGGGGCGCCTACTGGGTAGGCTCTATTTTTAGGTTAAATGGCCGTTTTTTGCACTTTTTAGGCCTTTTTAGGTTAAAAACCCGCGTGGGTTTTCGGACCACGATCGCCGCCCTGGCCAGGGTGGGCGGTTACATGACCGCCGCCCTGTTCAGGGCGTTACATGAATCGCCACCTTTAAGGTGGTGGTTACAAAACCACCTCCCTACTCAGGGTGGTGGTTTTGCACAGAATGCAAAAGGAACCTGTTTTTTGAGATTGTGTTTGTATTTTTAGCATTTCTACGTGTTTTTATGACTTTCTTAGTATTGTTCGGATACTAACTTGCTCTGTTTTGTGTGTTTTTGGGTGTATGCAGGCGAGAGAGGAGTACATCCGATGGAGCAGAGAGAGGGAGTGTGATTGGCTCCCAGGGGTATTAGATGCCCTCTCACAGGATGAGGAGGACACACTTCAGAGGGCTGGCATATTGCGCATATCGCGCGTGCCCCATGTTGCACCATCTAGTCACATCCTTTGTGAATTATTCTCTTACTGGGATGTAGATCGGAACACCTTCCGATTGCCAGGGGTCCGTGGCGAGTGGACCATTACATTGGAGGACGTCTACCACATTCTGGGGGTCCCGATCATCGGGAGGCGACTCACTTTGGAGACAGCAGGCTCATGGGTATAGATTGCACAGTGGGTGACTTATATGGGAGATGCAGCCATCTCCACGGGGTCGAAGAAGGGGGTGAGAGTTCGATCCATTCCTTCTTTTCCCATCCCCGTATTTCGACAGGCCATCATGGGGATCCTTGCCTCGAGATTGATCGGGGACAAGGGAGGGGACACATTGTTATACTGCTGGGCCCCCATTATTGCACAGATAGAGGGGCATGGTCAGATATACACTTGGGGAGCAGACATTCTTGGGACCACCTACCATGATCTATACAGGGTGGTCCGTTTACAGGGGCAGTCATTGAGCCACCCGACTCTAGTCATGAGTTGGGTTTATGAGCATTTCATCCCCTTATGGCAGGGGTGTGGAGGTGGCAGATCCTAGAGCTGTTAGGGTAGCCAGATGGACAGACATGTCGGTGCTTAGAGCACCTCATCAGCCAGTTACCTCTCTGACTACTGCCGACATGGAGGTGACACCATATCAGACCATGGCGGGCATATGGGGTGAGGAGACTCTTACCTTGATCTCCTACTCCACCACAAGGCAACTCATTGATAGAGTGGGACGAGTGGAGGTGCACCCCTTTGGCTGGGTTCCTCAGTAGTTTGGCCTACCATATACGGGTATGCTTCCCCCAGTGGCGCCAGTCTATAGATCAGTTCGTGAGGCCAGAGGGGGGCCTAGAGGCCGAGGTTGGACAGTGATTACTCCTGGCATTCCCATTGCAGCCAGGAGGATAGTTCGTGCTAGAGGGAGAGCCGGTGCACCTCAGGCACCTTTACTTCGGATTGCCGTGGGTCCTACCCATAGCAGCGATGACCCTATAGAGGTAGACTCCGAGTCTGAGGAGTTTACGGGGGGGAGACAGAGGACAGTGATCTTGAGTGGCATGACACTCAGGATATCATGCAGGCAGAGAGGGCTGAGCAGAGCGCAGAGAGGGATACTCTAGTTTCAGAGGAGCCACTCTCCCAGGGCCATGGTGGAGAGGATGAGTCCGTTGTGGGGTGACACGTTGCTCCTGCCACAGGAGCAGCCCCTCAGTCGGTAGCGGCATCCGCGGCAGGTGCCGGCCCCAGCGACCCATCCTGGAGGCCTGGTGATCCGAGTAAGTTACCCTTTCTCCCTTTTAATGTTTATTTGTAGGCTCTCCTTAGTTGCTATTTTGTATCTTTTAGCCTCTTGCTTAGTTTCTAATTCATTTTCTCCTTTGTTTGCAGAGACTGTTGATGAGTGGCGGGATTTGATCCGCAGGGTATGTACCGATTCCCTGATGATCCCCATGGATAGGACCCATGCAGAGCTATCCGTGGATGTTGGGGAGCCTTCAGCAGCGCGGTAGGCATACCGATGTCTTTGCTCCAGTCTGGCACGTGGTCAGGATGGTGTCGACCCTCCGCACAGAGTTAGCGGGCTATAGGATGGCTGAGCGCCTCATGAGGAGCCATTCTCGTGGTGAGACTGCGGCTGCTCCTCGGGACCCTGAGCCCTCCATGTACATTCAGAGCGCCGGCGTAGCTAGAGTCCTAGGCGTGGGCATGCACCTTCAGAGGGGTCGCGTAGGGATTGAGAGGCCACTTGGCTCTCGTGTATTTTGTATTATATATTCTTTGTATATCACCGGGCTCTTTGAGCGTTTTGACCATGCTTAGTGCATGATGGCATTGTATATAAACATTGATCATTTATATATACGCATTCATTCTGGATCAAAATCTTGGCACTCATGGTTTCCTTTCTATTTCCAGTTTCCCTATGTATACTATGATGTATGTTTATATGCTTTTTAGAATGTATGCAATGGAGAACAAATGATGTAAATGTTTGTTTCCTTTTGTGTATTTCATGATGCTGATATATGTAGATATAATGTGATTTTGAATCTTAGCTTCCGTAAGCAATTTTTGATACCTCATGTTTGTTTTGCAGAGTGATGAATATAAACCAGTATGATGAACAGATTAAACTTGCCCCACTCCTAACTCCACGCAACTAGTAAGATGCGAGGGCTCATCACCGAGAGCTAGAAAGGGCACAAGTTATGAGGTGTAGCTGAAATGATAGTGATGAAAGACAGACAAAGCTTTAGTGGAACCAAATTGGAAGCTACAAGCTTACTCTACCTGAGTGACTTCATAGTTTAGAATGCAACTTACTTTGCGGTTTATCTAGACTTAGATCCGTAGATGGCCACATAGTAGACAAAATCTGGGTTTTTAGGATTTTAACTCTCTTGGAATTTTGAACATCTGATTCATTTGTTTTTGACTCAAAGTTTCAAAGTTTGAATTGTTTGTGTATGACCTTTTACATTTATTTGTCAAGAGGACCCCCTACACTTTGCCCCATGCTACTAGTAAGAAGCGTGGGTTTATCACCGTGGGCAAGGCATAGGCGAGTAAGGGCATTTCCGTCCTTTCCCAACCCTACGTCACTAGTAAGAGACGCAAGCTCATCACCAAAGGTTGGTGGGGCAAGGAAATGTGTAAAATTAAAATTTTCTGTTTGATCAACGTTTGACTTGTTTATTTGAGTAAAATGTCAGTATGTGCTTATTTCCAAAGAGATATGCATATGGGATAGATGTGACACCATGAAGCTTCTAGAACAGACCAAAGGCAAGACACCTATCCTAAGAAGAAATCAAAGCGAGAATAAACTTGCAGATCTTGGTATGGTTACCATTAAGACTTCGTCATGTCTGACTTTATTTGATAAAATGATTCTGAGATAATTTGATGATATCATGAAAATGGAGAGGTATGATTAAAGAGTTTATGCCAACAACATCATGAGTTTGTAATGAATTTCTTTGAGAATAGATTCCTTGATCACAATTTATGTAAGAAACAAGTGGACAAAATGATCTTAATCTATATGAAGATGCAATGTAAATATATATAAGTAGTGCTAGCTGCTTATGTGTAGAACCGCTTGAGGTGCAGGGAATTGACTGTTTCACCAAATTCCTCACCTTCTAGCGTACATAAGAGGTATGCACCATTTCCATAGTCCTTCATGACTCGGTATGGGCCCAACCATTTGGGCCGGAATTTCCTTCCTTCGCCGGTCTTCTTGTCGATCCGGCTGTCTAGTCTTAGAACTAGATCACCTTCGTATATGTCGCGTTCATAGACCTTCTTGTTGTACTGCCGGCACATCCGGTCAGCATAGATTCTATGTCGCTGTTCAGCATCTAACCTAGTTTCATCTAGGCTTTCTAGTTGGGAAAGACGTGCTTCTCTATAAGCATCTTCATCCAGAATCCCTTGTAATGAAATGCGGAGACTGGGTATTTCAACCTCGAGTGGGAGAACTGCCTCTGCCCTGAACACTAGTGAAAAAGGAGTTGCTCCCGTTGGTGTTCTTATTGAGGTTCGGTGGGCCTATAAGGCCGGATATAACTTCAAGTGCCAATCTCGTTTGCTTTCTTTTACCGTTTTAAGGAGAATGGATTTCAGTGTCTTGTTTTTCGCTTCAGCCTGTCCATTGGCTTGAGGGTAATACAAGGAAGCCGTATGATGGCTTATCTTAAATTTATTGCATAGCTCGCGAACCTCTTCATTCTTAAAAGAAGTTCCATTATCGGAGATTATGATTTGCGGGATACTGTACCTGCAAATGATTTGGTTCAAAATGAACTTGGCGATCACAGAACCAGGTACAGTAGTAAGAGGCATAGCCTCTACCCATTTGGTAAAATATTCAGTGGCTGTGATTATAAAATTATGGTTGTCTGTGGATGAGGGAGAGAATTTCCCTATTAAGTCTAGACCCCATGTAGAAAAGGGCCATGGAGTAGCGATTGGTTGCAGAGCTTGTGCCGGCATGTGGATCTCATGGGAGAATTCTTGGCACTTATGACACCTGCATACAAACTCTATCACGTCATGTTCTAGAGTGGGCTAGAAATAGCCCATTCGATGTATTTTTCGAGCAGGTGGCATGGCCATCGAAGTGGCCTCCACATATTCCACTGTGGGATTCATGGAGAATCCTCTTGGATTCTTCTATGTCGACACATCTTAGGAGCATTCCATCGAATGCTTTTCGGTAGAGCACTTGCTCTATGATGACGTATTTGGCTGCAATAATGCATAACCACCTTCTTTGTTGTGGTGTAGCTCCTTCTGGGTACGTATGGTCCATGATATAATTAATGATATCAGTGTACCAGGGACACTCAGAGATAGAAGTTCGGGTTTTGATGTAATATACACACTCATCTGGAAAATCTAAATCTACTAGATCACCTCCATCTAATGGGTTATCAGCTAGCCAATCCGCAATTATTTGTCCCTTAACTGACTTTTGATTTACAAACGTTAATTCGAATTCTCCCATTAAGGTTATAAAACGTCCATCCTTTTTAGACAATGACCCTTGTGTGAGGAAAGTTCGTAAATGGTCCGTTTTTATCATGACCCTCGTTTCTTGATTCAGCATATAGTGTTTTAAGCGTTTAGTAGCAAAGACTATAGCAAGGCATTATCGTTCTGCCTGTGTATAACGTGTTTCATAGTCAAGTAATGTTTCGACTAATGAAATAAATTGTGTGTTCCCTCTTGTCATCATCTTCTTGGGCCAACATACAGGCCAGCGAGACACCGGTAGCTCGTGAATACAAAATTAATGGGTGGTCTAGCTTAGGTGGCATTAGCGTAGGTGGTGACAGTAGGAAACACTTAACTGAATCAAAGGCTTCATTGCAGTCTTCGGTCCAATCAATGCTATAGTATCCTTCTTGAGTAAATTGTTGATTGGATGAATGGCAAAGCTTAAGTCTGGGATAAATCTCCGGATTGCACCCAGTTTTCCAAGAAATGACTTGATTCCAGATTCATTCGAAGGTGGGACCATTTCGAGGACAACCCGAATTTTGGTTGGATCAACATCTATCCCTCGTGACTATATGATGTAACCTAGGAGCTTTCCTCTTGTTACGCCAAAGATGCATTTCTTTGGATTTAGCGTGACTCCGTATTCTATTAGGCGTGAAAGAATGACGCGGAGTACTTCCGGATGGTCACAACGCTTCTTGGCCTTAGCCAACAAGTCATCTACGTAGGATTCCATGATTTTATGAATTCAATCATGGAATATATATGTCATAGCTCGCTGGTACGTAGCACCAGCGTTCTTGAGACCGAATGGCATAACAGCGTAGCAATAGGTTCCCCAAGGAGTTATAAATGTAGTTTTAGCTTGATCTTGCTCAGATATTTTGATTTGATTGTATCCTGAGAATCCATCCATGAGAAACAAAAGTTCAAATCCAGCTGTTGCATCAACAATGACATCGATAGATGGTAACAGGAAGTCATCCTTAGGACATGCTTTGTTGATGTCTCAGAAAATCTATGCAGATGTGTATCTTTCCATTCTTCTTGAGAACAGGAACGATGTTAGATACCCATTGGGAGTAGTCGACTGGTTTGATGAATCCTACCTGGACGAGTTTTATTACTCTCCTCCTTTACCATGAGAGCTACCTTGGGTTTCATGGGTCTTGATTTTTGTTTGACTGGCTTTGCATCTGATTTAGTGACGAGGTTGTGCACCGCAATGTGGGGTGTGACTCCTATCATCTCCTTATAATTAAATGCAAATGCCTTCTGATGTTCTTTGAGGATCCGAGTATGTATTTCTACTTCTTCTGGGGTTAAGGATGATCCTAGTTTTAAAATTCTTGGTTCATCCTCGGTTCTGATGTTGACATCGATTGTTTCTTCGATCAAAGAGGTGTTACCCTCTTCGAACTCAGGTGGTGCTGGAGGTAAATCCAAATCATCCCCATTTTCTACTGCATATATGCTAGGTTCCATTTGTGAGGGGAGATCCATCATGGGATTTCCGAAATAGGAAGACGAATGTGGAATTAAGGACAAATCTAGCTTATGATAGGAGAGATGTAGTGCTACATAGGCGTTTAAGTAATACAAAGTGGTCATATCACTATCAACATGGTCTAGGATGGTAGATTCACTTCCGTTTAAAAGGGGATTTGTCATTGTTTTTATCAATGGTTCATCACGAATTGGACACCGTGAAATGGGTATCTTCTAACTCATTACTTGGAGTAAAACGTGATGCTGAAGTTGCTATTGAATCGGCGAGAAGATTTTTCTCTCGTGGGATTGCTTCAATGGATATGAAGTTAAATGCCTTGCTTAAATCTAATATGGCTTCTTTGTAAAGCTGCAAGTGTTCAGCTTTGGTTTTGTATACTTTAGAAACTTGGTTTGTTACTAATTGCGAGTCTCCTAAGACTTTGATGTTATCAATACCAATTCTTTTGGCTAAGGTGAGGCCAAGGAGGAGGGTTTCGTACTCAGCGCCGTTGTTTGTGCATTCAAAATTTAGCTTAAAGGAAAATGGCAGGACTTTCTCTTCGGGTGAAGTAAGAATTATACCTGCCCCCGCTCCATAACGGCATTTAGCTCCATCAAAATAGAGAGTCCAATACTTAGCCAGGAGTATAGATGTTGGGGTATCTACTGCATTTGCGCACTCCACTTCTACCATGCAGAGATCTTCTGCTGGAAGGGAACCAATAGGCTAGGGAATATCCTATGCCTACTGAATCAAATGGTAAGAACATTGGTAAATCTTGTTCTATTAACTCAACGATTTTTGCAGTAGTCCCTAATGATACCGTTTCTATAGTGTTAGCCTTATCTTTGGGGGGTTAGGGTTGTTTTGGCTATGCTGATAGTTTCAAGATCCGTTGTAGGTACCAACTTCTCCTCTGGTTTTGCGTCAGTGGGTTTATTAAGTTGGTTTGTTGGAAGTTCAAATTCCGAGTGCACACCTGGTCTTTTCTTTAAGTCAGCTAGGTGTATATCGAAAGGTTTTGGATCACCTTTGGCTACAAATACCTTTCCTAGATGCAGGAATCTTACTTCTTGGAATAACGTAGAAGGGATTGCCTTCATTCGGTGTATCCATGGCCGGCCGAGGATCATATTATAATTAGTTTCCTGATCTATAATATAAAACTCAGTCAAAATGGTTTTGGGTCCTAAGGTGACTGGTAGTATTATAGTTCCTATCGAAGTGGCTTTAAGGCTATCATAGCCTCTCAATGTATTTCGAGTGGTGGAACATTTTGTTTCCCCATATCCTAGTTTTTGGAGGAAAGAGAAGGGGACTATGTTAACTACGGCCCCATCGTCAGCCATTTCCCGTTTTACGTAGTTATTATAAACCCATACTTGTAAGTGTAAGGTTAGATCACCTCGGTGTGTGATCTCAGCATCTGTAGGCATTTTACTTATTTCGAATATGAATTCGACATCCTTGTCTGGCTGCCCCGGAGGGTGGATATCAAAATCTACGTGGTTTACTTGTGTTTCAGGAGGTGGAGTGATGTTAATTAGATGACCTAAACCTAATGCTTCTAAAAGAGCAGCTCTGTGAGCAGGAGAGTTTTTAGTAAGTCCAAAAATGAAATGTGTGAGAAGGTTTTTGTTAGGTCGCTAATTAAATCATAGGCACCCATGGGTTTTTCTACTATTTGTTGACTCTTATCTGTTTCTGGCAGATGACTTGGGCTTGGTTGAGAGAAATACTCTCGTGTTCTTGTTATAGCTTCGATAGGTAGTTCAGCGTCTAGTTCTACCAAACTGACTATCTTGGGTCTCGGTTGATTTCCTAATTGTGGCGCAACTGATGGATTTAGTGAAGTCGAGGCTTCATGATCATTGTTTCCCATCATTGCACCCTTGTTCATCCCAGTTGGATTTAGTCTGTTATTATCATGATTTGGGAGTGGATCGTTAAAGATCTTGAGGGGAGCATTCTGAGGGGAAACTGCCCCTGCGAGCGTGTTTGGTGGTGGTGACACGGGATCTGCCAAAAACAAATCTGTGAAGAACTGTCTTTGTTCTTCTGGTAAAAGTTGCATGAATTTATTGTAGTCACGGCACGTTCTAGTATCATGACCTCGAATCTTGTGGAAACCACAATATGAATTGGGATTGTAATTCCTGGTTTGTTGGTTTGGTGTATATTGTGGCCTAAAACTCTGATCAAACTGTTGCCTATTAGGATTAAAGTTTTGCATTTGTTGTTTCTGGCTTTGGTTTTGATAACCAAATGAGTTTTGGCTTGGCCCTTGTATGGGATTTCACCGTTGTTGTTGTTGTGGATGGTTAAAATCCACTGTATTGATTGTCGGGGTAAAGTTGTTGTTTCGTTGGTTGTTTGTTTGTGATGGAGTATTGACAACATTTACCTTCTTGGGCTGGTCGGTTACTCCATCCATTGTTACACCCCGATTTTTATTAAGGATTTTAGGTCCTTGATTGACGTTTGTGGTAGTGGGATAATTTGTAGTGTTCTGATTGGGGGTGATTAACCTCCCGTTTGCTCCATATGTTTTACGGCCACTATCTATCGCTGCTTGATCTATTCGAAGAGCGCTCTCAAGTACTTCATCGTAAGTTCTTAGTGGGAACTTCTGGACTTCTTCCTTCACCTCTCTGCTGAGAGAATGAAGGAATAAATCACATAGTTCCATCTGATCCATATTTGGAGCACTTGCTGAAGAATAAAGAACTGTACGCCACCTCTGGATGAAATGGGCAGACAGATTCGTTGTGTTCTTGTTTGATGTGTAAGAATTCCCTGATTCCTGTTCTTAACAGTTTTTTCATGTCGAATGCCTTAATGAACTCTGATACGAGTTGTTTAAATGAATGGATGGAAGCCTCAGGTATTCTATAATACCAGTCGAGAGCAATGCCTTCCAAGGTTTTGGGGAATATTTTAGCAACAACCCCATCCCAAGGGAGTAGTTCGCGTATGGCTGTAGCGTAAGCTTTGATATGTGCATTTGGATCTCCCTCACCTTTGTACTTGGGTAAATCGGGAAGGGGTCTTGGAAGCATGACGCTTCGTATGGCGAAGTCTAAGGGCTCTTTCAAATATTCTGAATAAGTCCCTATCGCATAGGTTTCGACCATTGATAGTGGTTGCTGAGGGAGTGGTGGTGGGATGGGTTGTTGATATGGCACAGCGTATGCATTGGCAGGGGCATAGGGAAGTCCCTGCATTTGAGCAAAACATGCCAGGAGAGGAGAACATATCTCCTTGTGGTGATTTGGAGTACATTTTTAAGTATGACGGGGTATTGTCTAGGAATGGATTGTTTGATACTAGACCGGGAGGAATGGTGTTAGAGATGATGGGCCTAGTTGGCGTTTGTTGTGAATACTGAGGAGGCATACCTAACGTGCCTACTCCTGTGAGGAGATCTACTTGGCCAGGATAGCGTGGAGGATTGGAACTTCCTGCTTGCATGAACTGAGAATTTTGACTTACTTGAGCAAGTTCTAACCCTCTCACTTTTTCTACTAACGTTGAAATGACTTCATTTGGTGAAGTCACGGTGCTTTGCCTTAGCAGCGTTTGTTGTATACCCTGGTGTTGTATAGGCATGTGATATCCTGCTATGAACTGATCGCTGTCCTGCCAAGTTTCTCCGAGAGTATTTCCTATATGCAGTGGCATAGAGGTATTTTCTTGAAAAGAGACCTCGGGTTGTATTTGTAAACCTCCTATAGGTGGGTACATACCCCGGGAGCGTTGTTCACTCCTAGGATAACGTATTGACTGTTCATCATCTAAGACCAGGTATGGGTCTGATTGTCTACTAATTTGTGGTCTAAGTAGCATCTAAGGAGATGAACCAGATTCTCCGGTAAACGTCATATTATTCGAGCCTGAAGGCTCTGTTTGTTGTTTTTGAGGGGGTTTATCTAACTCCTCAGCTTGAAAAGACGAATTATATCTGATTCTTGGAGTTTGTGTTGACAATTGATTAGTCGAGTAGTTGTCACCCCATACCAAGAGTGATGATGATGATTGCCTATTCTGTTGGGCATAGTATGCCTCAAGACCCAAGAGGGGTCTGCCATATGCATCGAATCCTGACATATTCGGGGGGTATATGAATACCCGCAGAATAATGGGAAGGAGCGAAGGTGATTTGTGAAAGGTTAATGAGGCGGAGAAGATGAAAAGTAAACTAAAATTTGAAAGAAAATGTAATACTATGACTCCGAATTAGAAAGTAGGAAGTTTAAGTCAGCTTCACTAATTTTGTTTGTTTCACATCGGGTTCACCAATTTTGTACACCGGAAAAGTGACAAACGAGTGTGGGAATCTACAGGTAACTCTTCCGCGTACCCGACCTCCCGAGGTCATGCCGAGACAGCCGGTGGGGATGGAATATGCGTGGGATGCAGACAAACTAGTTAGGCAATCTAATGTCTTCAATACACACTAGTGGAATTTGTGAATCTAAGGCAAAGAAGGCCCTTCTAACCTGAATTGGTGTGATAGATCAATCGGCAAGGATGACTGCTCGAAGGCTCCAATCAATATCGAGCTCTGGCGTGATTCGATCTATGGGTTGTGGAATACGTGGAAAATGACCTAGGATAGTTTCGTGTATGTCTCCAGATAAGGTCATATGGTGGGTAATGAATACAATCGACTCTACGGATGATTCTCTAGCCTAGTCTAGAATTCTCTAGCTTTGTTAGCCGCTATATCTAATAAGGATAGCTGTTTGACGATGGTGGGTGGAAGTGGAGTAGATCTGAATACTAATATGCATAGGCCAGTGTCTATGTCTGATTGACTTATGGATTCGTTAGGCTGTGGGATTTTTGGATCACAACCGTAGACCCTTGGTTGTTGCGGTCCTGCTATGGTCATGTACAAAATCAAGTCCTAATCCCTAGTATCCAATAATCGTATGCTTTCTCAGCTTCTATGTTTAGGACTCAATAACTGCGCGATTTTCTCAGAATATCTCACAAGTGTTCGTGCAACCTGGATTCTTAAACTAGTATCTATGTCTGTGAGAGTGTCTCCTGCATCTGACTGTGGGACCAAAGGATCACAAGCAAAGGTTTGTTCTCTTTCGAACCCTTCTGCAGTCATGTGAATGTTTGCCTAGGGTAATCTGTAGTTTGGTTGATTTGACCAAAACGTGTGTGCTTGGTCATCTTCTATATTTAATCCTCTCAACTGAGAGCTGATCAGTCGTAAATCTGTTGTTGTTTGGAAGACTTGTATTCTAAGGTTCTGGTCTATGTCAACTATTGCTGTGACGAGGTTGGGTTGAGGCACGATTGGCTCAAATACCTATTCCCTGGGCTCCCGGGGTCCCGTGATTGTCATACAAAACAAAAATGTAAATCTAATTGCAACAAAGCAAATTTTAATTAATCTAAAACATATATGACTTCTATTTTTCTGAGAAACGTTTTAAGAATTTAAGAAAAGCAGCTATTTAAACGTATCTAGAAATTTGACAACTAAGCTGAAAACTTAAAACAAACAAAATAACCGAGTGTAGTTATTTGTCTGTGCAATTTGTAGATCTATTCTAAATAATGATATAAATTGCTTAATCTATTTGCCAGACTTTCGATCCTACCTCAGAAGTGAGGAATGAATCATAGTTTCTCAGAAACTATCAATCCCCACAGCTTCCCTGGCAATATCGAAAGTAAACTTTAACTGAAAAAGAAGTGATTATCTACTTTATTTGATGTATTTCTAACTTTAGAACTTTGAAAGCTAGAACCTGGATTTTGCAGAACAGTGGTGAATCCAATGGTGTGTGTGATCTTGTCCCCTCAGTGTGATCTCCTCGTTCCTTTGTGTTCACGTGAATCCAGAAAATGCGTGTAATGCTAGCATCAACGGAAGTAGATTTTGGGACAAAGGTAGCTCAGAATGCAGACTGAATATAATGCGAGTAGGAGAGGGATAGTGCAAGAGTACAGAGCTTGGCTTATGCAATTCCTAGTGGGATTTATTGCGAGTCATGCAACATAAAACGTCTAGAACCTGAAACTATCCTGTTTGAGGAGCAAAACCTGCAACTTTAATGGCTTCCTAAGCTATTCTACTCTAATGGATTGGATGAAACAACAACACTACTTGCACAAGATGGATTTGTGGCTTACCAACAGCTGAACAATGCTAACTAAACATACAAAGGAATGAAAACTATGGCTTCTAAGCAAAATAAAAGACTGAACTATGAAAATGAGAGCATGAAAAGTGAATGAGGGGCAGACCATTTGTTTGTGCACAAGCCATTTATTTATAGCTTTTCATTCACCCAAAAATCAAAACCAAACTGAACTCTAAAACTATAAACAATGGCCAAACACTATTCCAGGGGACCAAAAACATAAATGCAAGCCCAAGTCGGCAAGGAAAGCTGGTGAAATGTTGATTTTTACGTGAGTCGTGTTAAAACACTTTCTGGAAAACGCGTAAAGGACCGCCGCTCTGAGTAGGGCTGGCAGTTACAAGACCGCCGCCCTGATCAGGGTGGTGGGTCACGAGACCGCCGCCCATGCAGGGCGGCGGTTTCGTCACTGAAGAGAAAAAGGTCGAGAAAAGAGGGGGAAAAGGGAAAAACAAAGCATGTGGGTGCTAAGCAGGGCATGCGGGATGTTAGCGCATACTCGGAGAGCTTTTCCAGATCCCGAACACCTTGCGAGGAGACCTGTATCATCATTGGGGCACTTGTTACATTGTTTCGGCAGTACAGTACCTGCTTCGAGTTGAATCTTCCACCCTACCTTGGCCTGCACCCCATCTTCAATGTGGACCTCCTCAAGCCATACCATCCACCTTTGTTGGATACTTCCATCATAGCAAAACAATTGGACATCTCCAAGCTCAATCCAGCAAGTCTTTCCCCAGCTGAAGAAGATCAGATTGTGGACAATTTGACTAAGACCACCAGAGGACAACCTATTCAACTCTATCGTGTGATAAAGAAAGGAAATATCAGTCACCAAGGTGAGTGACTCACTGCATACCAGGTAAAGAAACAATTTCCACATTTGATGGGTCATCTTAATGTAATGGGGACCATTGCTTCTGAAGGAGGGAGGAATGATCCAGGCAACAATTATAGTGGCGCAACTTCCAGAGACCATAACTTTTGCACTGTACCTCTGATTCACTCCGTTCAAAAGGCAACGGAAAGCTTGGAATGTGTAGAATGTGATGAAAAGGTGCCAAACTTTGTTTGGCAACATTTGACCCCCGAAATCAATGTTTAAGGGGTCCAAATTATGATTTTTGTAGTGCTATCTAGAAATAGTAAATTCTAAAAATAGTATGTTTCACAAAATTAGTGCACATGTAAGTCTTGGAAGATGAAACACCTCATCTCCCTCAAGACCGGTGACCTTCCACATTCCTCTAGGTGTCCTTTCGTATTTCTAAAATTATTATAAATGCATATGTAACCCGAAAAGGGATAGACATCTCTTGGCAGAGATAACTGATGTATTTGAAGTCTTTGAGTAATTTACATATCTTTTCAGAGATAGTTGTTTTGCAATTCATCTGGCACAATTGTTAATCTGTTCCTTAAGTCTGAAACCCCTCGGTTTTGGATCACTCAAAGGGGCACCTTGAAAATCTAAGGCCCACTTTAACTCAAAACTTGTCCACGTGGAGGGCTGACGCTCATCTGAAAATTTTCCTTTTGGTTTAACCTTGGAGTTGTGTCGGGGAGACATGTGGAGGCTTCCACTGCCTTGCCCAGACTTAGACATTTTTTCATGTGACTGGTGCAGCTTTATCAGACCATGGGCACGTGGAGGGCCGACGCTCATTTGAGGATCCGCCTCAGGGTCCCACCTTAGCAGTCACACCAAGGGGACACATGGTGAGCCCGTGCTTGTTCAAGGTCTCCGATTTTTTGGACCATCTCAAAGTTGCACTGGGGAGACACGTGGAGGCTTCTGTTGGCTCTGCTCTATACTTAAACTTTTCAAGAAACTTTTTAAAGACCTGGAACACATGGAGGACCCGTGCCTGTTTGGGGACCTACCCCTAAATTTTATTTTGAAGAAGCGCTAGGAGGACACTTGGAATCTTCCGCTCATTCTGCCCTTGCTTGGAATTTTCAACGGTCAAGGAAAATTGTCTCAGACCCTAGACACATGGTGCCTTCCATTGATCCTTAAAATTTTTCAAACAACTCTACCAGATTGAGACACGTGGTGAGCCCACACTTGTTTAGGGTCTCCGCTTTTGAGGACCATACTAAAGGTGTGCCAAGGTGACACGTGGAGGCTTCTGCTGGCTCCTTTTTTATTGAGACTCTTTCAAAGGACAAAAGGTGTTTTTCTTGGGCCCAGGGCACGTGGAAGGCCAACGCTTGTTTGGAAACTTTCCTGTGTACCTCACCTTTATGGTTGTGCCAAGGAAACATGTGGATGATTCTGATATAAAGTTGAGAAGGGGTAGAATCAATGGTTGCTAAGCATTGCATATGTTTTTTCCGCAATTCTTTCTCCAAGACTCTTAGAGATGAAAATACGCACTGTTTTTTCATCATTTTTTGTGCAATTCCTTGTCGTTTTTCCCTACAAAGTGTAATTGAATGGATTCAAAGCTTAATTCATGAGTCTAGGGATTGTAGAGACTGATATTTTGAAGTTCAAGTGGCTCAGGCACTTGCAAAAAGGAAAAATTACCAGAGAAGTTGGACACAGAGCAGAGTTGCAGAGGGAAGAATGGGAAAAGAATGAAATGATGAAGGCTGCAGGCATAAAAGGTGAAAAATGTGTTGCCTCGAGAGCAAAAAGGATTACCTATCAGATCTAGCTGTACAGAGCCTCTGAAGAATGATTAAAATGGGGATTTCTCACTTGACAGAATCAAAATGATTAAAAGGACTGTCAAAAAGGTTATGGCATGACATCCTAGTCATTAGTTGAGGGTCTGAGAAACATGATCAGTTCATAATTGGTCCACCTGGCAGCTTTCAGATGTGAATTTATTAAACATCACTTTCTGAGGCAAATTGGTAACAAGCAAAGGTCCCTCGAATATTCTTCTTTTTGGGGGGAAAATTTGGGATGAGTGAGAGAGTGAAATGTATAAATGCAATGAGAATACTCTTGCAAAGTGTCGGGGGTTAAATTTCACAAGAAAAATTTGAGAAAATCCATCTTTTGAGAAACTCATATGAGATACCTGGTTAATTTCTTATGTGTTAGATTTTCTATAATGTCAAGTTGGTTGCAGATGTATAGCCATTGACAAGCTCTGAGATTACTCTGGAAGCTCTCCCTTGCTAATGAATCTAAGAAATTTTGAAATTAATTTGTGTTCAATTTCTGGAAAATTTGTGTTTGCTTATTTCAGAATGTCTGCAAATGGTTTCTCTTGTTCCTATTGCAATCTTACATTGAAATATTTGTGAAATCACACAGATCTCATCCTTGTGATGGTTTAGTGGCATTTGTAATTTCATTTATCAGAAGAGCTTTCACCTGGTAATGAAATAAACAATTTAAGATCACTTTACCTTCATTTTTTTATAGAGATTGTTTGTAAGTCTTTGGGTGTACCTTAGGCGTGATTGATCAAAGATTTTGGTATTTAATTGAGTCTTTTAACTCTAGCCTTCATGCTAGATTCTCAAAGATTGTGTGAAAATGTGCAAATATGGGCCTCCATTGATGCACACCTTCTGGTTGAAGGAATGTCTTAACTATTTTGAAGCTTTCTATTGTTGAGTTGTCCATTTTTGTGAAGTTTCTCAAAGATCTGGCAAATTCCAATTTATCTTGCTTAATCTCCCACCAAAAAATCATTCAAATGACTAATCCTACTCTGTACTACCCCCTTTTTGCCCTATATATCCACAAAGGAACAAAATCTATTTACTAAATTATGCATAACAATCAAGATTTCATAATGTCTTCAGTAACCTTAGCCTTGTTTTGAAAGTATCTCCATATTTTAGAAGTGACAACTCCTGAGAGTTAAATTATGGAGTATTGATCATACTTTCCCAAGGTTTTCTTCATAAAATTTGTGCAAAAGTAGGATATCTCCATCTCCTTCATCAAATAGAGGTTACACTAAGGGTCCTCTCACCCTGGTTGAAGAGGCACAACCTAAAGTAGTGAGGATAGATCAAATCCTCTTGAAGGTGTTATCCATCTCTCCACAATCTGAGTGACAAAGGGCCAGTTATATCTCATTCCTAGCTACAAAAGGACATACATTATGATCTATCTATCTCTAAGCTCCATGTAAAATGTGTGATGCTGCTAAGCTTTAAAAGGAGAACAAATTTGGATACCAACACTGGGCACTAATGGAAATGGCCGCAAAAGACGCTTGTGCCCCCAGACCGTAACCTCTAACTCTCAACCTAGATGAGCACTCTCCAGAATGCGGAAAAGAATATGAAGGTACCATAAAGGCAAGAACCCCTTTCTCCAACCAAACCCAACCATGTCCACGCCTCCATTTAAAATCTAGATACTATTCCCCCATTTCCTTTTAATGTAGCAAGTGGTGAGAAAATAAGTGGCCGAAGCACCAGATTTGTCCCCCACATGCACATTGGGGTCTTTATTCTTCTGGTTACCTATCTTGTCGTCACCACTAGGCTCATGACTCACAGCGATGGCGTTACGATTTCTGTTCTTAGTGCTCGGCATGGTTTCATTCTTAGGACTCGACAAAATTTTATAATTGTTTTAATGCTAACTTATTATTATTTATGGTTCAATTCCACGTGATTCGAGTATGAAGTTGCAGAGAAAAATGGTATGTCAAGTTTGATCGAAGCTTGTCGTTGAATAAAATTTGAGCTTGAGCTTCTGCTAGTGAAATCGACAATGTTGAGGCAGGAGGGGCATTAAAACTTACATTGACTAGTTTTTCTATGAAATAGTCTATTCCAACTAGTTAATCAAGGGAATCTTTTGTAAAATAAAATAAAACATACATGAACATTGTAATGGCTGGCATGAGATATTTTAAATAATAAAAATTGGTGTACTATCTGGAAGAGTCATCCTTTTATAACCTCCCTACGATACTATCGCATTATCATATTATGCTTGCCTCCACATGTACTTATATCACTTTTCATCTACTCCAGAGTCTTCGTCCATCTTTCTTAGCCTTCGCATATGAGTTCATGATGTTTCATTAGCAAGAGCTGAAAGGATTTACCATGGTCAATACCAGCTAACTTTTATTTCTTATAGTCAAACACATCAAGCATGGTTGATGTTGTTTCCTTAAAAATGTAATGAATATTTATGTTTCGTATTTATAGCCTAAATATTTTGAGTAAATATATCATGTCATACTCATCGATATTTTTTTTCTACTTTTTCTTAAGAAGTTACTCATAAAAGTTCCTTTAGGTTTTAGGTTGGTTTTACATATATTATGGAGTCTTCTCTTGGATCATTTTACCTAGGATATTCAAGATTAAGAGCAAAATTTCTTCTTTTCATGTTATTGTACCCCACATTAGTGCACTCATAATGTATTGTTAATCACGGAAGGAAGTTAAGTTTCTACATGAAGATAGGTATCTCTAGCATTTATTTTGTGTCCATAACACACACCTACTTTCCCAAGTGAAATTATGGATTCTCTTCACCTTCATAAGGTAGTGTGTAATTGTGCACCCTTGGTTTGTTGAACCTTGAGAAAACTTCCCTTCTTTGAGTTGATTTGGAGCCATTCTTGCCTTGTAAGTTTTGATCATATTGTATCGTATTGTTAGTTATTTCGATTTCTACAATTACTTGTGCATTTATTTTTCATAACAGATCAAACCAAGAAAATCAGAAAATTTGGGGTTTCAAACCCTAAAGTCAGCTCCTCCCATGCTTCTTCTTTTGTGGGCCCACGTCCAAGTGACAAAAGGGTAGTATTATTCCTTATTTCATTATTTTTCAAATTGAATGATGTTAGCAGTCAAAAATTATCATTTTGATGCCTTTTGGAAAATAATTCATATGGAAAACTTTTGCATTAGAAAGAATTAAATGGTTTTTAAAACTTGTATCTCACCTGACGAAGATGATGGATGAGGCCCGGTTTGATAGGAGGCCAATTCCCCCTCACAAATTAAACCATTGTGTTCTTCATTCTCTCTCGGTTCAAATTAGTATATGCACCACCCCCTTTCTCCTCATTTCTAGTATTTTTTAATCATGTTTGCAAAATTTAGTTTAAATAAGCCATTATTTATGGGAAATTGTTTTTGCTATAAATTTTGACCAGTAGCTCAAATTTTAGCACTATTTTGGGTGAAAAGTGCATATTTTCTCGTACTCCACATGATGGACTCATTTATTTTTACAAACACACTACTTTATAAAGTGTTGCATTTTGGGGGGGTTCTTGTAAAACTCACTAGGGACTTGTACTTTTCGCACTAAGTTATAAAGTGCCATTTGGGATAATTTTGGGGGTTTATATGCATTATGCAGTTTCACCATTATGTTTTTATGCTTGAATCTGAGAACTTTCTATCTTAGAAGGCATGCATTCTTAATGATTACACTAAGTGTGATTTGTTTCCCTACCTCCATGGTCTTGTTCCTGAGCCTGATGAGCCTCTATAGAAGAATGAGTGGTTTAACCAAAATGATGATGTCTATGGACTTCTTGGTCTTACTTTTAATAGGGATACATTGTGTTTGTTTGAGTACACTAAATGCCCTGATAACTTTAAGGAGACCTTGTTTCACCATCTAAGACTGACGCTTCCTTGGACTACTCTAGTGCCTCCATAGATTCTTCCCATTCTCACATCACTTTCATTGTTGAGTGTTCTTGTACACCTTTTTCCACTCAAGTCCCATTTTGACCATTTGCCACATGATCTTACCATTGAGCACACTCTCCCTATCGTTTCCTCCACAACTCATTGTCGTCCATGTTCATGCTTCCATTCACTCTCCACAATAGTGTTCTATTGGAAAACCTTCATCTGAGATAGATGTGACCATTTCCTATCGTGATCCATTTCATCTTAATTACTCAGTTGATGACACTCCACATACACCAGTTGCTACCTTTGAGTTTAGTGTTGCTTCATCTTGGAATTCCACTAGCTCTTCACAACAACCTTCTCCTCCTACTTCATGTTGTGATGTTAATACATTGTTGTCAGACATTGATCTCATTGAGTAACCCCATCGGGACGAGTATCTTCCATATCTGAGTTGTCTATTTAGAGATTCCACTTGTGTTGCATTACAAGAATATACTCCAATTGAGCCATCACATATTCTAGAGGACCCATTCATCTCTATTGTTGGGAGTGCCCACCTTGGGACATTTGTCACTTCCACTATTTCAGAGATGTTTCATGATCCGCCTCTTCTTGTGGATCCCTTTGTGAGGGTTATTGGGCCCCTATTATCTTCCCTTTTTGACATGTTTACTGTAGTGGAATTACCATTGTCTTTTGTGCACATGTTTTCCATACATATGCCACCTTTCAGTTGCAGACTAGATGTAGAGATAAGAGTACTGCAAACTTCTTCTTCCTTTGTGGAGTGGGTTGAATTTCAGTGCTCCTTTTCTGTCCTTCCCAAGGGAAGGAATTTTATTCTATGTAGGTGGATTCTCTTCAGGCTTTATGCAAAAGACCACATCATCGACACTCTTCTTAGGAGACCTTTTTGTCCTCACTTATTTCTCTCTCTACTCTGGGGATGATCATTGTATGTGGGTACCTCATCAGGTTGAGTTACTAGGACCCACCAACACCACTTCTTCTTCTCCATCTTTTTTGAATGAGTTTTGTGTCTCTCTTTTGGAGGGGGGGGGTCGGGGGGGTATTTTCCCAGTGGGTTTTCTCTTTTTCTCTACTTTATGAGAGATTTGCATTGTACATGGGTACCTCATCAGGGTTTATTTCTTGCACCCACTTTCCTTTTCACTACGCACCTAAGTTGTGCTCGTGGGGGTTTTACTGTAGGATATTTATTTTCCTTGTATTTGTTTGTTAACTTGGAAATTTCCTACAATTCATGTCTCACATCATTCACCTGTGCAATCTTCGAACCAATAGATATGTGGCGCTTCTCTAATATTGTAAAAGGTTTTTCTATAACAATTTTCTATTGTACCCTCCACAAATGTGTCAATATTTTATTGCACAAAACATTTCTTACGCTGCTGCACAATATTGACACACACGCATTCATGTTTGCATAGAGATTTATTGCACAGAGTATTGTACAAACCCATCCTGTAATGCTTGCACATATTTCTACGCACCACAAAATACTTTATGCAACTAAAAATCGAGTCCTGTGATTCCCTGAATGCTTTGTAACACTTTCACCCATCCTAGGACGCACAAAACCTGGAAAAACTTTTGTACACTCCCAAAACTTAACCGATTTACAAAGTACATTAAATAATTTATTTATCACATTGATTGACGCTACATGTCTCTAATCGCCACATCATGGAATATAAATGTTCAATCCATACCTAAAATTACCTGAATGCGATAACACTAATTCGGAAAAGTTTAAGGAGAACCCAAGTGAGATCATGCATATTTACACCATATGTCCTAAATCAACACTCTATATTCTTCATATAGCCCAATATAAGTTCTAAAGGCTTTCCAGGTTACATTCGCACCAATTAATCACATAGAACATTGCGTGCACCATGTTAGTAATTCTCCCTTCGCTTAAATTAGTGCACACAGTTATGATTTTCCCCTCATTCACTAAGTATGCAAGTGGAATTTGAGGGAATAACTAAGGATCAGTCCACGTGCAAATAAAATATCAGGAAGTGTAAAACCTATTGCGTATGGAATTCATAGATTCATCCATTGAAGAAGTCACCACTTTACAAAATTTCACATGCACCACAGGAGAATATAAATGTGCATTCCATTTTGACAAACTTATATGCACATAATTATATGTTATAAGTGAGAGGTACCAAAAAATGTCACACAAACTGGGAGGCAAGTTAGAGTGCTTGCAAATTATGGTGCCACAATCAACTAGCTTATTATAAGGTATTAGCTGAGTATATGCCATGTCAGATGTAATTGTCTACTTTGAATGTAAAATTTGACTTATCTACACAAAAACACCATATTACCTTTGAATTTGTAAAATATGAGCATAACATGTCTGCTTTTTTTATTGATCGTCTCACCATCAAACGAGTATTTCCTTCTAGAATAGGATGTTTTTTTTTGACATGATAGGCCTTTTGAATGGTCAACTTGGCATTCAAATTTAATGAAATACCTTAAATCTATGTTATAATGAGCGTATGACCATTAATGTTTATTAAGGAAGTTCATTTAGGATATCCCTATTAATACAAAAACTGAATGTAGAGGTCCTTGAATCTAAAATAAAAAAAGGTTTTGATAGTTTTATTTGCATTTGATTGCCTCACTTGTATATCCATGTTCTTAGCCCGAGTTAACTTCTGTGTGTAGACAAAAAATCATTCACTTTGTGTAATTATTTAGTGTTGACTGCATACTACTATTCATATGATTCCTAACTAAAAAAAGTAATAATTAACCAGTGTATTTGGCCACCTTTCTTTACTTTCTATTGCCTTGCACCCTTACTTTCTCATTATTTCTTTTTAAACCTCGACATTTATCATCCTGGACACCAACACCTAGCCAGAATGCCATAACCAAGCACCCTCATGCCCTCTGGGTGCTCTTGACCTTAGTTTACTTTGTTCATAATTTTCAGGTCCTTTCTAGTAGTTTGAACATCTTATATTTCTCGTAGTCGGAATTTTCGGGGTTAATTACGAAATTGAAGAAAGGAATCATATAAATATAAAGTTATGTGATCATAATAAAGGACCAAACACTAAGCATTAGCTATCACCACCTAAGGTTGCATCCATCAAGTATCTAAGAGCTCCATTGCATCCATTTAGTTCCATCCAAGGGATACAAGGGTTGGTTATTTTGCATACACTTCATGGGAGGGAATTTCATTCTATTCCATATACACATCTATTAAATTTCTATACATCTATCTACTTTTCTCGCTATCAAGTGCGACACACACAAGAGCCACCTGGGGCACAATTCCAAACAAACAAACAAACACACACACACACACACACACACACATAGAGAGAGAGAGAGAACTAAATTGGGTATGAGATGTGGTGTAATGCTCAGTCATAAGATCATCATTGTGATACCTGAGGACAACCAATCCCTCATTTTACATCTTTCATTTTTAGGATTTGATGTCTCTTTGAGGGTTTTGCAGGTCATTACTTCATTGCAGATTTCCAACGAATTCGGTGATCATTGTATGATCTCAAAGCTACCAAAGGAAAAAATAATGAATACCTCATGACCAATCAGAGGTGATTTTATGAACATTTATGTAGATATAGGTGCCATGAAACAAGTCTAGGGCACCCGCAGGTGCCCCTATCCCTCTCCAAGTGCCTCAGTTCAGGAAGATCCTTAGCTCACACAATTTTCTAAGGCTTTGTATGATGTTCCTACCTCTCTGTTCATCTGATCAACACTTTGGAACAATCTAGATTTTACTGTGAACCAACTAAGGCTCTTATTACCCTCTTTCCAACTAGGGTTTCACATTTAATTGTTTAGTTTTCTTGGGTTAATTTTTGTACTTGTATTTATTTACTGCTACAATAACAATTAGATTAGGAACATATTTCCACATTTATCTTAATCATTTGGTGAGCCCGCCTCTTTCATGCTTAGGATCCTTATTTTTCTTTTCTCATGGATGATTCATTTTCTCAAGTCTCCTTGCTTCATTTACTTAAAATGCACTCATATTTTCAAGATGATCTTTACAAAACCCTAGTGACTATGTATCTCCTTGTCAACATGTTTCCGTCACAATTCAGTGTCATCTTCGATCATCTCTCCGATGACACTATTATTTATAATTCCAATCAATCAATTTGGAAGTCTATTCAAGCTTTAATATTAGGCTATGGAATCCACTATTACAACTTTAAAATATTAAATCCAACATCTTAAGAACGATTCTTAGGCTCATGCTAGTCCTACTTCTCACTCTCATTTTATGTCTTTTACATTTTCTTATATTAGTGAGCCTCAAGTCTTGCCATTACCGAAGCCTCTTGTGTCTGATCAAAATGATAAGCAACATAACATTATTACTAAGCTCCTTAGTCATCAATTAACTAGTTTTCCAAATACTCATTGCTACCCTCCTTAGGCTGATCAAATATCATGGTCTCCTATTTTGAGCTTATCATCAAATTAATAGAAATAATGACAATGATTGTTATGATTTACAAAAAAAATCAAGAATCTTGAGCATCATGGTTTTATCTCATTCACTACACAATGTCATTTTACATCATTCTCTCCAATTGTTACATCTCAATGGGTTCCTAAATATGGTTTTTCTATATCTAATGAGCATCATGCCATTGTTTCTAAGGTTCCTGTATGAATGAGAGTTAACACATGACCTTCAAGCACACTCGACCTCCCAATGTCATGTAGGGAAAAATGATGTGGAAGATTGTGGGAATGTAGATGGGCAACTATAGGAGAATCAAAGACTAAGATTGAGTAGTGTGAGTTTCTAGTAGTTGAGTTGGCCAAAGGGGAATCAGAGGCTATGCACAGGTAATATGAATTCCCTATGGTTTGATTACTTGGTTTTATCTACTTACTTTAAAGGACATTAATTAAATAAAGGGAATAAAATATTAATATAAAATCAACTAATGTAATCTAATATTTTTGTATTTTATACTTTCTAGAAAAAATAAGAAATATATAAACAAACTAATTTCTTCTGATTTAACTCAATTACTTCAATAATAAATCTAAACAAGTAAATAACTAAATTTAGTTATTTCCCTGTGCTAGATGTATTTAACCTACTCTAAATAAAACAAAGATTTTTACAATTATAATTGTAGATTTAAATCCTTTGTTCCACCTCAAAGACACGAGAAGAAGTAAAATATTCTTAGAAGTGCTTCTTTCCCTCAAACTTCCCCAGTAGAAGTAAATAAGGATTCAATGGACATTGCAAATTGAAATGGAATTGTAATTACTTAAAATAAATACAAAAGCTTTCCTCAAGACAATATTCCTTTACAAGCCCATAGGGATAGAAAGGGAATTTATCTATCACCAAAATATTTATAGAAGAAATGGAAGCTACATTAATGATCTAAATATTAAAATGATTTAAATTAAAATGGTTTTTTACCCTAGTCAATAATGTGCATACAAATTAAATAAAGAATTCAAGAAAGCTTCAAGAAATCTAAGTACATCCCCAACTTAGAAGTTACAGTACTATGACAAACTTGGTTGTGGTTTACCCTTGTATAACGCCTTAGAAGTCTTGGTCACAATGCACATAATCGATGGTCTATAGAGACTGGAGGTTATGCAACCGCCGGCGAGGGAAGACTGACAGTTACATAACTACTATGACAGTTCTATAACTTAAAGCGCTGAGGAAAAACACCGCATAATGATAACAGATGGTAGGAAAAACATGGAAATTACTAAGGAAAGAATACTAAGCCACAAATATACACTGCAAAATAGGAAATATGACTTGAACGCCATTGGAAAAGATAGTAATCATCATAGGGGAATTTGAACCATTTTTGACAATGTAGCACGTGTAAAATTGGGTACATACATATTGCCCCCTCGGAGAAGTGTACTAGCCATGAAGATGTGTAGAATGCAGAGTCTGAGTATGGTGTTCCCAAAAATGGGGAGTTATACTTGATATGTCTGTGTGTTGAAGTGACATCAATCCAAATTGTCGTTACCTGTAAGAAACAAATGACAATTAAGTGTAAATAGATATGAAATCGACAAAACATACTAAAACCAATTTGACAAGAGGAAAGATTAATCGTTTCCTTTGGCTTATGCTTAAGGAACAGATTTTTTCTAATGATAATATTATCAAAAAGGGCTTCACCATGCCAAACATGTGTTGTATGTGAAAAAGAGAGGGTGAAGTCATGAGACACTTACTACTACATTGTGATTTCACTACCTAGTTATGGGGTCTCATATTTTCAAGATTTTATTTGTGGTGGAATTTTCCTAATGATGCTTTATAGGCTTGGACACAATGGGACCCCCCTATTAGCATTGTATGGTCAGAAGACTTTGGAAATTGATCTTTCTACACACCATTTAGAGACTATGGAAATCCAAGAATGGAATCATCTGTAGAGATAACAAGAAACAATGTAAAAATATACTAAAGGATATTATCATTACTGTCAAAGATAACTTAGAGATATTCGTACCCCCAAAGAAGAAGAAATATCCTAAGGAAGAGGAAGTTATTTTATCAACCTGGAACATTGACATTGGGGATCTACATAGGAAAGATCACACTAGTATAAATAGGTATTTGATCCATTCAATACCACCTCTTAATCTTCTTACAAGCTCAATTTTGATGGAGCTTCCAAGGGAAACCCTAGAGCTGCAAGAGGAGGGGGAATAATCAGAGATCATAGAGGCTACAAAGTTACTGCTTATGTAGGTAGCATGGGACATCAGTCAAATCACTATGTTGACGTTTTATCATCATTATGGGGCATCAAATTGGTTAAGGACTGCAACATTACAAACATCATCATATAAGGGGACTCCATGAATATTATAAATCATTTGAATATGGTACACCCCCCTAGTTGGAAAATAAAGAAATTTATTTCTAAGTCCATAAATATTTGTAAGTTCTTCAAAAATTGAACAATAATTCATTCCTATAGGGAAGGAAATAAGGTCACAGATACTCTTGCTAATTATGGGGTTTTTAATAAAAAAATGTATATTTGGTATAATAATGAGAACTTTCCTAGCCAAGTACAGAGTACTATTATCAATGAAAATAATGACAATGCACTTGAAGTCTAAAGATGTTTCTGAGTTGTCCTTCACACATATAAAGATAAAGTTAATTATAGCTCTCCTAGATAAGCTTATCATCAATCCTAAATTCCTTCATCTTTCACACAATTTCTGGGTGGGTAAAACAATTATTAAGAAGCGTTTCTTGGGTAATAATATTACCATTTTTAATTGGAGAGGAGAATTCAACAGATGTAGGGATAGAATGGGAGGGGGAATCATGTCAAGTGGAGCCAACTTGTGACCCAACATGGAAGGAGGAAGATGAGCTTTGGAATTATCTCCAAATTGGTGGGGTTTCCAATCTCATCGAGAGGATTCAGGGTTTTAACCAACATGTATCCCTGCAATTTACTACAAGATGGAAAAATAGAGTAGTGACATATGTAGATTGGGTCATCAATGTAATGGAGGAGCTTATAGTAGAGATCAATGGTCTCAACATGGAAAGACAACCGGTTCTTTAGAAAAAGAATTGACAAGGTGGAAAAAACCAAAAAGTTCCTCGAGGCATGTGAAGAATTAGAATTTTTCACTTCCAGAATCAAGGTTGCTTCTATTCCAGCCCCGTTTTATGAGATCGTAAAATGGATGGTAAGGTATGCTACATTAGAAGGTAGATGCATAATATTTCCCCTTAAGCATCTTGTCTAGTTGAACTATTTTAGGAGAAATTTCGAGATTTTATTTCCAATTTTCATTTTGATCTCTTTAGAGAATTCTATCAAGGAGGTTCAGAACCACACTCGAGCCATTCCCCTCCATCAGGTGATTATTTTTCTTCTACATCATCATTGCAATATGCAAAACCCTGCTATTTCTCAAACCCCTACCCCTCCTAACCCCACCCCTCTCCCTGACCCTTCTATGCCTACCCGCACTAATCCTATGGGTTAGAGAAATTTTGTATCTAAAAACCCCTTCTACTGCCTTAATCCTTCCTCCCTCCAAGGAGAGTTCTTTTGAGAAAAAAAATAAAATAAATGGAGATTGCACAAAGCCTACTCCAGATGGGTGATCCAGTGTAGAGTAGTGTTACTTTGGACAAGGATGGGGACATGGAGAAGAGTATTGATGAAATTGAGAAGGATTTGGCGGCTTTTAAGAGATAAATGAAGAAGCTGTCAAGAAAGGAAGGGAAGAAAAAAGTAGAGGAGATGCCTGATTTACAAAAAGTCATATTCAAGAGATAGACAAAAATCTCCATTCCCTTGACACTAGGGAGTTTAGTGTGAGAAGAAGCTAAGATAATACTCTCACTTCTCTCAAAGTTGTTTACAATTTTTTAGAACAGGAGGTCCAGAATGTATCCTTGTTGAGTAATATTTATAAAAACATATGGAGTGAAGGACTAGCTTGAGACCAAAAATTTGGTCAAGTTGATAAGACTGATCCCTCATAGGTTATAATGTTTACATTATACAGTGTCCTACAGGAGATGAAGTAGGAAATAGATAAAGCATCCAAGTAATGAGACATTTACAAGCTTGCAGTAGACTAGCCGATTCGTAGCTGTTTAATTTCTATTTTGTTGTTGTTTTTGAGTAGTTTGTTGTAGTTTTGGAACTTTTTCGTGTAGTTTGTTAAACTGTAGTTGAGATTTCTTGTAACATCCCGATCTTGGTCATTTTTGCTATGCTTCTATTGTAACATTTGGCTTTTGAGGATTTTTTGGACAAGGGTAAAGTCCCTTTCAAAAAACTATTTACCAATAATAATAATTAAAAAAATGATAAGAGGACTTACAATATCCACGGCGATAGAAACATACATGCACCAGTGATCCATACATGCAAAGCACACACACTCAAAATATAATTGAAAACATGTTATATATAACAAAAACTGCTAATTTCAGAAATCATTTTCACTCACCCGCTTAGAGAATTTGGAACTCTAGATTACCTGTGATTGTTCGATGCAAGAATAAAGTCGATTTGAAGAGCATTCTGATGCAATGATGGCCCCACCACTGAGAAGAGCAATGACTAAGAAAAAGGTGAGTAATATGCACTTATTCATTTTAAATCCAAAATATGAACAATTGAAAAATAATAACCTATGGGGGTCATTTTCAAAAATTATAGAGTTAAAATGTTCCTAAGGAGGACACCTAGATGTTTATGCCTTTTATTTTACAAACAAATGATGTATTTTTTTCAATTTTTGAAGTTTTTGGGCTCCCGCGTACAACGTGCCCTTTTTGATATGCTGTCAGTCTATGTAGGTGGCAGTTATGCAACCGCCATGGAAATTACACAATTTCCGCTCTGCACATAGGGGTGGTTTTGTAATTTTTGAGGAAGAATCTAAGTAAAACCAAGTGTGATGAAGTTTTTTTGGTTTTTATGTCATTTTATAATGATTTTGACGAGATTTCTATGCACGAGATGTTTCTAACTTTCTCTTTTTCTTATTTTGTTGGATGTAGAAGAGATCCTACATCTGATGGAACTGAGCCATAGAGTATGAGTGGATTTTAGATATTTTAGATCAATTGTCTTAGGAAGGAAGGGACTTCTTACACAGAGCAAGATTGTGGATATTGTCTCAGATGACGTTAGTGGCACAAACTAGTCAATTATTATGTGACCTTTTAAGCTATTAGGACATAGACCAGAACATTTTCTGGCTACCTGGGGTTCAAGGAGAGTGGACCATTACCTTAGAGGATGTGCAAAATATTTTGGGTGTTCCTGTGATAGGCAGGAGGTTGAATTTTGACAGTGTGGGGTCAGTGGTGAGATCATGTTAGTGGGCTACCTACATTTGGGATGGTCAGGAAAACAATGTAGGCCCCAAACAAGGCATGAGTCTTCTTTCTTTTTCCTCTGCACCTATCCCTACCTTGGGTAAGGCCATTATTGGTATCTTGGTGTCACACTTGGTAGGACAAAGGGGCATGGAAAAGCTCCTTTGTTATTGGGCTCCCATTATCCAAAGTGTTAAGTAGTATAGTCAGATTTATGGTTGGGGTGTTGACATATTGGGGGCTACTTATCGTGATTTGTATCGAGTTGTTAGATTGCAGGGAAAGTATTTGAACCATCCCACCTTGGTTATGTGTTGGGTGTATGAGTGGATGATTCCCTACCATAGGGGAGTTGGGATAGATAATCTAGGGGCCATCAAGGAAGTGAGCTGGACAATCCTTGCTCCCCTCAGCGTGGCACATTAGCCTGTAGCCACACTTACTACCGATGATATGGTTGCAGAGCCGTACTAGGATATGGTCAGACTGTGGGGTGATGATAGAGTTACATTGATTACATGCAGTACGAATACCTAGTTAGTTAATAGGATAACCAAAGTTGAGGCTTATCTTATAGACAAATATGCACAACAGTTTGGGCTAATGTATGTTGATAGACTTCCTATTGTTCCTATAGTCTATCATTGGGTTAAAGAGGCTCGAACTGGCCCTAGAAGCCAACTTGATTGGATAGTTGTGACTCCCTAAGTCCTTATTACTATAGAGAGATTTTCTCCATATATGTCCAGGCCAGGAGTTATACTATAGATCGAGGCCACTCCCGCACATAGCGGGGAGGAGGAAAAGGAGGCTAGGACATAGACAGAGATGGAGACCGAGAGATAAATCGAAGAGGATACTGGAGAGGAGGCTAGCTAGTAGGGAAAGGATGGAGGAAACAATGACAATGAGTGGAGAGTTACTTAGGATATTTCTATTGTAGAGAGAACACAGGTGAAGGGAAAGAAGGAGAATCTTTATTTTGAGGAGCCTCTTTCCCATGAGGAACGTGGTGACGAGTAGTCCGTGATAGGAAAATGAGATTCCTTAAGAGAAGTTGTCGCCAAGGAGGTACCTATAATAGCTCTACTACCAACAACAACACGAGCTGACCCTTACTAGATTCTAGAAGATATGAGAATGTAGATACTCTTCCTTCAACACTATTACTTAAAATTTCTAGTGAATTACACATTGTCTCTATTTTTGAGTTTTTAATATTTTTTTTAACTCGCCATTGTTTTCACTTATATTTTCTAGCCATTTCTGATGGATGGCGAGTTATTATTCACAAGATCCTGGTTAACACATTTCTTATCCCTATGGGGAAGACACATGAGGATCTTCTTGCAGATGTGGGGAAGCCACAGATGGCCAGACCTCATATCGATGTATTTGCACCGGTTTGGAAATTTGCAAAGATTATTTCCAAGATGAGGACTAAGCTCACCACCTTCCAGTTAGCTGAGAGGAGACAATGGTGATGCCACTCTCGCATTGATATGACTACTAGTATATTTCCAGCTTTGTCTCATAGACACTCTCATCGTTCATGTCATGGAGGTTCCTATTCACATCATAGGAGCCTAAGTAGGAGTCCTAATTGTGCCTTCATCCAAATCCCACATGGAGGGATATTTTGTAGGCTTTTATTGCTTTGCTATACTTTTCGAGATACACTTATATCATTTTTTTTTATTTTGTACTCACTGCAAGCATTTTGACCACACTTGTTAGTGTGATGGAATTTTATAAAAAATCAATCGTTATGAACATATATACATATATCTTTTTGATCTGGTTATCTTTGTGTAATAGTTTATCTCCTTGATGGTTTGCTTCACATGTGTACTCTTAGATGCTCAAAATTTCTAATATTTTATATGCTTATTGAATGCATGCCTTAGTTGATGATGTGTTAACATAATGATTTATTTTTTTTGTTTTTATTTATATGATGCTTATGCAAACACAATGTAATCTGAAATTTTGGTTTTCAAACAATATTTAGTACTTCTCGTTTTGTTTACAAAATGTGATGAATGTGATAAAATAAGAGAATGAACCCACTTCTCTTCTGACTCCATGCAACTAGTAAGCTGTGAGAGATCAACACCAAGAGACAAAAGACAAGTTATATGGTTTTGATGAATGAAAATGATGAAAGGAAGTCAATTTTTTGACAAAAAATCCAATAATGAACCTACAACCTAACTCTACACATGGTTTACTACATAGTATAGAATGTGATTTGTTTGCAAGTTTATCTAAACTTAGATCCCTAAATTGCCTCTTGATTGATAAAATAGGGTTTAAAGGTTTTGAATTTCTTGGAACGTATACATATAATTCACTTTCTTAGGATTTAAATTTTTAAAGAAATTTTTATTTTATAAATTTCTTATACCTTACTGACTTATTATGAATATCCCCCCTACATCTAGGCCCATCTACCAATGGGAAGCATGGGCTCATCACCGTGTAGAAGATATAGGTGAGTAATAGCACTTCCTTCCTTTCCCAACCTCATGCCTGTTGGATTTTTAAAATGATCCTTTTAACAAACCACAGTCAGGGGACATAAAATCCCTCCTCTTAAATGGGAGAGGTTCCCTTATTGAAAGCAAGCCTAAAAACTTATATACAAATGTAAAACTTTCAAAGTGTGGATTCTCGATACTTTGAAATGTTTATGACCAAATATCATCAATACAAATAACTAGAAGAATTAAGGTGATGAGAAAGCAAGAACATGACAATACCTTCAGGAAATATAGATAACAGAGTACAGATTTATACGTATTGAACCAGGGAGTTACATAATAGAATCATTCACTTTCATAACCAATATAATTCCACAGACACAAAGTTCCAGAAATCATATAAACAAGAACACAAAGTTTCCTATCATAACCTATACACCTACTCTACCCTACCCAAAGCTAACCTCAAAAATGCTCCCCACAACTATCTACCCCACCTAGAACTTCCCCCCTCCCTCATTGCCTCCATTTTCACCCCAAATTTCAAATTCTCTACCCTACCCAAACACCTTGACCTATGTTCCCCTCTACATATCACCAAAACAACAAAGAGATTAGATCTTACCTCATCTCAACGCCACCTCCAAGGTGGAACATCTGACCTCTATGCTGGTGGTCCACCCGAACCCTCTCCTACCTCTACCATGTTCAAATCAACCTCCAACCTCTCTACCAATCCCCTCGCTTTACCTAATCTCATGGACTTGTCTACATAGCCTATCTAACCAACTTGATCTCTCTAACTCATCTTGGTATAGCCCCACGTAATTTCCTCTCGACACAACACAAAATTATTGTGCTCTCGTCCTTTTCACAAAAGACAAAACATACAAATGAATCCATATTATGTGGATTTTTCTCTTTTATATACCCACACCGACCTAACCGGCGTCAGTTATACCTTGATAAACATTGTTCCTATGCCCTAGCACACCATGGTCGGTTTCCTAGACTATCACTGGTTCAGTATGACCGGCATTGGTTACCTGTCATACTCCTATCAATACGATTTCCCCATTTCCGACCAAAATTTAACCTTCCCCGCCACCGTTTGACCTTAAACACCCTTGTCACACCTACCTCTAACCGTACATTACCTATCCATGTCTTTAATTATGTTTAAGGACTTGTTATTTTACCAGTACCTCAACCCTACTCGTGCCATGACCTAGCTCCCTGGACCTGAAACATTGTTAGTGACATGTGAACTCATGTGCTAGTTATACCTTACAACACTGTTACTCGTGTTGTTTGACCTAATGACCCTACCTTGCCTATTGTTGTGATTTTTATCTTGACCCAACCTTTGGTGTACCAGAACATACCTAAACATTCCTAAACCTGACCTACATTGTGTTTCCACACCATATCCTATGCCTTGGATACTGGAATCACTTCAACCTTGTTCGGATAAACCTAATGACCTTGGACGATGTAGATTTTACAAGCTCTTCAACCTAGACCTATGTCACAATTTATGAAGTGTGCGTGTGTTTGATTGCCACTACCTTTGACCCTAGCCCATTTACCTGTTTACCTATTTTTGACCTCTACCCTTTCCCACAGTCACCCACATCTATGCTCCTTTTCACCACACCCACCTTTTTTTATCAAACCACTCACTGCTTCCTTCTCTTACCTCATCAGTTCCTAGTTTGAGGGGAATCCCCTTCATCCACACATGGGGCATGCACTTCTTATTTTTATCAGCATCACTTACCAATACAAGCTATGTGACAAAAAGGGGAAAGTGTAGACACCTAAATTTAGTTACATTCCCCTTAGCCCCTGATCGGATAACCAACATAAACATGGGCACCTAACCATGGCCCCCTTCACCCCACATTAATATTAATTTAATTTTTTTAATTATATTAATCCTCATCCTCACAAATTTCATTATTTCATTACCTTAATTGACCTAGTTTCCACCTCACCTAGACACCTCACCTAGCCACCTCACCCTAGACCTATTCTTGGCATATTTCCATAACTAACTAAGATTTGGTCTATCCCTAAAATCAATGCCTAAGATTTCTCTAACCACATTCCTACTCATTAGAAGGGAAGCTTCCATTATGATCCACGACAATAAACCAACCTGGCCCAAGAAATTAGAAAGATCTACCCATTTTAGTAAACATAGGGAATCCCACCTTAACAGACATCGTTCAGACCTAAACCAATGCTGGTCAAGACAGAACCATTTTTAGTTACCATTTATTCAGCTTAGCAACCTTGTTTGAGAGGTTGGAACATTGGAAGATCAAGGAAGAGAAAGAGGAGCTAGATGCAGGTAGAACAAAGGTCTTTTTGTGCATCCAAGCATCCAGAACCATCATCCAGATAGATCTAGAAGCATTGCACCCACGGTAGCATTCCGGGAAGCACTGCCATAACACCAAACACCATTCCTCTGATCAACCATCACCTCCATCTAGCCACTGAATCTACATCACAGTAAGTATCTTGTTAACTAGCATTCTTCTATTTTTCGTTCTAGTAGGCCCTATTACCTCTGTTATTAGTTTCTACTTGAACTCTCACTTCCCCACCATTCACCTCCATACAAGTTTGATCATTCCTTCACCCACACCATACAATTTCCCATAGCTTACAATTAGACACCTCTGAGTATTTCCAACACCTCCCTAGACTTACACCCAATCCTCACCATCCTCAAGTTAGTCTCAAACAAATCCCTAAGCCATGAAATATTGAGTTATTGAAAATCCGCAGTAACCACCGTCTGTTATTACTAAACCGTCATCGGTCATACAAGACCAACGCTAGCCTTTGTGCTTTATACCCTACATAAGAATAGAGCCAAAGAACCTTCTACCAATTGACCTAAATAACCTAGAATCAGACCTTGACTAGTCATAGTACCTTGACAGTCATTTCATCCTTTAGATCCAACTATAGCCTAGTTTGTTGTGATTGGATTTTCTTATTATACTTGAATGCGATATCTAAATCATATCAACTACAGTAGGAATTTACTTATTTATCGCATTAATTTATTTTAAACAGTAGATTGACAACCATCTAGGAAGTATCACACTTCCTAAAACTAGCATACGCTAGGCATTCCACTATCATATATCATTTAACTTCTATTTTGTGGTCTTGCTTTCTATTACAGGTAGTTCCTCCTAGCCAAAAGGAAGTTCTCACAATCGGCACTAGATCGAGAAGTCAGAGTGCACGTAACAACCATCAACCAACCCATTTAACAAGTATTCCTCCTATCCCATAACCCTATCTGTTTAGTCATTCAAAAATGTAAAGAAAATGGTGAAACATTCATATCTATTTGTTTTGTTCAACCGCAGATGGAAATCAAGGCTATACAACATGATGAAAGCAAAGATAAATCCTAAGTATGGTATGGTAATTTCTATTTTTCTATTCTTAAATATTGTTATTTTTTTTAATTACAAATATATTCACTTATAGAAAGCTTTAAAAACAATAAAAAAAAGAGAGAAATTTGTCAAAATATACATGTGCAGATGAAGTCTTTCAAGTTTGTAGTAATTGAGATCTATAAACTACTAAAATAATAATAATTTGCATGAGAGCATTCATAGAGCTAAGTGTGGGGGAGACTCACTCTTTTCTAAATCATTTGAAGAATGCATGAGAAAAAAAGAGATAAGTAGAGGGGGGAAAATATCTCTACATTATCAAAGAAAAACCTCATGAGAGCATGAATAAGAAGGAAGTAAAAATTTTACTTCTAGAAATATCAATTTTCTTTTATCAAGAAAAGAGGAGAAGAAAATTTGAAAGATGTAGAAGTATTAACAAAATCAAATTCTACAGGAAGATGAATAGCTTGCATGAGGGCATGCAAGTAAAGTGTAGGGGAAATGATGAGACCAATTTTTGTCTCATTAGATCACCAAATAACACTCTTATTTTCTCTCTTAAAATTAAGATTTCAAGTGAATTTAAATGTAGTTTTAATAACAGGTAACATATTTAAGGTAGAATATGGGATTTATATTATCATCTCTTTAGAAATCTATTTACAATCTAATTGTTGTTATTTCTTGATATTTATTCTAAAGTTGGAATGCAATAGTGTGTAGAAAATAGGTCATAAGGAACTCTATTCTAAGTTCATAGATTGTAGCTACCAAAATTCTTCACACAGCTACATAAACGCCCAACTACTGAAAGTATTCACACAACTACGGAAATGCCCAGCAAGTGAAAATATTTTGGTTTGTTCCAAGGTAATGTAAAGGAGCACCGAACTATTCATCCTACTCTTTTCTTTAACGTCATCAACCAAGAATACAAATCCAAACATGTGGCAATCCAAATTCATGCATATATGTGACATTCCAAGAAGAATTCAAATTCATAGAATTAACACTCTTCCATTTTATCTCCATGTTTCAAGGATGAAATAATAGTGGAATAGTATTATGAATGTTGAATAAGTACTCTCCCAATTTGTGCTCCTAGATTAAAGGGATGATTTGTAGAAATATTCTCCACGATAAGTGGACTGCTGTAGTCAAGTTTGTTTAGGATTTATTGCTTTGAATAAATCCACCCAAGAATAGGTAGTTAGTTATTGGTGTGTTGACTAAGTAAATTAGAATAAAGAGAAGATCAGATTATATTCCCCAAAAAGAGGAGTTGGTTAGATGTATGAATTATAAATGCAACCTTCCACACTCTTATATGTAATATTTTTACCAATCAATGGAAATATGTTGTTTCTCTCTAATATTCTGAGTAAAATTATTCTTCTGGTTTTGTATTAAAGTTTGCAAGTATGAATTAAGTCCTCTTCTAAGGAATGAGTTGGCCAATCATTCCAGGGAAGATGGATCAAAGTTTTATGTTCATTTATAATTTTTTGTTATGTAATATTTCTTTGCGTACAATTTCTTTTGTGAACCTGTAAGTATCTTATTTAATTTTCATTTGTTTTTAATTCAACAATTTCATTTCTGCAAGTGTGATTTCTTTTATGCAAGTGTGATTTTAATTTCTGCAAGTGTGCTTTTCCATTTCTGCAAGTGTACTTTTTAATTTATGCAAGTTTGAATTGTGTTTGAAGGATTTTTTTTTTTCCAAAGATCTCTTTCTCATATTACATACAACATTCAGACACAAGACCTGGATTGACATTATTAATGAAGAGGATTGACGACTGTCATCAATAGGACCTCATTCTAATAAAAAAATTTAGAAAGGAATATACCCAAATTCCCCCCAAAAACTATTTGAGAAGAGAAAGAATGTGGGGCAAAAGATGTTGAACCCAAAAAAATGGAAGCAAAGACTCCTCCAACTGAAAAGATCCCATCTTGATGAACTAAGCTGGAGTAGTTTTACTTCATGATTGAAAATTTTGAAATCTCCAAGATATTCCATTTTCTAACAAATTACTTTTTATTTTTACTTCCTTATCATCCTTCATGCATGTTTTATCACAAGTAGTTTGTTTCCTATCTTAATCATTTGGTTTGATTCTCCCTCCTCTTTTCCTTTGTAAAAGATAACAAGTCACAGAAGAGTAAAGAATAAAAATATAATAATAAGGAATAAATAATATGCTTAGGATGGGTCCAGATCAATGTCTTTAATTTCTTCCTCTTCTTTTGTGTCATCTACTTTATTTTTCATATCATCGGAATTCAGTAATACACTAGGAGTAATAGTAGCTATAAATTCTTGATTTTTCTTGAGAGGATGAAGCCACTTCTACACATAATTAGAAAAAATTTAAACAATTTATTTTATATCCTTCTTATTTTCTTTTTCCTTGTCTAACCTTTGAACAAGGCCTTCCATAACAACTGAAACTTAATGTTTCAAGCCCTTTGTGGTAGGTTTGCCAAGGGTATTTCTATGACTTGGTAATCAACAGGGGTGGCCTCATTTCTGAAGACACCCCATTGGGAGATGCAATCTCTATAGAAATTTCCTCTTGAGGATGTACACTGGTATTTGATAGAATCCTTGACTTTTTATGGGCCCTTGGTTGTCTTGATGAAATAACACTTTCAAGGCTAATAGCCTCCAATTAAATTTTTACATTTCCTTTTCTAGGAAGGGCTACTCCCAACCACATATTAGTTGGAGTGTTTCCATTCCTATGATTTTATGGAAAATATTGGGAATTTCTTGGGTTATCTTCAATTTATTTTGTGGTAGAGGGGGTGATATCATGAGTAGGAATTTGAACTGGTGAAACTTCCACACCTTTTTGTTCTTACTCAGGGTCAGATTATGTTATGTTTGCATAAACTTACCAAAATCTTTCAACATTAGTTTTAATAATTTTAGGTGGAGATACTTCATGAGCTGGATCTTCATGTCTTTCTTAAAAAATTTCCTCTTCCTCCTTGGAAAATTCATGAAATTCCAATTCAATTTTAACTAACTTTAATGATTTTGTAATAGGATCACTGGGGTTAACTTTTTCTTCATGTCTAGTAAGGATTGTTTAAATATCATGTTATTCTTCTCTAGATAGGATTTCCTATGTTAAAGATGTCTCCATTCAACCCGAAAATGCTACAATTGTAAATTTTTGTGACAATTTGGAACCTTCACCCTGTTCACCAATTTACATTTTGGGACACTTGCATTCTATTTTTCATGTAGCAGAAGATCAACTCCTTGTTTTCCAAGGCCTTAAAAAAATCAACAAAAATCTAAGTGTGTGATGCTTCTTATTCCCCAATATCCACAATCTCAACTTCCACAACTAATTTTTCATGGGTAACTTCTGTAATAGGAGTTTTATGTGTTGTTTTGGGTGGAGTAGTATCAACTACCTTAGGTATTTCCATGGTCTGTTTGACATGTAATTTAGGAACTGCAACATTTTGAATAACAATTGCACTTGTAATTTCTTCTGATGCAAAAATTTCCTCTTTATTTCCCTTACTTCTTACAAAGTGCCAAAGTCTAAGATCTTCATCATATTTTTTCTCTTGTGTGAGGCCCATTGTTTAGACAAGTCTTACATTTTTATGTTGCGTAGATCCCCTCATTATATTCCCTTTACTTAGGGGTGCTTGAGGAATCAAAGGGAGGAAACTTGAATGAACCTCACCATGTGAAGTAGATGTCTTGGGATTTGATACATGTGGGGGCATAACCTGAATTGGATCTGTCTGAGTAATGGGTACATCTTTCATAGTCCTCGTCAATTTTTTTCTCCCTTTCTCATTAGATGAGACACTGAGGTACTTGTTCTACATGCTGCAACACTCCATTCATCCACCATCCCAGAAGTAGGCCTCT
The DNA here is from genome assembly GCA_019776745.2 of Taxus chinensis. NCBI lineage: Eukaryota > Viridiplantae > Streptophyta > Pinopsida > Cupressales > Taxaceae > Taxus > Taxus chinensis. Next base: position 557,898,716 of record CM034155.1, on the reverse strand, counting down.
TGGATCATACCTAAGCTTCCTTACCACTTAATGAATCCATATTGGTTGCAACTTTCTTTAAGAGAGGAAGATCCTCCTTGAAAATCCCATAACCTCTGTATTCTTTTAATACCATAGTGTTTTGGAGTGAAAAGTCTATACCTTTTTGCATGATCCAACTTAGGGTTATTCTCATGACATTAGCAATTCTATCATGTAGCTATACTGACTCTATCCTACTCTAATCAATTAGATTAATTGGTTGTGAAACCAATTTCCTATCAATATAATACCTCTTCATTATTTGATCATCATACACAAGGCCTTGTTAAACAACTGTAACCTTATAGTTAATAATTTTTGGCAAGGTCATCCTAGCAAAGTCTCTAATCTTGAAATCCTCTCCATCCATACAATTAATCTAGTAATCATTATAGTGAGATTCATTCTCATATGATATCTATAAGAATGTATGCATTATCATTTTGATATCATAATTAGTCCTTTCTTATAACTTCTGCATCACCATTCTATTCATTTTTGTATCCATGAGTTTTTCTTTAGCAATAGTTGAGCGTGTATACTTCCTAATAGTAATTAAGAACTTGATATTTGTTTTATGCTTTCCTGTAATTAGCATATGTACCTCAACAAGATGCCTTGACAATTTAATAAGTGTTCACTTGTCATCTAGGTACCTTGGCAACATGTATGGAGTGCCATGGAAGCCACTCCCTCTATTATAGGTAAAGAATATAAATTGTATCAAATAACATCAAAATTCATTGATCACCTTCCTTGCATTAGATGATATCTTGTATTGTTCCAATTCTTTCTTATATAAGAAGACGATGGGTTCAAATAAATCATCATGAGCTTTTATAAATTCAGCCCTCTAGTTTTCCAAATTCATCTAAGGGTATACATCATAAAATTTAAAATATGAGAACTCCTTCATTCTAAGGATGCTAGGGAGAGATTTGCGGCATGCTATATTGTACACAAGATAAGATGTTATGAATAAACCACTCCTCTATTTTTATCCTTCCTATATTTACATATTCATTTTTATGAGATGATCATGGATTGATTTACTAATGAATTATTACAAAAAAATACACCCCTTGAAACTGAGAATAATTTTTATGTACCTAAACATCAATTCGTGGACGTAATAGGAAGAAATCAATCCTAGAATTCTTCTCAACAAGGTGATTAGTTACTCAAATTCCTCAATGAAGTCTAACCTTGTCAACTTCTTGGGAAATATTGTGTAGGAATCCATAGTATTCTATAACCATTGATTATTCATAATTTTAGAGAATGTGACATTGTGGGTGGCCCATGGATTCTAATATGATTCGATAGTTATGTCCACTACTTATTTTGTTCTAGGAATCCCTATCAATTCTTGAAATGTCTCTCATGTCAATGATAGGACCTTGGCACCACTTCCATATAACACCTCCATGGTTTTTAGGTTATAATTTTCAGCACATGCCCAAACCAATTTTGGTAATTGAATAGAGGGAGTTAAAGTAGAGGCCAAGGTAATGCCACTTACATAAATAGATGAAATCAACTCAATTTTCTCATGAGTATGAAGCCTTTGAAGAAAGTTAGCAATGCTGCCATTACCTAAATTGGTATCAGTTATCTCATGTAGGTTACTTTTGATGTAGGAGGTGATGAGGCTACCAAGTAATTGGATGCTCATGATGGATTTTGAAGTAAAGTAAAAAACATATGATGGACATGGGAGTGTAACAAATAAGAAGGAATGTATAATTCACACTGAAAAACCATTCAAACCCTTGGAACAATGAGAAAAAATAAATAAAAAACCGTGAAATTTACCCGTGCACATGCAGTTAAAAAATACCTATTGTAGATCAAAAAAGGATGCAAAGATGAAAATTATCCTCTAGGATCAATCATTGCAACTCATCCTCGAAATTTATATCTCTTGTTCACTTCCTAAGGATCTAGAAATGCTCAATTCCTGTGAAATTTGATTTTTGAATGAGGGACTTAGTAAATTTTTTTAACATATAGCTCCTCATACATAACTCAATAATGAAAGAAGATTTATTACCTTTTGTATGATCACAACCATTGATTTACAACTTAAGTGAAACTATGGTCCATCCATATGTGCAGATTTGGCAGGGATCAGGGATGAGGAAGCATTGTTCAATTTCACAACAACTAAAAAAATATAAAGTGCAAAGATGTATAAAATGCTTGATCCTGAAATGCACTAACATAATGTTGCATGTACTTTGTTAGGTCTCAGACCTCAGGACATATTTTGCATTTTCCTAAAAATTGCCAAAATGTAAAATGCAAAGTTGAAAGGGATGCCCTATCCAAAAGGCATTAATAGATTGCCAAATTTCCTTCGTCAGGTCTCAGACCTTGATATGCATTTTGCATTTTTATATGATATGTGTATTTACAAAGTCCAAGGATGTAAAGAGAACCCACCTCCTGCTTGCAAGATCCATGGAATATTCCCCTCGTCAGGCGCCATAGATTTAGTTACACCTTATAACTTCACATAAGTTACATAGTTGTATAAATGACTCACATGGTTAGAGATACCCTAAATATTCTATCTAATTAGGTGATGGGGATGAATTTGCATTTTGCATTTACACACCAAAACAACACTATAAATTTTCAGAAGGAAAATTTCCAAAGGTAGGAAGCCATTCTTTAAATATTTAAGTACACCATTAGGAATGCCACAAACTTGACTAAATCCTTAGAAACTTAGAAATCATGAAAACATTATAAAACACGTAAAATGTTGAAATATTAGTTTAAAATATGTGACAGAATTGCAATTAGCATAAATTTCTTTAGAAATGAAGCTTGGGGAAATGGGAAAGACTTAGGGAAACTAATGTAATGTCCCCTTTTCCAACACCCAAGGCCTAAGGGCCAAGTCGATTCCAAACTGTGGTCATACCCAAGGGGTTGTGGATGCTAGGAGCTATTGGGAAGGGGCCACGTGGTTCTAATATCCACATTTTGCATTTGGGGGTCACTTTTGGACCATGGCGATTTAAAAGGGAAAAATTAACTTTAGTTACTTTTATTTTATTGGCCCCTCCATGGAATGAAATTCATCTAGGGTTATTGGTAATCTTTTTCCGTGGAGAAGTATATAAGGAGCTGGGAGAAAAAGAAAAAGAAAAATTTTCACATACATTTTATCCTCCTTTATGTGCAACTGTTGTTTGTGCATCTACAACTTGTGGAGTGAAATCCCATAGGGACCCTAGCTTCAGTGGTGAGAGACCCATCCCTAGCTAGTAGGGAATTCTTTGGTATTGAGAGATCTACCCTAGTCTATCATTTTGGAGCCGCTTTCAAGGATGTGTTACAGAGATATTATCAACGGGATATGAGGAAGGGTTTGAGGATTTTTGGGGGCATTTGGGGAAGATAATCAGAGGGGTCCCATATATGATTTATGACAGCCATTTGGGCAGGGCTTAGTATCACTTTGAAGGTGCCTACATCAGTTTCCAACCCCTTTCCAAGCGAGGTGACTTGCAACCTTTATTTGGAGGGTTTTCTAGTTAGCCACTTTTAGATCTGAAGGTTGAGTTATCATTTCCTATATTTTTCAATGTTATCTCCAAAGTCTCATAATTTATACTCATGTATTTGGAGAGTTACGAATTCTAGAAGAGTTTTAGTTGTCTAGGGCATGCTGTAATTACTTGGTAGCATTTTTAATTTCTATAAAATCCCAAATATAGTTTTATAATGTCATTTATAATAATATAAATCTCTCTTTAAATTTTCATGTAATTTGAGTGGATATTTTGGGATATTGTAATTTTCTTTAGTTTGTTGTCCTTATTGTAAAAATCTGCAAAAATTAGTATTTTATTTGGTTGTAAATTTTTAATATTTTGTGCATTTTTAAGTACTATCGCATACGGGATATTTCAACTAATAGATCATACAAGGAAACATATTGAAATGGTAAGGAGACAAAGAATGCATGTGGAGAGCATGATTTGTTTAAAGTGTCAAATCGGGCACCAACACTTATCACAACCAAGTTGGAGAATAGATTTTGGGTAGAAGAAGTCTAGACAGATGTATATCTTTTGAATAGGGCACATATAAATATCATGCAGGACAATACACCATAAGAGGTATGGATTAATCATAAAACTTTGATATCCCATCTTAGAGTGTTTTCTTTTAAATCATGTATGCATGTCCCAACCAAAAAGAGGAAGAAGATTGAGTATGAAAAACTCAAATATATATATTTTGGGTACAATACTACCTCAAAAGAATATCATCTCATGGATCCTGAGACATAGAATATATATGAGAGTCAATATTTGGTTTGTGATGAGTCATCATTTGAATCATTTCCACAAAAAGAAGAGTCAATGCTTACCAACTCTCATACATTTCTCTCATAGTCAGATGATCAACATGAAGAACCTTTACACAAGGAAGATGAATTGTAAGGAGAATTATTTGTTGATATTTATCATTTGGAAAGTAATTCTTCACATCAACAACAACATCAACATCTGAAATGGGTCAAAAGTACCATCACAAAATACCACATGAAATATCTCCTAGATACTTGATTAGAAGTAATAATGAGAAGATAAACGAGGAATGAGGTAAATCTTGCACTTGTGAGTTGAGTTGTTGACAGTACCAAACATGATACAATTTGAGAGGCACTAAGTCAACTGTAAAATAAGAAGGCCATGGATGTCTTGTATGACTCCTTAATTTAAAATAATACATGGGAAATAATCCATCTACCTTAAAGAAAGAAATTCATTGGTTACAAATACATTTTCAAAACAAAATACAATGTAGATGGATCTGTCAAAAATTTGAAGACGCAACATTTTGCAATGCGATATTATTAGTAAAAAGGAATTAATTATATAGAGACCTTTGCACCCACTGTGAATATTAATACTACAAGAGTTTTCTATGAACTGAAAACACAAAATGGATGGAAGCTTCATCATATGGAAAGAAAAAGTGATTTCTTGAATGGTGATCTAAGAGAAGAAATGTACATGATCCATCCAAAATTATTTATTAATGTGAAGCATCCTAAAAGGGTATGTCATCTAATTAAGTTACTTTACTAGATTAAGTAAGCACAAACGGAATGGTTCTTCAAGATAGATGATCACCTATTGTAGCATGGATTCACTTAGAGCCTCTCATATATAGATTTTTCTATCAAGAAGGTAGGCACATATATTTTCATTCTTATTTTATATGTGGACGATCTTGCGATCACAAGAATCTTAGAAAAATTCATTGAAGATGTAAAGAATGATCTAAAGAAATCATTCGACATGACATACTTGGGGATACTTCACGATTTTTTTGGCCTGGAGATATGGCAGAAGAAGCATTGATTTTTTTTTCACATATATGAGATATTCCAAGACACTCCTAGAAAAGTATGAGATATCCGATTGCAAACTTGTGTCCACTGCAATGGAGAAAGGTTTGTGACTATCTCAATTATAGGATTCACCTCATCTAATAGTGATCTTGTTGGGAGTCTCATTTACTTAACATATACCAAACCCTACTTATGCTTTGTTGTTATCTATCATTTGAGATTTATGTAACATTGAGGAAATTTCATTGGGTTACAATGAAGCATGTTCTAAGATATGTCTGAGGTATAGTTAATTATGGTATGAAATATAAGAAGAAATTTCAATTCTTATTTTAGGGATACCGACTTGCACTATGCTAGATCTATTGATAATAGAAAGTCAAGTACAAGATTTTTTTTTATCTTAGATCTAGACCTATCTTGTGTATTAGTAAGAAACAGAATGTTGTTTGTATCTCATTAATAGATTCTGAATACTGTGCCACATGAGGAGCTATGTGTAGAGTGATTTTGTTACATTAAATTACGGTTAACATGGAATTTCTTGAAGAAAATCCACCTATCATTCATTGCAACAATAATAGTTTGTTGAAGCTTATGAAAAATATAGTTTTATATAATCAAACAAAACATATTGAGGTAGAATTATATTTTATTCAAGATCAAGTCTTGAACCATCACATCCTACTCCAGTACTACCCAACAGATTCTTAAGTGACTGACATACTTACCAAACCTCTTGGAAAGGTGAAATTGTTGCTAGTTTGGGGGTACATTTTTTAAAAATATGTAATAAGGGTGGGAACATTAGACTAATATTATTACATTGTTAATTATCTATTCAATTAGTATATTATGTATTCATTTGGTAGTATTTGGTGGTATAGTTTGGTAGCCAACTGATAGTTTCTCTAACTAACCGATGTATAAATTTTCCTTTGATATCAAATGTAAATACCAAATCATTCTCCTTTAGCGTGAAATGGTCCACATATAGAGTATAATGTCCTTCAAAATAACATTGCACAACACATTATATGTATTTTTTCCTTTAACAATAGGAGGGGTATAACATGAATAACAATCAATTCAAATACAACAATGAAATTCTATAAACAAGCAATAAATATATAGGTTTTACTGTGTATCATGTGACATCAATTTATGTTCTTGAATAATTTTTTAATATTGGTTGAATTTTGTAATTGTGTTATTGGCTAGGTTGGAACAATTGAAGGTATGAAGGTAATGGATTTTCTTCTACCATACTTTGATAATGTGATTTATTGTGTATCCATAGCTTCATGATCACCATATGTTGCAAGCAACTTGAAAGATGTATGATAACCATTTCTCATAGAAATAATTCCTTAAAAAATTATCACCTCTTCCACATCACTAGGCATCACCTTTGAATGGATTTCTTAGTAAAGAAAACATCAACAACCATTGAATTAATAAGTAGACCATTTATCATTTCAATTTATGAAGATACATTCCTAAAATTTAATTCTTGTTGTGTATGAGAAAAGGATAACAATGATCTTTTACATTCACTGATATAATATGGTGTCAAGAAAGCTTTATTTATATAAAAAAAAATTCTCAAGGATGTAAATTAATGACATAAAAAATTTATTGACCTTATCTAATGATGTCTTCTTCACTTAAAAATATCCTCATCCAACAAAATGTGTCACTCTTGGAAACACCTATAAAGAATTCCAACATTTTAGATAAGTTACAAAATGCACAAAGATTCATCTATAAATAATTCTAGTTTATTATTATAATAAATCTGGAAATATATTCCTATTCAAATGATAAAATCAAATGGATTGGTGCTATGTATCAGAAGAGTGTTCAAATGCATCACCCAATGTGTATCAATGGTAATAAAACAACCCTCCCTTACTACATGATCAACATCTAATCTGCTTCCCACATAATAACTAGCCATAATAACCTTAGTATGTTACATTTACTTTACCTCAATTGAACCAGTAAGATAAAAGTGTATTTTAGTTTACATTTCAAAAGGGTGGTGTAGCATTAACTTGTCTTCAGCATTTTCATACACCATATGCATATGTACCGAAATGGGAATACATTGAGTTCATAATTCATTTCCAAGTATGTAAATTATTGGTTCTTCATCATTCAGTTCTAATATATAACTATAAAGTTTTCTCATTTTTGATTCGTCCATAACTTGCCAAATATATGGTTCTTGCAAACCAATTTCTTCTTTCTTAGGAAGTGTAATCATTTCAAAGAATTGTACACTACCCTACATTTGTGGATATTTGAACACAAGTAAAGTTTATAAGATATTTTTCTCCCACTTATTGAACTATCTAAATCTATTTCAATATGTGATGCATCACCACTACAATAATACCTTATTGATTCTATGTCATATTACCAAAACAACTTTCTCACTACTGATGTTACCAATTTTTATACTCTAGTTTTGTGGCCTAGTGAGTCATTTTACATCCAATAAAATAAAATTCTTCCATTTTTGTTGTATTCCTTTTTTACCATCCAATGTAATATGGATTCTTAATTTATGTGTCTTACCTAGGAATTTATCTTCTAATGTAATATGGTTCTTCCTTTTCCTTTGTCCACTAGACACATAACATACAATTTTAGCTTCATATCTAGCTGCATCTTCATAATTTAGAATACATTTAGGTGGTGTTTGACTTCATAATTAAGAATACATTTAGGTGGTGATTGGTAGATCTCTACAACCTACATTAGTAATTCCAATAATACAAAAATCAACTAAAATTAAAGGCCATTTAAGACTAGATTTTTATTTGATATGATTCTATTCATTCAAGAGTACATAATATAAAATCAAAATTTACTTATGTTCAAATAGAAAATATAAAATTTCATCCGTCATAATATCATTTAAATGGAAAAATCACAGCTATTCAAGAAACAAACTCTTTATCGACATTCATGACTTCAAAAGCCATACAATATGTATCTATTATCAATATTTATGGCTTTAAAACCCAACAATATATACCTATTATCAACAATTCACCTATGAAAAAAAAAAATTGTAAAATGTGGAAGAAAACAAATCCCATGAATGCCATTCAAAATAATATATGATGAAAGTATCTAGTGAATACGAGAATATCTTAATACAATTATACTTAATACTTCATTTTTTCTATGAAATAATAAATACAAAGCATGATTTAAAATATACAATATGAAGAATGCATGGTTGAGGTTGTGAGATTTTTTAATTTACCATTATAAAAACATATGGAATTTTATTTCATGGTTATTGAAGTGTATAAAGTGATTTATTGGATATGGAGAAGTTGCATTGTGTGGAAAATGTACATTACCTTATTGGAAGAGGCATTTTAGTAGTCTTAAAGGCATAAGCACTATTATGGAATAGTTGAAGGAAGAGACATCCATATGGTAGATTTGAAGACATTGACATGTATCTGCCATTAGAAAACATTAGATAATGTGTAGAGATAAATATTTTTAGTTGCTAACAATAAAAAAGCCTTTCCTGAATGGCTTTGTTGGGGAATTTATTCCTCAATGCATAAGTATTCAAAAATGATTTTTGTGGGGCAATACATTAAATATGGTAGATTTTCTCCACAATTTCATCAATGGTTAACTATATGTTACATGAAATTTAATTTCACCAATGGTTAACTATATGTTACATGAAATTTATAGTAATAATAAGTGAAAATTATTTTTAGTAGTAGGAATTACAAAACATTTGAATATTTGTTGGTTACTAGTTTTAGGAGAGATTTATGGGGTGGAATAATTTTGTGTGGGATGAAGTTTTTTTTTTATTAATTTTTTTTTTATAAATCTATACTTATCAAAACAATTAATCTTCAATTTTTGCCTCAATTTCAAAAATATGTGTAGAGACATTCCATCCTAAATCTACATCGAGTGGGCCTATATCAACACAATATAATACCATATTTCACAAAGAAGAGTAGATAAAAGATGAGGAAAACAATAACATTTTTTGCACTTTTTTTTCATCCTAAACATTACAAGAACTATCCTACAAATCATATTATTGAAAAACATGTGTGTCATTTTATTTCTATTGGTGACAAAAGTATGAGTACAAAATACTACAATATCATTAAATCACATAACATTTAATAGATCTACTTTGCGTCAACTTTCTTTAGGAGTGATACTGTGCATGAAGAATATAAAATGTATAGGTGTGTGGGTAGAATAAAAATAGGATTCTTGCTTTTTCTTTTTCTAGTCTTTTATTCTACAAGTTCTTTTTTTTATGTGCCATATTTTCTTCACCTCCCTACAAGGTTACAACTATTTTCCTTTCATTGTTTTATTCAACTATTTTTTAACAGAACATAGTCAAATTATACATCCATCTTCTTGTAGAACAACTGTTATTTTAAAACCTATTATAGAACCTCTCTTCCTCCTTCTTTATGAAATTTTCACATGTTATTTTTAACTATATGTCAAATTTATGTGTATGTAGCACACAATGAATTAAAAAAAAGGCAACATACACATGTTTTAAAACACTTTAACTAGTAATATCTTCATCCCACTGGGTAGATAAAGTATTAATAGGTTTATTGTCCTAATTATTTTTCTCATTGTGTTTAATTGATTGTTTCAAGTTATTTTTGTTCATTTCTCTTTCTCAACAAAAACTAACGAGGTTTTCATCTTTACACTTCTCTTATATTACATGGAATACATAATTGTGACCATAACTCCTTGTTTTTTCATCAAATGAAATCATGAAAATATCACTCAAGATGAATATGAGAGACATACATATTTTTATAAAGGAATTTTAGTTCATTGACAACTTTAGTTTCCATGGTTTATGAAGATGAATATATGATCTCCAATAAGGAAAAAGATATTTTTTTGATAGATGAATGGTTTTCTAGGATTACTTTTGATGTAGTATAGATTTAAGAGATAAAAGAAAAATAATACATTAAAAAATTATAGAAAATTAATACAACTCATTAGTACAGTACTTTCACTTTTTTGACGAGATTTGCGTATGGTTATGAAAATTGATGTATATATTCGAGCAAAATGTTTTTTAATTTTTGTTAATATTTTATATCGTACAATTATATGTTTTTATATACATGTTTGGCATAAGTCCCCCCACTACCTACATTTCATGATAAAATAAATATTGCAACTTAATAAAACCACTTGTCCAAGAATCGGAAACAAAATAATCTCATTTTTTTCGAACGAAGTACGAAGCCTGGAAATGGATTTCTAATATAGTAGATGGTAAAAAGTTATATTCGCTTTCGGAACTCAAATATTGGTGAGACCATAGAACACGCAACCACAGCAGCTAAAATAGAAAATATGGTAATGCATGTGGGCATACTCCCTTTGTCTTTCCTACCAACCATTCCTTCATAAATGGGATAACTATTTATTACTATGAAGCTCGACAATAGCAGCTGCAAAAACATATTCTCCACGCCGGGATACCCTTTTCTAATCACTCCTGCTATTCCACCCATTAATGCCATCAAATTGACGAGTGCCATAACAGAGAACGGAATAAACAACTCTGAAGCCACCCCAAACTCAAAAATCTCGGCCTGGTATCTTTTGGTTGCTTCACTGTCAAAAACTTTGCTCGTCACCTCGAAACCCAGTTTGGATATTCCAAGTAATTTAGAAATTACTTGAATAAGCGCAAACAGATAGGAAGACACGCCTCTAATCATCCACACCCGCTGCTCATTCCAGCAACATCTTAGAGAAGCTCCTCCCAGATACATTAACTCAATTGCACTGTATGCGTATGCACTCGTTGCTAAAAACACAAAGAGGAGGAACCATGGGTCTGAAATCTGCAAAGGAGCAATATAAGGCACTAATCAATGTATTTTCTTCGTTTGGGATTTACAAAGAGAAGTGAAAGCATAAGCTACCTGAGGAAATACTGATAGGCCGCTGAGCATGGATAAGGCCGGAACTAAACCATAGCATAATAATGGTAAGGAGGACGGAGCCCCGAGGAAGAAGAAGCTGTAGCCCATGTTCTCTGCTAGTCTTGTATGGCGAATCCCATATGTGAGTGGGCAAAACCTGCTTACAAAAATCTCTAGTAGACCCGTGGCCCATCTCTTATTTTGGTTCAACGTATCGTTCAGAGTAACAGGAGCACACCCCATGAAAGCGTTTCGTCTGGGTGAGTAGAAAACAGATTTCCATCCTCTGCAGTGTATAGAAAAGCCTGTCAGCACATCCTCCACAGCACAGTCATACAGCATGCCAATCTGCAATAAAAAAAGTTTTAATATAGTAAATACTTGCATCCATTTGATGGTAATATAACAATTTTTATTCCAAAAACATTCTGCATGTGTTTGCCTTTTTTCCCCACAAAGAGTTATCCTCGTAATGGCATCTAGCAAGATCTTTTCCCTCGTCTAATCTCTTAGATGGGCTTGCTTTCTGCATGCTTAAATATGTTGAAGGAATAAACTGTTTGATCAAACTCGAGGAAACATCCACAAATTCGTGTGGCTCACTTCCACATAAGACATCCCTGCGAAGAATGCATCCAGTGCCCCCGTATAATGGACCTTCAATTCCATCGAGTCCGTTAAATTGTATCTGCATACGGCAGTTTGTAATAGTATTATGAATTCCATATATATATTTGGAGGGAAGACTTAAAATTAACTTGCTAGAACATATGATGAGTTCAAATTACAGATACTCACATCATAGACCTTCTTGAGATGACCAGCATAGAGATCGTTTATGGTAATTCCGTGAAATCTTTGAGGAAATTGGACATAGCCAAACTGGTGGCCAGTTTGAGGGTCCATGAAAAAACACATGGCTTCTCGAAGGGCTTTACAGTTGTTGGCGTACATGTCACAGTCAAGTGTAAGAATATATGGAGCATTGCTCATCACAGCAGACACTCTAATCTGAAAAATTGTTTGAACGAAATTTAGAAGGCTTCATGCAAATTTATTAATCCATTGTATAAAAATTCTAAATTGCATTTTAACTTTTTGTTATTGGGATAATTTTAAAATATTTTATTATTCTGTTTTTTTAATATTTTTTATGGGAGTGTAAACTACTGGTGTGTTGGTATTGACAGTCTCCAGTTTAACAAGCATACATTAAAGAGTGTGCACATATACTTGCAGCTTTGTAAGGCTAACAGGTCAACTAATCAATGGGCTGTTTACTATTTTTGGAATGGATTTCCAAACATATGTAATGTTTAAGTTGAACAAGATAAAAACCTCCAGACACGATAGAGGTTTCTGTTTTGCATTACTAATAAGATAACATGAAACTAATGAAATGAAGGGAAGAGACATCATTACCAGAACGTTGAGAGCACCAGCCTTAAAATTATGGGGATATCCAGGTTTCTTTTCTCGGGACACATATACAAGATCTGGCAGATCATGGCCCTCGCCGTCACAGTCTTTTCCCTTCTCTAGCAAAACCTGCACGTATGGTCAAACAAACTTACATGATGAATTACATTAAAAAGTTCGTGATAAGAAGAACGTTTGAAAAAACAAATCCTTCAAACCAATTTTTATACAAATCTTGTTTATCTATAAGTTATACTGTTATGGATTATGTAACCTGAACTATAGCCGGATGATCTCGCGAACTCATTCCAGATGTCCATTCTTTGAAACCCTCGTGCTCCTTGCATTTGTTTTCTGGAACAGTGCCCCTCTCCACAACACTATTTATACAATACTTCATCTCCTCATACATTTCCTAACAATCAGAAAAGAAAAATGGAGAGTTAAATTAAGATGGCAAGAGATAAACACTGTAGAACAAAGGAGTAATTCAGCTGGCAATCACAGCTGACCTAACTAGCATGCACAAATGTTGTGGGACAAACGTTCTGCACCAATCAAAAAATCAGAATAAATAAATGTTGATTTTTATTAATTCTGTTATTGATGCAGAGTGTGGGTCCCGTGACATTTGTGCGTGTTATTTAAGAATCGCCGGCAGTCACCTTGATGGTTTTCCATTCTTCCATGAAGGACAAGCTCTCGATTCCGTCGATATGATATTCAGAAAAAAAAGCTTCAGGGCATCTCTGTTGAATGGAATACTTGTGGCAAAAGGGAACCCAAATCTTTGCAAAACAGGAAGCTTCAAACAGAGCATAAAAAGTGAGTTGAGATCCTCCATCATCTGAAACATAACATGATAGTCTTTCTACTGGATAATCAAAAGCCAGAGTAGACAATAGAGTGTTTGCAACGTCTATTGGAGGTTCTTTAATTGGGTCAGCGGTGCAAATAAATATATCAATAGGCGGAAGATCCATCTCAAACCTGTCCAGTTACAGACAACACCAGTTATTATTGTATTTAACTCTAATACATCAGAGAAAAGAGATTCAACATTGCTTGCCTGTTGGAAAGTCTTTCTGGGAAAGTAGATCGATCCACTGGCCGCCACCTCATTGTCTGATCTAATATCCAAATGAAGGCGAAGCCTAGTTCTGCACAAAATAGCAAAATCCATGGCAGATAACCTTGAGTTGGCATGTACAGGATCCGATAATATACAAGTCCCAGAATTGCACCAAAGAATATGCAGGCATAAACTCTGTTTATTTTTGCATAGGGCTTTTCTAGTGTGATGTAAAGAGGGAAGTCTGTGGACTCCATCTTGCCGTTTTACTTACGTTCAATTACGTCTAAGCCTTGTGAAATACTTATAGCAATTGGGTATTGTTAAAGATTCTCGCCTGCGAACTCCATGACATCAACCAAGAAATATCAAGACGTTGAAGGGCAGTTGGCACCGATTGCAATCCAAATTATTGTGCACGATATTTGATAAATCTCCTCCACCGTTTGATGTAGCCATGTAGGTGCGATATGAAGATAATGTTTATGTGGAAGCCCTGGTCCTTCCCTGGATTTTTCTTACATCCAACATGCTTTTTGGGACCATTTATAGAATATTAAATGACATCAACAACTTAGTTGCGTCGCGTCGAGAAGATGTATCTATTCGAAATCAGTCAGATATAGGTGTTTCAAGTTGCCTGACAGTCCTATCCATGGTGAAAAGGCCATTCTACTAGAAGAGCGTAAACCCATTAATGGTATGTTTGGGATTACACTAAGAAGTCTTTTAATTTTGAACTAGGTGCCTCACCTAGTATCTAATTTTATATTTTATTTACGTTTACACAGTAATTGAATAAGAGTTCAAAACTTATTAATAGTATATTTTAGGTCAAGCAAATTTTAAATTTTTACTTGAGAGAGGTACCAGTAATTAGTAAATTATAAGTATCTTATTGAGTTTTCAATTTGGTGTTTTGACGAGGATTTGCATTTACAAAGTAAACTGATTCGAGTTCAAAGCCTACTAATATCATGTTACAAATAACTGATAAGTATGGGTTAAACAAAATAAATAGGTTTAATTTCAAAAACCAAATATATTTATATAATTAACTAATTATAAGAGACAATGTGAATTGAACAAAAAGAATATCCACATATTCTATAAATATAAAAGGATAGACAATAAAGCATTAAAAATTAAATGCGGACCCATTCCTTTTTAAACAAGGAATGAAGAAATAAAAACAATTATTTAAAAAACAAAGAATGATAACTATACAAATATCTTAATGATGAGTAGTTCAAAATTTGCCTATAGATATCAATATCAACATTTTAATCTTATATTTTATAATTAATTGTGGATCCATTCCTTTTTAAATAAGAAACGAAGAAATAAAAATAATTATTTAAAAAATAAAGAATGATAATTGAAATAGTACAAATATCTTAATGATGAGTAGCTGAAAAAATGCCAATAGATATCAATATCAACGTTTTAATTTTATATTTTATGTACACCACATTGATTAATAACTATATTACATTCTCTTCTTGTTTCCCACATTCCAAAAAATAGGGCTCCAAAAGTAATGTATGTTGAAGATATTACCTTTTTTCTTTAAGTTAAACAATTTTGACAAACTATATGGAATGGATAATTACCAAAGTTATTTGCGACCAAACATTTGTGAATCGAACATGTATCCTAGTGTAGACTAATTATTACCCTCTACCAATTGAGCAAGAACTAGTAGGAACTTAAAATAATATGATGGTGTCAATGGAAAATGAGGTTGACTTGGGTCCTTAATGTTTAGCACTTGAAATCCAAAATCAAAGAGATCTGTTGTGTTTCCCTTGGTCCATGTGGAAAAGTGTAATAACTATCTTAAGGTGTCTCTGTGTCTAGTATAAACACCATGTTGCATGCGAATGGCCACCTATATAAACTGTGGGTAAATAGGGAGTCAAACCCATGACCTAGCATTCACCAATGAAACGATTTACCATTGTGGTATATTAACCCAAGTGACTATAACATTGATATTATCTTTTTATTCAATTCTCAAAGTTAATTGTTTCAAGTTATTTCCAAATGGATATACATTTAACAAAAAAAATTAAATAAGTATACTGTGACACCATTCGATTCTATCTCGTGTTTCATTATAGAATGCCCAACGACATAGTAATTGTAGTGACCGTTTGATGAATGTAAAGATATATGTATGTATGTATGCACGCACACACACACACACACACACACACACACACACACACACACACACACACACACACACACACACATACACACATGTATGTATATACATACATACATGTGTATATATATAAATACATGTGTATATATATAAATACATGTGTGTGTGTAGACATACACATACACATACACATACACATACGCATACGCATACACATCAATCAATAGAGTTATAATAGGTAACTCACATGTGTCTTTGCGTTATCCTTCTTTAGTTATTATTATCTATTATCTGTTGAAATATTAAGCCTACTTCAAAATTATTTGTGCATCAATGTCGTTTTTGTGTGTTTAATGAATTATATCCACCTATGTGCATGTCATCTCTAATCAAGTTAAAATGACATCATAAACTAATGATCACTTATATGTTATGCTAACAAACACATAGTATTTCATTGTGCACTTGTAAATGGGTACCTAGTCGTACATATTGTATATAACTCATTTTTCTATTTTCGTCCTCTTTTCTCACTCTCCATTTTACACTAATAGGAGGGTGTTGGAATGTTTGTGTTCACACTAGCCATATGTTCATTTTATTTTGTAACTAGCTAGATTTCGCACTTATTCACACTCAAATAAGAGGTAAGCTGTAATTATGTAGGTAGTTTCTTATTGTAGGAGAGAGTACCTTTGTGTGAAAGTAATATTTATGAGTGCATAGGATAATGAGATCCTCATAACTAATAGTTTTCTTATGTAATGCCCATGGTTTTAGCACTCCCAATTCCAACACTAAAAAAAACATTATAATAAATTTTCATCAGTACTTGCTCTCTACACGACACCACCACGAATCAAAAAAAGAAACTCAACATCACATAAGAAACTTACCTAAGAATGGACCCACATAGATAACATGATAACACCAGATGCATGATGATGCCACACTCTACCTAACAAAAAATATGAACAATGACCTAACCACAAAAATAATTCAAGGATAGAAAATTCATCATCACATCATTACCATCGTTACATCTTAGTTATGATTAAAATTCCAAGAGCATTTATTGTGCGAGTATAAATTATCCTTCTCCACCTACATATTCTTGATTTCATTTAACCTTCAACTTATAATAAGTACACTTAATTTGGATCTTCCTCCCTTACAATAAACTCCATAACTGAATAGTTATTTGTAACATTTTAAATGCATACAAAACTTGTCATTCTCTCATTTTTATGTTAAGGTCCTATTTGTCAAAAATATTTATTTGATGTTTAAATTTTACCCTCATTACATAAGGGGAACTAACAAGAAGTCAAGGAATAATTCTTAGGATTTAATGGATATTTAGACTCAAGATACATCTTCCCATAAACTCCCTTCCATTAGGGTAGCTTTATTTTCATGTTATAGTTGTTATAGTTGAAAAACTAGTTTGAGTCAATTCAACATTTTTGCTTCGTGAATATATATAAGATTTAATGTTTCCTTGAATGCTTGATCTCACTAGGAGAAATTCATATTAATGTTTAACAACATGAGAATGCTTAATTAAGTTATAAATACTTGAAAGATAATCTTATTCCTAAATTAATATCTCATTTACTCATCTACTCATTACAATTACGTTGTTTCTTTAGTCTCACTAATGGCATCATCTTAGAAAAATTGTAATTCATATAGAACATAGTTTACACTTAAGGATTCAATACTAAAAGGAGTGCAACCTCACACAAGACAACTCGTTTCATATCTCTTAGACACTCAAATATTAAATGCATATTACAAGCGAGACATCTAATATAATTTTATTCATTTCAAATGCTTCCAAGTAACTATTATAATTGTTGGGTAAATATGCATAAGCGTCTCTTCCACAAATAAACTTAAGAGAGAACCCACGATCTATTAAATTGAAAAGAATTCAAGGGGGATAACTACACTGGCGTACTACAAGACATTAAAAGAGTGTTCAAAATCATTACCTCTCAACACCTTCAAGTAACCCGAGATAGTATGATACTACTCACCAAGGGAACACTTCTATATAAGAGGGAAAAATGGTTCAGTGGAAGATTTTAACGCATAGGTAATTTGACACGTAGCCTCCAATCGTTTCATTTAGATCTCACATGATATAAATAGTAGGTAAAACTACTGACTATCTCTGGAAGGCTTTGACCACCCACTAGGGTACCAAGGGTAATTACGCACACGAGGATTAAACATATACATGATATGATTAGACCTACAACACCTATAAATTTTGGTTTCACTCGTCCAAGTATGATAGGGTTCACAAAGTATAGTCACCACCTCATGAAATACTTAAAGGAATGGTTTATTGTAAGACTTGTCTTGGATGCAAAAAAAGAAGGTGATCAATAACATTTGAGTATTTTATCAACATGATCATAGTTTTATACATTGGGAGAGAATTTATTGGTAGGAGAGAGAATGATATGGATAAGAAAATCATTATTATTTCGATAACTTGGGTATGATAAGATTCTACCAAAAATTATGAGTGTTAAGGAGATAACTCAATAATTAACATGGTAAAATATTGTTTTATTATCTCAATAACGTAAGTATAAAATTAATGAGTACAACTTCACATCTCTTTCAACACTTACAAAATATAACAAACTTGTTATTTCCTTTTCAAAAAGTACATAAGAATATTTATTTGAACAACATTACATATCATTATTCTAAGGTAATACATGTACCAAAAGATGTGTATAACATTTCAATGAAAATTCATTAAATACAACATATCACATCTTGACTCCTTGTTCAAAGTACTTGCAACCATCATAAGGTCAGTCCTAAGACTGGTATGGAAATACCCTACACTCAAGCATAATTCATGCATCCATCATTTCAAGCCACCAAATGAATGAGAGAGAGAGAGAGAGAGAGAGAGAGAGAGAGAGAGAGAGAGAGAGAGAGAGAGAGAGAGAGAGAGAGAGGTCGTTTATGTAAACATTGACATTCTATTGATTTTTTTTCAATTCTAGAGAGAAAACTAAGGAAAAGAGAGAGAAAGTCTAGGATTCATTTTCTTTTCTACTATTGTATATATCATACCCACATAAATATTATGTCAATTTTGTTTTAATTTAAACTCCATATACATTTTAAACCTATTTACATTTGCAAAACCAACCAAAATTTCATAATTATTTCTAAACGAAGAAACGGGAAGAGAGAGAAAGAATTATAATTTCTAAAAATCAGTCTTGAAAATAATTTGATACATTAAAGATCTATAAATTACTGAGATGATTTTTAAAACAATCCACGAGTAGTTAGAAATCAAACGAGACCTTTAGAGGGTTTTTCTAGCTACAATTACAATTTTTGTGAAAGTTGGCCAAAACAGCTAAAGTGTTTACAAATCAGGCCTCAAATACACTCGCTTTAAGTTCAAAAACAAAGTATGAATTTTATACTCACTCCATCATATAAAGAGAATTCATTGCATATAATGGAAGATGATTATGACGAGTAGGGATCAAGTTACAAAGGTAATTCCACGGTTGGTTATTGTAATCATGCTAGGAACTCTTGTCAGTCTAGAGGTAGGTGGTGGTGGTTTTCAGTTTCACTCAAACAAAGTGGCAACCATAAAACAGAACCAATCACATTTTATTAAAATAAGCACTTTATTCAAAGTGACAACTATGTTAAATGGGAATTGAAAATTGACTCAAAAAGGTGGTAAATGAGTTTCAAAAAATTTGATTAAGGTTCTCTAGAGTGCCCTACATTACCAGGGGTCATGCTAGAAGTTTTGGATTTCAAGTACATCGTGCTATGGTGCTCCATGCATGAATATCAAGGTTAGATTTTTGATTTTTTGATAGTTCCGTTAGAGGTAAGGTTTTATCATTTATTGGAGTTAAATTTCCTTTTATTCAACATTTAATTTTCAAAAACAAGAAATGATGAAGGTGGAATTTAGTGCAGAAGGAACGGTAAACCCACACTTATTTTACATAAAACTCGTGATCACTGCATTTGATGGGACCACATCACCTTCAGTAATTCTAGAAAATAGTTTGCGGGCTTGTTCATGCTTCCTCATTTTTCTTACAAGTCTTCCAAGGAATTTACAACCACAACATGAGATGAAAATCCACTGCTCAGATTTAAACTTGTCATACTACTGCCAAGTGTATCTAGAACTTCTACTGCCTTCCCAAAAACAACAATTTCAGCTCTGCCCAAACTTGATCCTACCTTTGAAACCTTGGTTTCTCCTATTTTGGAAACTTATGTAGATTTTGACTATAAAATATTAAATTTATTTGAAGGTCCCTTGAGAAATTCTCTGGTTCACCTTGAGTATTCAAAAGCTTCCCACATTGACCACATTACCTGAGGCATTTTGTCAAACAACAAATGTTCCTTCTCAAAGCTTTCGTTTTGGCACAGGAAGGGGAACTGGCAAGAGTTGAGGTATTTTATCTTTACACCTTCCAAAAGCATCAGCTGGAAGCTCCCAGTGCATTTTTCCTCAACCTAATGAGTGTGTTTCCTGCAACCATGGCATTTTTTGGAACCCATTTCATCATGACATTTTAGTAAACATTCAACATGACTCTAGGATGCAAAGACATAACTGCCATAGAGATTACAATAAAGCCATCTATCAAAAAATTATTTCCTGCAATGCTTGATAGATGTCCACGTCATGATTTGGAAGTTACTACTTGGCACATAAATGGGAGCTTGCTGGCATGGGATCTAAATTTTTCTTATATAATAGTAACTACACATTGATCAATGTAGTTTGCAAGGCCTTTGTAGTAAACCAATTTTGTGCACATTGAAGAATCATTGATTTCCAAAAATCTCATTTTATTCAGGATGTTTTGTCACACATCTCACCTACAGTAAATAGGGCCATGCTAATCTTCCTTGAATCATTCCTATTTTATAAAATAGTCTCTGTGCCCTGCTTATGCTTCCCAATTACATAAAAGAGATAAAACAATACATATCATTATTCTAAGGTAATACACATACCAAAAGATGAGTATAACTTTTCAATAACAGCTCATTAAATACAACATATCACATCTTGACTCCTTCTTGTTCAGATTACCAACAACCATCATAAGGTGAGTCCTAAGACTGGTATGGAAATACCCTACACTCATTAATAAATCATGCATCCATCATTTCAAGCCACCAAAGAAGAAAGAAGAGAGAGAGAGAGAGAGAGAGAGAGAGAGAGAGAGAGAGAGAGAGAGAGAGAGATGAGAGAGAGTCGTTTGAGCAGACATGAACACATCCTGACATTCTATTGATTTCCTCCCACCACTTGCAGAGATAAAAGTCAGGAAATGAGATTGAAATGATAGGATTCATGTTTCTTTTCAACTATTGCCCCCCATATCATACCCACATAACTATGTAGTAGTGAGAAATTTTTTCCCATGCTTCATTGAATGCATCCCAACTACCAAATAAAACATTTTTCTAAACCCATGGCCACATTTTTAGAAAAATATCCACCCATTCCTCATCAAATGTCTATATTTAAGTATTTTTTTGTGTTAGGTTCAAAACCAGAAATTTCAAGAGAGTACCAAGCATTGTGCATTTCTCAAAATTGGGAATTACAAAGAATATGATGGCATTCTGAGCTGTAGGCAGCTATTATTGAGATGATCTGTTAAAACATTTCTTTCGAGTAGTTAGAAATCAGGAACGAGACATTTAGATTGTTTATCTAGCTAGAGTTGCAATATTTTCCCTTTAAGTTGGTTGAATACGACCAAACCTCATTAAAAATTGGGCCTCAAATACAATCGCTTTAAATTTATGTAGAGGATGTCGTGCACATTCTGAAAAGTCAGCCCCTCATGTGACAGAGAATAGATTGCATCTAATGGTCAAAATTTATGATCGTTTGAAGTTAGGGATCAAGTTGGGGCAATGGTAATTCCACGGTGGGTTGTGCGGCTATTGCAGGTTTTTTGGGGAACTCATGTCCCACACATAATCAGATGGTTCATGCCTCCTTTCTGCTTCATCACCCAATTTAGGCTTTCCTGTCCCAATTGTCTCGTCATTGAACTGGGCTATCAAGGTTGGTTACAACTTCGCTTCATAGCACATCCCCACTTGCTTGGATCTTTGTGGTGGTGATTTTATATTTTTGGGTCTTGGATATCCCAATGTCCCAACTATAACCTCTGGACTAATCGTGGGTGATTAAAATAAGCACATTTTCTGACTCCTTCCTATGGTGATTTTGGCTATGTGGGAATCCTGACTATCAACGATTGAACCTGTGCGGCCTAGTTACATAATTTTTCCAAAAAACCCGCAATATACTAAACAAAGCCCTTTTTTTTGGATTTTTTCCTATGTTACTAGGGACGTTATGCTAGAAGAGCCAAAGGGACCCCCAAAACATCCAATTTTTTTGTCGCTTTCACGCATTTCTACCCCTCCAAGGTCTGTAGAATTTGTGCAAGTTATCCAAATTTACCCTGTGGAGGTGAAGGTTTTATCATAATAAGGGGGCTCAACACGATACCTTCTATTCATCATTAAATTTTAAATCAATCCCTTGATCTGATAGAAGACGGTTTCCTTTACCAGTTTCCTTTCCAGAAGGAATATTCAATCCTTCGTATGGTTATATGTTGACACATCAGACATCGTGATCCTTGCATTCATCATCCATAACATCATCACCATCCCTAATTTTGAAACCTAATTAAGGAGAAGCTACGTCACATGCATCCACACATTTACCTCCTTGTCTTCCAAGAAGAGTTACAACCCCTTCTTTCCATGAATTTCCACTACTCAGATTTACACATGTCATACTGCTGCCAAGTGGATTTTGAACATATCTACTAGCCTTCCCAATAAATCTTAGTGGGAAGCTCTGCACAAAATTGATACATACCTTTCGAAACCTTAAATGCTCCTACTTTGGCAACTTATGGATGAATTTAACCTATCCAAACATCGATCAACTTGTTTGAAGGTCACCACTGAGCCACAATTCTGCTGGTTCTCTTATGGATGGTTTCTAGTTAAAATTAGATTCCCATAGCATGACCACATTACCAACATAAGACATTATTGTCATCACCCCTTGGGGAAATGTTCCTTCTATCGTATCATGACATTTGGTTTTGAAAAATGCAGGGGCCACTTATCAGCGTGTTATGAACCTATATATGATATGATCTTACACCATGCCAAAAGCATCGGCTAGAGTATTATGCTCCCAGATGCATATCTTGGGGTAAATCCTAATGAGTGTGTTGTCATGCAACCAACTTTCAATCCTTTGAAATCCTCTTTTCTAATATCATGTGTTTCTTCATTCATCTTAATCACGCCAAGTGTGTGTTTGGGAGTTCTAAATAGATAAGCTGCCATAGAGATTACATCAAAGCCATCTATCAAGGGAATTAAATTTGATACCACCAAAATCATAGCCATCTTAGAGATGTCCCACTCCTTCGTAATCTATAGTAACTTCATAGTCTTGGCACATAAATGGGAGCCTGCTGGCATGGGATCTTTAATCAATCTGTAGCTATCATCTCAGTAAATGCTCATCTAACCACTCCCAACCTTTTCAAGGCATCTTATCTAATAAACGACACCCATTTGTGCACATGGAAGAATGCCATTGATTTCCAAAAAATCTCATTTGCTGATCTCAAGAAATGTCTTTTATCCCCACCTATGACTCAAGCCTCCACTAAGAGGGGGAGCCATTCTAATCTTCCTACATATCATTCCTACTTTATCATGCCATAAAATAGTCTCATGATGGCACACCGCATATGCTTCCTAAGGTAGGAGGAAAGAAATTTATTATATTAACCACACGACTTCATGCCATTACAAAACGGCCACTACATTGAGAGCTCGCAACAGTTATCCTGCACTCTCTTCTTTCAACGACCTTCCATTTTTGCAAATCGTGTATGTTCATTAATGTACATACAACTGCGTGTCAGTTAGTGACTTTTGTTTCAAATGGTTAGTATCCTCCTTAAAACCATGCATTCCAAACGCTACGATCAGACAAATGATCATATCAACTCAATGGCTCATTCCGTCCCCATCCACTGACATTGTTTGACCAACTAATTCATCATCTCATAGCGCATGTTCTAATCAAGGGTTCTTAGGCTATCTTCAAATCAACTTGTCGAAGCTTGCAGCTTCCTAACATACTCCCTCTATCCTCATGATGCAATTCTTAGATTTCGATACTCTTATAAATGGATCCCATCTTGGCACATATGAGGGAGGTACGCTGCCAGAAGAGATATGGCACTTAGTCAGTTTATAACATCATCAAGTCTATCAAGAGCATATCAAATGTCGCTAATAACTAAGAATCTCAAGGCTCCCATATTGGTGCAGGATGTCATTATGTTTGAGACATTGGTGACCGTTTGGGAACACACTTGTTTAATACAAAAAAAAATCAGAAGAAAAGCTGCGTAGAGGATGCCCTTTGTCTTTTTTGCCAACGTGGACATCCTTATTAACTCTACATCTCGATGTAGTCTAGTCCAGAAGTCCAACATGGAATGAGTATTTCTCACCTTAGATCATTGATTGGACTCATCATATGGATCACACATAAGTGTTTGGTCTAGGATCTACCATTTATCCTCCGATTCATCGTAAACTAGAAAAATAACCTCTCAAAACCTTGCACTAGCAGCCTTTCTACTATTAACATTCTTACAAATGGGATCTCTAGTCATATATCAACAATCTTACCTCCACCATCTAAACACCACCTTGTCTTTTTCATCTGAGTGATTTGGAACCCTCCATCAAAGTCTACCACCGCTTTCCTTCTCTATGACGGCTTGAATATGAGTGCACCATGACTCTTCTAAACATAGAAATGACCATTTCGCTCAGTGTAAAAGGTTCCAAACTCCTTCTGGGTGGGGAACCCCGTAATAATTACATCCATCTCCCTCTTATCTAACTACTAGAATAACGATAAGGGTTCAACTAGGTTATCGCTTGTGATAGTTTTTACCTTAAGGGTCCCCAAGGTGGTTCGACTGGGATCTCTACCTCAGGAATATATCGCCAAATGTCAAAACTAAAATGATGAAGATCCTCATAGTAAAAACTATAAATAAGCAGTTCAACTGCAATATATTGAAACATCCCTCAGAGAGGACAGTTGTTCCATAATAAATACGAGGCATAATGCATCACAAGAGACAACCAGACTATAGAAAAGCCTCGAAAGTGATAGCTGATCATCAAGTATCCTAACCATATGAAGGTAAAATACTTTTTGAATCCAAATTTTATGCAGACTCCCTTGAAGGATGGAAACTCTCTTATTTACATGGTAGAAATGGCTTCCCGTACAGTTGATTAACCTGTCTACAACAATCTCAAAATCTGGATCAAGAGGAAGAATGACTTCTAGAAGAGTTAATCATGGCTTGGAAATTATTCCCAGGAGGAGATCAACTTTCCCATCTATAGAGATACTTGGTAGCATCAATCATTTTGTTGCATACTTATCAGCAGATGGGGTCATATCAACCATAGGAGTACTAGCAACTAAGGATAGGCCCTTACTTCCCCCATATGGAGATGATGGATCTAAAACTCCTTTCATAGGGGGTGCTATATCGTGAGATTGATAAACGGGTAGAGTCGTCTTTCCATCAGTTGGGCTTAAATGTGACTAAATATGCATTAATTATATGTTAACACATATCCAATGTAACATATGCAATGCTTTCTATGTCTTTCGTCTAATGCTATCACACTCCAATCTGGAACACATTCAAAAACAAGCTTTTCTACCCAGTGCACTCTCCCCTATCATGAAGTTTGATCTTAGGGGGAAGGTATTAAGTCAGGTCCATATAAACCAGAATATGCGCCCTATCTAATATGCAAAGTGTTGGGTACTGTTGTACAACTGACCTTTTCCCCTATGACCACTAACTAGATTAGATATCACCATCATCACATCCATGTTCTAATCCATAATGCCTAACATCTACATCCAATCCATTCATAACACACATAGAGGTTGAGATTCATATCAGGATTTTGATGGGTCATAAGTAGGGTCCCATTGTTTAAGTATGAGACCATGTTCATCTCATACCCAATATTTAGAATCTTTAATATCCATCATCTTCACCTAACATCTAATATCGATCATGATCAATATCAATCTAGATCATGGGTATATCTCGATCATATCTATTGATTTTCAGGCTCACATCTCTTAGGATATCCAAGTCGTTTATCATCTAAGATATTTGTCACACCACATCAAATGTATATCTGATGCGGTACATCATTTCAGTTTTGGAGAGTATATAACATCAACATCTACGCATCATATTGAGCATCAAATAATCCACTATGAGTCACAGGGGACATATCCATCGTCACCATCTAATTAGGTATACATATTAGAAGGCATCTAATAAAAACATCACATTATTGTAAATCATCCTACCCATGTATACCCATTTATTCAATTGGGACACATCGAGATCACGAAAAAATAAACTTCATCATGAGCATAAGTGGTGGCATCAACCCCAATTTATAGCATCTGTGATACAACCCTCATACTAGGATATGTTAGTGCTCAATTTGATCTCACCCCATTTGTCCTCGAAATTTTTTATTTTGTGGGCTTTTTCATCTTTTCTATCTCCACGTGTTGATGCATGAAAGCACTATCCTTCATTTTTTTTCCATGATCAGTCCTTTCCTTTAGCCAAGGATCACATTAAGTCCATAATTTGTTTTCCCGTTCCTTTGTACATGTGAAAAAAATTGTAACTTGGGCATAATTTCATGTTTTTTTCCTTTCCTTTCCATTTTTTCCACAGTCATGTTTTGTTTTCCTTGTCAATTTGTGTCCCAATATTTGTGTAAACGTGGTGCTTTCTTATTGGATGCGGCTCGGTGGATCGCATTTGGGCATTATATCATTTCCAAATTCTCTATTCTTGAATGAAAGATTCATTTTCTAGGTGCAAATGGTGATTTCCCTACATTTTATGGTTTGATGGGTGTGTTCTCCCCTGGTCAAGTTTATATCTCAACATCTGTGGAAACGTAGCCCTTTATAGATTGATATGCTGGCTCAGTGAGGTCACTTTGAAACTATAAGGTCTGACTTCAACTCAAAGCTTGTCCACGATGGAGGGCCAATGCTCATCTAAAAATTTTCCTCTTGGTTTGACCTTTGGAGTTGCGTCGAGGAGACACATGGAGGTTTTCCGCTACCTCACCCAGACTTAGACATTTTTTTTTATGCGGCTAGTGTAACTTTGTCAGAACAATGGACATGTGGAGGGCCGACACTCATTTGATGATCCGCCTCAAGGTCCCACCTTAGTAGTTTTACCAAGGTGGACACGTGGTGAGCCCATGCTTGATCAGGGTCTTTGCCTTTTGGGCACCACCTCAAATTTATGCCAAGGAGATACGTGGAGGCTTCTGCCTGCTTCTCTCTACACTTAAAATTTTTAAAGAAAATTTTCTAAGGTCTTGGGACATGTGGAGGGTCCGCATGCATGTCTGGGGACCTGCCCCTGTACTTTACTTTTGAAGGAAGCGCCAGAAGGGACACTTGAAATTTTCTGCTTACTCTGCCTTTGCTTGGATTTTTCAATGGCCAAGGAAAATCTATCTTAGACCCTAAACACATGGTGCCTTCTTCTGGTTCTTCAACTTTCTCAAACAACTCTGTTGGACTTAGACATGTGGTGAGCCTGTGCTTGTTTGGGGTCTCTGCTTTTGAGGCACCATACCAAAGGTGTGCTAAAGAGACATGTGGAGGCTTCCGCTGGATCCTTTTGTACAGAAAATCTTTCATAGGCCAAAAGTTGCATTTTTCTTGGGCCTCAGGGCAATGTGAAAGGCCCTCGCTTGTTTGGAAATTTGCCTTTTTTCTTCACCTTTTGCGGTTGCACCAAGGAAACATGTGGAGGAATTTGATCTAAAGTTGATAAAGGGAAAAATCAATGGTTGTTGTTCATTGCATCTGTTTTTTCTACCATTTTTGCTCTAAGACTCCTAGAGATGTGAATACGCACTATGTTTTTCATCATTTTTTGATGAAATTCCTTGTCGTTTTTGTCTATAAAGTGCCATTAAAAGGATTTAGAACTTAATTTGTGAGTCCAAGGATTTGTTAGAGGGTTGATATTTTGAAATTGGAATTGGCTTGAGCACGTGCAAAAATGTGCAAAATTACCGGATAATCTGGATGCGCGAGTAGAGTTGTAGAGGAAAGAGATAGGAAAATGAATGAAATGATGGAGGTTATAGGTGATAAAGGATGAAAAAGGTGTTGCCTCAAGGGTGAAAAGGATTACAATGTAAGATCCAACTATATAGAGGCTCCAAAAAATGATTAAAACAGGGATTTATCACATGACAAAATAAGAATGACTAAAGGGACTGTCAAAAAGGTTGTGGCATGGCATCCTAGTCATTAGTTGAGGGTCTGAGAAACCTCGATTAGTTCATGATTTGTCCACCTAGAAGCTTGCAGATGTAAATTTGTTAAACGTAACTTTTTGAGACAAATTGGTAACAAGAAAAGGTCCCTCAAATATTATTCTTTTTTGGGAGGGAAAATTTGGGATGAGTGAGCAAGTGAAATGTATATATGCAATGAGAATACTCTTACAAAGGGTCGGGGGTTGAATTTCTTAAGAGAAATTTTGAGAGAAGCCCATCTTCTTGAGAGACCAATATGAGAAACCTGGTTAATTTCCTTTTGAGTTAGAGTTTCTAATCACTATCAACTTGGTTACAGAGTGTACAACCATTGACAAGTTCTAAGAGGACTTGCTCAAAGAAAATTTCCCTTACTGATGGATCTAATCAATTTTGAAATTAATCTATGTTCAATTTCTGGACGAATTTGTGTCTACTTTATTTCAGAATGTCTGCAAGTAGTTTTTCTTATTCCTATTGCAATCTTGTGTTGAAATTCACTTGTGAAATCACATAGGATCTCATCCCTGTGATAGTTTAGCGACATTTTTAATTTCATTTATCAAGAAGAGCCTTCATCCTGGTAATGAGATAAACAATTTAAAATCACTTTACCTATCATTTGTTGATAAAGATTGTATGTAATTGTTTGAGTGTATCTTAGGCATGATTGAATCAGGGGTCTTGATTGTTTAATTGATTCTTTTAGCTCAAGCCTTCGTGTTAAATTCTCAAAGATTGTGTGAAAACGTACAAATCTGGGCCTCCATTAATGCACACCTTCTAGTTGAAGGAATATTTTAGCTATTTTGAAGCTTTCTGTCATGTTGAGTATGTCCAATTGTTATGAAGGTTATCTCAGAGATCCGGGCATAAGTCCAATTTGATCCTACTTAATCTCCCACCAAAAAATCATTCAAAAAAATAACTGAATCCCACTCTAAACTACCCCTATTTTTCCCTATATGTCCACAAATGTATAAATTCTACTTACCAAAATATGCAGAAGCAATCAAGGATTCCTTTATGTCTCTAGTAACCTTAGCCCTGTTTACAAAATATCGCCATCTATTTAGAAGTGACAACTCTGGTGAGAGTTAAATTATGGAGTATTGATCATACTTTCCCTGTTAGGTTGTGGAGCCTATTTTCTTGTGAGAAAGTGTTAAAGACTGTACACTAAGAGTACTGTACACTTTCCATAGTTGTCTCGCCGGGTTCGGGGCTGGGTTGACAGTCCCTAGTAGCATGGGTTCGGGGGTGCAGCTCCTGATTTTTTTTGGCCTTAAAACGTGGCTGATATACCGGGAAACGTGCTTTTCTCATATGGGCGGGATTTTTGACCCATAGGTTAATGGGACGGTTTTGGTCCATGGTTTTAATACCCACGGTTTTGTAAAACTGGTTAAGCAGTTGTCTACTTATATGGTTTTATGCATATGGTAGGTATAATGTAACATTGTAGATGTGTTTTGAATTTGGGCGTGAATTCTATAGAGTTTGTTGAACATAGCTCCAAATAGATCTGAGTATTGTATTAAGAGAGTGGTGGCTTGTAATAAAATCTGAGCAAGTGATTCTTGGTGGACGTCGCCCAAATTGGGTGAACCACATTAAATACTGTCGCTTTGTGTTTTGTTATTTTGTTCTGTACTTTTATTTGAGATCTGTAATATTTTTGCATATTAGTTTCTACTATTGCGATTCTGTGAGGGATTATTCCGCATATTTTATCCCTTAATTCCTAACATTCCCAAGGTTTTCTTCATAAAATTTGTGCAAAAGAAGGATATCTCCATCTCCTTCATCAAACAAAGGTTACACTAAGGGTCCTCTCACCCTATTTGAAGAGGCACAACTTAAAGTAGTGAGGATAGATCAAATCCTCTTGAAGGTGCTACCCATCTCTCCACAATCTGAGTGACAAAGGGCCAATTAGATCTCATCCTCACCTACAAAACGACATACATTATGATCTATCTGTCTCTATGCTCCATGTCAAATCTGTGATGTTGCTCAGCCTGAAAAGGAGAACAAATTTGGATACCAACATTGGGTACTAATGGAAATGGATGCAACAGACCCGTGTCCCCCCATACCGCAACCTCCAACTCTCAACCCAAATGAGCACTCCCCAGAAGGCGGCAAAGAATATGAAGGCACCATAAAGGCAGAGCCCCTTTCTCCAACCAAACCCAACCATGTCCACGCCACCATTCATGACCTAGCTAATGTTCCCCCATTTCCTCTTAATGTAGCTAGTGGTGAGAAAATAAGTGGCCGAAGCACCAGATTTGTCCCCCACATGCACATTGGGGTATTTATTCTTCTGCTTACCTATCTTGTCGTCGCCACTAGGCTCACGACTCACAATGATGGCGTTACGATTTCTGTTCTTAGTGCTCGGCATGGTTTCATTCTTAGGACTCGACAAAATTTTATAATTGTTTTAATGCTAACTTATTATTATTTATGGTTCAATTCCACGTGATTCGAGTATGAAGTTGCAGAGAAAAATGGTATGTCATGTTTGATCGAAGCTTGTCGTCGAATAAAATTTGAGCTTGAGCTTCTGCTAGTGAAATCGACAACATGGAGGCGAGAGGGGCATTAAAGCTTACACTGACTAGTATTTCTATGAAATAATCTATTCCAACTAGTTAATCAGGGGAATATTTGGTAAAATAAAATAAAACATATATGAACATGGTAATGGCTCGCATGAGATATTTTAAATAATAAAATTTGGTGTACTATCTGGAAGAGTCATCCTTTTATAACCTCCTTACGATACTATCGCCCTATCATATTATGCTTGCCTCCATATGTACTTATATCACTTTTCATGTACTCTATAGTCTTCATCCATCTTTCTTAGCCTTCCCATATGAGTTCATGATGTTTCATTACCAAGAGCTGAAACAATTTACCATGGTCAATACCATCTAACTTTTATTTCTTACAGTCAAACGCATCAAGCATGGTTGATGTTGTCTCCTTAACAATGCAATGAATATTTATGTTTCGTATTTATAGTCTACATATTTTGAGTAAATATATCATGTCATACTCATCGATATTTTTTTTCCTACTTTTTCTTAAGAAGTTACTCATAAAATTTCCTTTAGGTTTTGAGGTTGGTTTTGCATATATTATGGAGTCTTCTCTTGGATCATTTTGCCTAGGATATTCAAGATTAAGAGAAAAATTTCATCTTTTCATGTTATTGTACTCCACATTAGTGCTCTCATAATGTATTGTTAATCATGGAAGGAAGTTAAGTTTCTACATGAAGATAGGTATCTCTAGCATTCATTTTGTGTCCACAACACATACCTACTTTACCAAGTGAAATTACGGATTCTCTTCACCTTCACAAGGTAATGTGTAATTGTGCACCCTTGGTTTGTTGAACCTTGAGAAAAACCTCCTTCTTTGAGTTGATTTGGAGCCATTCTTGCCTTGTGAGTTTTGATCATATTGTATCGTATTGTTAGTTATTTCGATTTCTGTAATTACTCGTGCATTTGTTTTTCATAACAAATCAAAACAAGAGAATTAGAAAATTTGGGGTTTCAAACCCTAAAGTCAGCTCCTCCCATGCTTCTTCTTTTGTGGGCCCACCTCCAAGTGGAAAAAGGGTAGTATTATTCCTTATTTTCATTATTTTCCAAATTGAATGATGTTAGTAGTCAAAAATTATCATTTTGATGCCTTTTGGAAAATATTTCATATGGAAAATTTTTGCATTAGAAAGAATTAAATGGTTTTTAAAACTTGTATCTTCCCCTGACGAAGATGATGGATGAGGCCCGGTTTGGTAGGAGGCCAATTCCCCCTCACAAATTAAACCATTGTGTTCTTCATTCTGTCTTGGTTCAAATGAGTATATGCACCACCCCCTTTCCCCTCATTTCTAGTATTTTTAAATCATGTTTGCAAAATTTAATTTAAATAAGCC
The DNA here is from genome assembly GCA_019776745.2 of Taxus chinensis. NCBI lineage: Eukaryota > Viridiplantae > Streptophyta > Pinopsida > Cupressales > Taxaceae > Taxus > Taxus chinensis. The sequence continues at coordinate 557,866,172 of CM034155.1, read as the reverse complement.
ATTATTTATGGGAAATTGTTTTTGCTATAACTTTTGATCAGTAGCTCAAATTTTAGCACTATTTCAGTGAAAAGTTCATGTTTTCTCGTGCTCCACATGATGGCCTCATTTATTTTTAAAAACACACTACATTATAAAGTGCCGCATTTTGGGGGGGGGGGGGGGGGCGGGGGTTCTTGTAAAACTCACTAGGGACTTGTACTTTTCGCACTAAGTTATAAAGTGCCATCTGAGATAATTTTGGGGGTTTATATGCAATATGGAGTTTCACCATTATGTTTATATGCTCGAAAATGAGAAATTTCTGTCTTAGAAGACATGCATTCTCAATGATTGCACTATGTACGATTTGTTCCCCTACCTCCATGGTCTTGTTCCTGAGCCTAATGAGCCTCTACAGAAGAATGAGTGGTTTAACCAAAATGATGATGACTATGGACTTCTTGGTCTTACTTTTAATAGGAATACATTGTGTTTGTTTGAGTACATTGAATTCCCTTTCACTACCTAGACCATTATCTGACAACTTTAAGGAGACCTTGTTTCACTATTTGAGACCTATGCTTCCTTGGACTACTATACTGCCCCCATAGATTCTCCCCATTCTCACATCCCTTTCATTGTTGAGTGTTCTTCTACACCTTTTTCCACTCATGAGTCCCATGTTGACCTTTTGCCACATGATCTTACCATTGAGCAAACTCTCCGTATTGTTTCCTCCATAAATCATTGTCGTCTATGTTCATGCTTCCATTCACTCTCCACAATAGTGTTTTATTGGAGAACCTTAGTCTGAGATATATGTGACCATTTCCTATTTTAATCCATTTCATCTTAATTACTCAGTTGATGACACTCCACATACACCAGTTGCTACCTTTGAGTTTAGTGTTGCTTCATATTGGAATTCCACTAGCTCTTCACAACAATCTTCTCCTCCTACTTCATGTTGTGATGTTAATACATTGTTGTCAGACATTGATCTCATTGAGTAACCCCATCGGGATGAATATCTTCTCAATCTGAGTTGTCTATTTATGGAATTCCACTTGTGTTGCATTACAAGAATATACTCCAATTGAGCCATCACATATTCTGGAGGACCCATTCATCTCTATTATTGGGAGTACCCACCTTGGGACATTTTCCATTTCCACTATTTAAAATATTTTTAATGATCCACCTCTTCTTGTGGATCCCTTTGTGAGGGTTATTGGGACCCTATTATCTTCCCTTTTTGACATGTTTACTACAGTGGAATTAACATTATCTTTTGTGCACATGTTTTCCATACGTATGCCACCTTTCAGTTACAGACTAGATGTAAATATCATAGAACTACAAACTTCTTCTTCCTTTGTGGAGTGGGAAGAATTTCAGTGCTCCTTTTCTATCCTTCCCAAGGGCAAGAATGTTATTCCGTGCAGGTGGATTTTCTTCAGGCTATATGCAAAAGACCACATCATCGACACTCTTCTTAGGAGACCTTTTTGTCCTCACTTATTTCTCTCTCTACTCTAGGGATGATCATTGTATGTGGGTACCTCATCAGGTCGAGTTACCAGGACCCACCAACACCACTACTTCTTCTTCTCCATCTTTCTTGAGTGAGTTTTGTGTCTCTTTTGGAGGGAGTATTTTCCCACTAGGTTTTCTTTTTTTCTCCACTTTATGAGAGATTTGAATTGTACATGGGTACCTCATCAGGCCTTATTTCCAGCACCCACTTTCCTTTTCACTACCCACCTAAGTTGTGCTTATGGGGGTGTTAGTGTAGGATATTTATTTTCCTTGTATTTGTTTGTTAACTTGGAACTTTCCTACAATTCATGTCTTGCATCATTCACCAGTGCAATCTTCGAACAAATAGATATGTGGCACTTCTCTGATATTGTAAAAGGTTTTTATATAACAATTTTATATTGTACCCTCCACAAATGTGTCAATATTTTATTGAACAAAACATTTCTTATGCTGCTGCACAATATTGACACACACACATTCATGTTTTCATAGATATTTATTGCAGAGTATTGTGCAAATCCATCCTGTAATGCTTGCACATATTTCTACGCACCCCAAAATACTTGTATTTTGTCTCAAAGCATTATGTAGTCACCTTCTCATTGAAAAATATCTTCACATTTTTTGTATGCAACTAAAAATTGAGTCCTATGATTCCCTGAATACTTTGTAACACTTTCACCCATCCTAGGACACACAAAACCTGGAAAACCTTGTACACACTCCCAGAACTTAACCAATTTACAAAGTACATTAAATAATTTATTTATCACATTGATTGACACTAGATGTCTCTAATCACCACATCATGGAATATAAATGTTCAATCCATACCTAAAATTCCCTTAATGTGATAACACTAATTGGGAAAAGTTAAGGAGAACCCAAGTGAGATCATGCATATTTACACCATATGTCCTAAATCAACACCCTATATTCTTCATATAGCCCAATATAAGTTCTAAAGGATTTGTAGGTTACATTCACACCAATTTGGACCAAGTATCAAAGATCAGGATATCATATAATTAATCACATAGAAGATTGTGTGCACCATGTTAGTAATTCTCCCTTCACTTAAATTAGTGCACACAGTTATAATTTTCCCCTCATTCACTAAGTGTGCAAGTGAAATTTTAGGGAATCACTAAGGATCAATCCAAGCACAAATAAAATATCAGGAAGTGTAAAACCTATTACGTATGGAATTCATAGATTCATCCATTGAAGAAGTCACCAGTTTACAAAATTGCACATGCACCAAAGGAGAATATAAATGTGCATTACATTTTGACAAACTTATATGCACACAATTATATGTTATAAGTGAGAGGTACACAAAAATGTCACACTAACTTGGAGGTAAGTTAGAGTGCTTGAAAATTATGGTGCCACATTCAACTAGATTATTCTAAGGTATTAGCTGAGTATATGCCATGTCAGATGTAATTGTCTAATTTGAATGTAAAATTTGACTTATCTACACAAACACACCATATTACCTTTGAATTTGTAAAATATGAGCATAACATGTCTACTTTTTTTATTGATCCTCTCACCATCAAACGAGTAATTCCTTATAGAATAGGATGTTTTTTTTGACATGATAGGCCTTTTGGATGGTCAAATTAGAATTATAATGAAATATCTATCTACTATGTAATTTTATATTGTTAAATCTATGTTATAGTGAGCGTATGACCATTAATGTTTTTAAAGGATGTTCATCTAGGATATCCCTATTAATACAAAAATTGAATGTAGAGGTCATTGAATCTAAAATAAAAAAAGGTTTTGAGATTTTTATTTGCATTTTATTTCCTCACTTGCATTGTAATGAAATTACTAGTATAATTTAGATTATGAGCAGCAATAGAACAAAAAATAACACAATATTTCAGAATAATGATCTCAATATGCAATTGTAATAGCTTCGCCACTTCGAGGGGGCAACCTCTAAACCATATAATAAGACGCAAAGGCTTAAATGATAATGAACTACTACCTACAATCCTCTATATATACTATTCATATGTTATGGCCATCACCCAGGCCGACCTATTAAGCATGAGAGAGTATAAATGATTTAATAAAATGATATGGTAAGCCACAAGTCGGCTATTCATATCCTAATACAAGCAATAGGTTAAGGGTGTAACATGCCCTTCCCCTTCAAACCAATGTTGTGCTCAACATTGAATAATCCTGGATGTTGCTGCAGAAAACCTTCATCCTCCCAGGTGGCATCTTCTATGCTCAGATTCTTCCACTTGATCAGATATTCCTTAATGTCTCTAGTTCTCAGCCTCTTAGTATGTGTTTGGAGAATATTCTCTTGCTCCAAAATGATTCTTCCTTCCTTGTCAAGTTATGGTAACTCTGTCTGGGCTTCAAATTTCTGTCCAATAACCTTCTTCAGGCATGAAACATGGAAAACTGGGTGTATGTGTGAAGATGGAGGAAACTCTTGTTTATAAGCAACATTGCCATTTTTTTGTAGAACCTGATAAGGGCCACAGTATTTAGGAGAAATTTTGTTGTTCTTTTTCTATTTCTTTAGAGACATCTATTTGTAAGGCTAGAGACGTACAAAAACCCAATCACCAATTTCAAAATGCCTTTCACTACGATGTTGATCTACTTGTTGTTTCATCCTGTTTTGTGCTAATGCTAAATTCTCCTTCAAACTAGCCAAAACTTGTTGTTGATGTTGAATGTGTTCCTCAAAATCTCTGACCTTAGTTTGCACCCTCAAGGAGGAAGCGATAGAAGGTGGATGGTAACCATATAATGCTAAAAATGGGGTCATTTGAGAAGAGATATGAAAATATTTGTTATACCACCATTCTACAAGTGATAGCCATTTAATCCATCTTTCCTACTTATCTGATACAAAACAACGTAGATACCCCTCTAAACATTTGTTGACCACTTCCATTTGCCCATTAGTTTGAGGATGATAAGATGAACTGTGAGCTAGCTAAGTTCCCAAACATGAAAATAATTCTGTCCAAAAATTACTTTTGGAAATAGGATCACAATCACTTAGAATTATCTTTGGGGTTCCATGTAGCCTTTGAATTGTCTCCAAAAAAATAGCTGCGACTGTACTAGCTACAAATGGATGTGATAAGGCAAAAAAATGGGCATATTTTGTTAGCCTATCCACAATCACAAAAATAAAATTCTCACCCTCTGAACAAGGCAATCCATTGATGAAATCTATGGAGACCTCCTCCCATCTCTGGCTAGGAATTGGTAAGGTTTGCAACAGACCTGGTGTCTTAATTGTTTCCCCTTTGTTCTGTTGGCACACTAAACACTCTGATACAAAATTTTGTACATCCCCCTTGAGTCCTTCCCAAAAGAATTCTCTTTTTATTCTATGATATGTCTTCAAAAACCCAGAGTGTCCTCCAATGGGCAAGGCATGTAGCTCAGCAAGAATCTTATGCTTCAACTCAGAATCTTTACTCAAGTATAACTTGTCCTTGTACCATATGGCATTACTTTTCCACTCAAATTTTTTAGATGTCATAGATCTTTGCTTGATATTTTGTATTAGAGATTTTGTATCCTTGTCTTGATCCCATTCCAATCCTGCTTCATCCACCCAATCAGCTATCAACATGGACATTCCACATAGTAAGGCATCTGTGGATGTATCCCTTCTCGACAATGCATCAACTACTACATTTTCGTTTACCCTTTTTGTATATGATTTCAAAATCATAACCCAAAATTTTTGTTACCCACTTTTGTTGTTCCTCAGATGATAACCTTTGCTCTAAAAATTATTTGAGACTATCATGATCATTTTTTACCTTGAAGTGTCTACTCATGAGATAGGGCCCCCATTGCTTGACCGTATGAAGAATAGCCATCATTTCTTTCTCATAGACCAGTTTGAGTAGATATTTTCCTTTGAATTGGAGACTCTCAAATGAAATTGGTCTTCCTTCTTACATTATAAATTCTCCCAATCCTGATCCTAAAGCGTCACATTCAACAATGAAGGTTTTTGAGAAGTTAGGAGTGGCCAAAACTAGGGTGCTGCATAAGGCTTGCTTCAGCTGCTCAAAGGATTTAGTGGCTAAGTCTGTCCAATGGAAGGCATCCTTCTTTAACAATGCAGGGAGTGGGGTTGCTATTCTACCATATCCCCACACAAATCTTCTGTAGTACCCTGTTAGTCCTAGGAACCCATGAAGATTTTTGAGATTTTTGGGTATTGGCCATTCCACCATAGCTTTGATCTTCTGAGGATCAACTTTCACACGTTCATGGGATACAATGTGACCCAAGTACTCTACCTCTTGTAAAAAAAAAGAACATTTAGATGGCTTGGCATAGAGAGTATGTTTCTCCAAAACTTCCAACACTTTATATATATGTTGTAAGTGTTCTTCCCATGTCTTACTGTAAATCAATATGTCATCAAAGAAAACTAATACAAATTTTCTTAAAAATGGCTTGAAAACAATGTTCATCAAGCTTTGAAAGGTTGAAGGTGCATTTGTAAGACCAACATGTATTACCAAAAACTCTAATGGCCCTCATGAATTTAGAAAGTTGTTTTATGAACACCTTCCTCTTTTATTCTAATTTGATGGTACCCCGAACGAAGATCTAATTTTGTGAAATAAGTAGCACCATGCAATTCATCAAGTAAATCATCAATTACTGGAATATGAAACTTATCTTTGATGGTATACTTGTTGATTTCTCAGTAATCTAGACACATCCTCCATGTTTCATCCTTCTTATGTACCATGACCACTGGGGAAGAATAGGCACTCTGACTAGGCCTGATGGTACTTGCCTTTAGCATTTCCTGAACCATTTTCTCGATCTCACTTTTTTGGGAATATGGGTATCTGTATGGTCTGATGTTAGGTGTTTGGATCCCTAGAATCAATTGAATGGCATGATCATGATCCCTAACTAGTGGTAGTCCCTTTGGAATTGCATCAAAAATAGATGAGTGAACATCAACAATCTTCTGAAGATCAGGTGGCATTGAAGACTCTATTTTTGTACTTCTATGGAAAATAACTTTGCTATAAATCCATCTACTCATTTTTTGAGAACCTTCTGCATCTGATGAGAGCTAATAATATGTGGAGACTTAGCTACCATCCCATTCAATTGTATTCTCCTTTCATCTGAATGAAATCACATGAACAATTCTTAGAAATTCATCTCTATAGTACCTAAGGTTGTGAGCCATCAGACACCCAAAACAATATCTGCCCCTCCCATAGAAATAGAAAACATAGGTGAGTATAACATGTACTCTCCCATGGAAAGATTTATACTATGACATTTTCATGTGTGCTTGACTATCCCACCACCCACCATCATAACTTGCATTTATGGAGCTGGGTAAATAAAACAATTGAGGCAGGAAGCTAACTTACTATTTATGAAGTTATGAGTAATTCCCGAGTCAATCAACACTGTCACCTTTTGTTTTTTGAGATATCCAATAACCTTGAGTGTTTGAGGAGTACTAATACCTGACAATGCATGGCAAGAAATTGTAGGTTGGTGATCCTCTAATTCCTCTTCTACTGGTTCCTCAACCTCTCCTATAATTTCAACATCCTCATCATCCTCATTACCTCCATCAATATAGAAAAACTTCTTCTCAGCACATTTGTGTCCAGGTCCATATTTACTATCACATTTAAAGCATAATCATTTTTCTCTCTTTTCTTCCATTTGTTGAGGAGTCAGTCTAATTGGCCTAGAAAATGAAGGGGAAGAGATACTACGGTCTTTAGTGTTAATGAAAGGCAACCTCCTACTACAAAGAACTTTTTCCTCTGCTCTACGTTCCATGATAATAGAATTAGAAAGCTTGAGTGGATTAAACATACATACCTCATGCTCAATGTGATCCTTAAGACCCCCAAGAAATAGGTCATTTAGATTCTCTTCTAGTATATTCTCCACCCTTGAGGATAGGTTCTGGAATTGATGCACATAATCTTTGACTGATCCTATTTATCATAACTTTGCTAATTGACTAAAGTAGTTCTCTGAAACACTGGAACTATAGTGAAATTGCAACTCCTCGGTAAAAAATATCCAAGTGACACCGATACCATTCTTATGCCTCTGAGCACATAACCATCGATACCAAATGAATTATTCTGGTTTAAGATGCAAGGATACCAAAGTCACATTTTGTCTTGATGGTTTTTGATGTAGCTCAAAGAAGTTATCCATTTGATTTATCCAATTCAGGGGATCTTTACCATCAAATTGGTGCATATCCACTTTCGGCATCATGTTCCGTGGTTGCGAATAAGTTGGATTCTGATTGGGCTGGAAAAGTGATCCAACATGGTTATTTTGTCCATGATTTTGAATTGAAGATCCTCCTTAGTTGATATGGGATGGATTTAGGCCATATTATTTACCCTTTTCATGTTGCATGATATCATCCAATCGATGATTGATTTGGGCTATGTCTCCTTTAGAGGCCATCTCAGATTGTACATTTTGCAGTTCATACTCAAGTTGGCTCACCTTATGATCAACTGAAGTAAAACCTAGTGCTGAGGGATCTATATTTACCCCATCTAAATCCATCTCTTCAATCATTATCTCATCTTTATCTGGGGTTTTACTCGGAATTACCGGATTCTTTTTTTCTCTTGTGGAAGGCCCCGCTATGATATCAAACCTTAGGGTTTTGGGTTTTGATACAAATCCGGTCGAACAGGAAAAAACATAGAAAATATACTAATCCTATTTGTTTAAGAGATTTTCGAAAATGTAAAGAACGTGAAAAAATTCCACAATTTGCACCCTAGGGAGTGATTTTATGAAAAAACATAAATTTGTAATAACTTGTGCAAAATAAATCAAAAGAGTCTAAAATTTTCAGGGAACCTTACCTGAAATGTTTTGCAACTCTGGTAAAAATATCTCTTGCCAATTTTCTTTGGTTGAAAATATATTGTCGAAACAAAAAATTAGGGTTTTTGCCCTAATTTTAGCCCAGATCGCAACTTTGATACCACTTGTAATGAAATTACTAGTATAATTAAGATTATGAGCAGCAATAGAACACAAAATAACACAATATTTTAGAATAATTATTTGAATATGCAATTGTAATAGCTTCACCACTTTGAGGGGGCAACCTCCAAACCATATAATAAGACTCAAATGCTCAAATGATAATGAACTACTACCTACAATCCTCTATATATACTATTCATATGTTATGGCCATCACCCAAGCTGACCGATTAAGCATGAGAAAGTATAAATTATATAATAAAATGATATGGTAAGCCACATGTTGGCTAATAATATCCTAATACAAGCAATAGGTTAAGGGCGTAGCATGTATATCCATGTTCTTAGCCTGAGTTAACTTCTATGTGTAGACAAAAAATCATGCACTTTGGGTAATTATTATTCTTTATTACATACTACTATTCATATGATTCCCAAATAAGAAAATTACTAATTAACCAGTGTATTTGGCCACCTTTCTTTACTTTCTACTGCCTTGCACCCTTACTTTCTCATTCTTCCATTTTAAACCTCGACATTTTTCATCCTAGACACTAGTGCCTTGCTAGAATGCCATAACCAAGCACCCTCATGCCCTCTAGGCGCCCCTGACCTTAGTTTACTTTGTTCATACTTTTCAGGTCCTTTATAGTAGTTTGAACATCTTATATTTTTGGTAGTCGGCCTTTTCGGGGTTAATTACGAAATTGAAGAAAGCATTCATATAAATATAAAGTTATGTGATCATAATAAAGGACCAAACACTAAGCATTAGCTATCACCACCTAAGGTTGCATCCATCAAGTATTTAAGAGCTCCATTGCATCCATTTAGTTCCATCCAAGGGATACAAGGGTTGTTTATTCTGCATACACTTCATCAGAGGGAATTTCATTCTATTCCATATACACATCTATTACATTTCTATACATCTATCTACTTTTCTCACTATCAAGTGTGACACACATAAGCACCACTTGGGGCACAATTCCAAAAACACACACACACACACACATAGAATTACATTGGGTATGAGATGTGGTGTAATGCTCAGTCATAAGATCACCATTGTGATAGCTGAGGACAACCCAATCCCTCATTCTGTATCTTTCATTTTTAGGATTTGATGTCTCTTTGAGGGTTTTGTAGGTCATTACTTCATTGCAGGTTTCCAATGACTTTGGTGATTATTATATGATTTCATAGCTAACAAAGGTGAAAAATAATGAATACCTCATGACCAATCAGAGGTGAATTTATGAACACTTATGTAGATATATGTGCTATGAAATAGGTCTAGGGCACCCGCAGGTGCCTGTATCCCTCTCCAGGTGCCCCATTCCTAGAAGATCATTAGCTCAGACACTTTTCTAAGGATTTGTATGAAATTCCTACATCTTTGTTCATCTGGTCAGAAATTTGGAACAGTTTAGATTTCACTATGAACCAAATAAGGCTCTTCTTACCCTCTTTCCAACTAGGGTTTAACATTTTATTTCTTATTTTTCTTGGGTTAATTTTTGTACTTACTAACTATATTTAATTACTGCTACAATAGAAATTAGATTAGGAACATATTTATAGATTTATCTTAATCATTTGGTGAACCCGTCTCTTTCACGCTTAGGATCATTATTTCTCTTTTCTCATGGATGATTCATTTTCTCAAGTCTCCTTGCTTCATTTACTTAAAATGCACCCATATTTTCAAGATGATCTTTATAAAACCCTAGTGACTATGTATCTCCTTGTCAACATGTTTCCATCACAATTCAGTGCCATCTTTGATCATCTCTCTAATGAAACTATTAGTTATAATTCCAATTAATCAATTTGGAAGTCTATTCAAGATTTTATTTATTTATTTCAAGATAAATTTCAGGCTATGGAATCCAAGATTACAACCTTAAAATCTTAAATCCAACATCTTAAGAATGTTTCTTAGGGTCATGCTAGTCATTCTTCTCATTCTCATTCTATGTCTTTTACATTTTATTATATTAGTGAGCCTCAATTCTTGCCATTACCAGAGGCTCTTGTGTTTGATCAAAATGCTAAGCAACATAACATTCTTACTAAGCTCCTTAATCATCAATTAATCATTTTGCCAAATACTCATTGTTACCCTCCTTATTGGCTGATCAAATATCATGGTCTCCTATTTTGAGCTTATCATCAAATTAACATACATAATGACAATGATTGATATTCTTTACAACAAATAATCAAGAATCTTGAGCATCAAGGTTTTATCTCATCCACTGCACAATGTCATTTTACATCATCCTCTCCAATTGTTAAATCTTAATGGGTTCCTAAATCTGGTTCATCTATATCTAATGAGGATCATTCCATTGTTTCTAAGGTTCATGTACGACTAAGAGTTAACATGTGACCTTCAGGTGCACTCAACCTCCTGAGCTCGTGTAGGGAAAAATGATGTGGAAGATTGTGGGAATGTAGATGGGCAACTATAGGAGAATCAGGGACTAAGATCGAGTAGTGTGATTTCCTAATAGCTCAGTTGGCCAAAGGGGAATCAGAGGTTATGCATGGGTAATTGAATTCCCTATGGTTTGATTACTTGGTTTTATCTACTTACTTTAAAGGACATTAATTAAATAAAGGGAATAAAATAATAAAATAAAATCAGCTAATGTAATCTAATATTTTTGTATTTTATACTTTCTAGAAAAAAAGAAATATATAAACAAACTAATTTCTTCTGATTTAACTCAATTACTTCAATAATACATCTAAACAAGTAATTAACTGGTTTTAGTTATTTCCCTGTGCTAGATGTATTTAACCTACTCTAAATAAAACAAATATGTTTACAATTATAATTGTAGATTTAAATCCTTTGTTCCACTTCAAAGACACAAGAAGAAGTAAAATATTCTTAGAAGCGCTTCATTCCCTGAAAATTCCCCAGTAGAAGTAAATAATGATTATGTTAGGAAATTCATATTAATGTTTATGTTAGGAAATAAGAGATAAAATATGCGGAATAATCGTCACAGAATCCAGAATCGTAACAGTAGAAACTAATATGCATAAATTATTACAGATCTCAAATAAAGTTGCAGAATAAAATAACACAACACAAAGAGACAGTATTTAACGTGGTTCACCCAATTTGGGCTACGTCCACAAAGAAACACTTGCTCAGATTTTATTACAAGCCACCAATCTCTCAATACAATACCCAGATCCGTTTGGAGCTATGCTCAACAAACTCTACAGAATTCACAGCCGAATTCAAAGCACATCTACAATGTTCTTCCTTTTCTCTATCATATGCATAAAACCATATAAATAGACAACTACTTAAGCAGTTTTACAAAACAGTGGGTATCAAAACCATGGGAAAAACCCATCCCATAAACCTATGGGTCAAAAATCTCATCCATATGAGAAGAGCACATTTCCCGATATGTCAGGTGCATTTTTTCGAGGCCAAAAAAAATATTTATGCCTAAATTATTTTTTTTCGGGGGCTGCGCCCCCAAACCCCTACTACCAAGCAATACCACCCCTGGACCTCCACTCGGGGCCCGGCCTAGCCCCAAACCCTGACAAGGATACATGAAAAGTGTACAGTACTCTTAGTGTACAGTCTTCAACACTTTCACACACGAAAACAGGCTCCATAACCTAACAATCTCCCACTTGGAGACTAGGTTTCCTCTGAGCAAGCTTCTCAACCCTTCACTAGTTTCTGTGAAGACCAACCAAAGCTGAACACAACTTTAGTTTTTCCCTTGTGACCACCTTGGTTATCATGTCTACAGGATTCTGACTGGTATGAATCTTCTCCAACTTCAACTTCTCTTCCTCCAAACCCCTACTACCAAGCACTGCCACCCCTGGACCTCCACTCGGGGCCCGGCCTAGCCCCAAACCCTGACAAGGATACATGAAAAGTGTACAGTACTCTTAGTGTACAGTCTTCAACACTTTCACACATGAAAACAAGCTCCATAATCTAACAATCTCCCACTTGTAGACTAGGTTTCCTCTGAGCAAGCTTCTCAACCCTTCACTAGTTTCTGTGAAGACCAACCAAAGCTGAACACAACTTTAGTTTTTCCCTTGTGACCACCTTGGTTATCATGTCTACAGGATTCTGACTGGTATGAATCTTCTCCAACTTCAATTAATCATTTTGCCAAATACTCATTGTTACCCTCCTTATCGGCTGATCAAATATCATGGTCTCCTATTTTGAGCTTATCATCAAATTAACATACATAATGACAATGATTGATATTCTTTACAACAAATAATCAAGAATCTTGAGCATCAAGGTTTTATCTCATCCACTGCACAATGTCATTTTACATCATCCTCTCCAATTGTTAAATCTTAATGGGTTCCTAAATCTGGTTCATCTATATCTAATGAGGATCATTCCATTGTTTCTAAGGTTCATGTACGACTAAGAGTTAACATGTGACCTTCAGGTGCACTCAACCTCCTGAGCTCGTGTAGGGAAAAATGATGTGGAAGATTGTGGAAGTGTAGATGCGCAACTATAGGAGAATCAGGGACTAAGATCGAGTAGTGTGATTTCCTAATAGCTGAGTTGGCCAAAGGGGAATCAGAGGTTATGCATGGGTAATATGAATTCCCTATGGTTTGATTACTTGGTTTTATCTACTTACTTTAAAGGACATTAATTAAATAAAGGGAATAAAATAATAAAATAAAATCAGCTAATGTAATCTAATATTTTTGTATTTTATACTTTCTAGAAAAAAAGAAATATATAAACAAACTAATTTCTTCTGATTTAACTCAATTACTTCAATAATACATCTAAACAAGTAATTAACTGGTTTTAGTTATTTCCCTGTGCTAGATGTATTTAACCTACTCTAAATAAAACAAATATGTTTACAATTATAATTGTAGATTTAAATCCTTTGTTCCACTTCAAAGACACAAGAAGAAGTAAAATATTCTTAGAAGCGCTTCATTACCTGAAAATTCCCTAGTAGAAGTAAATAATGATTATGTTAGGAAATTAATATTAATGTTTATGTTAGGAAATAAGAGATAAAATATGCGGAATAATCGTCACAGAATCCAGAATCGTAACAGTAGAAACTAATATGCATAAATTATTACAGATCTCAAATAAAGTTGCAGAATAAAATAACACAACACAAAGAGACAGTATTTAACGTGGTTCACCCAATTTGGGCTACGTCCACCAAGAAACACTTGCTCAGATTTTATTACAAGCCACCAATCTCTCAATACAATACCCAGATCCGTTTGGAGCTATGCTCAACAAACTCTACAGAATTCACAGCCGAATTCAAAGCACATCTACAATGTTCTTCCTTTTCTCTATCATATGCATAAAACCATATAAATAGACAACTACTTAAGCAGTTTTACAAAACTGTGGGTATCAAAACCATGGGAAAGACCCATCCCATAAACCTATGGGTCAAAAATCTCATCCATATGAGAAGAGCACATTTCCCGATATGTCAGGTGCATTTTTTCGAGGCCAAAAAAAAAATTATGCCTAAATTTTTTTTTTTCGGGGGCTGCGCCCCCAAACCCCTACTACCAAGCAATACCACCCCTGGACCTCCACTCGGGGCACGGCCTAGCCCCAAACCCTGACAAGGATACATGAAAAGTGTACAATACTCTTAGTGTACAGTCTTCAACACTTTCACACATGAAAACAGGCTCCATAACCTAACAATCTCCCACTTGGAGACTAGGTTTCCTCTGAGCAAGCTTCTCAACCCTTCACTAGTTTCTGTGAAGACCAACCAAAGCTGAACACAACTTTAGTTTTTCCCTTGTGACCACCTTGGTTATCATGTCTACAGGATTCTGACTTGTATGAATCTTCTCCAACTTCAACTTCTCTTCCTCCAAACCCCTACTACCAAGCATTGCCACCCCTGGACCTCCACTCGGGGCCCGGCCTAGCCCCAAACCCTGACAAGGATACATGAAAAGTGTACAGTACTCTTAGTGTACAGTCTTCAACACTTTCACACATGAAAACAGGCTCCATAACCTAACAATCTCCCACTTGTAGACTAGGTTTCCTCTGAGCAAGCTTCTCAACCCTTCACTAGTTTCTGTGAAGACCAACCAAAGTTGAACACAACTTTAGTTTTTCCCTTGTGACCACCTTGGTTATCATGTCTACAGGATTCTGACTGGTATGAATCTTCTCCAACTTCAATTAATCATTTTGCCAAATACTCATTGTTACCCTCCTTATCGGCTGATCAAATATCATGGTCTCCTATTTTGAGCTTATCATCAAATTAACATACATAATGACAATGATTGATATTCTTTACAACAAATAATCAAGAATCTTGAGCATCAAGGTTTTATCTCATCCACTACACAATGTCATTTTACATCATCCTCTCCAATTGTTAAATCTTAATGGGTTCCTAAATCTGGTTCATCTATATCTAATGAGGATCATTCCATTGTTTCTAAGGTTCATGTACGACTAAGAGTTAACATGTGACCTTCAGGTGCACTCAACCTCTTGAGCTCGTGTAGGGAAAAATGATGTGGAAGATTGTGGGAGTGTAGATGCGCAACTATAGCAGAATCAGGGACTAAGATCGAGTAGTGTGATTTCCTAATAGCTGAGTTGGCCAAAGGGGAGTCAGAGGTTATGCATGGGTAATATGAATTCCCTATGGTTTGATTACTTGGTTTTATCTACTTACTTTAAAGGACATTAATTAAATAAAGGGAATAAAATAATAAAATAAAATCAGCTAATGTAATCTAATATTTTTGTAATTTATACTTTCTAGAAAAAAAGAAATATATAAACAAACTAATTTCTTCTGATTTAACTCAATTACTTCAATAATACATCTAAACAAGTAATTAACTGGTTTTAGTTATTTCCTTGTGCTAGATGTATTTAACCTACTCTAAATAAAACAAATATGTTTACAATTATAATTGTAGATTTAAATCCTTTGTTCCACTTCAAAGACACAAGAAGAAGTAAAATATTCTTAGAAGCGCTTCATTCCCTGAAAATTCCCCAGTAGAAGTAAATAATGATTATGTTAGGAAATTAATATTAATGTTTATGTTAGGAAATAAGAGATAAAATATGCGGAATAATCGTCACAGAATCCAGAATCGTAACAGTAGAAACTAATAAGCATAAATTATTACAGATCTCAAATAAAGTTGCAGAATAAAATAACACAACACAAAGAGACAGTATTTAATGTGGTTCACCCAATTTGGGCTACGTCCACCAAGAAACACTTGCTCAGATTTTATTACAAGCCATCAATCTCTCAATACAATACCCAGATCCGTTTGGAGCTATGCTCAACAAACTCTGCAGAATTCACAGCCGAATTCAAAGCACATCTACAATGTTCTTCCTTTTCTCTATCATATGCATAAAACCATATAAATAGACAACTACTTAAGCAATTTTACAAAACTGTGGGTATAAAAACCATGGGAAAAACCCATCCCATAAACCTATGGGTCAAAAATCTCATCCATATGAGAAGAGCACATTTCCCGATATGTCAGGTGCATTATTTCGAGGCCAAAAAAAAATTTATGCCTAAACTTTTTTTTTTCGGGGGCTGTGCCCCCAAACCCCTACTTCCAAGCAATACCACCCCTGGACCTCCACTCGGGGCCCGGCCTAGCCCCAAACCCTGACAAGGATACATGAAAAGTGTACAGTACTCTTAGTGTACAGTCTTCAACACTTTCACACATGAAAACAGGCTCCATAACCTAACAATCTCCCACTTAGAGACTAGGTTTCCTCTGAGCAAGCTTCTCAACCCTTCACTAGTTTTTGTGAAGACCAACCAAAGCTGAACACAACTTTAGTTTTTCCCTTGTGACCACCTTGGTTATCATGTCTACAGGATTCTGACTGGTATGAATCTTCTCCAACTTCAACTTCTCTTCCTCCAAACCCCTACTACCAAGCACTGCCACCCCTGGACCTCCACTCGGGGCCCGGCCTAGCCCCAAACCCTGACAAGGATACATGAAAAGTGTACAGTACTCTTAGTGTACAGTCTTCAACACTTTCACACATGAAAACAGGCTCCATAACCTAACAATCTCCCACTTGTAGACTAGGTTTCCTCTGAGCAAGCTTCTCAACCCTTCACTAGTTTCTGTGAAGACCAACCAAAGCTGAACACAACTTTAGTTTTTCCCTTGTGACCACCTTGGTTATCATGTCTATAGGATTCTGACTGGTATGAATCTTCTCCAACTTCAATTAATCATTTTGCCAAATACTCATTGTTACCCTCCTTATCGGCTGATCAAATGTCATGGTCTCCTATTTTGAGCTTATCATCAAATTAACATACATAATGACAATGATTGATATTCTTTACAACAAATAATCAAGAATCTTGAGCATCAAGGTTTTATCTCATCCACTGCACAATGTCATTTTACATCATCCTCTCCAATTGTTAAATCTTAATGGGTTCCTAAATCTGGTTCATCTATATCTAATGAGGATCATTCCATTGTTTCTAAGGTTCATGTACGACTAAGAGTTAACATGTGACCTTCAGGTGCACTCAACCTCCTGAGCTCGTGTAGTGAAAAATGATGTGGAAGATTGTGGGAATGTAGATGGGCAACTATAGGAGAATCAGGGACTAAGATCGAGTAGTGTGATTTCCTAATAGCTGAGTTGGCCAAATGGGAATCAGAGGTTATGCATGGGTAATATGAATTTCCTATGGTTTGATTACTTGGTTTTATCTACTTACTTTAAAGGACATTAATTAAATAAAGGGAATAAAATAATAAAATAAAATCAGCTAATGTAATCTAATATTTTTGTATTTTATACTTTCTAGAAAAAATGAAATATATAAACAAACTAATTTCTTCTGATTTAACTCAATTACTTCAATAATAAATCTAAACAAGTAATTAACTGGTTTTAGTTATTTCCCTGTGCTAGATGTATTTAACCTACTCTAAATAAAACAAATATGTTTACAATTACAATTGTAGATTTAAATCCTTTGTTCCACTTCAAAGACACAAGAAGAAGTAAAATATTCTTAGAAGCGCTTCATTCCCTGAAAATTCCCCAGTAGAAGTAAATAATGATTATGTTAGAAAATAAGAGATAAAATATGCGGAATAATCGTCACAGAATCCAGAATCGTAACATTAGAAACTAATATGCATAAATTATTACAGATCTCAAATAAAGTTGCAGAATAAAATAACACAACACAAAGAGACAGTATTTAACGTGGTTCAACCAATTTGGGCTACATCCACCGAGAAACACTTGCTCAGATTTTATTACAAGCCACCAATCTCTCAATACAATACCCAGATCCGTTCTGAGCTATGCTCAACAAACTCTACAGAATTCACAGCCGAATTCAAAGCACATCTACAATGTTCTTCCTTTTCTCTATCATATGCATAAAACCATATAAATAGACAACTACTTAAGCAGTTTTACAAAACTGTGGGTATCAAAACCATGGGAAAAACCCATCCCATAAACCTATGGGTCAAAAATCTCATCCATATGAGAAGAGCACATTTCCCGATATGTCAGGTGCATTTTTTCGAGGCCAAAAAAAAAAATTATGCCTAATTTTTTTTTTTTCGGGGGCTGTGCCCCCAAACCCCTACTACCAAGCAATACCACCCCTGGACCTCCACTCGGGGCCCGGCCTAGCCCCAAACCCTGACAAGGATACATGAAAAGTGTACAGTACTCTTAGTGTACAGTCTTCAACACTTTCACACATGAAAACAGGCTCCATAACCTAACAATCTCCCACTTAGAGACTAGGTTTCCTCTGAGCAAGCTTCTCAACCCTTCACTAGTTTCTGTGAAGACCAACCAAAGCTGAACACAACTTTAGTTTTTCCCTTGTGACCACCTTGGTTATCATGTCTACAGGATTCTGACTGGTATGAATCTTCTCCAACTTCAACTTCTTTTCCTCCAAAGCTGTCCTGATGAAATGGTACCTTAATTGTATATGCTTTGTCCTAGAGTGGAAAGTAGAGTTCTTAGCTAGGTGTATAGCACTCTCACTATCACTATGCAACTTTCCTTCCTCTTGCTTATGCCCCAACTCTTCAAGTAATTGATGTAACCAAATCGTTTCCTTGCTTGCCTCTGTGGCAGCAACATACTCATCCTCCCTAGTTGACAAAGCCACCAACTTGTGTAGTCGTGAAATCCAGCTTACTACTGTTCCATCTACAGTGTAAACATAACATGTTGTGCTTCTACTGCTATCTACATCTCCAGCCATATCTGAATCTACATAACCACACAAAATGGTGTTTAATCCACTATAGCACAAAACTATCCCCATGGTCCCTCACAAATACTGAAGGATCCACTTTACTGCCTGTAAGTGATCTCTACCTAGATCACTCGTAAATCTACTCACTGCTCCCACTGCATGGGCAATATCAGGCCTAGTGCACACCATGACATACATCAAATTGCCAACTGCTGATGAGTAAGGTACCTTGGACATTTGGTTTCTCTCCTGCTCTGTCTTGGGACACTGCTCCTTTGATAACTTGAAATGGCCTGGCAAAGGAGTCCCAACCAGTTTGCATCCTACATATTAAACCTCTCCAAGAATTTCTTAATGTACTCTTCCTGAGATAAAGTCAGCTTCCGTTCCTTCCTATCCCGAGATATCCTCATACCAAGGATTTGTTTGGCTGCCCCCAAATCCTTCATAGAAAAGGATTCACTTAGCTGCTTCTTGAGTACTTTTATTTCTTGCATGTTTTTACCTGCAACCAACATGTCATCCACATACAGACAAAGGATAATATAACTACCATCCTCAAATTTCTTTGTATACACGCAATGGTCAGAATGATATCTAATATAACCGTGCTCCATCATAAAGCTATCAAATTTCTTATACCATTGACGTGGAGTTTGTTTCAAACCATACAAGCTCTTCTTCAGTTCGCACACCATCTCCCCTTTACCTTTGACCTCATAGCCCTATGGTTGCTACATATATAGTTCCTCCTCCAAATCACCATGGAGAAATGTAGTCTTTACATCAAGCTGTTCTAAGTGCAAGTCTTCTGCTGCAACTATTCCTAGAACAGTTCTAATAGAAGTCATTTTTACTACAGGAGAAAAAATCTCATCAAAATCTATACCCTTTTTCTGTGTAAACCCCTTGACTACCAACCAGGCCTTGTATCTTTTCTTGCCTCCTTCTCCTCTTTGACTCTAAACACCCACGTGTTCTGTAATGCTCTTTTTCCTTCGGGTAGCTTTACTAAATCCCATGTCTGGTTCTCCATGAGAGCTTGATGCTCCTCATCCATGGCTTGCTCCCACTTCTTCCTGGCATCTACCTGCATTACTTCATCAAAGCTCTCTGGTTCTCCACTATCAGTGAGTAATAAATAATAAAGAGAAGGAGAAAAATGTTTAGGTTCTCTTCTTACCCTAGAAGACCTCCTCAATATAGGAGTTTGGGGTTCATGTTGAGGGGGTTCCTGAACTGATTCATGTGTCACTTTCCCATCCGGAAGATCCTCTACCACTGCATATTCTTTCTTGGATTCTTCCCTGTTTTCCTGCAACTGCTGCTTATACATGACTTTCTCATTAAAGACCACATCCCTAGATCGAATTATTTTCTTTTTCTTAATACTCCAACATTTATATCGAAAGTCATCACCACCATAACCAATGAAAGTACTTTTTTCTGATTTAGCCTCTAGCTTGGTCCTATCATCCTTGTCTATATGAACAAACACCTCACATCCAAAGACTCTAAGAAATGAATAATCAACTTTCTTACCATACCAAGCCTCCTCAGGTATGCCTCCATCTAAGGAACTTGAGGGTCCTCTGTTTATCAAGTACACAGCTGTGCTCACTACTTCTACCCAAAAAGAAAGAGGCAGTCCTACGTGTATCCTCATGCTCCTAGCACATTCCATTATTGTTCTGTTCATCCTTTTTGATACCTCATTCTACTATGGAGTTCCTGGAACCATATTTTTCCTGCGGATTCCATTCTTAGAACAATAATCATCAAATTCATTGCTGTAATATTCCCCTCCATTATCTGACCTGAGACATTTTAACTTAAGACCTGTTTCATTCTCTACCAAGGATTTCCATTTTAAAAAAGTATCAAATACATTAGATTTATTTCTAATACAATAAACCCAAACTTTCCTTGTTACATCATCAATAAAAGTAACATAATAACTTAAACCCCCAAGAGATGATGCCTGAGCTTCCCCCCACACATCAGAATGCACCAGCTCTAACTTACTCTCTTTCTTTGTAGGTCCAACCTTGAGAAAACTTACTCACTTCTATTTCCCATATATGCAGTCCTCACAGAACTCCAAACCTATTTCTGTATATCTGGGAAAATCCTTCTTTATGATCTCCATGCCTTTATGGCTCATATGACCAATCCTATAGTGCCACAATGTTGTATCTACTTCTGAAGCCACAAGATTACAAACATTAGTGCTATAAGTGGTTAAATACAAGGTTCCAACCTTATTACCTCTTGCCACCAAAAGAGCACCCTTGGTAACCTTCCAAGATTCTGCTGTAAATATCAGAGTACATGCATCACTTCTCAATTGCCCTACTGATATCAAATTTCATCTTAATGTAGGCACATGTCTGACATCCTTCAATAGCCAAGTATTCCCATTCTGCATCTTAACCTAAACAGAACCTTTTCCAACTATGTTGCAAGGCTCATCATCACCAAGAAAAACATGCCCAAAATCTCCTTGAACATAATCAACAAAATAATGCCTATGTGGAGAAGCATGAAAAGAAGCCCCTGAATCTAAAACCCAAGATTCAATAATATTGTGAAAATAAAGAATAAATCATCCTGACATACATTACCCGTTGCCACATTTGCCTTCTTATTTTCTTTTTGTTGTTTCTTCTTATCTCGAAGCTCTCAATAGTCCTTCTTTGCATGCCCAGGATTTCCACAATTCTAGCATACAATCTTGTTCTTGGATTTTGACCTTGCCCGATCTTTTGATTTTCCACGGTTTCCTCTATTCTTCTGTCTCCCTCTAGTTTCCACTATCAAAGCATTCCCTGAAGTAGAAGATTCCCCGGATCTTTTTCTTCGCATTTCCTCACTTAGAATCACCCCTACAAAATCCTCAAACTTCAACTTCAAGTTAGCTGGAACTGAGTTACTTACCGCCATTACCACACTATTCCAACTCTCAGGTAAAGAGCACAGAATTAATAGAGCCCTAACTTCTTCATCAAATTCTATTGTAACTGAAGCTAGCATATTCACAACCGTATTGAAATCATTTAAATGATCTGCTACTGAACTATTCTCAAACATCTTCATATTAAACAAATTTTTCATTAAAAATATCTTGTTAGAGGCAGAGGGTTTTTCATACAACTTCCCTAATGCATCCATTAGATCTTTTGTAGTCTTTTCCTTTGAAACATTAAATAATACCGATGATGCAAGACATAGCCAGATCGTTCCAAGTGCCTTCCAATCCAACAAATCCCATTCCGATTTTGTCATACTCAAGGGTTTGTTCACCTTCTCAGACAACGGAGTATAAAGATCCTTCTAATAAAGGTAATTTTCCATCTGCATCTTCCAAAGACTAAAATTATACCCGTTGAATTTATCAACCCTAGATCTTCCATCATCTGCCATAGCTCCCACTCAAGATAAAACTTTCCCTGCGATTCAACACTTCAACAAACTAAACCAGGCTCTGATACCAATTGTTAGGAAATAAGAGATAAAACATGCGGAATAATCCTCATAGAATCGCAACAGTAGAAACTAATATGCAGAAATTATTACAGATCTCAAATAAAATTACATAATAAAATAACACAACACAAAGAGACAGTATTTAACGTGGTTCACCCAATTTGGGCTATGTCCACCAAGAAACACTTGCTCAGATTTTTATTACAAGCCACCACTCTCTATACAATACCCAGATCCGTTTGGAGATATGCTCAACAAACTCTATAGAATTCATAGCGGAATTCAAAGCACATCTGCAATGTTCTTCCTTTTCTCTATCATATGCATAAAACCATATAAATAGACAACTGCTTAAGCAATTTTACAAAACTGTGGGTTTCAAAACCATGGGAAAAACCCGTCCCATAAACATATGGGTCAAAAATCTCACCCATATGAGAAGAGCACATTTCCTGATATGTCAGGTGCATTTTTTCGAGGCCAAAAAAAATTTACGCCTAAATTTTTTTTTTTCGGGGGCTGCACCCCCCAACCCTTGCTACCGGGCGCTGCCGCCCCTGGACCCCCGCTCGAGGCCCGGCTCGGCCCCAAACCCCCGGCAAGGATACATGAAAATTTTACAGTACTCTTAGTGTACAGTCTTCAACACTTTCACACATGAAAACAGGCTCCATAACCTAACAATTTACTATGATAAAGAATTAATGAGTGATTTGTAATAATAAATCACATATATATTTTGTTAGTATATAAGTTGTTATTAACAACTTCTATTTATGGATATATTGTTTGGTGATATATTGTTATAACAATATATCATGAATAGATTATTATTATAGGAGAAGTTGCAGGAGATGTTGTAGGAGATATTTGAGGAATTGGATTTCCTCATATTTAGGAGCAGTCTCTCCTTTATATATGCATTGTATGTAGAATGAAACATATTGATATATGTAGAGAAATATTATAATAGTTCAGTGCTTTTTCTTGTGCAAGTTTGATCCATAACTTATATTTGGTATCAGAGCCCGGTTTAATCAACTATGGAGTTGTGACTTAAAACGTGGGGAAACCTTGTGTTTCTATGTTGTCCCGGTTCATGGAGACAAATATTATTTACAATTGTTTATAATTATTAGATTTTTGTGTGTTGCTTAGGTTTAAATGTTATCCAATTACACCAGATACGAATGTGGATCTGAAATGTGACTTTACCATTTCAATTGCTCTGCATTTTTAATAGCTAAGAGTCGAGTTCATGTGAATGGGAAACACATTGAGTTTGGAGGTGAAAATCACTTGCAATTCTTCAACAATTCAAGAAGTGCCAGCAATTCGCCATTAGCTTCTCGCCATTTTTGCACCGTTTGGATAAACATAGATCTACAGATCAATCAGTCAAATTCTCTACAGATAGCTCAACATATGACTATATTTTCTATAATTTTTTGTATCTATTCATTTGGAGATTATATATAATTAGATTGAAGTGAAATTGGTACATAGTTTGCGAGTTATAAGAACTGTGATCTCAGAAATCACATCGCCTAGCTGAGGAGGATTTAAGTACGAAGGGAAAAGTGATTTTGTCCAAAAAATTATATCATTCTTGAGGCTCAAACCTACGTATATCCTTTTATTGAAGAGTCAGCCTGAAAAGCATTATCAGCTAGATGGTGAACCTCAAACACCTGTGCATTCGGCGTGGCCATCTAAATATTAAAAGTTCTGCCTTCTATAAACGCAAGTCTGAGTTATCTATGGTGGTGAATCTATCAAGCTTGGAAATTTGGAATAATTGTTAGAACATGGACCATTAAGAACTTCTGGATGCTTATACGTGGCTTCTTTCTCTACATCCACGTTTTCCTAGAATAACACAATTCAGGTTCTACACAAGCTGTTATATGATTTTGGGGAAGCGACAGTTTACTCGGTGCATGTTTTCATTACTGTGTGTATACGTATTGATTCCCAAATACATATCTCCTGACATTCACATGTGCAGTAGACCTGTCTCCATGTCAAAGTTAAGTATAGTCTTTGTTAGTTTGAGTTGAGTCTAGTTTTTATTAAATTTATTCATCTGGACTATACTTGTGTTTGTAATTTGTAGTCTTCTTTTTTATTATAAATTCAAGTGTTTTTTTATTATTCAGTCAATAGTTGTAAAGTATTAAAAAGTAATTTCCTATTACTTTTTAAAATAGGTTGTTTAATAATCAATACCTTTGGTGTCTAAACCATAAGATATATTGTGTATAAGTATTGTCAGGTCGTTATTTCATTTAGGTTTCATAGTCATGAAACTAAATACTCGAGTTGCAAAAATATTGTATTGGTAAGAGTCATAGGGTGGCGTTTTATTTTTTGTCAAAAGTCATCATCGTAAAAATACATGTCATTAAAAAAAGTTTAAATTTTTTTTACCTCACAGACGCATTTTCGTTGTTACCCGATGTCTGAAAATAAAGTTGTTTCACATTGCGAGAGAGAGACAAAATAAACCCAATATGGAAACTATTGAGCCTCAAAGTAAATATCAGTTGAGCTAGCATCATGTTACTAGAGGATGGAGGCATCAGAGGCTGGAAGTCAGACAACGACCTCTCATCAGTCACCAACGACATGGCCGCATGAAGCTATGGTGGCACATTTTGTGGTGTGAGTGTGCTTTCAGTATTTGATGTCTAGTGTGATTATTTTTCAGAGTTCCTATTTTGTGTCGAAAAAGTGAAATGTTCACATTGAGGGGGGAACATGATCAACATGATCCAATGTTCCATTTTCATTTTTTCAATTGAGTATGTGGCTCTTCCTATTTCCCCAAATGCAAAAACATAGTGCAGAACAAATAACACAGTGAAACACAACACCATGATGCTTGATGAGGTAGAACAGTCAGATGTGTTCCTGTTCATACCTAGGTTTGTGGCTAGCCTCTTGAAAACTATTGAAGGTTGTTCAGATGTGTTCCTGCTTGAGTTGCCACACTACTAGGTCAGATGTGTTCCCTGGAGTGATTGGTTGATAAGAAAATGATTCCTTAGTGTGTTCCCATCCTCGTCAGTCAGATGTGTTCCCAACATTGCTTGGTCGATAAGAAGTTGATGTGTTCCTTCTTCTACCTTCAGTTCAAGTGTGTGCCAAGATCATGAGCACACAGAGGTGGTAGGCTACAAAGGAAGTGTGAAAGTTATAATGTTACCATGTAAACATTAAGGGGGGAATGTTAGGAAATTAATATTAATGTTTACTATGATAAAGAATTAATGAGTTATTTGTAATAACAAATCACACATATATTTTGTTAGTATATAAGTTGTTATTAACAACTTATATTTATGGATATATTGTTTGGTGATATATTGTTATAACAATATATCACGGATAGATTATTGTTATAGGAGAAGTTATAGGAGATGTTGTAGGAGATATTTGAGGAATTGGAGATCCACATATTTAGGAGCAGTCTCTCCTTTATATATGCATTGTATGTAAAATGAAACATATTGATATATATGGAGAAATAATATAATAGTTCAGTTCTTTTTCATGTGTAAGTCTAATCCAGAACTTAGAGATTCAATGGACATTGCAAATTGAAATGGAATTGTAATTACTTAAACTAAATACATAAGCTTTCCTCAAGACAATATTACCTTACAAGCTCATAGGGATAGAAAGGGAAGTTATCTATCACCAAAAGATTTACAGAAGAAATATAACCTACATAAATGATCTAAATATTACAATGATTTAAATTTAAATGGTTTTCTACCCTAGTCAATAATGTGTATACAAATTAAATAAAGAATTCAAGAAATCTTTGATAAATCTAAGTACATCCCCAACTTATAATTCACACTACTATGGAAAATCTGGTTGTGGTTTACCCTTGTATCACGCCTCAGAAGTCTCGGTCATAACACACATGATCGATAGTCTATACATACTGGAGGTTACACAATCGCCGAAGAGGGAAGACCGGCAGTTATATAACCACCGTGATAGTTCTATAACTTAAAGTAAAGTGTTGAGGAAAAACACTACAGAATGATAACAGAAGGTAGGAAAAATATGGAAATTACTAAGGAAAGAATACTAAGCCAAAAATATACACTACAAATAGGAAATAGGACTTGAACACCATTAGAAAATATAGTAATCATCATAGGGGACTTTGAACTATTTCTGACAATGTATCACGTGTAAAATTGGGTGCTTAAATATTGCCCCCTCAGCGAAGTGTACTAGCCATGAAGAGGTGTAGAATGCAGAGTCTGAGTATGGCATTCCCAATAATGGGGAGTTATATGTTATACTTGATATGTCTATGTGTTGAAGTGACATCAATTCAAATTATCATTACCTATAAGAAACAAATGACAATCAATTGTAAATAGATATGAAATCGAAAAAACATACTAAAACAAATTTGACAAGAGGGAAGATTTATCATTTCCTTTGGCTTATGCTTAAGAGAAGGATTTTGACTAATGATAATCTTATTAAAAAGGTCTTCACCATGCCAAACATGTGTTGTATGTGAAAACGAGAAGGTGAAGTCATGAGACACTTACTACTACATTGTGATTTCGCTGCCTAGTTATGAGGTCTCATATTTTCAAGATTTGATTTGTCGTGGACTTTTCCTAATGATGCTTTATAGGCCTGGACACAATGGGACCCCCCTATAACCATTATATGGTAAGATGACTTTGGAAATTAATCTTTCTACACACCATTTAGAGACTATGGAAATCCAAGAATGGAATCATCTTTAGAGATAACAAGAAACAATGTAAAAACATACTAAAGGATATTATCATTACTGTCAAAGATAACTTAGAGAGATTCATACCCCCAAAGAATAAGAATTATCCTAAGGAAGAGGAAGTTATTTTATCAGCCTGGAACATTGACATTGGGGATCTACATAGGAAAGATCACACTAGTATAAATAGGTATTTGATCCATTGGATACCACCTCCTAATCTTCTTACAAGCTCAATTTTGATGGATCTTCCAAGGGAAACCCTGGAGCTGCTAGAGGAGGGGGAATAATCAGAGATCACAGAAGCTGCAAAGTTTATACTTATGTAGGTAGCATGGGACATCAGTCAAATCACTATGCTAATGTTTTATCATCATTATGGGGCATCAAACTAGATAAGGACTGCAACATTACAAACATCATCATATAAGGGGACTCCATGAATATTTTAAATCATTTGAATACGGTACATCCCCCTTGCTGGAAAATAAAGAAATTTATTTCTAAGTCCATAAATATTTGCATGTCCTTCAAAAATTGAACAATAATTCATTCCTACATAGAAGGAAACAAGGTCACAAATACTCTTGCTAATTATTTTGTTTTTAATAAAAAATGTATATTTGGTATAATAATGAGAACTTTCCTAGCCAAGTACAAAGTACTATTATCAATGAAAATAATGGCAATGCAATTGAAGTCTAGAGATGTTGCTGAGTTTTCCTTCACACATGTAGAGATAAAGTCAATTATAGCTCTCCTAGATAAGCTTATCATCTATCTTAAATTCCCTCATCTTTCACATGATTTCTGGGTAGGTAAAAGTGTTTTTAAGAAGCGGTTCTTGGGTAATAATATTGACATTTTTAACTGGCAAGGAGAATTCAACAGATGTAGGGATAGAATGGGCAGGGGGCATCGTGTCAAGAGGAGCCAACCTATGACCCAACATGGAAGGATGAAGATGAGCTTTGGAATTATCTCCAAATTGGTGGGGTTTCCAATCTCATCGAGAGGATTCAGGGTTTTTGACCAACATGTCTCCCTTCAATGTACTACAACATGGAAAAATAGAGTAGTGACATATGGAGACTGGGTCATCAATGTCACGGAGGAGCTTATAGTAGAGATCAATGGTCTCAACATGGAAAGACAACTAGTTCTTTAGAAAAAAATTGACAAGGTGGAAAAAACCAAAAATTTTCTTGAGGCACGTGAAGAATTAGAATTTTTCACTTCCAGAATCAAGTTTGGTTCTATTCCAGCCCCATTTTACGAGATCGTAAAAATGATGGTAAGGTATGCTACATTATAAGGTAGATGCATAATATTTCCCCTTAAGCATCTTGTCTAGTTGAACTATTTTAGGATAAATTTCAAGATTTTATTTCCACTTTTCATTTTAATCTCTTTAGAGAATTCTATTAAGGAGGTTCAGAACCACACTCGAGCCATTCCCCTGCATCAGGTGATTATTTTTCTTGTACATCATCATTGCATTATTCAAAACCCTACTGTTTCTCAAGCCCTTACCCCTCCCAACCCCACCCCTCTCCGTAACCCTTCTATGCCTACCCGTACTAATCCTATGGGTTATAGAAAGTTTAGATCTTAAAAATCCCTTCTATTGCCTTAATCCTTCCTCCCCTCCAAGGAGAGTTCTTCGGAGAAATAAAATAAAATAAATGGAGATTGCACAAAGCCTACTCCATACGGGTGATCCAATGTAGAGTAGTGTTACTCTGGAGAAGGATGGGGACATGGAGAAGAGTATTGATGAAATTGAGAAGGATTTGGTAGCTTTTAAGAGATAAATGAAGAAGCTGTCAAAAAAGGAAGGGAAGATGAAAGTAGAGGAGGGGCCTGACTTGTAGAAAGTCAGATTCAAGAGATAGACAAAAATCTCCATTCCCTCGACACTAGGGAGTTTAGTGTGAGAAGAAGGTAAGATAATACTCTCACTTCTCTTAAAGTTTTTTTCAATGTTTTAGAACAACAGGTCAAGAATGTATCCTTGTTGAGTAATATTTCTGAAAACATATGGAGTGAAGGACTAGCTTGAGACCAAACATTTGGTCAGGTTGATAAGACTGATCCCTCATAGGTTACAATGTTTACGTTATACAGTGCCCTACAGGAGATGAAGCAGAAAATAGACAAAGCATCCAAGTAATGAGACATTTACAAGCTTACAGTAGACTAGCCGATTTGTTGCTGTTTAATTTCTATTTTTTTGTTGTTTTTGAGTAGTTTGTTGTAGTTTTGGCACTTTTCCATGTAGTTAGTTAAACTGTAGTTGAGATTTCTTGTAACATCCTGATCTTGGTCATTTTTGCTATGCTTCTATTGCAACATTTGGCTTTTGAGCCTTTTTTGGACAAGGGTATAATCCCTTTCAAAAAACTATTTACCAATAATAATAATTAAAAAAATGATAAGAGGACTTACAATATCCATGAGGATAGAAACATACATGCGCCAGTGCTCCATACCTACAAAGCACACACACTCAAAATATAATTGAAAACATGTTATATATAACCAAAACTACTAATTTCAGAAATCATTTTCACTCACCCGCTTAGAGAATTCGGAACTCTAGATTACCTGTGATGGTTTGATGTAAGAATAAAGTTGATTCAAAGAGCATTCTGATGCAATTATGGTGCCACCACTGAGAAGAGAAATTACTAAGAAAAATCTGAGTAATATGCACTTATTCATTTTAAATCCAAAATATGAACAATTGAACAATAATAACCTAGTGGGGTCATTTTCAAAAATTATAGAGTTAAAATGTTCCTAAGGAGGGCACCTAGATGTGTATGCCTTTTATTTTACAAAAAATGATGTATTTTTTTCAATTTTTGAAGTTTTTGGGCTCCTGCATACAATGTGCCATTTTTGACATGACTTTCGGTCTACGTAGGTGGCAGTTACGCAACTGCCATGGAAATTATGCAACTTCTGCTTTGTACATAGGGGTGGTTTTGTAATTTTTGAGGAAGAATATAAGTAAAACCAAGTGTGACGATTTTTTTTGGTTTTTATGTCATTTTATAATGTTTTTGACGAGCTTTCTATGCATGAGATGTTTCTAACTTTCTCTTTTTCTTATTTTGTTGGATGTAGAAGAGATCCTACATCTGATGGAGCTGAGCCATAGAGTGTGAGTGGATTTTAGGTATCTTAGATCAATTTTCCCAGGAAGGAAGGGACTTATTACACAGAGCAAGATTGTGGATATTGTCTCAGATGATGTTAGTAGCAAAAATTAGTCAATTATTATGTGACCTTTTAAGCTATTAAGACATAGACCAGAACACTTTCTGGCTATCTGGGGTTTGAGGAGAGTGGACCATTACCTTAGAGGACGTACAAATATTTTGGGTGTTCCTGTGATAGGCAGGAGGTTGAATTTTGACAGTGTGGGATTAGTGGTGAGATCATGTCAATGGGCTACCTACATTTGGGATGGTCAGGCACACAATGTAGGCCCCAAACAAGGCATGAGTCTTCTTTCTGTTTCCTCTACACCTATCCCTACCTTACGCAAGGCCATTATTGGTATCTTGGTTTCACACTTGGTAGGACAAAGGGGCATGGAAAAGATCCTTTGTTATTGGGCTCCCATTATCTAAAGCGTTAAGTAGTATAGTCCAATTTATGCCTGGGGTGTTGACATATTGGGGGCTACTTATCATGATTTGTATCGAGTTATTAGACTGCAAGGAAAGTATCTGAGCCATCCCACCTTGGTTATGTGTTGGGTTTATGAGTGGATAATTCCCTACCATAGGGGAGTTGGGATCGATAACCTAGGGGCCATCAGGGAAGTGAGATGGACCATCTTGGCTCCCCTCAGGGTGGCACATTAGGCTTTAGCCACACTTACTACTAATGATATGGTTGCAGAGTTGTACTAGGATATGGTCAGACTATGGGGTGATGATAGAGTTACATTGATTACATGCTGTATGAATACCTAGTTAGTTGATAGGATAACCAAAGTTGAGGCTTATCTTATAGACAAAGATCCACAACAGTTTGGGCTGATGTATGTTGACAGACTTCCTACTGTTCCTATAGTCTATCATGGGGTTAGAGAGGCTCGAGCTAGCCCTAGAAGCCAACTTGATTGGATAGTTGTGACTCCCTAAGTCCTTATTACTACAGAGAGATTCGCTCCATATCCTTCCAGGCCAGGAGTTATACTATAGATCGAGGCCGCTCCCGCACATAATAGGGAGGAGGAAAAGGAGGCTAGGACATAGACAGAGACAGAGACCAAGAGATAAACTGAATAGGATACTAGAGAGGAGGTTCGCGAGTAGGGAAAGGATGGAGGAAACAATAAAAATGAGTGGAGAGTTACTTAGGATCTTTCTATTGCAGAGAGAACACAGGTGAAGGGAAAGAGGGAGAATCTCTATTCTGAGGAGCCTCTTTCCTGTGAGGAAGGTGGTGATGAGTAGTCCGTGATAGGACAATGAGATTCCTCAAGAGAGGTTGTAACCAAGGAGGTACCTATAATAGCTCCACCACCAACAACAACACAAGCTGACCCTTCCTAGATTCCAGGAGATCCGAGAATGTAGAGACTCTTCCTTCGACACTATTACTTAAAATTGCTAGTGAATTACACATTGTCTCTCTTTTTGAGTTTTTAGTATTTTTTTTAACTCGCCATTGTTTTCACTTGTATTTTCTAGCCATTGCTGATGGATGGTGAGATATTATTTTCAAGATCCTAGTCGACACATTTCTTATCCTTATGGGGAAGACACATGATGAGCTTCTTGTAGACATGGGGAAGCCACATATGGGCAAACCTCATATCGATGTATTTTCACTGGTTTTGAAAGCCGCAAATATTTTTCCAAGATGAGGACTAAGCTCACCACCTTCCAGTTAGCTGAGAGGAGACAATGGTGATGCCACTCTCACATTGATATGACTACCAATAGATTTCTAGATTTCTCTCATAGACACTCTCATCATTCTAGTCATGGAGGTTCCTATTCACATCATAGGAGCCTAAGTAGGAGTCCTCATTATGCCTTCATCCAGATCCCGCATGGAGGGATAGTTTGTAGGCCTTTATTGCTTTGCTATACTTTTCGAGATACACTTATATCATTTTTTTGGATTTTGTACTCACTGCAAGCATTTTGACCACACTTGTCAGTGTGATGGAATTTTATAAAAAATCAATTGTTATGAACATATATACATATATCTTTTTGATTGTGTTATCTTTGTGTAATAGTTTATCTCATTGATGGTTTGCTTCACATGTGTACTCTTAGATGCTCAGAATTTCTAATATTTAATTTGCTTATTGAATGCATGCCTTAGTTGATGATGTGTTAACATAATGATTTCTTTTTTTTGTTTTTATTTATATGATGCTTATGCAAACACAATACAATCTGAAATTTTGGTTTTCAAACAATATTTGGTACTTCTCGTTTTTTTTACAAATTGTGATGAATGTGATAAAATAAGATAATGACCCCACTTCTCTTCTAACTCCATGCAACTAGTAAGTTGTGAGGGATCAACACCAAGAGACAAAAGGGAGACAATTTATATGGTTTTGATGAATGAAAATGATGAAATGAAGTCAATATTTTGACAAAAAATCCAATAATGAACCTAAAACCTAACTCTACACATGGTTTACTACATAGTATAGAATGTGATTTGATTGCAAGTTTATCTAAACTTAGATCCCTAAATGGCCTCTTGATTGATAAAATAGGGTTTTAAGATTTTGAATTTCTTGGAACATATACATATAATTCACTTTCTTAGGATTTAAATTTTTAAAGAACTTTTTATTTTATAAATTTCTTATACCTTATCGACTTATTATGAAGAGCCCCCCTACATCTAGGCCCATGATACGAATGGGAAGCATGGGCTCATCACCGTGTAGAAGATATATGTGAGTAAGGGCACTTCCCTCCTTTCCCAACGTCATGCCTGTTGGGTTTTAAAATTATCCTTTTAACAAACCACAGTCAAGGGACATAAACTCCCTCCTCTTTAGTGGGAGAGGTTCCCTTATTGAAGCAATTAGAAAAAATTATATACAAATGTACAAATTTCACAGTGTGGATTCTTGATACTTCGAAAGGTTTATGCCCAAAGATCATCAATATGAAAAAATAGAATAATTAAGGAGATGAGAAAGCTAGAACATGACAATACCTTTAGGAAATATAGATAGTAGAGTATAACTTTATATGTATTGAACCAGGGAGTTACATAATAGAATCATTCACTTTCATAACCAATATAATTCCAAAGACGCAAAGTTCTAGAAATAATATACACAAGAACAAAAAGTTTCCTATCATAAAAGATGGATGATTCCCAAGTTTTAGACAGGGAAAGAAGAAAAGCGTAGGAAGAAAGGGGAAATTTTTTTGTATTGATTACTTTGAAATTACCTTTACAGAGTCTCAGGATCCAACCTGAACAAAAGTGTGGAAAATCCATTAAATAGTTTCCAAGAATGGTTACATTTGGTTACAAAAAATGATGAAAATTGATTCAAGAAACCGATGTATGAGCTTCTCCAATGCCTCATCTATTTCCATGTCTGGTGGCAAAACCAGCCGCATTAAATCGCAGCTGTTCATCCTGCCTTTGCAAACTTTGAGTTCGAGTCGTCCATGTGGGAGAGATTCAAAATGGAGCGGGCCTGAGGATGGCTTTTGTATTTTATGCCCTTTGGAGAAATGGCACTTTGGAACATTTTGGCTCGCCCACCCACTTTTGATATGGTCTTGACACGTGGCCTTACTTTAAATGGGGACGGAGTCATGGTTCACTTTTATAATTTTTACCTCTTTTCAATGCGGGCTCAAAAACACAAATTTCTCCGCCGGCCCACCTCCCTACTTTTACCTTTGATGTGGGCTTAATATTTGAATTTTTACCTTGGCATGGAAACAAATCCAAAATTATCAAATCGCCCCGATGGCCTGCTTTCCTACTTTGATTTTTCAATGACATCAAAACACAAAAAGGGCCCACCTCCCCACTAACACTTGAAATGTGGCCAAGTGTCCCTTGCGGGATAGTTCAATATTTTTTCATTTTTGACTAAGTCCCTTTTGTTTGGTGGGGCTGTATATTTGACCTTGGACACATGGAGAGCTGGCACTCATTTGGGACCTGCCTCCGGATTTTTCCATTGAAGTTGTGCTAGGCTGACACATGTAGAGCTCCACTGGTTCTTTTATACTTAGCTGATTCAAGCCTACTTCCCACTTGACTTATGTTGACCCCTAGACATGTGGAGATATGGCACTCATATGAGTTTCCACTTTGGATACGCCTCTTGAAATTACACCGAGCTGATGCGTGGCTCCTTCTGCTGGTCCTGGAATTTTCAACGGCCAACTCTGTCTCTCCATTGACTCTAACCACGTGGCGAGTTGGAACTCATTTTTAGATTGGCCCTTTTGTTTCAATTCTAAAATTGCATTGCTGAGGCACATGAAGGCTTCCACCAACCCGCTCATACTTAGTCAATTTAAACAATTAACTCTGTCTCTGTTTGGACCAGGGAAACACGGAGGATTGGCACAAGTTTGAGAACTACTCCTAGCTTTGACCCTTGAAGTTACGCCGATGAGGCACATGGTGCCATCTGATGAACCTTCCATAATTAGCTGATTTGGGCTTGTTCTATCTTCATTTTGGACCTGGGACATGTGGAAATCCTGCACTTATTTGTGGAATGTTCCTTGGGCTTTGCTCTTAGAGTTGCATAGTTTGGATGTGTTGAGACTTCCGTTGCCAATTGAAACATGGCCACACATGATCCTATTAGAGATGCCCACGTACTACCCATGGATGCTAGGAAAAAAATGATGGGGAAGATACACCCATCATTCCCGACTGTGTGAAAAATAAAAAGAAGGGGGAAAACTCCACCTGTATGCCTGAATTTCTAATTGTTCTCCATGGAATGGAAAATTTCAAACAATACCAAGCTCGACGTGATCCATAACTCTAAGGTACCGAATCAAAATTTTCGAAACTTGACTTCAAAAAAAGAGGAGAATTTTGAGGGTGACAACAACTGGCTCTTTTTGGGGATGAATTGAAAAAGGAATAAGGAAAGATCAAGAACTAAAGAAAAAATCTATGAAAGCAGACTAATGCCTTATCCATTGGAAAAATAGAGTTAGAGGAAAACCAACACAAAAGACAAAACACACGAAAACAAAACAAAACACAAAGGAATGACCCAAAACAAACAACACTATACAAAATATACAGAAGGACCGCCTAATCACCTAGGACTTGAAAAAATTCAAATGCTGCCCACTATAATGAAGTGGGAGAGGAAAACCATCTATATAATCCAAATAGAATGAATTTTCTCC
This sequence comes from Taxus chinensis, assembly GCA_019776745.2. NCBI lineage: Eukaryota > Viridiplantae > Streptophyta > Pinopsida > Cupressales > Taxaceae > Taxus > Taxus chinensis. The sequence goes on along the minus strand of CM034155.1, from coordinate 557,830,627 downwards.
AGCAAAGTGCCTGATTTTAAAAGGACCAAGCCAAAGGGAATCAAACTTAGCATGGCTTCCTTGAGGTTCATGCCCTTTTTCTCACAGCAGAACAATGTATCCCACTTGAAAATCTCTGGGTCTAGCTTTCTTATCAAACAAAGATTTCACCTTCAGTTGATGAGCTGATATCCTATCAAAACTTGTCTTCATCCAGCTTATGGAGATACATGATCCTCTTGTCCAAGGAACTGGCAAAACTTGAATCTTCAATAGCCTTCATTAAGTGCAAGACTGGTAATTCCACTATCACTGGTAACTGAGCTTCAACACCATACACCACTTGAAAAGGAGATATCCTAATTGCTCTTTTGGGTGTAATTATGTTTGCCCATAGAGTATCATAAAGCTTCTTGTGCCAATTCCTTTGAGAGTCATTGAAAAGCTTCCGAATTATGGTTACTAGATTCTTGTTTGTTGATTATGCTTGTCCATTGTCTTGGGGGTAGTAGTATGAAGAGTGAGAAAGGAAAATTCCATAGACGTAGCAGAAATCCACCATCTCAGAAGAAGAAATATTTGAATCATTATCAGTCAAAATCTTGTTTGGTACCCCAAACCTTATCAATATGTTCTCTTTAATGAAATTAAACACCACCTCAGAAGTAGTTCTTTTGAATGGAATGGCCTCTACCAACTTTGTGAAGTAATCTATAGAAGTTAGCACCTGAGTATGTCCAACACTGGAGGGTGGATTAAGAGTTCTAATGAAATACAATCCCCATTGTTGAAAATGTTCATCAATTACTACTGGTTTAAGTGGAAAAGCGGCTAACTTAGGTCTCCCAACAAAATTCTGACAGGCTTCACACTTACCTACCCATTTTGATGCATCTTTGAACAATGTAGGACAATAGTACTCAACACGAAGGATCTTATGGGTAGTGACAACAGAAGAGAAATGGCCTCCACAATCCTGATCATGAAAAGCTACGAACAACTTCTTCTGTTGCTCTTTGTCTACACTCTTCAAGAATCTTCCATCTATGCCTCGCTTGAACAAAGCATTCTATCATAATACATACTGTGCAGACCTTAGCTTAATATCCCTCTTCTCCTTGGCACTTAAGTGAGATGGAAACTCTCCATAAGTAAGAAAATGTGAAATATCAACATACCATTCATCTGTTGAACTGAGAAAGAGGACAACAGGAACAACAACTGTTTCTTTGGATAACGTTGCATCAACTCCTTTAGCAATAAGATCACAGAAGCCTTTACCCCATACTAGCTTAGTTGGCTTGATATCCAGATCATATTCTTGGACCTTTGATACCCAATTTACTCTCTTAGTTCCAAACTCTTGTTGTGTGAGAATAAACTTGATGGTTGTATCAGGAACAAGCACAACAAAGTGAGAATTAAGAATATAAAAATGAAACTGCTTGACAACTTTGACCACTACAAAAGCATGTTTCTCCATCATAGTATATTTCAAATCATGAGATTTCAGAACATAGTTAATGAAGGCAATTGGAAGCTCATGATCCTCAAAATTCTTTTGAGTCAACACGACAGCCAGGGTAAACTCTGTAACATAGCAATAGATGATTAAATCCTTGTTTAAATCAAGACATGCCAAGATGAGGGTTTTAAAAATGTCTTGCTTGATACCTTCAAATTATTGTATACCCTTAGAAGTCCAACCAAATGTTTTCTTTCCGTTCATCATGTGAGTAAAGGTCATAGTCAACTCTATAAAATTAGGAATTAATCTTCTCAGGAAATTAATCTTACCAAAGAAAGAGTGAACACCCTTTTTGCTTGTGGGAAGAGGAATCTACTGGATTATTTGAACTCTTTCTGGATCTATCTTGATTCCCTCTTTGGAGATAATATGCCCCAACATCTTTCCTTCATTGACACAAAATATAAAATTCTCTGGATTGAGAGAGACTCCATGTTCTCTACACTTCTGGAGGACTGCTTCAAGATGCTGAAAGTGATCTAACCTTTTTTTGAGAAAAAATTTAAATCATCAAGGTACAAAACCACACAATTTCCCTTCAAACTACCAAAATCCAAGTCCATTTCCCTTTGAAAGGTGGCACCAAAATTGATAATGCACAAAGGCATTCTCTTATAAGTAAAGGTGCCCCAAGGAGTAGTGAAAGCGGTTTTGTGTTGATCTAGGGTACTGACCTCTACTTGATTGTATCCAAAGAATCCATCCAGCATAGAAAACATCTCAGAGCCTATGATAACTTGCAAAACCTGATCCATTGTGGGAAGAGCATAGTTATCCTTCAGAGAGACCTGATTCAAATTCCTTAAATCCACACATATGTGAATCTCACCATTCTTCTTCCTGATAGGCAAAATTTTGGCGATCCATGTTGAATGGTGTATAGGAAAGATGATCTTTACCTTTAGCAACTTCTGAATCTCCTGAAAAATAGTGCCAACAACCTTGTGATTATATTTCCTTTGTTTTTGCTTAAATGGTTTGATCTCAAGTTTCAGAGGGATAAAGTGTTGCATCTCATTTGGCTGGAAAGCCTTGAGATCATCATACAAATAGGCTAGAACATCAGCATACCTTTTTAGAATATTTACTTCCTTATTCTTCTCCTATTGAGTGCAACATTTCCTAATGTTCACCATCTTAGGTTCATCAAGACTCCCAATATTAATCTTTTAACATTCTAAAGACTTTCGAGCTGCTTGGGAAGTTTTAGACTTAATGTACCTATCGTGCTTATCAAACAGGTCTTCCAAACTCACAAACCCTTTAGGGATCTTGTTACCTTTCAATTTGATACAACCATCATGATCCATCTCTTCCTTGATATCTCCTTCATTGGAAGATACACACTCTCTAGGAAAGTTCTCACTTCCTTCAAAATATATCTGGTCAAAATTATCCCTAAGCTTCAAGAAAGAGAGAAAATGCTGATCATCGTTGAAAACCTTCAAGTTATTTGCATTATCTTGTACGCTGGGCCTATGAATCATTTCAATGGTAATTTTCTCCTAGAAGAAATCTGGGTAAGGAATTAGCCAATATCTGGAGATAGCTAGAGAATTCTCTCTAGTGTTCGTTTCTCTTGGCATAACTTCAATGGAGAAAGCGTCAAGACACTCGATGGAATCTCAGACAAGATTCCTATAATGTTTCAATCTTCTATCCTTCACTTGAAAAAGGTCTCTAACTTGTTTTCGCATCATCTTTGCATCACCACGAGCACAAATATTCTTCAGTCCCATCTCTTTTTCCATGTTCAATCCTAGTATGAGTTCCTCACATTCAGATGTATTGTTTGTATTTTCAAAATAGAGCTTGAAGGAGAAAGGATGAATGTTCCCTTCTAGGGACATCAACACCACTCCATCTCTAGAACTGGCTGAAGAGTAGCTTCCATGAAACTCAAGAGTCCAAATGCCATTGGAGTCATGAATAACTCCCTTAGGAATCCTTGCCTCATCTTGGGAAATGATCATGTAGTTAACATTAACACTCCTTCAAAGGAAAAAAAACTGCTTGACAAATTTGAAGTGAGCTAGCATCATGTTTCTCCATGCATCCAGTATCCATTTCAAGGGACTCATGAGCTGAATCAGTCAATGCATTGCGACATGCCAAGGCGGAGGGAATTTCATTAGTCCTCAACATGGCACTATCTTCATAGTCAACACATTTGGGGTGGGTTTCTCTAAAGCATAGCAATAACATGATAAAATCCAGGTTCAGAATCAGGCCATCGCCAAAGTAAAGGGACTCAGGAAAGCAATGACAAAGATATCCTTCAAGGAGCACGCCTTAGGCCCTTATGTGGAGACCTGTATGGACAAATTGCTTTACTTTCATCATTGAGTAATGCCCATGAGTCCAAATATTCAAAATCAAGAATGAATCTCCTCTTTTGAAATTGAGACTCAGATTACTAAAGAAAGTGGGAGAAGACCCTTTTTGGAAATGTGGGAACAGGAATCCTTTATGCCATGGAAACATTGAAATCTTTATCATCTATCTTAAGAGGTTCCTTCTTTAGAGAAAATGTGAGAAACATCTAACTAGTCCTTCAAAGCTTGATTTCACAAAACCAAAAAATTGATTTGGATTTAATCCACCGAGAGAACTCCATAGATTCTGGGCAACATCTGCATTGGATTGCTTCATAGATGGTTGAAAGTGATCTGCCCTTGTTTTGGAGAAGCAACATTCAATGAATCATCAAGGTGGTTAACAGGATCTAAAATTTTCCCTCTTCTCTCTCTTAGGTCTTCCTAAATATTGTAATGTCCATTTCCCTATTCAAAGGTTGGTTGTTGATCCAACATTTCTATCTAACCAAAAGGCATTCTTTCTTCCTTCAGGTAAACATGGAGGCTAAGCCTCCCTTTCATAGCTCTATAATGTGCTCTTAGTTTTGTGTTGATCTAGGGTACTAATTCTCCACTTGATAATGTATTGTGTGAACCATCGTAGAGTACATAAAATCTATTTTCTTGTGACAACTTTTGATCCATATTTGGGATTAGGGTCTCAGTTTTCCTCTCAGAGAGGCCTGCAGGGTATCAAATGTGCATGAAATCCAAATGTTTATTGTAGAATCCTGGGAGCCATGTGTTTAATCTTCCTGATGAAGTGCACAATGTGTGGAAATCTATCTCTGGTTTGTGTATAAGCATCTTGTCCACACCTCTTACCTTTAGCACCTCTCTAGATCTCTTCAGGTGGTCAGGTCTAGTGATTCTTAGGACTGTCCTTGTTCTTTGTATCTTCTTGACTAGTGTAGGCATCTCTATAGTTTCAGAGGGATAAAATGATGCATCTCTTCTTGCACTGGAAGTAGCTTGTGATCCTCAGGTAGTTTAGGAGGTAAGGAACCAGATTTCTATCCATCATACCTTTTTAACAAGTTACCACAGCTTGAGAGATGGTCCTCATGTTAGTGTAATCACATCAGATCCCCCATGTTCACACCCGGGCCATTAGGTTCATCAAGACTCCTAATATTGACCTTTTACACTGACAGTCAGCAGATCTGCTTGAGCTCAAATAGGAATTCCAAACTAGACTTAATGTACCTATCATGATTATCAAATAGGTCTTCCAAACTCACCATCCCTTTAGGGATCTTTTTACCTTTCAATTTGATGCAGCCATCTTGATCCATCTCTTCCTTGATGTCCCCTTCATTAGAGGATACACACTATCTAGGCAAGGTCTCACTTCCTTCCAAATACAGCTAGTTAAAATTATCCCTAAGCTCCAAGAAAGAGAGAAAATGTTGATCATCGTTGAAAACCTACTAGTTATTTACATTATCTGGTACGCTTGGGCCTATGAATCATTTCAATGGTAAACTTCTTCTAAGAGAAATCTGGATGAGGAATCTAAGCAAAGATCCAGAGACAACTAGAGAATCATATCTAGTGTTCCTTTCTCTTGGCACAACTTCAATGGAGAAAGCATCAATAAACTCAATGGAATCCCATACAAGATTCCTAAAATGTTTTAATCTCCTTATTGACTTGAAAAAAGATCTCTGACTTGTTTTACAATAAGTTGTGCATCACCATCTTGACTTGAAAAATATCTCTGACCTGTTTCACATTGTAAGCTCTGCATCACCATGAGCACAGATATTCTTCACTCCCATTTCTTTCAGCATGTTCAATCCAAGCATGAGTGCCTCATATTCAGCTATATTGTTTGTATTTTCAAACAAAGATCTTGAAAGAGAAAGGATGAATGTTCCCTTCTGGAGATGTCAACACCAGTCCAGCTCCAGAACCAGCTGAAGAGAAGCTTCCATCAAACTCTAGAGTCAAAATTCCATTGGGGTCATGAATCACTCCCCCTAGGAAGCCTTGCCTCATCTTTTATATGATCATTTAGTTACCATGCCCTACATCCTCATAGAGTATTTGTGCTTCCCTTGGATCATCAGTATTTTACACAATGTACTCAGTTTGTCTTCCTCAGGTAGTAGCTTCTTAATTTTTCCATTGACCAGGATCAAAGCATGTGACCAGTCCATTTAATTTTCACCTCCTATCTCCTTACAGAAATTCCTACTCAGCAACATCCCATATGTGGGATGAATATCAGCTACAAAAATAGTTGCTAAGACCCTTTTCCTCTGGAAAAGTAGCAAAAGCTACTTGTGCATCTTTAATACTGCCAACCAAAGGCACTTTACCTACTTTCCATGGAATAACAGGAACCAAAGGAACGTGTTAGGATTAGAATCCAAAGCATGAGCTACCTTTGCAGGAATTACATTTTCTGATGCTCCTAAGTCTATAACACAATTACTGAGTTTGTGGCTAGTTATGAGAAGATGTCACATAGAATGGTTCAATTTTATCATTAGCGGAAGTGACTGTAGCCAAAAGGATTGATTGAGGTGAAGAAGAGGGAGTGGAAAAAATACCTTTAGAAGTAACTGGATGAAACTTTGGATTTGGAATTTACAAAGTTTACCATTTTAGCAAAATCATTTTGGATGGGTCTGGTAAAAAACTGCCTCTGAAATTTGGATTTTAGTCTTTTTTAGGTGATCAATGATATCAAAAAGATCCAGAGGTAGATGGGGCATCATTACTAGGAACTTGAAGAGAATTTTTGATCTATCGGTTTTTGGATTTGAAGGACAAGGAGTTTTGGAAACAGAAGTAGAAGAAGAAGGATTAGCATTACTCACCTTTTGTGTGGAGGCAGTGGGAATAGGAGCTCCTCTTCTTGCAACCACTGGAATAGTTATAGGAAACTCCTTGGACTTCTTAAGCAAGTTGCACCACTTTCTCTTTTCTGTTTGTTTGTCATCCTGAGTCATAACAACATATGACTCACTATTCATAGTCTTCCACTCTTTCATCATATTCATCTTCATCATCCATACCTTCAGTGGTGAGGAAATGAACTTGAGACCCACCAAGCTCTTCCAGTTCTTCAACTTCTTCTTCTGGTTCTTCATAGAGTCTCATTACACTCCTCATCATTAGGTTCTTCAACTTCACAAGTTGCATTGACCAGAACCTTGATGGGTGGGCCTTCAATAGCCAATTTATTCTGAGAAGGAAGGTAGATGGTTCCTAGGCTGAAAATTCCTTTTTCTTGGAACATCCTGGTAAGGAGTATGTTGAGCCAATTGTTTCTTGAGAGCAATGAGATCATTTGCAAGATTCTGTACTAATTGATCAGAATTGGCTCCAGGGGAAGAGGAAGAGGAAGAAGCTTTAGATTTGGAGGATTCTCTTTTCAGTTTACCAGACATGATTAAATCATCCTCAACACTGATAGTCAAATGTTGATCAACATCCAAAGTTGCAAGGTTAGCTCTCCTTAGTGCATAACTCACTTCAGGTAAACTAGGCATTGAGGAAGAAGCACTTTTGGATTTGATCCACTGGAACGAGTGTTCTGTGGAATTTTATTAATTATCTTGTTGAATTTAGCCACAAACTCCCTCATGGGCTCAAATGGATCCTTCTTGATATGAGAAATTTGTGCTAATAGAGCATGCACATCTTCAGCAGGTTTGAAACGTTTCTCAAACTAAGTTGTCATGGTATTCCAATTAGTAATAGACCCAACAGGAAGATGGTAGAACCAATCAGTAGCATTGTCCTGCAATGTCTCCACAAAAATCTGGACAGAGACATCTTCATGTTCAACCCCAAGAATCCCACATGCAACAATGAAGGCTGCAATGTGTTCATCTAGGATGAACCTTCCCATCACCCCGGAACTTGGGAAAAATTTTCCTGTTACCCCTAGGTAACTCATGTAATGGCTGAGGAAGAGCAAGAGGCCCAACCTGTTGTCCCCAAGGCAAAGGAACTACCATCTTTGGAAAAATTTACTGAAGGGGAAATAAAACACCAACAAGTATCAAAGCACAAAGATTAGGATTGAGATGCTCTTGAGGAATGCTATCCTTGGAATTTCTATCTTTAATAGGAGGTGTGCTTGTAGAACGAGTTCCTCTATTCCCTTCTTGCTAGAAGAGAGAGAATTTTTGTTGCTCTAAGAAGTTGAAAATGGGAATCCTCAACCCCAAGAGGTTTCTTCCCATGTGTATACCGTAGAGTCGCCAGACCAAAAATGATCTTGAAGTTTGTTCTTTTAGAAATGGATCCGTTTGAAATAAAAATCCCCAGTAGAGTCACCAAAAACTATTGGGTTTTTAAAATGGTTACTTTTAACAAACCACAGTCAGGAGACAACAAGTCCCTCCTCTTTAATGGGAGAGGTTCCCTTATTGAAAGCAAGAAACAAAGCTTATATACAAATGTACAACTTTCAAAGTCTGGATTCCTAATACATTGAAATGTTTTATGCCCAAAGATCATCAATACGAAAGAACATGGAAGAATTAAGGAGATGAGGAAAGGAAGAACATAAAAATACCTTCAGGAAATATAGATAAAGAGTATAAACCTTATATGCATATTGAACCAAGGAGTGTACATAATATAATCATTCACTTTCATAACCAATATAATTCCACAGACGCAAAGTTCCATAGAAATCATTCCATGAAACGTAAAAGAACACAAAGTTTCCTATTTGTAAAATTTGGATGATTCCCAAAGTTTTAGAACAATGGCCAAGCTCTTAGATTTAAAAAGCGAAGAGAGGAAGAAAGGGGAAAATTCTGATTATTGATTACTTCCAACCATCTATTACCCTTATAGAGTACTCAGGATCCAACTAGTTGGAACATGTCTTTGACGTGGAAGAAGCCATTAAATAGTTTCTAAGAACGGTTTGACATTCTGGTTACAAAAAATGGATGAAAACTGATTTCAGAAATTCAACGTCAAAGATTGTCCAATGCCTTGGCAATCATTTTCATGCCTGGCTAGGCAGAAACCAGACACATTAAATCATAGTCGAATTCAATCCTAGAACTTATGCAAACTTTGAATATTGAGTCATCGAAAATGGCGTGGGAGAGATTTAAAATTGGAATGGGCCTGTAGGATGCCTTTTAAATTTTGTGCCCTTTGGAGAAATGGCACTTTGGAAAATTTTAGCCTAATCCCGCAACCACGCTTTTGATATTGGTCTTGACATGTGGCCTTACTTTGAGTGGGGAACAGAGTCACGGTTCACTTTTATAATTTTTACCTCTTTTTCAATGCAAGGCTCAAAACATTTGAAACATTTCTCCCTTACTGACCCACTTCTCCTCTTTGACTTTCAATGCAGGCTCAACATTAATCCCTTTTTGAGAGGGGATACGGTTCACTTATCCTTTATGAATTTGGAAACAAGCTCAAAATCTCAAATCACCCTGACGGCCCGCACTTTCCCAGCTTTGACTTTCGATGCGGGCTTCAATTTGACATCAAAACACAAAATTCTCCAACGGCCCACCTTCCTCATTAATGACTTGAAACATTGCCACGTGACCCTTACAGATCCAGTTCTCAATATTTTTGTGTTTTTTAGCTAATTCCCTTTTGTTTAGCGGGGGCCATATATCTTACCCTTGGACACGTGGAGAGCTAGCGCACATTTGGGACCTACCTCCAGGATTTTTCCTTTGAAGTTGCGCCAGAGATGACACATGGAGAGCTTCCGCAAACCGGTTCTTTTATACTTAGCCTGATTCGGGCCTACTATGCCCACTTGACTTATGTTGACCCCTAGACACGTGGAGAGCTGCACTAATTTGAGGGATTTCTACTTTTGATTCGTGCCTCCTGAAATTGTACTGAAGCTGACGTGTGGCTCCTTTCACGGTCTTGGACTTTTCAACAGAGCCAACTCTATCTTCTCCATTAACTCTGACCATGTGGCAAAGTTGGTGCTCATTTGGAGATTGGCCCTTTGGTTTCACTTTTGAAATTGTGGCATTGAGGCACGTGGAGACTTCCGCCAACCCACTCATACTTAGTCAATTTAAATGATCAGCTCTTTCTCTTTTTGGACCTGGGGACACGTGGAGGACTGGTGCAAGTTTGAGAACTGCTCACTTTGGCTTTGACCCTTGAAGTTTCACCAATGAGGCACATGGAGCCGCTGGATGCATGTTCGAGGACTTAGCCGATTTGGGCTTCGACCCTTGAATTCACATCGGATCTGGGACACGTGGTGCCATTCGATGTCACTTCCATACTTGAGGACAATCCCTTGGGCCATGATCTAAACAGTTGCACCTTTCTTCATACGTGGATACTTCAAAATTCCACTTAAAGTGACTTGACGATCCACCTAGGATCCTTCATCCAATTAGATATGTCCACATACTACCACGTGGACGTTGCGAAAATAAATTGACAGGGAAGATACGCCTGTCATTCTTGATTGGATGAGAAAAATATAGAAGGAGGCGGAAAAAAACTCCACCCTGTCATGCCTGAAAAATCAAATTGTCTCCTCGCATGGAAAGGAATAAATGTAAATAATACCAGCCTCGATGCAGCTCATCCACGGCCATGGTACCGACTCAAAAGGATTTCAAAACTTGACATTCAAATGGAGAGGGGAATTTTGAGGGAAACAACAATGCCAGGCGGGTAAGACAACAAATGGGCTCATCACCAACCATTGGTAGGGACAGACAGTGTAGCTTTTAAATGTGAACAGGGCGAGATTTGCAAATGATTTACCAACTTCGTCAAAGCATGATTTTTTTATCTCTGACATATGTTCTCAATCTAGGTCAAACATCTCTCAAAGGCACCAAGTCAAATTTAGCTAGTAAGACTGTGAGGGCTTTAAAAATGAGGGCTAATTTTGAGGGTGAACAAATAACCCAAGTAAAACCTTCAACGTGCTTATTTGTCGCTAAAGACTTCCTATTTTTAGGAAATCATTTGTCATACTATTATAGCTTCTATAACAAACCACATTATATTACGTTTATGCTATAATGTAAAATTATTGTGTGAGTTTCCCACATTATGCAAGCCTTGTGTAGGATAAATGTGTACCAAATTATGTCATAACTTGGTATCGAATAAGAAGTGAAAATGATCCTAATTTTTTTTGATAATGCATGGTCACACCTCTTCAAAGCATCTATGACTTGGAGATGCATGATCCAATGTGAAGACATTTTCCTTATACAACATTGTTTGAAACATAAGTCATACGCAAATACAATTTGGACAATGCATGGATGTTAGAGAAGTGGAAATATATAGTATCTGATGCAAAAAGGAACAGGCATGTATGACGTGAAATATAAATTATGTATGTATTATATTTAGTAGTGTATATCTATTTCATTGATTACCTCACATTCCTCACTTCCTAAGATTCACAAATGATCCGCATGATCTTTCAAATAGCCATAGATTTGTGACAGGGGCCAACTGTCCTAGGTATTACACAAGATTAACCATTACTTTTCATTGTATATTTGCTTTGCTATTTACATCCATAAAGATATATATCATTTATTACTGATCAGTATTTTCATTGGTGGAAATCCACAACTCTGGAAGCCATGTACATGTCAACCTCTTGGTGTCTTGATCATAGCATATTCCATAGTGAGCATGAATCGTCCCATTCTGAGCATGCATTCTATTACCCTTGACCTAGAATTATTTGTAGCTTATGATTTCCATGTAAGGATCCTTTTTGGTCTCAAATTTCATCTCAGATTATTTCTATGTGGACACTGGATGATCGATTGGGATCCATAAAAACACCAATTGTGTCATAGACCAGGGATAGGAATCAGAAGGAAAAACTAAGAAAAAGCTAAGATGAAAAAGTCAAGTTTTTCATAAATCCCTACTACTTTCAGCAATTTCAGATCATGTGTGTAACCACCCTTATGTGTTCACTAGTGGTCCTATCGACTAGGAATAAAGGCCATAAAAAGGAGGCTACCCATCCACAAATAGTTCAAAAGGATTTAGGAACATCTGGACTTATGTCTCTTCCTAAGAGTTTGACCCTCTCCTAGTTCTCCAATGCATGTGGAGACCGTAAGAATGAAAGATATTAAAATACCCTATGAGTGTGTAAATTTGGGCATCGATCTAATGGGAATGAGTTTGAGTCAACGAAACTGTTATCAGCCAAAAAATGGACACCCTCGGAGTGGTTTTGAACAATGCATTTGATGGATGAGTAATTCATGTTTAATTAGGTAACATGGGATTGTCTCATCAAGTATGAATGGGATCCTTGCTACTTGAGAAAAACCTCCAGAGAAGGTTGGTTCCTTTACCTAATCCTAATGGCTTCTGACTACTCCTTGAGGAAATAAATGCAGCTATTTCCCAAATGGAGGATTCTAAACTTCTTGGAGGATTAGGGGTAGATAAATATGTATAAAAATGTAAATCCTACACTGAATCTATAGGTGATACACCAAGAATGGGGTGGAGAATTTTTTTCACTCTCAAATGAAGGGAAACTGGGATGTAAAGATTATGTTTTTTTTCCCAGAGGGAAGACATGAAAAAATCATAGTTCTAATCAAGGTAGCTTTGAAACCACCATATCTATGAAACTCATAACATGATATAAACCTACAAAGGGAGTAATAGAAGATGCACTAAATATCATACACTTCATGCAATGAAAGAGAAAGGAACCATGCAATTACAACAACATCATCAGGGAAGATCATGGTATCCACAAAATAGTATTTTATCACTATAAATCTAGGACCTGCAAATATAACACTATAATGAAATCTGAGAGGCAAGGTTTAACATGCAAAATCTCAAATATGAGGCTTGCAGCTCATCGACACTACACTTGAAATAAAGTATCACATAGCATTATGTCCTAGAGGATGTATGTCAACAAGTAAAAATTATCCTTTATTTACATTATATAGAAATGGAAGTGCACAAGATGGATTAGATAACCAATAAGGAAATTCAAATTCCCCCTTTCGACCACCAATGTAGAAGGATGCATTAGGGGAATTCTTCTAAAAACATATAGGAATGGACATCCTTCAAAAGTCATCCCTCCATGATATTTTTCTTTCTAGAGAAGGTGTAGACACATGTAGTTTGATCAAAGCACTATTATTCCTAATATTGCGCTAACTATTCTTCAATCTTCACAAAATTGACAACACACTGCTATCAATTAAACATATATAAATACCCCTCTTACGACATTACTTTTGATTGTATTTCCTCTTATAATCAACTTAAGCAGGCTATTATAGCCTTATGTATGGCTAAACCATCTTCTTATTTCCATCTAGTTTGCCATTTCTACTAACTTCTTAGAACTAACAATCTATTTCATTGGATTTATTAGACCTTCTCAGAACCCTTTTAAACCCCTAATTCCTCTCTAAACGAGATTGATTAGTCTAACCTAGGTTAATTACCCTAAACCTAGTCAAATCCTACTTTGACTTGCTAATTGACTTGTTGACTCCCTTTTTAGTCCCACATGCACCCAAAAGCCTCCCATTTTCTAAATGAAAAAACTATAAATAGGGCTATACCCCCCTCCCTAATTTCCTAAAAATTCTCTCTTCTTCCTAGTATAGATTATAGCATTTTGTTTAGGCTTTTGAGTTTATTTCATTTCTTCTATTTAGCTATTTGCTTTGCTTTTGCATTCCACAATCCAATATGGAGTAAAAGGGAAGAACCATTGGCCTTGAATCCATTAATGGGGAGATATCTTTCTCTTAAACATATGACTGAATGCTTAGATCCTCTTAGGTTCATTATTTCAAGCTTTCAATGAATAAAGGTTAGCTTCATTTTCTTAGTTTGCTTGTTTACTTCAAATTAATGTATGCCAAGAAGAAAACCTTGCTCATTTCTTATCATATGGTCCATTGATCAGTTTGTTAAAAGCCTTTGGGGTTTGTTTAGAGATTATTACCCCAAATCCCTAGCTTTTTGCAAATTTTCATTGAACACATTTAGCATGCCTGGTGGGACCCTTAGTCCATCCTCCATTAATGGAGTCACTTTAAAGCTTTTTGTTTTAGTTTCTAATTATTTCTTAGTTTTAATCTTTCTAGGATAGTTTCAAGCTATTTAGATTATTTTTTCAAAGTTTTTTAGATTATTTCTAGTTTTTGATTTCACTAAGCTTTTTGTATTAATGGCTAAAAATCAGGTTTCTTAACTAGTTTACCTAGGATTGTCTTGATTTTGTGCTCTTTGCAGGATCGAAGGAGGTAAAGTGCTGTCAAAATTGAACCAAATTGATGAAATTTTGACATTTTTTGAGATTTTGTTTGAAAAATCCCGTGTTTTTTAGCCACCTACAGGGAAGGGCGTGCATACTCCATTCTACTAGAGTAGGCACCACTGATTATCATTTTTTGACAGAGGCGCACATACACTAATCCTGCGCATATACACTAACAGTGGCACAGGTACACTAACTGTGGCATAGGTACACTAATTGTGGAGTAGGTACACTAACATTGGCGTAAGTACACTAATCAGTGGCACAGGTACACTAACTATGGTGCATGTACACTAACTGTGGTGCACAATCCCAAATCTTGGCACATACATCATTAGCAATCTTCTGGAGGCCATAACTTTTTCTCCCAAGCTCGAAATGACTCCGTTTTTATTGCGTTGGAAAGGTATTTAAGATAACTACACAATAGAGTCATAACATTAGGATTTTTTTCTTTTGGAAATTTATGGTTTACATTATCAGGTAAATAGTCATTTTCTAATGTATCTTAATGTCTAACAAATTGTTTTCTTGACTATTCTAACACTTTGAAAGGTTTTTTGACACTAATCAATTGGATGCAGGGTTTTGTTTTGTTATTTAAACTTGCATAGCTTAAGTCTTTTCTTTTCTTATCTTGAATAAATCTTGTAAAGTGTGTATGCTCTCTCCTCGCGTCTTTTTGGGGATCTTGGAGATCAAAAACACTTGTTCAAACTTTATGTGATACTTTAAAAACACTTTTATATGATGCTAGAAAATTAAAATAGATTTCCATATGATTTGTATTAATGGAATTTTCACATTATGTATGCTCTTCCTTTGCACCTTTTTAGCGATCTTAGGAATCAAAAGCAAAGTATAAATTCTCTTTCTTAAGTTTACAAATGGAAAACTACTAAAGAATTGTTGTATATAGGACCCAATTCTTGTAGAATAAAGACATACAAAATGAAAAACTTATAATACATGTGCTCTTACAGGTTTCCAAATGGTGTGCTACTTAAAACCCCATTAAGTTTAGAACATTGTATGCAGGTTTTGGAAAAGGGTAAATCCCTATCTGCTCAACTGGAACATAACCCCTTTCGCATAACACCTTAAGCTATAACAATAGGGGTGGTTCCAAGAACCCTAAATTAATCCACCGCTGAATAACCTCATGGATGAAACAGGAAGCACTCTGCTTACCCACTTGACTAGTATGCCTTGCGAGATAGAGTTACTGGTTGTCTGTATGGTGACCGCAGGGAGAGCACATGTGGATGCACTAGTTGCCCTTTGTGCTCGAAGGGGGTAAAGTAAAGTCGAGATACTCACAAGATAGACAAGGGACTATTTGGGTAAATCGCGCTCGCTAAAGACATCTTTGTAACACCTAGTTGAGAGAACTTATTAAGGAGGCCATTTTATCTTGGAGCCCACTTTACTAGTCCATTGTTGTGTCAAGCCATCATGAAGTGACAACTCATCTGGAGTCTAAACCTTGTTTGTCAAACAAGGAAAAGAACCCTTGTGAGTTTGATCTAAGTTTCTTTCATCACGAGACTAAAATATGCCCCACTTTTGCTTAGTTTTGTTCTTATCTTTGAACAGGTGAAACTCTACCCAAGTGGCGCTTGGTTTGTTTTCATCTTTTTGATATATACCCTTGCATTCTCAGCAACCATTTTTTTAGGGTGAGAAAGGTGCATACCTCATGCATTTTTATCAAAGATAGTGCTTTCCACTTTTTTTTCCATTTATGCCCATCCATATTTGCGGATGGGTTGTTAAACATTTAAAGTGCGTAGGTGTGCTTTTTGTATCTTTAATAAAAGTCCTTCCATCTTGATTTCAAGATCATCTTCACCACTGTGAGTTCATTTCATTCCTCATCTCTTCCAGAGTTGATATTTTTGTTTGAATTCTAGGCACACGATCTTGGTACTTACATTATGTTCTCATTTTCATGAGAAGACAGTATAAGTCCCTTTAACACACAGTTATGCTACTCGCATGATTTGAAACTCCTTATACTTATCACTTGGTTTTAGTTTTGACATCATCTAAGTCTTCTTGAAAAGTGTCAATAATGCCTTATATATATATATCATAATAAATTTATCATGGTCCAAACACCTTGCTTTCTTGGTTAATGTATCATGGTGACATTATTATGTTATATCTAGTAGTGACTTCAATTTTTCAGAAGGTTTGGATTTCATAAGCATCCAAACCTTGTCGAGGGACTGCATTAACGTCATGTGAGTACGTAGGCCTTGTTAGAATTCTAACTTGACCTACATATTGGTACAATATTGTCACTATCTATTTTTAGGGCTTAGGCTTGGTAACAAAAAATTGGGTGATCATTACATTTAGGTGTGCATATGAGTGTTCCTTAATGAAAATGAATACATAACACTACATCTTGGATATACTTTGGTATAGTTCAAACATTATCTTGAGTGGCCTGCAGAAACCATACACTTAGGGGTCACACTAGCTATATACAAGCGTCTACTAGTAATGCCTAAAATCAAAAATTTTTTAGCCAAATCAAACGAGCATGTAGGAGAAAACGCTTTCAAAACCTTCCCATTTAGTAGAAACAATTTAGCACCTCTCTTTTCTCAATTCAAAGATATAGAGCTATTAATTGATCATAGTGGAGAAGATTTAGAATCTTCCAGAGAAGAATAGAGGTTAGACCTAAATAGATTTGATGAACTTCTATATTATAATAAAGATCAAGTACTTGTAAGAGTCTTAGCATTAGGATCTAAAATTCCGCAAGAGCGTGAAGAAGAAACAAAGTTCATTAACCCTAACCTTGGAGAATGAAGATTCATCTTAGATACAGATAACCCTTTTGATGTGGGATACACTTCCACTTATGGGCAATATAAGGCCACTATCGAAGGATAACCATCACGAAAACCTCACTATAAAGCTTCACGTAAAGTGAAAATTGAGCGTAAAGCTTCCCCTCCTTTGAAATTTGATGAAGAAGAGGAACCCCTAGTTGAGGAGGAGATCCTCCAAAAACAAATCTTGAATTTGAGCTAGAAACTAGCAAAACTAGGCTCTTCAAGAAGAAACATATACAAAGACAAAGACAAAAACAAACTTAGTGAGTTTTAATTTGATCCACACACAAACTATACCTTTAAGGCGACTCAGGTACAAAGATCAATGTCACCTACTAAGAGGCAACTCATTCAGAAAGAGTTACAATCTATGAAAGATACGCTTACTACATTACAACAGGGAAATGTAGGCCAAAATAAGAAACATTCGTATGAAGAACTATGCCCTTACCACTTTGATAAGGACATGTTACAACAACCTTTCCCAAAACACTTTACCGTTCCTAAGTTTGATAAGTATAAGTGCAAAAGTGATCCTCGTGATCATATAAAATACTTTTACATGGCTTTCCAAGAGGTCGCATATAGCGATAACTTCTTAATACGACTTTTTCCTCACAGCTTAGGAGCCATAGGATTAGAATGGTTCTATAGCATACCTAAGGGATCCATTACAACGTGGCCCGCATTAGCAGAAAAATTTGTAAGGAATTACTCCTATGATATGGAAAGTGACATCACAATGAACGATCTATGCAATACAAAAAAAAAACCCAATGAGACATTTGTAGGATTTTTACAATGATGGCATGGGTTAGCCAATCATTTCCTTGTGCATTACCAGAAAAAAAGTTAGTGAGCATATGTGTTCCTAACTTAAACCCTTAAATAGCCTTTCACTTACATAGGCATTATGGCTTAAAATTCAAATAATTTATAGAGAAAGGCAATCAAATTGAGAAAGCCCTCATTGCCAACAGAATTCTTAAACTTGTCACTAAAAACAAACATGAATCCAAGTCCAGACAAACCTAAATTCTTTAATAAGAATAAACATGTTGTTGGTGATGGCATTACAAACTGTAAGAGAGTTTAAGCCATATAGATAGGACCACATTTAAAGCTTTTGAAAGGACCTCGTCCCAAAGTGTCTACAAAACATACATTTACATCCTTAATAGAGTCCTTATCTACCATCCTAAAACAATTGGATGATGCAAAAATGGTGGAATATCCAACTACAATAGTACCATACCCAGAGGATGCTCCAAAACTGGTTTGGTTAAAAGGTCATGAATTTTGTGACTTCCATCGTGTTAAAGGACACACAAAGGATAGGTGTTTGAGACTACGCCATTATATACAAGACCTCATTGAGGAAGGAAAGATCGCTGTGGATTCTCCCCTTGAGTCCGAGAAATGTCCAAATGAAAAAATGGGTATTTATAAGGAACCTTTTCCTAACCATGCAGATAAAAAGAAAAGGAAACCAGATCAAGGGAAAACCTCCAATGACTATAGGATTGTTGCCTATGTTTACCCTACAAATGATAGTCCTTATGATTCCCTCATTAGATGTATTCGTTAATCTAATGAACAGATCAAAACCATCTGGATTTTAGAAAAGAGTTGCGCAGTAGGGACAAGACGTGCCCGCTTAGTCATACTAGATCCTGTGCCTATTCCTTAGGAATGTTAGTATAATTTAATAGAGCAGTTAGAGAAAACACCTACTAGGATATCTATTCTCGATCTCCTCAAGATCTATAATGCCCATAAGAATATATTGTACAAGACTTTGCAAAATTTAGGGGTTTCCACAGATGTAGACCCCACAAACCTTTAAGCCATGATTGTGCACCTAGAATCCAATGATAATATTAATTTTGATCATACTGCAATCCCACATAACAACCTAGAACATAACTTACCCTTGTATCTTGAAGTGGTGGTTACCCATCGTAAAATCAAGAGAGTACTTGTAGATGGGGGATCTGGTCTAAATATTTGCACTTTAAAGCTGGTTAAGTAGCTCAGCCATTCAGAAATAGAGGTGGGAGCTAAGACTATCACAATCATGGCATATGACAATGAAGAAAGAGAATCAACGGGGACTATAGTGGTTCCCATGGAGGTAGGCCCAACGTGTCATGACACAATGTTTCTTGTCCTTGACTTGGACCTTCCATATAACATGCTCCTAGGGCACCCATGGATCCATGTCATGCAGGTTATTCCATCAACTTTTCATCAGTGCATCAAGCTATGTCGTGAAGGTCAGGTGGTTACCATTTTGGGAGACCCATAACCATTCACACATTTTAGGGCATTGCACAATTTTTCTTGTGCAACTTATGAGTGTCCTTCTATAGATGTAGTTGTTCCCTTATAGATAGAAGCTATGAAAAAATGGATAGATTCAGAGTCCCTCATGTCTTACAATCAAGAATTTCCTTCATTGGTCAACCCATTCTCTTCATAGGAGGCAAAATCAGCAAAGTATGGCCCAGATAATCCATTTACTCTTGAACAAGCTTTGTTGATACCAGACTTATCAGTAACCCCCAGAACAAGGGGTAAGCCTTCTTTTCAATTCAAGAGCACTCGCGAGCAATGTCCTAAACCATTGGAAAAATTTGTCCATAGTGGTCTCCTAAATGAGGAGAAATTGTTTAAAGATCCTACTAGTAGAGTGCTAGAAGGCACCATGGCTTCATGCAATCTAGCACCTCAGTAAATCAAAGGTCCTCACATGACGTTTGTTATAGGCTATAGCAGGTTTGGATGTGGCATTAATGCACAAGGCTAGTTAGAGCCTATTCCCATCCCTCGTTTTTAGTCAAATAAACATGGCATTGGGATAAAGCCTCATAATTCTCTACCTTCTAAGAATGAAACCACATCTTCTAAATGTGAGGATGTTTAATCTCATTCTGATAGTGAAACAGATTCCAAATGTATCTTCTACTAGGATATTACCTCCATGAACCTATTTCCAAATTCGTTGGTCCCTTACCTTATCCGAATCCATCCCCTTAAACAAATATTAAGTAGCCCTTATATATCCTGAACTCATAGATTGGGATCAACAACTTCACGTGCCCCTAGAATTATTTTAAAATTATGAGGCATTTGTAGAGTTCATGGGACTCAGGGATTTTATTCCAGCTGGAGACCACAAGAAAGGATTTAAGATTCAACTAGACACTTGTGCTTAATTCGGGATGAAGCAGAGATGTGTGGATGGTTGAATAAGAAGGATGTAAATAAAGGTAAAACCACTTTTGAGAAACCTAACAAAAAGGATAAACAAAAATCTCACAATGACAAAATATTTGATAAACTCGTAGACAAACAAAATGAAGAGTCTAAAGATGAAGTGATCTATCCATTTAAAGATGATCATGAACTACCGCAGGAGGTTGATCTTACTCTTCCCCCCCTTGATCCTACATGGATGGAAGATGCTTCTAAAATGATTTTTGAGGAAACAATCAACGTCAACATTGGCTTAGAGGATCATCTTAGAATAATAATTTTGGGAGCTTCACTCTCAGCTTAGGAACAAAAGATATTTGTAGAGCTCTTAAAAGAATACGTGGACATATTCGCATGGACATATGCAAATATTCCTGGTTTGGACCTAGAGCTAGTTGTGTACAACCTCGTTGTGTTCCCAAATGCCAAACGAATCAAGAAAAAGTTGAGAAAGATGCATCCTAACGTGGTGCTCCTTGTCAAAGAAGAATTGGAAAAGTTGTTAGCTGCTTATTTTATTAAACCTATTGACTATTTAGAATGGATCTCTAACATAGTCCTAATACAGAAAAATTCTATTGGCATAAGAATATGCACTGATTTCCATGACATTAACAATGCATTCCCAAAGGATGATTTTCCCCTACGTAACATTGACATGATAGTTGATTCCATAGCTGGTTATGAAATGTTGTCCTTAATGGATGGCTTTTTAGGTTATAACCAGATACAAATTGCAGAAGAAGATCAACCTAAAACAACATTCATCACCCATTGGGGAACATTTTACTGCAAAGTCACGCCCTTCGGGATCAAGAATGCTGAGGCTACTTATCACCAGGCCATGATAGTTATATTCCATGATATGATAAGTGACATCATGGAAGACTATGTTGATGACATCCTAGCAAAATCCAAGAGTAGAAGAGAAAACCCTGGAGTATTGAGGCATATTTTTCAGCGTCTACGAGACTATAAGGTTCACTTGAATCCTAAGAAATGTGTCTTCGGTGTCTTATCAGGAAAAATCCTAGGGTTCATTGTTTCACAAAGAGGGATTGAATTGGACCTTGCAAAGGTTACGACTATCACAAAAATGCCACCACCTACCACTCTCAAGCAACTAAGGAGTCTACAAGGGAAAATTTAGGCAATTCGTCACTTTATTTCACAACTTGCCAATAAGTGCCACCCCTTTACCCATTTTCTTAAGAAAGATGTCACATTCAATTGGGGACCTGACTGTTAGAAGGCCTTCACACTACTAAAACAGTACTTGGTTAGCCCACCTGTACTCATGCCGCCTACCCTAGGTGAACCTCTCCTCTTATACATTTCTGCTACCTAGTTTTCTATTGGTGCATTGCTTTCCCAATATGACTTAGAACATAAAGAGAGAGTAGTTTACTATCCCAACTACACCTTGATCGTGTACGAGTTGAATTACCCCCAAATAGAAAATTCCTACTTAGTGGTTGTCTTCACATTCCAAAAGCTTCACCATTATCTCTTGAACAATAAAACCAAACTCATATCCAGAGTTAACCCTCTCAAGTACATTTTATCCAAACCTGCCCTGACAGGCTGTATCGCTAATTGGACCATTCTCCTGAGTGAAATTGATATCAAGTTTGTGAATCAAAATTCTTTAAAAGGACAGGTACTAGCTGATTAGTTGGTAGAAGCTCCTCTCCTAGGAATGAAACCTTTGTGCTTATATTTACCAAATGCAGCTATGATGTATATTGAAGAATCCATAGAATGGCAGGTCCATTTTGATGGATATTTCACCTTCCATGGATCCAGAGCAGGAGTGTTCCTCATCACTCCAACTAGCGATGTCATACCATGAGCATTCCGGTTGGGATTCGCATGCACAAATAACATTACAGAGTACGAGGCACTCATCACTGGCCTCAAGCTAGCTATTACAAGGAACATCAGACAACTACGAGTCATTGGGGACTCTCAACTTATCATAAAATAGGTTAATGATGAGTACAAGGTTAAATATGAGAAACTTATTCCATATAAAAAGATGGTTGAAACCTTGAAAGAATATTTCACACAGGTCATATTTGAGAAAAAACCGAGGTCAAATAATAGATCCGCAGATGCTATGGATACTATTGGGTATCTCTTACGCATAACACCTAAAGAAAGTAAGATGCCTTTCTTTGTAGAGCATTTACAAGTGCCTGCATATGATATGCTAGAGTCATGTTTGGCATGTGAAGTTGTTGGTCCTTTATCCCCTTTGTATGACCCTATCTTTCAATACCTATAAGATGGCACTCTTCCACTAGACATCACCCATTCTGAAAAGAAATCCCTTATCCACCACATAACCCATTATACCCTCCTAGGAGGCACCCTTTATTGTCATGGCTACAATGGGAATCTACTTCATTATTTGGATGTTGCTGATTCTACGCACACCATTAAAGAAGTACATGGTGGTATTTGTGGAGCACATACTAGCGGCATGGTCTTAGCTAAAATGTTATTGAGGGTAGGCTATTATTTTCCTACCATGGAATTTGATTGTTGTAACTTCATAAAGAAGTGTGAACTATGCCAAAAATATGGGAACTTAATACATGCGCCAGCACAATCCTTACAACATATTGCAACGCCTTGGCCATTCTCTAGATGGGGCCTGAATCTCATAGGGAAGCTCCATCCTTCTTCTTCAGATGGTCATACTCACATTATCACTGCCACTGAATACTTTACCAAATGGGTAGAGGCTGTCCCTCTTACCTATGTCATCAGTGCAAAGATTTTAAAATTCATCATGAACCATCTCATATGCTGTTACGGGATCCCTTCGGCCATTGTCACTGATAATGGTAAATCCTTCAAAAATAAAATGGTTAAAACCTTATGTCAAGGCTTCCATATCCAACTCAAGTGGTCTACCCCATATTACCCTCAAGGTAATGGACAGGCAGAAGCCACTAATAAAACCCTTGTACATATTATGAAGAAAATGTTTAGTAAAACCGGCTGTAATTGGCATCTATAGATACATCCCACCCTCTGGGCCTATCGTACCTCCATCCACACTCTTATTGGTGCGATCCCATATTCACTTTTCTATGGCACTGAAGCCATCATACCTTTGGAAGTGGAGCTCCCCTCCCTAAGAATATCTCTCAGAGACTATCTTGATAAAGACGAGGACTACAGAGTTGCTCTTCTAGCAGAGTTAGAAATATTAGATTAAAAGCGTATTAGAGTGCTTAATCACCTAAAATTCTATCAGAACAGAGTGTCCAGGGTATATAACAAATGCATCATTCACCGGGAATTTGATGTAGGAGATCTAGTTCTCAAATAAAATCAAAAGAACACTGTCAAAGAAAAAGAGAAGAAAGGAAAGTTCGAAGCTAACTGGCTAGGTTCTTATGTAGTGACTGAAAAATATGGATAAGGGGCCTACAAAATTGCATATTCAGATGGTGAAGATCTTCCAGAACCTATGAACACCATGCACCTCAAGTGGTTCTACACTTAAGCATGGCGATAATATCAAATAAAAACTAAAATATAGAAAAATAAAGAAAAAACAAGCAAAAAAATGGAAAAACGAGAAAATATTAAAGAAAATAGTAGGTCGTCCTCATGTGAAAACCACACAATTATTGCGCACTGGGTAGGTCTTTGGGTGAAAACAAGTTTTTGGCACTCAAGGAAGATTCGGCAGACGCAAGTTACTCTTATGGCAGGATGGGTAATCTTCACCACTTTTTGGGTATGATTTCCTCTGCTAGGTCTAGGGATCCTACTATAGTCACCTTTTCCGTACCATGATCTGGTTTATTTTCTCTTATATCTTCCTGAAGGACATTACCTTCGTATACTCCCATCCAACGCTGAGCATACCTATACCATTGTAACCTTCTTGTACACACACGTGTGGCATTATGCCTTTTTTATATTCCCACATCACGCTGGGGGCATCCACGCTTCTTTGTTCTTATGCATTGATTTCAGAACATGACCATGGAAAATACAAAAACAATTGGAAAAAGGATACACAAAAACCTAAACATCTAGAAAATTTCCCTTCTCAGGGATAAAACAACATTTGTTTCACAACGTTATCTTATGGAAACCTAGACAACAATGAAGATCGTAGTTGTGAAAACTTATCTTTTTAGATAAACCCAAAAACATTAGAAAATATATCAATGTTGTCCTAAAAAAACAAGGTAATGCTTTGATTGCTTTTAGTTGTTGGTTTGTATAGTTTTGATGTACTTAGTATGTTGAATTGTTTGTTCTTTAAATGGATCATTTGCTTACCTTATATTGACTCTTGTTTGATTTGATTGTGTATGGCATTGCATTCATTTAGGAACTCTCATACTTGTGAAAAATTGTTGTAGGATTCCTTGTTTGTTATGTGCATATATTAGAATTCATTTTACTTGCTTAGATTGAGTACCACTTTAATATCTTGCTAGCATTTACATGCATTTGTTTAGTTGTATTTCATTGTGTTGTTTGAATGTGTATATTTGTTTAGTTTTGTTAACATTTTCTTGTGTGTTTTGCACAGTTTTTTGTTATCACACCTATCATCTATAATTTCATCACATTTCTAACATCATTCACTACATCATATATATACAAAAAAGCTAAGTATTACATCATGCATGTATGCTGATCCAAAACCAAGGGGTTTTAGACTTAAGGAACAGATTAACAAATGTGCCAAATGAATTTCAAAACAACTATCTCTGAAAAGAGATGTAAATTACTCAAAGACTTCAAATTACATCAATTATCTCTGCCAAGAGATGTCTATCCCTTTTCCGGTTACATATGTATTTATAATAATTTTATAAATACAAAAGGACACCTAGAAAGATGTGGAAGGTCACCAGTCTCGAGGGAGATGAGGTGCTTCATCTTCAAAGACTTACATGTGCACTAATTTTGCGAAACATACTATTTTTAGAATTTACTATTTTTAGACAGCACTAGAAAAATCACAATTTGGGCCCCTTAAACATGGATTTCGGGGGTCAAACATTGCTGAAGAAATTTTGGCACCATCTCATCACATTCTACACATTCCAAGCTTTCCGTTGCCTTTTGAACGGAGTCAATCGGAGGTACGGTGCAAAATTTATGGTCTCTGGAAGTTGCGCCACTAGAATTGTTGCCTGGATCATTCCGCCCTCCTTCAGAAGCAATGGTCCCCATTGCATTAAGATGCCCCATCAGCTGTGGAAATTACTTCTTTACTTGGTATGTAGTGATCCACTCACCTTGGTGACTGAGATTTCCTTTCTTTATCACACGATAGAGTTGAATAGGTTGTCCTCTGGTGGTCTTAGTCAAATTGTCCACAATCTGATCTTCTTCAGCTGGGGAAAGACTTGCTGGATTCAGCTCGGAGATGTCCAATTGTTCTGTTGTGACTGAAGTATCCAAAAAAGGTGGATGGTATGGCTTGAGGAGGTCCACATTGAATATGGGGTGCAGACCAAGGTAGGGTGGAAGATTCAACTCGAAAGCATTTTCCCCTACTTGCTTAGTGAGAGTGTAAGGACCATACCAGAGAGGTCGAATCTTTCTGTGTGGACCTGCAAGCTGTTCCTTCTGAAGCCGCAACCAAACCTTATCACCAACCTGGAAATGATGTGGAACCCTGTGTTTATCATGGAAATTCTTATATTTTTTTTTCATTTTCTATAAAATGTCATGGACTTGGTGTTGAATGTGCTGGATCTGCTCAACAAACCTTGTCACCTTTTCTGCTTCACTTTTTCCATGAAGTGTGAATTCCATGGCAGGAATTGGGATATATACATCAATGGGAGCCATAGGTTGGAATCCATAACAAGCTTGAAAAGGACTGTGTTTAGTGGAGTTGTATAGGGCTTGATTGTATGCATGTTGTATGTATGGCAGGGCCTCGTCCCATGTGCGGGAGTGCTTAGAGTGGTACATACGAAGCATGTGAACAATTAGGTGATTCACCACTTCTGTTTGCCCATCAGTCTATGGGTGAAAGGATGTGGAATTCATCAACTTTGTATCTAGTATTCCCCATAAGGTGGACCAGAAGATGCTCAGGAACCTGCTATCCCTATCAGAAACAATAGACTTGGGGAGCCCAAAGTTGATCCATACATGACTGAAATAAATTTTAGCAGTATCTTCAGCAGAAATATTTTTCTTACAGGAAACCGTTACAACCATTTTAGAAAATCGATCAACTACAACAAAAACACCATCATTCCCATGTTTCGAAGTTGGCAAACCTAAGAGGAAGTCCATCGAGACAGATGCCCAAGGCTTAGTTGGTTCTGGCAATGGTGTGTACAATCCCTGTTTCTTGTTAGTTGGCTTAGCAATTGCACAAGGAGTGCAGGACTTAATATACTTCACCACATCTGTCTTTAGATTAGGCTAGTAGAAATGCTTCTGAAGTACTGTCAATGTCTTGTCCACGCCAAAGTGCCCTGCAGTCTTGCTGAAGTGTGCTTCCCAGATCATCGTCTGTTGTTCACTTACTGGAACACAGATGTGTCCCATATGGCAGAGGAGATTATCCTGTAGATAGAAATCAGAGACATGTTTTCATTCACGGAGGGCCTGATATGTGTCTGAAAACTCAGGATCCTTCTCATACAAACTACACCAACTTGAAGTCTCATGTCCACAGAGATCAAGAATAGTTGTGAGGGCTGCAATTGGAGGGCGGCTTAGGCAATCTGCTACTGAGTTGGCACTTCCCTTCTTATGCTTTATTATCAGGTGAAACTGTTGTAGGTATGTGGCCCATTTCTGGTGTCTCTCATTCCTCAACTTGCTTTGTGTCTGAAGGAACTCCAAAGGCCTATGGTCAGTGTGGATTACTGTCTCCTTCCCCAGAATGTAGGGTTTCCACTGCTTACATGCCTGGACAATGGCATAAAGCTCCTTGTCATATATTGGGTACTTCCTGACCGTGTCATTGAATGTTTCACTATGGTATGCAACAGGGTGGCCATGTTGCATGATAACAGCTCCCAAGGCATACTCAGATGCGTCTCTCATTAGCTCGAATGGATGATGTAGATCAAGAAGGGAAAGGATAGGGGATGAGCATAACCTTTCTTTCAGCCCTTCAAATGCTTTCTGTTGTGCTTCCCCCCATTGGAATTTAGCCTTGTTCCCTCCTTTAGTCACCTGATTGAGTGCCCAGGAAATATGTGAGAAACCCAAGACAAACCGGCGATAGAAATTGGCAAGGCCTAGGAAGCTATGAAGTTCTGTAAGATTCTTTGGGGTAGGCCACCTCTGAATAACCTGAATTTTCTCCGGGTCGACATGGACTCCTTCCTCATCCACGATGTAACCCAAGTACTGGACCTTTGTCATCCCAAATGTGCACTTATCCAGATTTGCATACAGTCTGTGCTTCCTGAGGGTCTGAAGTACTTCTTGAACATGTTGCAGATGCCTCTCCTAGGTCTGGCTATAAATGAGTATATCATCTAGGTAGACCACCACGAAGGAATTGGTGTAGGGCCACAAGATGTTGTCCATCATCCACATGAATGTTGCAGGTGCATTAGTTAGTCCGAAAGGCATGACCAACCATTCGAATAGGCCTTCACGAGACTTAAATGTAGTTTTCCAAACATCAGTGGGCTCGACAGGGATCTGGTGATAGCCAGATTTGAGATCAATTTTGGTGAAAAATTTTGCACTGTGGAGCTGGTCCAGCAAATCATCAATCCTTGGGAGGGGGTAGCGATTCTTCACAGTGATTTTGTTCAAAGCCCGATAGTCTATGCAAATTCTCCATGTTCCATCCTTCTTTGGCGCTAAGATAATTGGAATTCCACAAGGTGAAGAGCTTGGCCTAATATGTCCCTTTTGAATCAATTCCTGGAGCTGCCTCTTGATCTCCTCATTTTCAAGGACTGACCTGCGATACACAGGGCTATTGGGTAAAGGAGACCCTGGGACCAAATCAATAACATGTTTTACCTGACACTGAAATGGCACTCCTTTAGGTGTCTGGAATAGATCATCATACTCAATTATGATTTGGTTGAGCTGCTTCTGTTACTGTATTGAGTGCATGTTTATGGAGGCTGCAACAATTTTGTTTGTAGGTTTTGGCCTGATCATCAAGACGACAAACTGTTTGGTTTTCTCCACTAACTTCTTACATTGTTTGGCACTGATGAGGGAGACAGATTTTGGGGGAATGACCTCAGTTATCCGATAACGTCGACTCCAAATGGTAATGGTGACCCTTCTAGGTCGTGACTCATAGATGCCATGTCTATCCCACATAAATGGCTGGCCTAGGAGTACATCACAAACATCTAATGGAGCAACATCACACATGACTTCATCATGGAAGGGCTTGATGGCATACGGAAGGAGGCATTGTTGTGTGACTTGGAGGTCTCTTCCTGGGTTTAACCACCCGATACTATATGGCTGGGGATGTGGCTTCATAGGGAGGTTAGGCTCTTTACAACATCAACAGAAATTAAATTCTTCTGACTTCCACTATCAAGGATAAAATGCAGTGGCTTACCTTTTTACTCAGAGCTTGGAGTGGAAGAGCTTTCCTTCTCATCCATATTCTTGACTTTTAAGGTGGAAATGATCACATCTGGCTCAACATCTATAATTTCATCATCTTCATCCCGCTTCATTTTCTTTTGTCTTGAAATCATCTCAATCTCACCACATACCTGATATCCATCGCCATCAAAACTATTTCTAAAATAAGTCTTATAAGGCTTAACAACCCTGAATAGTGTCTTCCTGCATGCTTCTCTAGTCTCTGTCAAAATTTGCTTAGTTGCCATCATAATCACTAGTCCTACTTCTTGTTCTTATTCTCCTTTAATAGGTAAAAGTGCATGGCTTACTCTATTTGCTACAATAGTATAGGTTTTTTTTTTTGCCATCATGCACTACTTTCCTATTATAATGCCATGGCCTACCCAATAACACATGACAAACATCCATAGGAACCAAATCACACAATATCTTGTCATTATACCTTCCAATATGAAATTCAACTCTACATTGTTCCCTAATTAAGATAATGTCCTTTTTGCATCCAAGATACTTGATATGGGTTAGGGTGCATTGTAGTTTTCAGTCCTAGCTTCTCTACCATCTCAAAAGAAACAAGATTCTTAGTGCTTCTAATATCAATAACCATGTTACATCATTTACCCTTTGTTTTACATATAGTTATGAACAAACATCTTCTTTGAGTTATATCATTCACCACTTTACCTGGTTTCAAAATAACTCTTCTGCACAAAAGTGACTTACCTCTATCTTGAAGAATCTAATCAGAAACTATGTCATCCTCTCTTATCCTTACATTCATCTCTTTGTACTCATATGTCTTATGTCATGCATATCTTTGACACTTGTAGCACTTACCTGGAAATTTTCCTTTACCATTTGTCCCATTTCTTTGCATAAAACTCATCTCAGCTCTCATTCTTCTTTGATTTTCTTCCATACCTTCCAATCTTCTTAACACAACCTCCATCATCTTTTCCATCTTTTCTTCCCAAACTGACCTTCTCACTTATGTTACTTGCACCATTTTGCTTCCCTTTCCTGCAATCACTTACCAAAACAATATTGCTCCCTTTTCAAGAATCAATTTCATGCTCTAATACCAAATGATGAAGAATCTAAATACTCTCAAGAAACTCACAATGTTAGAATTGATTTAAAACTCAAACTATGCCTATTAGGCCATCAAACTAGCTCTGCTTCCACTATCTACATACCTCAAAATCATGCAAATTCTTGATCGTTAACCTTGT
This sequence comes from Taxus chinensis, assembly GCA_019776745.2. Taxonomy (NCBI): domain Eukaryota; kingdom Viridiplantae; phylum Streptophyta; class Pinopsida; order Cupressales; family Taxaceae; genus Taxus; species Taxus chinensis. The sequence goes on along the minus strand of CM034155.1, from coordinate 557,800,553 downwards.
TTCATTAAACCAACACTTGTACCTTACTTTTAGATGCCATTCAATGCTATTCCAACCATTAAATTGATTCAAATCAGTCAAAAGGATCAAATGTCTTACCTTTTTATAAAATTGCCTTACTAGTCTTCTTGAGCGAAGTGCACTTCATGATTCCATGGTTAGAAACATATAAAATGATTCACAACAAATAAAAACTTTATTCTAGTACCCTTTATGCCCTTTGAGGTGTATGTCAATTGTTTAGGTTCTAGTTCTTTGGGTAAGTGTCGTTTTCCACTCCACTTCTCCTTCACTTAACTATCCTCCTTGTAGCCCTGTTAAAGTAGGTTTTCAACCCTAACTTATGTTTCATGGACTCAACTTACAAAAAAAGCACCATTTAAAGCACCTATTTGGCCAATTCACCTATATGAGGAATTTCATGTGGTCTTCCTTCACAAATTTTCTCTCAAAACATTGTTTTTAGCTTTCTAATTAGGTCATTTGACTATGTCAAAACTTGTGTTCAAAACTGTCATGCACCATGAAAAATATGAGATGATTTAAGCTTTATATCCTTCAAAATTTGTGAGAGGAATGTTTCAAGATTATAAGTTCAAAACTTCAACCCTTCATTCAACCTAGATATACCTCTATATAGCTATCTTTCCTCCTTTCTAGCAAATTTTGTGATGTAACAGTCTTCTTAGGCTCTAACAATTGTAATAAATTTAACAAATGGAGTCGTTTTAACCTTCAAGGCTTTCAATATATGTTGATTATGGAATCTCATGCATACCTTAAGAGTTTCAACCTTCATTTTCCTCCATAAAAACTTCAAATTCTCTCGACGACCTCATTCTTGGACTACAACAATCACCTACATGTTTTTAGCATGACTGTGACATTTTTCTTCACTTTGGAGGGTTTAAAACCTTGCTATCACTATATTCCATCACATAAGGGATTCACTCAACTTCCTTGAAGATCACAAGGTCTGATTCACTCATTGACTCTTTCAAACCTCTCTTTTTCACAAAACCCTAAGGAGGGTTCTTCTTAAGCTTGATAGGTGGGATTTTGTCACCAAATGAATTCTACTCCCTTTCAAATCTTGAAACTTGTCACAAGGACCTGTCACAACCTCCTCCTTTTTTGGTGCTTACCAATAATGTTCAATATGACTCTACACTAGAAAATGATTATAAACCCCACTATTATGTTCTTAGATACAAAGAACTCTTAACTAATGACAATCCACATGAAGAAATAAACCCTCAACTTGCTTACAAGATCATTGTTTGAAGGAAATAGTCCTGTGAAACTTCACAAATCGTCCCTTAACTATGTTCATCAACTTTTATATCAGACTTTCTCCCCCCATTAAAAGCAACTTGATCTTAATGATTCCTTTTTGACTATCACAGACTTGTGCTATGTACCCAAGCTTCTATCACTCACAAAAGCTATGAAATGTCTTAAATATCAATACAAATACATATATAGATCTTCTTACTAGTTATAACCTTCTTCTATATATCATGCATAGATTCTTTGATCACACAAAAATGTATAAACCATGGAAAACTATCACAAAACCTTGTGTATACACAAGAATGACTCCACAATTTCTTGGAGCTCTCTCTTCCTTCACTTGACCATTCGAATGATGGTTAAAGTTAGTTACATGAGTGCTTAAATATGTTTCTTCAATCCTCCCTAACCAAATATTCACCCTTTAGATCTCGGTTAATACATGTTTTGTCCTTTATTACATCATTAAGAGACTCAACTTAGTCTATAACCATAGGAATTTAGCACCAAGTCACAACTAAAACCATTCTAGGACTTCTAGAGCTCAATAAGACTTCACATAACCTTATTACATGATTTATTGCTCCAAGAGCACATTCAAACACCTTAACCGAGGGGTTTCAGACTTAAGGAACAGATTTAACAAATGTGCCAAATGAATTGCAAAACAACTATCTCTGAAAAGAGATGTAAATTACTCAAAGACTTCAAAATACATCAATTATCTCTACCAAGAGATGTCCATCTCTTTTTCCGGTTACATATGTATTTATACTAATTTTATAAATATGAAAGGACACCTAGAAAGATGTGGAAGGTCACCAGTCTCGAGGGAGACGAGGTGTTTCATCTTCCAAGACCTTACATGTGCACTAATTTTGCGAAACATACTATTTTTAGAATTTACTATTTTTAGACAGCACTACAAAAATCACAATTTGGGCCCCTTAAACGTGGATTTCGGGGGTCAAACATTGCCAAACAAATTTCGCACCCTTCTCATCACATTCTACACATTCCAAGCTTTCCGTTGCCTTTTGAACGGAGTCAATCGGAGGTACAGTGCAAAAGTTATGGTCTCTGGAAGTTGCGCCACTAGAATTGCTGCCTGGATCATTCCTCCCTCCTTCAGAAGCAATGGTCCCCATTGCATTAAGATGCCCCATCAGCTGTGGAAATTGCTTCTTTACGTGGTATGCAGTGAGCCACTCACCTTGGTGACTGAGATTTTCCTTTCTTTATCACACGATAGAGTTGAATAGGTTGTCCTCTGGTGGTCTTAGTCAAATTGTCCACAATCTGATCTTCTTCAGCTGGGGAAAGACTTGCTGGATTGAGCTCAGAGATGTCCAATTGTTCTGCTGTGACTGAAGTATCCAACAAAGGTGGATGGTATGGCTTGAGGAGGTCCACATTGAAGATGGGGTGCAGACCAAGGTAGGGTGGAAGATTCAACTCGAAAGCATTTTCCCCTACTTGCTTAGTGAGAGTGTAAGGAGCATACCAGAGAAGCAATTCTAGTGGCATAACTTCCAGAGACCATAACTTTTGCACCGTACCTCCGATTACATGCTAAGCTAATAATCACATATCGTATCATCAATGAGGGAAAGAGGGGTTGTGCATGATCACAAATCTATCCCCCCCCACACCAATATCATCTTGTATCATCCCAAGTGCTAGAATAAAAACTCAGAAAGATTTCATAAATCTAAGAACATGTGGTGTATCTACAGATACATGATCAATATGAAAGCATGAAACATAGACATCTCTAAATCTAAGGTATTTCACATACATAAAGGAAAGATAAATCATAGTATGGTATATCAAAATGTCCATATATACATGTATAACTTTCCAGGTCAATGCTCAAAATATACATCATTGATATAATATGCCATGTAAAGGGGGAATGCATAAAAAAGAATCAAGCCTTCATCAAGAGGCATCATAAAAACAATGGTACATATAACTATACATCAAAATCGGTCCTACCTACCCTAGAAACACCCTAAAAAGTGCAATAAATGCATGCTTAACTAGGAAGGATAGGCCACTCTTATAGGTTCCATCCATTGGGTCCCGCATGATCTCTTGAATGTGATCTGCATGTCTCATCCTGCTTGGTATTCTCACCATCTCACTCCAGGGCTGTTGCTCTCGCTCGCGGTAAAATTTTGCAAGAGCTCTGGTAGAAATGAATTGGTCGTCATTGATTTACCAACCCCGGGTGGGTATATTAACCCATCGTGATGCCCCTAGAGCATGTTTTATCTGTCGTGATCGTTCCAACCTTCTTCTATCCACTGTGATAATTATTTTTGTACTAACATAATTATTTTTGCTAATTTTCACACGCTGGAGCACTTCGTGCCACCCTGCGGTTACTTCTCCGTCACACTGAAATAATTTATGAACCTTTCAGGTGCCTTTTCCCATCTTTTCCTCTATTTTTCATCTATTTTCCCCCATCATGATAATTATTTATTAATTTATTTTAAATAAATTATTCCTGATCCATTTTTCTTCTTACGGGAATATATTTTGGCTCTTCCACAGCCTTGCCTTTCCACTATTGCCCTCACGCGTACTTTTAGAAGATATTTGATCTTGTGAAATTCTTCTGACCGATCAAAAATAAAAATAGAAAAAATAATAAAACCATTTAAAAAACCAAAAACATTGAAATACTTCAAAAATGACCAACCAAAATTGGTAAAACCAATCATCTACGGCTCAAATTTGTGTCTATTGCATGTCACTCATCCCAGATCTTGTTGACGTTTTCAAATATTTTGAAACAACGACTCGTGCATCATCTAAATCTTCAATCACCTAAACAAGATATGTTTCTTACTTTGTCTATACTCTGGGGCACTATAAGTTTCCTTGTACTATTTTCGTCGTGCACATTGCTTTTTCATGAGACGCAAGTGTCCTCCATCTTTCCCCTTGCATAATACATCTTGCTTGGGACATCATTCTTCACCCTTTTCATTTATCAGAACATTTTGGGACTACATCTTGATAACAAAATAATTGTGCAACTATCTTGAACGTTGTTGGTTAAAGTGCATGTGATTGTATTTATTTCCTTGTTAGGTGATATTGTTTATTTCTCGTATTGCATTGCATTTGTGTATGTTGCATGGAGTAGAAATTTGTTTGCATCTTGGCTTTTCATGTCATTTTACGCTTCCATCGTATGCTCACATTTTAATAAGGACCAATGAGGAGGATTCTAAGCATTATGATGATTATATATCAATAGCAATTGGTTTGTGGATAACTCAATATCCCTCTTTCTTCTTGTTTCTCATCTTCTCTATACACTTTTATTTCTGTTGTTTTCTTTTTCAATCACCAATTGAGTTTCTTCGTCACCCCATCGACACTCGAGGTGGCATCCATCATCCTTCATCCTATTAATTTTATTCTACCCCTTCAAAAAATTTATACTCCTTCGTGTTTGTCTGCTTTCTTTGAAGCGAAGTAGCTTACGTCACCCCAAAGAGGGGGAAATGTAGACACTTGTAGTTTGATCAATGCACTATTATTCCTAATATTACACTACCTATTCTTCCCCTTACAAATTGACGACACACCACCAGTTAGACCTATCTAACTCCTTTCTTACGATATCTTTTTGGTCTTATTTCCTCTTGTAAACCAATTAAAAAGGATGTCATAGCCTCGTTATGACTACATTAGCTTCTTATTCCCTTCTAGTTTTCTTCTATTAACTCGCTGAACTATCAATCCATTTCATTGGATTGATTAGACCTTCCAAAACCCTTCCAAAACCCTAATTCCTCTCTAAATGAGATTAATTAGTCTAACCTAGGTTAATTACCCTAAACCTAGTCAAATCCTACTTTGACTTGCTAATTGACTTGTTGACTCCATTTTTAGTCCCACATGCACCCAAAAGCCTCCCATTTTCCAAATGAAAAACTATAAATAGGGCTATACCCCCTCCCTCATTTCCTATGAATTCTCTCTTCTTCCTAGAACAAATTATAGTATTTTGTTTAGGATTTAGATTGTATTTCATTTTCTTCCATTGAGCTAGTAGCATTTGCTTTTGTGTTTTATAGCATCAATATGGAGTAAAAGGGAAGATCCATTGGCCTTGAATCCATTAATGGGGAGATCTCTTTCTCTTAAACACATAATTGAATGATTAGATCCTCTTAGGTTCATTATTTCAAGCTTTCAAAGAATAGAGGTTAACTTCATTTGCTTAGTTTGCTTGTTTACTTCAAATTAATGTATGCAAAGAAGAAAACCTTGCTCATTTCTTATCAGATGGTCCATTGATCAGTTTGCTAAAATCCTTTGGGGTTTCTGTAGAGATTCTTACCCCAAATCCATGGCTTTTGCAACTTTTCATTGAACACAATATCAAATCATAGGCTCCTACCGGTTTTGAGATTGTAGGAGCGTCATCCTGTGAGAATGAATGAGCAGGTATGGGTTGTAAAACGTACTCCCTTTTCTGAGTTATTGCATTAATTTCTGGTTCAATCTCTAGCTACACTAATCCCAGGATTTTTATATTGTTGTTTAGGCCAAGGTAGGAAGAAAATTAAGAGTTGTTAGAATTCGAGGATTCATGGTCGTTATGCCCTATATGAATACCCTTGTTTATTGTATGACGATTTACCTTTACATTCTTAGGATTTTTAGGGAATAGAACTTGAAATATTCTTATGTTTACATTCTAAGGTGTGACGGGTCCTATATGACCAGGCTGTGGGGTTGTTTTAGGATTTACTAACAACATGTTCAAAAAGAGTTGCCTTTTGTTTTTAAGGATTATTTGTAGGGAATTGTTACAATCTCTATAAGTTGTAGCGTCATCACTAACAAAGTGATGAAAACTATAATATAATTTAGGATCATATTTTTTCTTTGATAACCATATTTTTGTTGTTGATTATAACTTTGAAATTAATTATTTTAACCATGATTCCTTGTCCCTTGGTTAGAGTTTTTGTATTGGTTTGGGCTTTGGGTTTGATTTTTCTGAGGAGGGGGGTAGTTCACATCAACCGTGTTGCTTGAGGAAACAATGTTGGGGACTTTTTTATTTCATGTGTTGTTATTGCTATTGTTATGGTTATTAGTGTTACTTATATTCATAAAACTAGTGTTCTTTTCTTGATCAGTAACACCATTCATGGTAGCACCATGATTACGAGTAAAATCCTTAGATCCTTGGTTTTTTTCTCTGTTGTTTTGATTCTTTACATTGTTTTGGTTATAGGATACAAATTTACCATTGAGAACAATCGTATGCCCACTATCGATAACAACTTGTTCAATTTGAAGTGCACCTTCCAACACTTCTTTCTAGCCACAGAAAGGAAAATTATGGACCTCATCCTTGGTCTCTCAATTGAGTGAGTGAAGGAAAATATCACAAAGTTCCATCTAGTCCATGTTAGGTATAATTTCATAGGAATAAATAATTTGGCTCTATCTCTTGATGAAATGAGTGGTAGATTCATTCTTCTCCTACCTAATATGCAGAAATTCCCTAATCTTTGTTTGTAGTAAGTTGTGCATGTCAAATTCTCTAATAAATTTAGAAAAATGTTGTTTAAAGGAATGTATGGAAGCTTCTAGAATCCGATAATAGTAATCTAGTGCAATTCTCTCAAAAGTCTTTGAGAAGATTTTAGCTAGTGCAACCTCCCAAGGGACCAACTCCCTAATAGCCATAGTGTAGGCATTGATATGAGTTTTTGGATCTCCCTCCCCATTAAATTTTGGAAGATCAGGAAACGGGCATGGAAGCATGACACCACATATGGTAAAGTCAAGGGGTGATTTTAAATATTTAGCGTACGTACCCATTAATTAAGATTCCACCATTGAAGACCCTTGATGAGGAGGTGGTGGAGGAGTAAGATAAGATGCATTATAGGTATTAACTAGGATATATGAAGCTCCTTGATATGACATATAAGGAATAGGGAAGGAATACAGGTCCATCTGAGGGGAATTTGAATACATATCTATGTAGGGTGGGATGATACTAGGATATTGACTAACATGTGTGAAACTAGGGAGCATCACATTGCCTGAAGGAGTGACATTTGATAACACACTTCCGGCCAACCCTTGTGTAGGATAAGCTCAAGAAGGGTGAGGACCCATCCCTAGTGTGTCAGATCCTATGAGAAGATCACCCAAATTTAGTTGAACTAGATAACCTTGTTCTATAATATGTTGCATTGGTTGTTCATTGGTAGGGATGTATACCTTGTTATCAACAGGATACTCCATATTTTACCCTACCACATGAGTTGTTTACGATGGTTGAGCACTCTTTAGCTCTCTAATCCTTCCCACTAAGGTAGAAATGACATCATTAGGATAAGATTGAGTTTCATTTGTAAAATTCACATTATTTACATTGGGATGAATGTGTCGCATGTTTAAAGGTTGATCAAAATCCTCTACTCTATCATAACTAATGGGTTTTGAGGCATACCTAGGGGAGGTTTGCACATTGTTTGTGTAGTTGTCAGTCCATATAGAAAAGGAAGGGGATTGTTATGGTTGAACGTTGGTGTAATATCTATCAAAGCCAAATGGTCCACCCAATTATCTACTAGACATATTTTAGAAAGTATTAAATACCTACCAAAATAGGGGAAGAAATTGAAAGGTGTGTTAATAACAATGAAAGAAAAGAAAATGAGAAGGAATTAGTTCTTCACACCGGGTTCACCAATTTGTACAATTGAAATTCAACACGTGACCTTCACACACACTCAACCTCCCGAGTTCATGCTGGGACAACCAATGTGGAAGATTGTGGGAATGTAGATGGACAACTATAGGAGAATTAGGGACTAAGATTGGGTAGTGTGAGTTCCTAGTAGTTGAGTTGGCCAAAGGGGATTCAGAGGCTATGCACGGGTAGTGTGAATTCCCTATGGTTTGATTACTCGATTTTATCTACTTAATTAAAAGGATATTAATTAATTAAAGGGAATAAATTAATATAAGCGAACTAACTAATCTAATCTAATATTTTTTTATTTTATACTTTCTAGAAAATTAAAAGAAATATACAAACAAAGGAATTTCTTTAATTTAACTAAATTGCTTCTATAATAAATCTAAATAAGTAAATAACTAGATTTAGTCATTTCCCTATGTTGGATGTATTTAATCTACTCTAAATAAAAAAAATATTTTTCCAATTATATTTGAGGATTTAAATCCTCTGTTCCACCTCATTTGTACATGGGAAGAAAGTAAAGTGATTCTCTAGAAGCACTTATTCCCTAATGTAAAAAACATAGTAGAGAACAAAAGAATGATAGATTAAGTGAGATTCACGGATCTTGAAAAGAATTTGTGGGAGATTTCTATAAAACAAATATGATACTGGACTCCAATTGATCTTCCCTTGCTCACGTCACAGGGATTTTGCAGGTAAGCTATGTATTACCAGAAGCATGGAAGGAGAGATAATTATAAGTTTTAGATCAATGATCTAACTGAGTGCAATGATATTAGGGCATGCTTCACAGGGGTTGATACATATTAGTAAATGAATGTGCATACAGATTTTTTATACCATAATTCATGCCAAGGGAAGCTGTTAGGAAATACATAGTACATCCCTAATCTGGAATTAACATTACAATGAAAAATCTAGTTATGAATTTGTATATTGTGATCCCCACAGTTTCTTTTCCAACTTCAATATTCACGTGTGTCCAAGGAGTTGTGTTGGTAATACAGATTCACAGTAATAGTATAGTAGTTTCCTGGAGGATAGGAAACTCTACTTCCTATATGGTATAAATACATGTATGATATTAATTACATAGAGAAGAAAATATAGTCTTTTTTTGTGTTCAATTCTAAAGAAATATTCTTTAGGATTTCAGAATAACGATGCAAATCACAACAAAATATCCAACCAATTAGTCGGGAAGATGCCTAGGTTGCTTATAGGAGAATGGTATGAGAAATGGTTTAGGTGAGTTATGGAAACAAGAAATTGATATACTCATATCAAGATTTCATAGGTTAAGTTAACTCTCAATTCACAATGGATGACCTAGGGAGAAGAACCAACTCACGTAAGGTTTATCAATCTTATAAAAAGAGTCATTATGATGATAGAAACATGGGACCATATAGGTGAGTTCCAGGACTATAGTCAACGCCCTAACCTATTTTCTATGGTCTTGGGATAGGCAATAAATGAGGTCAAGAGAAATATTTTAGGAATGTAGGTCTGCAGATGTAATACTACGGTTAGATAATTAATATTGCCTATATGAATGATAGAGTAGAGTTTAGAGATGAAAAATTCATGAGATAGATCCGTAACGTACATGTCAATTGACCTTAAGAATGAAAGCGTTTTTTGCATAGCATGGGAACAAAAACGTAGGAAAATCATAGCCAAAGGAATAAGTTACCAAGCATTTGAGTGTATAGCAATCAGATTTTGGTACACATTTGCAATTTGTATGAAAATTACAGACTCGAAGCTCCAAATTGGAAATTATAGTAATAATTCTTTCAATGGTTGACTTTGAGAATTAGGGTTTCTGGAGCATAATTTACCTTAATCCTTGCAAATTTTCTGAGGTGCTTAAGTAGTTTATTATTATGCAAAGGATATGTTAAGAACCATCTAAGCAATCTAGATTCTCAAGAGTATCAATATAGCATATCATAATATCAAGTAATAGAACTCAACATTAATATAATCTTTGTATTACAACTGCCTCTCAAAATTCAGATACAACTCATAGTTTAGTCTCTCTTCTCACACACTCTTCTGTATCATCATCAAACTTATTCCTAATTATATCACCATTCACTATTCTTCACTCATCCTACTCCACTTCCATTTACTAATTAACTCCTATGAAGGAAACTACTATTTTCTACTAGTATCAATGACATATCAAATTCCTCTTACCCATCGCATGGTCTCTACTATTATAAATAATTAACATACCATACATGTTGGCCCTCACTCTTATCATGTTACACAAAAAATGGTCACTTCCTTTAGTGATGACTATGTATATTTTTTCTAGCATTGCTGCATCATTCTTTTTGTGTTTATTAGCTTCTTACAGTCTTGTGGGGAATCACACTTCTAATGCCTCATATTTTTTAGTATTATTAATGGTTTCTTTTTTTGTCCTAGCAGACTTAATGTTATGCTATTTATGTAGTATCATGGTTATCTTAACATATTTTGTTTCCCTTGATACATTAGTATATTCTAAATGATGAAGACATCCTACCAACATCACCTAGAACTTCACACATGACTATTGAGCCCATACTTCATAGACTAACCTCACACAATGCACATCTCTCCATCATTGTGTACATTGGCTTATCTCTTCATGAGCTTTTCTCAAGATGTTTTTTATTGGGCACATGTTGTAACAAATATATATAGCATTTCTAATTCATAATACATCATTGACACTTTTTGTATAATTCACCTTATACATCATGGTAAATGGGATAGCTTCTTAGTTGATGAGTATTCTATCACATATTAGTTTGTATTACTCACTAGAGGACATTTGATGAGTAGCCATCTAACTGTGAAATTTAATTCTAAATCCTTTGAGACTTCATTCCTCCTATGATGAACTCTATGGGGCCTAAGAAATTCATTACCAATGGGCCCTTACTCAAGGGTTTCAATCTTGGATGAACCTCACCTCAATTCACATTATTCACTGATTTACTCATGGTTTCTAATGATATAGTAAAATTAAATTATCATAAACTTTCATGAGCCAGCTACAAAATCCAACCCTTTCCCAATGACACAGTCCTATTGATCTGAATATTTCAATGGTTCATGATATGTGTAGAAATGTAAATTGTGTGGCTAGTAAATAGTGTCATAAATTTTTGTAGGGCATGTATCTCCTATCATTCCAACTGAATTCTCATTCAGTTTTTGAGTCCACATTATTTTGCATGTCTTAGCAAGTTTTACTATTGCTTACTTATACTTTTATGGGATGGTCCACTTTTATCCCGCGATGCTGAGCTAGATACCGTGCCTATGTACTATTAAAAAATCATCTACACACACATGGTCGTTCTCTTTCCTTTCTAATTGTGATAGAAAACTTATAAAGATCTGGGGCATGTAAAATGGATGCTTGGCCTTAAGTACCTCTTAAAAGCATCTGCACAGTGGCTTTTGGGGGCATCTAATTTTAGACACTACAGGTGATAATGATTTCATCTTTCATATGCACTTTATTTTATAGGATCACTATATATTGTGAGAATCCTCTCAATAAACTTTTTGTGATAGCATGTGTATCATGAGCTATCAGTGTAGAAATATTTGTTATGGGAGGGGGTATTTGCTTAAAATGGTGGTCTGTTACATTAGGGGTCTATTAAAAATACCTCTTTACAGATAATGTGTCCCAACAATGTTACAAATGGTGTAAGAAATATGCATTTGTCTTAAGTGCATACTGTTTGATATTTGGCTTGCTTCATCATTGATTGAAACATTCAGGCATAGTGACTGGGTGATCCCAGTCTTTTAGCAATCCATACACTATCCAATAATAAAAGTACACCTTCAAGAAGTCATATATGAATACTTTGAATGCATTTACCATAATTCTTAGCCAAATAATGTTGGTGAATTCTTCAACCTGTGTGTCCATATTTGATTGTCCTAGATAAATTGATCAGCCACAACCCCACACAAGTTTGAAGCTAGAGAATTCATGTTTACCAAGTCCATACAATTCAGGAAAGCAAAGGCATACTCTACAATAGAGGGGAAATTCCTGCTTTGAGCCATCAAACTGACTTTCGGTGAAATCACATGAAATTCAAATGAGGGGGGGAACCATGTGGGTGAGATCAGTCACCCTGTGCTTAAAATCTAGCGTATAGATTATAGGCGGGATCAGCACAATGGACATAGTAGGGTCAAGGTAGGAGACCGAGTAATGTCAAAAGAACCAGTAGGCTCAAAGGACAAGAAACGATGAAGATTTAAAGTCTTTGGGTCCTTCATAACATGGTTCAGACACCTAGGCGTAAAAAAGAATGACTAATTACCTGGGCACCCCTGACCCTTCCTATATTCCTGTGATGAGGAGTGAAGTGTCCACGATATGGAACACCTCCAACATACTCTACAGAACTCCACACAGAGGTAGACCTTACAATGAATGCCAATTCTTAGCACTTGGCATCCAAAGCCCTAGACAACACTTTGCACTGGATGCATTGGATCAAATTCTTTGACTTGTTACGGACCAGTGCCAAGTGGTCTTAATGGCACACATTGTGGGAAGTAGGATCCAGGCTGTAGGATGACTCAATACTTGAACCAACCTTCCACGTAGAAAATGGTCAACATGACTTGGTCAAAAAAGAGCGAGCCCAAAATGACAAAGTATAGAGTGCATGTGGACCGATGCAAAGTAGTCAACATGACACTTCCTGCAAAGGTAAAATCCTGAGCGGGTTCTTCTACAATGATCTGTCAGAATCCTTTCTACACGTGTTTACTCAGAGTCACAAATCAAGTGGACATGATTCAGGGGTTGAATAGTCAAGGTAGTAGGTTAGGCCAGTGGATTTTTAGCACAAGTCGATCATACACGGTGCATATTTCAACTAGGTAAAATTGGGGTGGGTTCTAAACAAGTGTCAGGTCCATCACTATGTCCAAGTGTTAGAATTTTGGCCCCGCCAAGAAAAGAGAGTCAAGAAAAATACAAAGAAGCCCAAGGAGCATGTGGAGGCCGCCACATGGACCCTGCATGGACGAACTCTTTAAAATATTGAGCACTAATGATCTAAATATTCAAATGGCCATATCTTTTGACTGGAGACTTAGATTTGGGTTTGAGAAGACTTTTTGGAAATGTATCGACACCCTCTATGCAATTTTGATAACATGCATCAGATTCTTTAAGTCCCAAGAAAATAGATTGATTTAAGGCCCAAAATCATGTTTTTGGGGCCCCCTCGGCTTCTTTCTAACTCTTCCATCCAAGAAGAAAAACCCAACGAGTTAGAAAAGGTGAAAAAATTGCAAAAAACCAAGCTTAGGGCTAAAAAAATGAAGAAAATCAGCTAAGTCCTAGTCCAGGCAGTCCGGGAAAGTTGGCATGTCGGGGCGCGAATCGGTTGAAAAGCCGCCAAGCGGTCTGCGCAGTAATTGGGATGTCGGGACGCGCGGGACGCGAAAAGGCGAACCGGCCGAAAGTGGAAAAAATCGTCAAAGTTTTGTTTCACACGGTGTTGGGACAGTTGGACCAAAAGGACACGCGGGACGCGGATCAGCCGGTTTGGTGCAAGTCAGTCCATTTCGGGCGGTTCGGAGATATTTATCCCAGGCAGTCTGGGACAGTTGGGACAAAAGTACGCGGAGGATGCGAACTAGCCGATTCAGCTGAAACAAGAGACTTTCATCTGAGACAGTTTGGGACATCCAGGACTGTTGGTTAGAAAATCTGTCGGTTGGGTAGGTTTATGGATAGATGAGCCAGCAGTGTGCACGGCATAGCCCCTCTTTGAGTCAACAAAGTGAAACTGGTTTATTGTTATTCTACCAGCAGGAATCTGTGCAAGTCCAACAATATTCTGCCTTCGGGGGTTTGGGATCTCATCCCAGTAGGGCGTTTTCGACTGCAGAAAAAAAGGAATGAAAGAGAGGATGAAGAAAGATCAGGTCAGAAGGAAGAAAAGAAATGAATTCCAAAGAAGAAAGGTCAGAGGGTTTATGTTTTGGGATTGGTAGTAAACAGAGCCAAACCTACTTGCATAAATGAACAAAGCAATACTGATGAATAAATGACAATAAAACAAAAGTAGATTCAACAGAATAAACACACAGATCTGACATAAGAAAGATCAAATGTAAATAACACACGTATTCAGCACAAAGTCTAAATATTTGTATTAATATTCCTTTCTGTTACAAAAAGCTCAGTGTCTTTTCTCCTCACTCTATTTTTCATCTGAAAGATATCCACTCCCTCAAATACAACAAGTATTTTAGTATTTATAGAAGAAGGAGAAGAAGGAAGGCAAAAAGGAACCAACCACCTATTTACACAAAATATCTACAAAAATATCTCAAAGTCATGTTGACTTTTGACAACTTGATGGATGACATCATCCCATGGTGCAACATGGATGATGTCATCATTTGTGTCAACATACTTTAGACATTTTACAAAAAGAAAGTCGGAGGAGAGAGAGAAGAAAAGAGAATTTATTCATCGTCGTCATCCTGTGGCTGAAAGGGGATATCCTGCTGTTGCTGCTCGAGTGACGAGATGTGGAATTGGGCACGCTATTTCATGAACTTGCTGATCATGGGCTCTAGCTGATCCTGGGAAGGATCCTTGTGTTGCTCACTGATCACCTCGCATGTCTCCCGCTTGTCTATGAGCTTCTCTGGGAGTTTGGAATATTCTTTCTCTGCTTCTATGCGGAACCCGATGAAGTCCCGACAGGCCAGCAGGTTATTGATGGACTTTTTGTCAAAAGTGACCTCTGGCCCCAGCCCTTGTGAAATGATCTCCTTGAAGATCTGGATGGTTTTATCAACTTTCCTTAAGGTGAAGGAAGGAGTAAGCAACCCTGGAGACATGTTGAGAACAATTTGTTCCATTTGGTGCATCGCGTCCAGGGCTTCTTCCTTTACCTTATCGATATTTTCAAGGACGAATTCTAGTTGATCCATCCGGTAGTCCAGAGTGGAAAGGACTTTATTGAGGGCCCTGGGATGACCGAAAATGCTGAACTTGACTAGATCTTCGACTGAACAATCAAACATTTGTTGAAAGGTCTCATGCTGCAGCCTAGCATGGTCCAGTTCTTCTGATATGGGTCCCGCTAACGCTTGGAGCTCTTTATTCGCCTTGTTGATGTTCAGATATAAATCAGTGAACTTGGCGATTACTTTTTCACTATCTTTGAGGATTTGGCTCCTCCAAGCGGAAACTTCCATACCCTACTCGCCGATCTTTACATATTCATCAATTTTATCCTGGCTCAGAGGCTCAGGAGTCTCGGCGGCAGTTGTGGGAGGTGCACTGCCCATCTTCTGAAAGGCTTGGAGCAGATGTTTATTCTACTCTTTCAGCAGCCTTTTCTCTTCTTTTGCTTCTTGAAGCTTCTTGCAGAGGGCATTAATTGCAGATAGGGCCTCTCCCTGAAGGCTTTCAGAAGACGTCCCCATTGTGACTTGGGTCACTGTATAATCTGTCGAGGACGGATCCTTTTTATCCTTCAGAGGATTGGGGTATGCGATCTCCATTACCCTCTCTCCCAAAGCACTCTGAGAGAAGCGTGTGATGGGCTTCTGCTTCTTTACCCCTTTTGATGGGATCACGGAGAAGTCCATCGGAGCGATGGAAACTTTCCTTTTCTGCTGACTCAGGTGTTGGGAGATCCAAGCTGGACTTATGGGAGAAGGGCCGGAAACAGAGAAGGGGACAGCTACAGTAGTTGAAGGGAAAAAAGTGGAGACACTTGAAGGCGGCATCGAGAGGGAGGCCGAGGAAGTGCTCATGGGAGGAAGGGATACTGTAGGAGAGGAAGACATAGGAAGGGAAGGGAGCTCAGAAATGAGGGAAGAAATGGAGGGGGACAGGTCCACAAGAGAAGAGAAGATGGATGAAGAAGCGGGAGGAACAGGAGAAGAAGGGGGAGAGGACACGACCAAAGGAATGGTCGCTTGAGTCACTCGAGGAGAGGAAGGAGGAGGGACAGAAGGGACAGAAGGGACCTCAATTATTGTGGTAGTGGTGATATCCTAAGTGGATGGGCCTATTTGAACATCTTCTTCCGCTTCTTTCTCTGGAGAAGCCAGAGTTAAAACTTGTTCGGGTGCAGCGAAAGGAGGACTTTCAGGAGCTTCCTCTTGAGTGGTGCTGGATTCACCCTCTTTGCTTTTTCCTTTGCCTTTTAGTTGCTGTTTTGATCGAGGAGGTGCGTTACCCAATGGAGAGGTTGTGAAATCGACTCCGAGGTAGATGATCCTGTTCATTCGGCACCAATGCTCTATTCTGTGCAGAGTTTCTTTGACCCTTTCCTCAATTGTCTGAGGTGCTTTGGTTCTATCAATCAATGCAAAAGGCCAATCGTCCCCACTTGTGTCGAGATACACTTGATCCACTTCCTCCTCAGTAGTTTGGTAGCCTTTAGGGATGATGGCCACCCCGTACTGGATGATTTCTGCTAAGGCCAAATGAGAATGGTCCTTCCTCCTGAGCTCCACCTCATGATATAGGTCAATGTAAATATCCTCGATCTGAGGGATGTGGATCGGATCGAGCTTAGCCCTTGGTAGACAATTTCTGGGGTCAAAGGTAGGCCTTTTCAGGAAGTCATGTTTTAGATTCAGTAGCTCCAGCTCTGCAAACATGTCTTTTACCTTGTGGTGAGTGAGACATGTATACCTACCCACTGTGAGGGGGAAAGGAGTTCCACCCTTCTTTCTCTTAAGGCATTTCTCATGGTAGGTGACTAGCTATCTTGACAGCTCTAGTAGAATCAACTTGGGCCTGGCATACCTTGACAGTCTAGTTGGCTCCCCCAAGAAGTTAGCTGCCCTCAGATAAGTGAATGTGGGGAATTGAGTGAACAGGGCCCCCCATTTCTCTATGGCTGCCACGATGCTCTTGGTCGTGCAACCGTGAGTCATATTTGGCCTCAACAGGTAGATGATGAAATAGAAAAATGCATCATTGTCTTTGTAAATTGAGGGATGCTATTTTCTAGCTTCAGTTCTAGATAATATTCATAGATTTTAACCTGGGGCCAAACCCCACTCCGCATCAGAGCTAGGTAGTCCCTTTCTGAAGCTGCAGCGTAAACAACATAGGAATTCATGTAGAACCTCCCCGTTGTGGGGAATTGTTGCAGCTGCTCTGATATCGTGTTGCTTATGATTTCTGCCCACTCATAGCGTTGATCGGGCATATTTTTGTTCATTGTTTCTAAATACCGTAGCATCCATTTGAGGAAATAGTGGGCATCAGGAAGCCCAAACACCCTTCTCAGGAACGTGATGGTGTCACTGAGCTCCTCTGAAAAATCACTGCAGTGAATGATTTGTGGCCAACGGGTCACCACCTTCTTATTTTTCAAATATACCTCATTCATCAGTTGCATGCACTGATCTTCATTGTCATCCCAGGCCTTGATGCAATCCTCTTGGCCGACGGCCACAAAGTGCCGGTGATGAGGAATGCCGAGTATTATTTCAAAGTGGCGGGCAGTGAGGTTGATTATGACCTCGCCCTTCTCATTTACGACACATCTTGTGTCTTTATTGTAGCACCGGGCAACCACCATCATAAATTCATTGTTAACGGCACTGACTGGGATTCCTCCAGCAAAGTGCAGGGCACTGCCTATCAGCTTGTCCATCCATGGACTTCTTGTGACCTTCTGGGTTCTGGACCAGAATTCTTCCATATCAATATGACCCAACTCTGAGTCTCTGATGTCCAGGTCACATTCTGCTTGGGACTCGGGCATTCTGACCCTCTGATACTTATACTTCATTTCTTCTTCTGTGAGCTTGGCCTTGCCTTTGGATTTGGTAGGTCTCTTGCTTGATGTTGACATATGTTCTTCTGAACTTAGCTGCTGATCTGCAAGAATAAGAAGTGAAACCCAATTGAAGAAAGCCGTGTCAGCTGTTTGATTTTCCATTGAAATGCTGACAGAAGAAAGAGTTAGCAATTTTGAGGCCTCAGGGCACAGGGCGCATGAATACTGCAGGCTGCATTCTTTGTTGTTGTAAGCACAGGTACACCTGCGCCATATGGATGTGTTTTATAAGGGCGCACAGATTCTTTATGTTACATGGGAACATGATGCGCCATTGGCACATATATCTTTCATTTTGCATGGAACTTCGGTGCGCCAAAGGCGCATATAAGGTTTGTGTAACATATGATTTTTGCGCGCTTAAGGGAACTTGGCAAGGTGCATGAAAGGTTTGCATGACACAATGTTGTTGCAATGGTGGATGCGCCTACGCCGTTTATAGCTTTGCACTTGGCACATATGAAAGGATTGTTACATGGATGTTGGGTGCGCCAATGGCGCGAATTTTATCAATGCAACATACGAGTTTGGTGTGCCAAGTAGGACGCAAGGAAAGCGTTTGCAACAAGCGGGGAAAGTGTGCCATGAGGGTGCAGCTTTTCATGATGAAACAGGTAGGGAATGTGCGCCATTGGCGCGGCTGCTCTTTGTGTAACAGGGGCGACAGATGCGCTGAAGGGGAACAAAAATACAGTTCATTTCAAGCCATGATTCTTCTCAGAGGGGTTTCATTCTTTCAAACTTCTTCTACAAGGTATATTGGGGTGAGAGAAATGGATTTAAACAAAGGTTTCCAAGCTATTATTTCAGGACACAGCTCCCTCTACCAGCAAATCTGGAAAGAGGGGGAGGAATATGTGGAAAGACAGCAGGGGGGAGCAAGTTCATGATTTCATTCTTTTCAATCCAAACTGAACCAACCTAGCATTCAAAAACCCCAAAAACAAAATGCACAAAAGAAAGAAGGCCACTTAACCGGATAAATAGCAAAGAATGTGCAAATGGGTCCACTAAGAAATTTGAAAGTGACAGGCTGGTGCGCAGATAGGTACAGAGAAAATCACGTGATTTCCCTTGGTGATAATGACAGCACAGATGCACCTATTTATAGGCGAGGAGGCAATAAATGTGCCACCAACTTTTCAAGTGGCGCACCAAATGAGCTGTCGACACAAGAAAACATGCGCCCTTTGGTGCACCAAAACGCTTATCAACATGAAGATATGTGTGCCTTAGGCGCACCGAAAGTTGTGTCGACAGAGGAATATGTGCGCCCTTGGCGCACCAAAAAGTTGCGCAACAAATGATCTATTGACAGGAAGGCGCATGTGCTTTGGCGCATGCAAGGGAGACTCAACATAGAGAGGTGCACCAAAACACTTATTGACAAGAGAAAGCATGCACCAAAGGATTTAAAGGGGGCACATGAACATTTGATGTTGCATAGTCATTATATGCACCCGCCCAAAAAGACCAAAAATGGCTAAGTTCAAAAAACTAGATTTCCTGGGAAGGGATTTTGCAATGTTCCGAATGCAAGAAATCTCTGACGAGGGATTGGAAAAAAAATTTTGGTAGGGTTATCCGTAAAATTTCCCTTGCCAATTTTACAGGATAACAGGGACAAAAGTACGCGTGGGACGCGAAAAGCCGAAAGAGACGAGAGCAAATGGAACGCCACGTGTCTTCACCGCAAACAAGAACAAGGAAGCCCAAATTAGCCGAAGTAGGAGATTTTCATCCAGGACAGTTGGGACAAAAGTACGCAAGGGACGCGTGGGACATGAAAAGCCGAAGTGGCCGAAGGCGAAGAAGAAAAGTCAACGTTTGACCCGTGAACTTCAAACGGCCATAACTTTTGACTCTAAGCTCCGATTTTCATAAAATTGGACTTTCTGGAATGAGCACGACGTCCTCTATGCCACAAAAACTGGATTTATTATTTTTAATGTGGGTAGATATATTTAATTAAGAGAAACATATTCGGCTCTAGTCAGTTAATGCTCATTCCCGTCAAATGACAGAAAATGACTGCCAGACCCAAGATAGCTGCCTGCACTCAGAAGGCCATAACTTTTGCATTTCTCAACGAAATCACACAAAATTGGTACTGTTGGAATTGTGGCTCCAAGCCCAACACACAGTAATCAATAAATTTCAGATTTGGTGAGATATTGATGGATATTTTTCATAAAACGTGGCCGGGTTCATAACAATGTTTTATTTTGGTGGTTGGGAGTGCAATTAAGAGGCATGGTCATCATTCTTTCTCTGCTGCAGCACCTGGGACAGTATGGGGAGCCTTTTTCAATTAATATATAATCATTTTACTCCATTTAATGCCTCTTACAAGTGGTTGATGGACAGATTTCAGGATTTTCATTTTTCCTTTCTCTTTCTCTTCTCATTTTTTCTATAAATTGGAGTGTTGGGCTCATTAAAAAGGGGAGAGTTTTTAGATAGCAAAGCTCTGTCAAAATTGCTTTGTGAAGCCAATGTGCTGCAGGCCCTTGTAGTGGACTCCTTGCATGGTGATCCAGGCCCTTATCTTGTAATAGATTGAACTGTGCATATCATGAAGCAATAAAATATCAGTTTGTGGATGTATCTTCCCCTGCTGTGTTTTCTTGCATTCTTCTTGCCCCTTTAATCTTTTTACAAGAATATTGTGTCTATTATTATGTTCTTGCAGGGGTCCATTATCATTGTGTATGCTTAGAATATCATTGTGAATGCATTTTGCTAGATTATGGAGAACTGTCATCACCTCTTCTAGTGTGCACTTAGCTTCTGTATTTCACACATTTGGAGAACTACTCTCACACCCTCCTTTTCTGGTGTATCACCACTTTAGTGTAGGCTTTCATTTCATACATTCTCTCTCCCTGGTCGCTTGGAAATTTAGATTAGAATGGTTAGTTTCCCCTTGCATTAGAGTAGATTGTGGTAGGTAGTTTAGGAGCAAGAACCAACTTTCTCTGGAGGTCTATCTCAAGTAGCAAGTCCCACAACTTGGAGATAGTACCCATGTTATCCAATCACACCATGAGTTCAAGTATATGCACTTGTATAAACATAAGGGTGCTGTGATTCGGTGATAACAGTTATGTTATCAATTTTTTTCTCAATAACATAAAGTGGGGGCAAATAAAGACACAAAATCACACACTTTGGATAATAATTTATTCCTAATTGCATACTTTTATTAATATGATTCCTAAGTAAGAAAATTACTAATTAAACCATGTATTTGGCCACCTTTATTTAGTTTCTGTTACCTTGCACTCTTTCTCATTCTACCTTTTTATACCTCTACATTTATCATCCTGGACACCAGCGCCTAACAAGGATGCTAGTGTCAGGTGCCCTTATCTCCTCTGGGCGCCCTTGACGTTAGTATACTTTGTTCACAATTATTAGGTACTTTCTAGGTGTTTGAACATCTTATATTTTTTGTAGAGGTATTTTTGGGGTTAATTACAAAATTCAAGCAAAACACTCATATAAATATAAATGTATGTGATCATAATAAAAGACCAAACTATAAGCAATAGATATCACCACTTAAGGTTGCATCCATCTAGCATCTAAGAGCTCCATTACATCCATCTAGTGCCATCCAAGGGACATAACGGCTGGTTATTCTACATATACTTCATAGGAGGGAAGTTAATTCTATTCCATGCACACATCTATTACATTTATTTACATCTAACTATTTTTCTCGTTATCAAGTGTGACACACACAAGAGCCACCCAGAGCACAATTCTACACACACACACACATAGAACTACATTAAGTCTGAGATGTAGTGTAGTGCTCATTCATAAGTTTTCTATTTTGATAACAAAGGACAATCCGAACCCTCATTCTCCATCTTTATTTTTTAGGATTTGATGTCTCTTTGAGGGTTTTGCAAGTCATTACTTCATTGCAAGTTTCTAGAAACTTTGGCGATCATTGTGTGACATCATAGCGACCAAAGGTGAACAACAATAATTACCTCGAGGCCACTCAGAGGGGGTTTTTTGAGAATTTCTGCAGACATAGGTGCCTAGAAACAAGTATATGGTGACCACAAGTTCCCCTATCCCTCTCCAGGCATCCCATTCTAGGAAGATCGTCAGTTCACGCACTTTTTTGAGGCTCTGTGTAAAGTCCCTCCCTCTTTGTTCATCTATTCAACACTTCGGCACAATCTAAATTTCATTGTGAACCAACTAAGCCTCTTCTTACCTTCTTTGTAATTAGGGTTTCACATTTTATTACTTAGTTTACTTGGGTTAATTTATGTACTTAATTGCTGCATTTATTTATTACAACAATAACAATCATTTTAGGCATATATTTCCACATATAGCTCAATAATTTGGTGAACCTGTCTCTTTTAGGATTAGGATCCTTATTTTTCATTTGTCATGGCTCATTCGCTTTCTCAAGTATCTTTTCTTCATTTTCTTAAAATGCACCCATCTTGTCAAGATGCTCTGTACAAAACCCTATGCATCTCCATATAAACATGTTGCCTTCACAAGTCAGTGCCATCTTTGATTGTCTCTCCAATGACTCTATAAGTTCTAATGCCAATCAATAATTTTTCAAATCTATTAAATATTTACATTCTTTATTTCAAGATAAATTTCAGGCTATGGAATCCACGATAACATCTGTAAAATCTGAAATCTATAGTGCCCACATTTTTATAGCTTCAATATCTGTTGTTTTCCTTCCTCATAGACATGTTTGGATATGGATTTGATATATGTTGGATATTATGGTATGATTTTTTTTAACCCACTTAGACATGGATGCTTATTTGGGTGCGTAGTGCCAATTTGACCTTAGTAGCATGTTGTTGGTTTTCATTCGATGTTGTGGACATTAGCTTATGACGATGTTGTTTAGACCTAATTGAGATACGTTAAATGATTAGTGTAGTTGCATGTTGGATTCCATGGAAATATGTCACTTTATCATTATGTCTAACATATGGTGAATTGTGTATAATTGTGCATGTTGTCGCATTTTTGATCCCAGAAAGATGATATGCTAGTTTAGATTCATTGATTTCTTATTGACTATTTGATTCACATTTTATCAGACAGGCGTGGTTAATGTGTGCAATGAGTGTGCAGGTGACAGGTCACAGGAGAACGTGGGATTCAGGCCAACTACGTAACTTTGCACAAGCAGCCCATGGGGCTAAGCCCTAGTCATGTTTATTGCACGAGGCCTTAGTAGTAGAGTTTATTGTTTTGGGCACCATGAGTGACCCTCATTTGTAATGTAATATGTCTTGTATTATTAATCTTGCTTAGGGTGTTTAGTTTGTGTTGTAAACTTGTTTTGGGGAATTAATGGCCCACTTACATTAAGTTTTGAATTTGTTTAATGATGTACTTAATCAAAAGAGATTAGGGTCACATGTGAACCCTTGGGTGGGCCCCACACCCTCTATATTTTAGGCATTTTTTGGGACCCCTTTTTAGTTTGGGAGTTCCCTTAGCATGAAAATGGGCCCTTAGACCCTACCTAATAGGTAGGGGGGCTTATTTCCAAGGCTTTAAGGGAGTTTTCCCTCCCATTTTACCTTCGTTTGGTCACATCCATGTAAGGTGGATGGGTAGGTGTGCTTTGTTAAAAGTTACACAAGTTTGTTTTGTTATCAGTTTGGGTAATTTAGGAGAAGAGGGTTAAAAGATAATTTAATCTTTCTCTCTTTCATCTTAGGAATCTTTGACCTTGAGGAAAGAGAGGGGTGACACATGTCACCCCCTCATTTGTGAGGATTTTTTCTTGCTCCTCTTCAAATTTCCCCTCATGGGGAAAGAAGAGAACTTTTTTTGTGAGCTTTTGCTTGGAGGCTTGGGGATTTTGGAGCTAGAGTTTGCTTGGGTCAAGAAGTTGAAAATATTGAAGTTGGAGAGATTTTTGGAGGTAGGTTTCTTGAGCTTATTTGTGTGTTTTATGTCATACTAGATGTTAGTTTTGTTTACTTGGAAATGTTTGTTGTTGCATGTGGATTTTATTTGTTGTTTACTTGTTTTTGCTCCCTCCATCATATGGCATGATGGAGTTTTGGAGTTTGGTGGGGGAAGAGAGAGGTATTTTTCCCTCTCAATCCTCATAGCTTGATGGGTAAGCCTTGTAGGATTTTAGTTACTCCTCTCAAATGGTTTGAGGTGGGGAAGGTGGTTCATATGGCTTGAACCTCCTTCCCCATTCTTGGTGAGAAAACTCCTTTGGGGTTTGAAAATAATTCTAAGAAGGATTGGTGAAAGGGTGGAGAAATAAGAGGAGGGTTTGAATGAATTTGGAGGAATAAGGAGGGTGTGGAGATCTTGGTTTTGTGCATCTAATCTTGGTTAATTTTTTTGGAGAAATCCTTTCTTCTCTTCCCCATTTTAGAGGTAGAACATGGTTTCTCCTCTTGTTCATCTTTGCAAAATTGGTTTCTTGTTTGATATTTGTCTTGTTTTTTTTATGTGAATGTAATGTTGGTGGTTCACCCTCACTCTTGTGCAAAGTTGTGGATAGTAGTCCTCTTTCCCATGGGCTTGGGGTAGGCTAGCATGCCTTCCAAACTTAGAAAGGCATGTGATGATGCCTAAAGGTTGGGTGGTTCAACAAGCTTATTCTCCTTGTGTTGGATTCATTTGAAGGCATTTGAAGTTGGATGATAAGTTGGAAGTTGATTGGAGTCCTTGATTTATTGGCTTCTCTCTTAGATTACAAGTTATGTGTCAATCACTCTCAATGTAACTTTAATGGGTATGCATTTGTTAGAACTTTGAAGTCTTGTAAAAATCCCCATATTGTATTGGTTTTACTTGTAGAATTGAATCACTTTTGTTTGTACAACCTTTCCTTCATTCTCGTCAAGAATCTTGAAATAAATCTTCTTGAGTAGTTATGTATTTGGGTATATTTTGTATATGTGAACTTAAATCCTTGAAATTGAAATATTGTAACAAAAGGATTCATTTAATAGAAAACAAAAAATTGATGTAACTCATATCTTTTGAATGAAAGTTGATCTAATGGAAATATTAGTATTCATGTTGTTGATCTCCCTCTTGTCTAATCTTGTAAAATGATTGTATGTTAAATAAAGTAACTTATTTTTGAGGTGCATCTCTTTTTACAAATCTTGATAATGTAGTAAATGGAATACAACTATCTTTCTTTCTTTCCTTATTACCAATATGAAATGGATAAATTAGTTAAAGCAAATGTGAGCATACCATCTCCTTCACTAAGTTGTGAACTTAGTTCCAAGTCTCTTTTATCATTTGAAATAGCTTGCTACAATATTCTTATCTCATTAAATGATAGATCATCTTAATATAGGCATATTAAAAAAAGAACTTTGAAATTTATATTTTCCACAACCATGCTTATGTTAGGAAATATTTATATAGTGCTTCACATATTTATGTGTGTGAATAATAATTACGTGTGTAATTATTATTATTGAGAGATTATTGTTAGAGATGTTATAATATATTGTTTCAACAATATATTATTATTGTTATGTGTGGGTTACGTGAGTTATTCTCACCCCACATAATTAGGCTTGGTTGATATTTTGTAGTTGAGTTAGTTTCCTAAATTCTAGGGAAACTCCAGCCTATATATTAGGCTATTGTATTGTGTGGAACATATATAGAGAATACATTATTATTTGCTGTGTAAATCTGCTTGTTCTCCAAGATTTGGTATCAGAGCAACTGTGTCCTATGATGGAAGAGTAGATTGTATTGAGGGGTGAATACTATTCATTACAGTCCCATATTATGCTTCCCATTTTGTCTTGTTAGTTGTTTGATTACCTATGAAAATTAGACTTTAGTTATTAACACTGAATTCTGCCTTCTTGCGCATGTTCTACTGATGCCAAGAACACCTATAACTGACCATTCTGTGAATTCAGCTATTTATTTTGTCAGTAAGAGTTGAAATATGGAGAATTTGAATTGATTCGAGGTTCTTTTCCCAAGCTTGTAGATCTTGCATTGATGAACGATTGCACGACTTCCACCGGTTTTAACGGCTCCACATATGCAGTCTGTGCTGAGTTATCTCTCATGGCGGGCTCGTTTTAGTTTCCAACTGTAATCTGCAAACGATATTTCTTCATTATTAAAATAATTTCAAAGATTGGGGAATGGATTTAGAATTGCAGGTTTGAGTGTTGACTACATATTTGGGTAGTCGAAAATATAGCATTAGATCATCTCCAAATTGCTCAATTACACCTCAAAGCCTATGGATTCCATGCAAAGGCTCAGTGCAAGAAAAGACTTATCAAGATCTTGACATTTGATGAGTTGTTTGGAGGGATCACGTGGAGCAGTCATATAAGAGTCTGACAAGAAGGGCTCGTGGCAAAGTGTATTTCCAAGATTCTACCCAGAATTTTATATCTCTGCATGTTAAAGTCATTTCACTTTTCTACCTGAACGTGGTATTGTACGTGCAAATTTGAAGCTTATGTTGTAGTGGTAGGTATAAAGTTATGATTGGTGAATGCATTCGATGTGAGCACGGTTATGGCTTCAAACCTTGCATCACGGCCAACCAGAGCATGTATTGAACACAACATTATACATCGACCTTTGAATGTCAGCGCTCATTGACGATAAAAAGATGTTGATTCCCTCAACATAAGATCGTGGCCAAATATTAAAAAGGTGTGAAAGTTGTTCTATATTCGTATAATTTAAAAGAGAAGTTTTATTGTGTCATATTGGTTTAGTAGTCTTATGAATTTTAATTCTAAAGGTATTTTTTTGTTCGTTGTTTAGTTTAGGTCTTTTAGTTTTGAGTGAGTCATAGTGTTAAAAGTAATACATATCAAAATTTAAGAGTTTTAGTATAACCCACTTGGTTTTGTCAATAACATAGTCATCTAGAGTCTTGTTGTCCATTAAAAAAAATAATAAAAATAAAATAAAAATTGTCCTTTTTGATTTTAAGTCATTTGTAAAATATTTATCAAGTGTCAAAAAACATTATAGTGTTGTCTATTAGAATTATTAGTACAATCTCAAGTTAAGTACAATAGTGTCAAAAGGTCAAGTCAAATCGGTCATAGTGTCAATGTTGAAATAAAGTGTATTTTCGGTCAATGCCATTGTAAAAAAAAGTGTCGTTGTCAAGAGTCGGAAATTGTAAAAATAAAAATAAAAAATAAAAATTTGCCTCACGGACGTATTTTCGGTGTTACCCGATGTCCGGAAAAAATAAAGTGTTTCACATTGCGGAAGGGAAGAAAAGAATAAACAATGTGGAACAGTTGAGCTTCATATCCAAATCTAGCTAAGCTAGCAGCATGAAACCGGAGGCAGGAGGCATCGGAGGTTGGAGGTCATTCAGCAAACTCTCGTCAGTTGCCAACGACGAGGCCGCATATCAGTTTTTGTGACATGTGTGTGTGTAGTTTGATTTTAGTGCCTCCAGTGTGGTGTGCCTCAATTTGCAGTGATCTTGTTTTCAATAAGTGGAAATTTCACATTGAGGGGGGGAACATCATTCCAATGTTTCATTTCCAGTATGTCAGTTTTTTCTATGTATGTATGAGCAACAGATGTCAGCAGAATTTCCTATGTTATTCCCTGTAGTGAGATGTGACGAGGGCTGAGAATAGTACTTGGCATATCATGATGTGGTTATAGTTAAACCACTTGAAAACCTTCATTTGTGGTTTGTGGTAAACCAATAGCAAAACCACCATTCTTGGTTGTTGGTAATCCATTTGCAAAACCATCACTTTGTGGTTTGTGGTAAACCAATTGTAAAACCACCATTCTCGGTTTTTGGTCAACCGTTTGCAAAACCATCCTTGAGGTTTGTGATCATCCTGTGAAAATCACCAGATCATGAGCAGGTGCAAGTACAAAGGCAGGTTTTCCCCATGTTCGCACTAAGGGGGGGAATGTTAGGAAATATTTATATAGTGCTTCACATATTTATGTGTGTGAATAATAATTACATGTGTAATTATTATTATTGAGAGATTATTGTTAGAGATGTTATAATATATTGTTTCAACAATATATTATTATTGTTATGTGTGGGTTATGTGAGTTATTCTCACCCCACATAATTAGGCTTGGTTGAGATTTTGTAGTTGAGTTAGTTTCCTAAATTCTAGGGAAACTCCAGCCTATATATTAGGCTATTATATTGTGTGGAACATATATAGAGAATATATTATTATTTTGCTGTGTAAATCTGCTTGTTCTCCAAGAGCTTAAACATAATCTATTGATTCTATAACTTGAATTAGTTGTAAGATTGTTTGTAATATATATATCTAATATTGGATAATATAATTAGTTTATTTTCTACAAATTTTTCTCATTAAATTATATACTAATGAAGTTAATATTTTACACTAAGATATATTAATATATATTATCATGTCGCCCATTAATATTTATGTCATGTCACTCTACAAGATCCCCTCTTCCTTCAGAGATAAGATTGAAAGGATTTAGAAAAAAAAATTATGGCAAGGCATGGAAGAGAAGTTCAAATTTCACTTAGTTGCTTGGGATAAGGTTTGCACCCCGAAGTTTATGGGAGGACTGGGTATAAAAGATATTGAGAAAATGAATGAGGCCCTCATTGCTAAAATGGGCTGGAGAATGCTGTCTAAGAAACAACCCTGGATTGATTTAATCAAAGCAAAATACCTAAATCATCAAACTATGTACTCTTTCCTCCAAGATGAGCACCTTCCCTATGGTTCCATCTTTTGGAACAATCTGGTTGAGAGTAGAAATTTCATTAAGCAGGGCAGTAAATGGAAAGTGGGGGATGGTTGGGACATAAAATTTTGGGATGATAATTGGTTTGATGGCAATCTCATGGATAGATTTGGGATTGTTAAGGATAGTATTGTAAGCAAGTATGGCAGTAAAATCAAGGACTATATTGAGGGAAATGACACCAGCAAGAAGTGAAAAAAACTTTCTATGGAGAGAGATGATCTGATGCAAATTACTTCCTCCCTTCAAGATCAATTAGATCTTATTCCCTTAAGTCAACTGGATTCCAAGGATGAGATGGTATGGAATAATTTCAATGATGGGAATTACTCGGTCAAAACTGGATATAATAATTTCTTCCACAGTAGTCAAACAGAGTTCAATTGGAATAAGATTTGCATGACTGAATTAACTCCTAAAATAAATTTTTTCCTTTGGCTAGCTATCAGAGGCAGGATTCTTACCACTGACAACCTGATGAGAAGAGGATTTATAATGCCTAATAGGTGTCATCTTTGTAAGAAAGATTATGAGGATATCAGTCATCTGTTCATTCATTGTGAGTATGCTACCAGAATATGGATTTTTTCGCTCTCTAAATTTGAAGCTCTCTGGGTGGTGGCGAAGGACCTAAATCAGCTATGGACTCAATGGAACCCACCCTTTAGGCATTGTGTTGTCAAAAGGATCTGGAAGCTAGTTATCCCTCATTTAATCTAGAGGATATGGAAGGATAGAAATGATATTATATTCAGAAATAAGAAGCAAAACTATAAACTTAGTATTGGTAAAATTTCTAATGGTATCAAAGAGAACATTGCTAGATTTAAACCCCCCAAGAATAAGAGATATCTAGAGAATGAAGAATATATCTTATCCAACTGGCAGATTGGAACCGTCAATAGCCGTAGCAATTCCGGGAATAGCATTGATAGATCTTTGATTAAATGGCATCCTCCTGATTTTAATTGGGTTAAGTTGAAATTTGATGGGGCCTCTAAGGGGAACCTTGGGATTGTGGCAGGGGGAGGAGCGATAAGGGATCATAAAGGTAGTCTAATTGCTGCGTATGCTGGGAAAATGGGAATTCAAACCAATCATTTTCTTGAAGCATTATCTGCTTTATGGGGCCTGAGAATTTCCTAGACTCAAAATATCCAGAACCTCATTATTGAAGGGGACTCCCTGAATATCATTAATCTCCTTAAACAGTACTCATCTCCAAGTTGGAGCATCAAGGATTTTATCTAAGAGTCCATAAGTATTTGTCAAACATTCAATAACATCAGGATCATGCATACTTACCGGGAGGGTAATAAATTGGCAGATGCACTGGCTAATTATGGCATTAATTTTAATCACATTGTTTGGGATAACAATAACATCCCTAAGCAGCTTCAAAACAGCATTCATGCAGATTTCTATATGCACACAATTTCTTGAGTTGAGTTATGATTATTGGGCATGGATCAGTATCAATAAAAATCCCACACGTGTTGACTTAAAAACTTTGATTATGCAAATCTTGTCGAATAATCAAGATAGTGTGAAGTATATGGGGAATTCCAAGTGGAGTTACATTGATATGAAAATTGCGCATGCGGGCAGCACTGTGCTTGCTAAAATTTAGATACAAGGCTCCAAGGATACCGAAGACAGTAATAATGTAATTGATGATAGGGAGTGGGATAGCAAAAAGGATGTTATTCCAACATGTGAACTTCTGTAGGCTCAGATCAGCAGACATGCGGATGTTCGTGGGAAGAGCAACGGCTCTCATTTTCAACATTGTGCGGATTACAACAGTAAAAAGTAGACTAGCTTCAGCGCTCTTAAGGATTTTGGAATTTGTTGCATACAGTTAAGCACAGTGAAGATGGGGGGTCCCCCTTGCCAAATTGAGCCTAGTGCGGACCTGGACTGGAAGGATAATGTAGAGCTATGAAATATACTCAGCAAGGGTGGCATCACCAACTTCATGGAGAAGGTTCAGGGACATGATCAAAGAATCTCAGTGCTCTTTGTGAAGGATTGGAAGGAGCGAACTGTGGAATATGGGGGGCAGAAGATCTTGGTCAACGAGGAGCTTATTGCTGAAGTGACCCGCCTTGGCATGGAGGGCTACCATTTCTTTAACAAAAGGGTCGATAGAGATGCTGAAGAGAGGAGATTTGTGGAGGGATATGAGAAGTTGATCCATGTTATCGCGGGCCTGTTTGTTAGGTCAATCCCTCTGCCTTATGATGAGGTTACTCACATGATGATACGATTCATCTCTTTGGAAGGGAGGTTTGTCACCGTACCTGCTAAACACCTTATCTTCCTCAACCACTTCCGTAGGAATCGCATGGTTTGTTTCCCCCATTATTTGCTGAACTCTCTTGAGCGTTCCATTTTGGAGTTTCAGAAGCATACTCGGGTGGTTACTTTACACCAAGGGATTATTTTACTACTGCATAAATTTTGTCTTCTTCGGTATCCTAGTCTCCCTTCCTCCCCTAGCTCAGTTCCCCCTCTACCGGGTTCTGCTACTGTTAGCCCCATTTCTCCACTCTCTGCCCCCACCACCAATGTTTTCACCCCCTACCGGCCATCCATGATTCATCTTCCATTCCCCCTACTACTGCTCCCACCCTCCACTTCACTTCCACCTCAGCCAAACCGGTCACCAGGTCATCTAGAAGGCTTAACCTTGATAATCTTGCTATGGGGAAGGGTCCTCATGAAATTGAAATTGCACACGACCTACTGAATATTAGCAGTGCTAATCCCCAAGATGTGCATATGGAGAGCTCTACAAAAAGGATGGAAGCCTTAGAAGCTAATATGAAGTTGTTGAAGGATGAGGTTAAGAACTTGGCAAAACAGAAAGGTAAGAGGAAGGAGGAAGAGGTGGTTATTGATAACAGCCAGATTGAAGATATCTACAAGAAGCTGAACTCCTTAGAATCCCGTTTAGGGAAGGCCAAAACTCGTCATGATTACAATATGGCCATTTTTAGTGCGATTGAGGAGTTCATTGAGCAGCATGTCAGAAGTGTCTCCAATCTCAGCGGAGTTCCGGCAACACTTTGGGGCAATGATAAGGAAAGAAAAAGGACCATTGATCAGTTGGATAAGACTGACGCTGCCCACATGACAACTTTGGGAATGTTCAAATCCTGGAAGAACATCAAAACCAGCATCGACAAAGCTGCCAAGAAGTAGTTGTAGGTGCTTTAGCTGCTCTTGTATGTTTTTTTTCTATTTTTTTGCGTTCTCTTTGTTGCTTTTTTGCAGAGTTTTTGTTGTTTTGTCTTGATGGGGTAGCTATTTTTTGGCTACTTTGGGCTTCATTGTCACACTTGGATTCTGATCCTTTTTTTTCTAATTTTCATTCCTACTCTGGCTCCTAGGCCCTCTTTTGTACATAAGGGTATAGTCCCTTTCAAAAAACTATTTGCCAATAATAATAAAATATATATATATATATATATTATCATTTTTTTAATATTATAATATAAAATAAACTGTATTATATATATATATATAGTTAAAATTTATCAAAAAATGTATGAAATTTGTTTTAACAAAAAAAAGGGGGTTTAAAAGTTTTAAAATAAAAATAAAAAACAAAGATTAAAAAAAAGGGAAGATAGGTGGGGAGGGATTGGAACCTCCCCACACCCATGCGCCTGCCACATAAACTGCCGCCACTGCTGCTCCCACGCTGCAGCCATCACTTCCCCTCTGCCACCTTTATTCCCCCTACCGCACCCCGTCCTCTCCCTCCTCCCTGCCACTACCACGCCTATGCCTCCCTGCCACTGTCGTGGCCCTCCCCACGCTGCCCCTTCTTCCTCCCTTTGATGTCCACCTCACCGTGGCTATCCCCTTCCTCACGCGGCCACCACCACTCCCCCTTCGACGTGACCCTGTGCCTTTCTCTTCAGCCACGCAGGCCCTTCCACCTCCAAAAAAATGCCTCCATTCTCTCTCTAAAGCATTACACAAAAAAATATACATATATGTTTTTCAATGCGGCCTAACCAGATATTTAAAAGGGGCAAATGCAATAAGGGTAATCTTTTCCCTTCATTAACCCAAGTATTAGCTCCTCCATAACCTACACATCCAAAAGACAATACAAAACAAAATGAGAAGTTGGATTAAAATGGAAGAGAAAGCAAAGAGATGTCTAGGGCAATTTTAGGGTGAGTTAGAAATCAAGGGTTAGGATTAGATTGATCCTAGGGCCCATGTTCAATGCTATCCACTATAAGTCATGAGCATTTTTATAGGAATGAGAAACAAATTAAAAAGGGGTTGGGGGCAAACTTATTTTAAAGGAGGAAAACAAATTAATAAACCTCAAAGGGTGTGTAGTCAATAGGAATAAATAATTAAACTACTTCGGGCAAACACCCTATTTAATTTCGAGTAAATTTTTAAATGGATATAATTTTTTTTTAAAAGGAAGATGTTTAAACAAACACAATAGTAATCATTTGAAAAGAGTATCTATTAGTGAGCCTTAAGAACACTTCTCAGGCTCATGCTAGTTCTTCTTCTCATTCTCATTGTATATAGTTTACATGTTCTCATATTAATGAGCCTCAAGTCTTACCATTACTGGAGCCTCTTGCGTTTGATCACAATGCTTAACAACATGACATTCTTAATAAGATTATTATTCATCAATTGATCAGTTTTCCAACCAATCATTACTAACTTTTTTATCGTTTGGTCAAATATCATGGTCTCCTATTCTATACTTATCATCGAATTAATGGACATAATGACAATTATTGCTATGATTTACAATGAAGAATCAAACATCTTGAGCATCAAAGTTTTATCTCATTCATTGCACAACATCATGTTACATTGTCCTCTTCAATTGTTACATCTCAATAATTTCCTAAATTTGGCTTGTCTATATGTAATGAGCATCATGCCATTGTTTCTAAGGTTACTTCTACAAAGATTCAAGAACCACTTACGCAACCGCCTCTCAAAATAAATATAGCACCCCCTCCTCTCAAGTCATATACAAAATTACCCATTCAAAATATGCATCCACATCTCTAAATGAGTCCACCTTATTCTCCTATCAAGTCTTCTACATCATCATCAATCCCACCTAGGTTACAACCATTCAAGATTCCTCCCCATCCTACTCCACTTACGTTTCCAATTCATTTTATCAAAGCAACTAATCCTTATATTTATATTTGTTGGTAATAACTTATAAAACTATTGAGTTTATTCAGAATCCTTTATGAATGTCATGTTAATTTCGATATGTAATTAATTAGGTTTATATCCCACAAAATCAAGTCGTACAGATGCTTAGATAGACAAGGAAAAACTGAATGCGATAGAATAACTCTCTCAAATTCATATGCAACTTGTTGTAGATCTACGCGTCTATAAGTTCATTGATATTCAAATGGTGGAATTCTTCAAAGTATATGGCATGATCCTAAGTAGATATTAATCAAGTACTCTTAATTACTACTCATGGAAACAAAATCTTCACCTATTTGGTTTCGATGGAAATGCCTTGTGAATAAAAAAGGATTGATCAGGAGCCTCTAATGCATTTGATGATATGAAGAAAATGACATCATGAAAAGTAGAATTGTTATTATTAGATTATGTATATCCTTGCACTCGATCTTATTCCATAAAAGTATTAAATGAAGAAGTAAAAAATTATTGCACAATTGAATAAGAACAAATCCCAATCATAGAGATATAATGTAGTGCCCACATTTTTATAGCTCAGTTACTTGTTGTCCCCTCTTACTCTTAGACATGTTTTCACAGGGATTTGATATATTTTGGACATTACATTAGGATATTTGATCTTATTAGACATATATGGAGATTTAGGCGTATAGCGCCAATTTAGCTTGATTATTATGTTATCGCATTATCTTATGATGTCATGGATACTAATTGATATGATGTTGTTTTGGAATGGTAATTATATTGATGGATACTCAGTTTGTTGCATGTTGGGATTCTATGGATATATGTCACTTTATCATTATGTCTAACCTATGGTGAATTGTGTATAATTGTGCACGTTGTCACATTTCCTGATTCCAGAGAGATGATATGTTAGTTTAGAATTCATTGATATCTTATTTAGTAGTTAATTCACATTTTATCGGATAGGTGTGTTTAATGTGTGCAATGAGTGTGCAGGTGACAGGTCACAGGAGAACATGGGATTCAGGCCAGCTACGCAACTTTGCACAAGCATCCCATGGGGCTAAGTCCTAGCCGTGTTTATTGCTTGAGGCCTTAGCATTAGAATTATTGTTTTGGGCACCATGGGTGACCCTCATTTGTAATGTAATATGTCTTGTATTATTAATTTTGCTTAGGGTGTTTAGTTTGTGTTGTAAACTTGTTTAGGGGAATTAATGGCCCCACTTACATTAAGTTTTGAATTTGTTTAATGATGTACTTAATCAAAAGGGTTTAGGGTCACATGTGAACCCTTGGGTGGGCCCCACACCCTCTACCCTTGTGCCAAATTTTCCAAACCCGAAATTGGGTTATTTTAGGCATTTTTAGGGACCCCTTTTTAGTTTGGGAGTTCCCTTAGCATGAAAATGGGCCCTTGGACCCTACCTAATAGGTAGGGGGGCTTAATTCCAAGGCTTAGAGGGAGTTTCCCTCCCTTTTTTTCCTCCCCTTTGGTCACATCCATGTAAGGGGTATGGATAAGTGTGCTTTGTTAAAAGTTGCACAAGATTGTTTTGTTATCATTTGTGGGTATTTTGGGAGAAGAGGGCTAAAAATCATTTTTATCCTTTCTCTCTTTTATCTTTGGCATCTTTGACCTTGAAGGAAAGAGAGGGGTGACACATGTCACCCCCTCATTTGTGAGGATTTTTGCTTGCTCCTCTTCAAATTATCCCTCATGGGAAAAGAAGAGAATTTTTTTTGGAGCTTTTGCTTGGAGGCTTGTAGATTTGGAGCTAGAGTTTGCTTGGGTCAAGAAGTGGAAGAGATTGATTTTGGAGAGATTTTCTTTGAGGTAGGCTTCTTGAGCTTATTTGTGTTTGTTATAACATGCTAGATATTAGTTGTTTACTTGGAAATGTTTGTTGTTGCATGAAGATTTTGTTTGTTGTTTATTTGATTTTGCTCCCTCCATCATATGGCATGATGGAGTTTTGGAGTTTGTGGGGGAAGAGAGAGGGAATTTTCCCTCTCAATACTCATAGGCTTGATGGGCAAGCCTTGTAGGATTTAGTTACTCCCCCTCAAATGGTTTGAGGTGGGGAAGGTGGGTCATTTGGCTTGAACCTCCTTCCCCATTCTTGGTGAGAAAACCCCTTTGGGGTTTGAAAATCCTTCCAAGAAGGATTGGTGAAAGGGTGGAGAAATAAGGAGGGGCTTGGGAATGAATTTGGAGAAATAAGGAGGGTATGGAGATCATGTTTTTTTGTGCATCTAATGATGGTTACAACTTTTGGAAAACTTTCTTTTCTTTTCCCCATTTTAGAGGTAGAACTTGGTTTCTCCTCCTTTTCACCTTTACAAATTTGGAGTCTTGTTTTTTTTTAATCTTTGCCTTGTTTTTGTGTGGATGTAATGTTGTTTGTTCACCCTCACTCTTGTGCAAAGTTGTGGATAGTAGTCCTCTTTCCCATGGGCTTGGGGGAGGCTAGCATGCATCCCAACCTTGGGAAAGGCATGTAATGATGCCTATGGTTGGGGTGGTAAAACAAGCTTCTTCTCCTTGGTTGGATTCCTTAAAGGCTTTTGAAGTTGGATCTCATGATGGAAGTTGGTGGTAGTTGGAGTTTTCTTTGGCATCTTCTCTCTCTTTGTGGACATTACCTCATTGTATCTTTTTGGATATGGCTTGTGGAAACTTTCCTTGTGTGTAAAACCTCCTCTTTTGTATTTGAAAATTATATGTAAACTAGCAGTCAAGGTTTGTTGATAAATCTACTCTCTTAATATTTGCAAAGTCAACTTGTAATATTTTCCTTTGAATGCTTGGAATAGTTATGTACTTGAAGATATGCTTTGTTTGTGAAACTTTGAACTCCTTGAAAAGAAAAGAAATATGTAAGATAGTGAACATTTTCTTTAATATGAAAAACTTGATTGTAAATCCTTTTTGAAAGAACGAAAGTTATATTGGAAATATGTTGTTAAACACAAAAAGTGAGAGAGATATCATTTCTTGATAAAATGCATGTTAAGATCTACTTGTGAAAATGTAATATTTAATAATCTTTTATTGTTTGGAAATCTAGAAACTTTGTATCTTGCTTGACAAGTTTTGAAAAAAGTTAGATGAACATGGAGCTTTTGGAATAAGACTCGATACATATGTATTCTCTTTCTATGGACATCTTTATTTTTGTAAAAATCTTGAATTAAGTTTTGTTATAATTGAATAGATGTAATCTCTTCTGAAAATTCCTTGTGAGAACTTGAAGTCAATTCTCACCTTCTTTTCAAAATGGAACTTACATTCTCCTTTTAACAAAATACTTTCTGAAATTGTAACCTCAATAGATATTAAAAAAAGAAAAGTAAAAAATTTAAAATTCTCTTCACCTTCAAAATCAAAATAGTAAAAAATTAAGAATTGTTTTTTTACACCTTAAGTATGACAATTATCCTCTATTATTTTATTATTGTGTACAAATTACCATAATAATCTCTATATAGTGTTAATTTACAAATAGTAACTAGTGTCTAGGGTAAATAGTTTATTGTTAGATATTAATACAGGTGTTATGATTAAACAGGTTTATAATATATATATATGAAATTTTAAAATATATCATTGTAGATTTATTTATAATTATGTAAATATATATATATATATATAATTATTGTAAATATGTATGTATGATATATTATAGTATATATATATATATATATATATATATATATATATAATAAATATATATATAACACAAATTTGAAAAAGTTTTTTAAATAATAAGAACAAAAAAACAAAAAAAACATTGTTTTTTTTTTTAAAACAAAAAAATAAAATAAACAAAACTTGGGGGAGGGCCAAACCCCTCCCCCCCGGCCAATCCCTTTGCAGCCACCTCCAGCCGCTTCCCCGACCCCACTCCTCCTCCACCTATAGACCGCCTCACCCCGCGGCATCCTCCCTCCTGTCACTGGTCTGTCCCCCTGTCCCCCTCCTTCGTCCCCCTGTCTACCTGTATTCTCTAGCCCCTGCCATGAGTCATACCCTGTCCCACCTCACCCTTCTTGCCACCGTCCTTCTTACCACCAACTGTAATCTGCCCTCCCTCTCGTTGCCACCTACCTTTCCTCGCCGCCGGATGTTCATCTCCAGAGCTCCCACAGTTTGTGCCATACACAATTATTTTCTCCCATTGGATTTTATTCATTCTTTTTCTCTTGCACAGGCCTATATGTTTGCCCTCCTTCAAGAACAAATATATATATATATATATATATATGTAAACATATACATTAATCATAGAACAATATATATGACTATGAGACTATAAATGGAAATACTCAATCTGATTAACACACGACCTGCACATAGGATATATATATTATACAATCTACTAGGAGATCCACATTTGGGAAGGACATCTCACAAACAGAAATAATAATACCAGAAATAGGGGCAGAGATGCACGGTTTTCACAAAGGTAAAATCTCATGAATCCTTCTCTCCCAAGTGATTAGCTCCTCCATAACCTGTACATTGCAAAGGAAACACAAAACAAAATGAGAAAAGAAAGAGAATGAATAACAAGGAAAGAAAAGAAAGGGATAAAGAAAGGATTTAGGGAAAACTTTAGGGTAAAAAAAGTCGAAATCTAGGGCCAAGATTAGATCTGATCCTAGGGCTCACATTCAACCCTACACACCTAAATTCTTTTTAATTCATGGGATTTTATGGGGATTGAGAAATAAAATTAAAGGGGAGGTGTGTGGGAAAATAAATAAAAAGGGGAGACTAATTTTAATTAAAAAGGGTGTGTAGACTTTAAATAGGTGTCCTTAGTAAATACTTCATAGAAATAAAAAATAAAGTTGTTACTAAAGTCTAGTGTCTATTAAATTTTTCGGTAAGTTATAATTGAATATAACATTAATTATTTAATGAAGAAAACAACGGTTAGTACAAGCTTAATATGTATTATTTTCTCATTAAAAAAAACTAATCCCAAATTTTTAGTGACAATATGTGGTTTTGATTTTGTTGTCCCAAGGTGGGGCACTACATTTGGTATCAGAGCGGAGGTTCACACACGCGGACACTCTGGGTAGTTAAATTAACTAGGTTAACAATATTTGTAATAACATTAAAGTAAATAAATAAATAAAATAATTGGTTAAAAAACTTCTTCGCAACCATTTAATTATAATCTAATAACCTCTTCGCTCACCTCGTGCACAGGATGGCACCCATGAGACGACGCTCAGTTAGGGGTTTGGGATGTGGTTCGCCTACACCTCGAACCACCGGCACCTGAGTTAGGGCCTCATATCTTAGAGGCTCTTCATAAGTTGATCGGTTTTGTGTAGCAAACCATCTTCCACCACCACAGGAGGTGAGAGAGGAGAAGATTCCAGTTGGGAGACGAGGAGCTGATAGGTGAGGACAAACATTAAGAGCCGCCAGAGCACGATACCCCAAGGTGGGAGAAGGTTACGTAGCCCTTTCATTCATCACGAGAGGGTAGAATCGTACCATCGTAGCCACTCACAAAGTCTTGAGGGACCATTTGGGGATAGGCAACCCCTTTCACCTATTGGACTACATCGCCAGGATCGAGATACAGGAAGTGTGATCAGGGATCTTCTTCGCTTGCAGCTGCCTAGCTACACGGGCTCTACAGATGGCTTTGGGCTAAGTCATGGCTCCTTAGCTTGGATAGTTACTTTGGCTTGCACTCTTATGAGAGAAATGTCAAGGCAAGGTTCGCCATACACCTCGTTTGAGATGCAATAGGAATTTGGTGGAGGATGAGGAGTGGAAGCTCCATCTAACTCGAGAGACAGTGACCTAGGAGATGTTCGAGGAGTGATTCAGGGCTTGCTATATGTCAGAGCATTTCGTGCAGAAGAGGATTGATGAGTTTCATGACTTACGACAGGGATCTAGCATAGTAGCTCAGTATGAGAGTAGGTTCTTGGATCTTCTTACAGTATGTGGACTACCTGCAAGATGAGAAATTACAAGTTAACAGGTTTATTCGAGGGCTTAATGTAGATATAGCAGGAGCAGTCAGGATGTTATCTCCTCCCACACTTGAGAAGGCCATTGAGAAGGCCTACTTAGCTAGGAGAATAGGACCAAGGCACGGGAGCACCGAGATAGAAACAAGAGCAAGTTTCAGGATAGAGGATACAGGCCTTTCATAGATTCAGAGGTCATGAGGGGTACAAAACCAGCCCCTAGAGGAGGATTTTGGCCTTTGCCAATGGTCACATGAGGGCTCCACCACACCCGCAGCAATAGACGCAACATCATGGCCACCAGCCAACAGAGGGCTAGAATAGACTCAGAGCTTTCAAAGAGGTGGTACTAGAGGAGGTTTTGGTGGAGCCCAGGGATAGGAGACAAGGGTACTCAGCAGGTACAATCAACTTGCATGTAATAGTTTGCTAGGGTTGGACTGGTAGGATCAGTGCACCAGAGTACAGGAGGGACCCCATCTAATAGGGGTATAGGATGATGTATTATTTGTGGATCTCCTGATCACTATGTGTGCATGTTCCCACACAAACCCAATACCACAGATACATATAGAGGACCTTGCTAGACCCAAGTAGACTGGTGGGTGACATAGGATGTGTTCATCGTGTATACGCAACAGTTGATAACCGCCAGGGTCGAGCATCAGGCCACAGTCATTGAGACGATATGTACTATTAGCGTTATTTTTGTCTGAGTACTTTTTAATTTAGGTGCTTCAGATTATTTTATATCCCCTTCTGTAGTGGGACCAGTGTGGGTTAGTGGTGGCTAGGCAATTAGATAGTTAGGTAGGTTGAGTTGGCCTTTGGGGCTAAAATCACCATGGACTCATATGTGGAGAGCTGTACATACTTTATCTAGGAGCCTTTTCCCCTACAATTGACCTTCCAAGTTATTCCTCTAGGGTCTTATCAAGTAGTATTTGATTATGGATTGGCTTGAGGCTCATCGAGATAAGGTGGATTACAGAAATAAGTTCATTGAGTGTTAGGATGATCTTGGGAGTGTAGTTATTATATCAGGGTTGTAAAGGCCTATCTCCTTGCGCATGATCTTGGGCTAAGAAAATCAAGCGGAGCATACATAAGGGATTTCAGTTGTTTGCTATCACCATCAGTGATTGATTAGATGAGCACTCTAGAGCATTCACACCTTAGATGACCATTGCAGTATTGAGGGAGTATGCAGATGTGTTTCTAGGCAAGCTTCCAAGGTTACCACCCCGCATGGAGAGGTGGATCTCACCATTGATTTAGTACTTGGATCTGCACCAGTTTCTAGGGCACCCTATCGGGATGATGACTCAAGAGCTTCATGAGCTGAATATTTATTTAGAGGAGTTGTTAGATAAGGGTCTCATTTTCACCGTAGTGTGTCTCCTTGGGGAGCACCAATCATATTTGTGAAGAAGAAGGATGGTTCTCTCAAGCTCTATGTTGACTTCAGGATAGCTTAACAAAGTAACTATTAAGAACCGTTATCTGCTCCCCCAAGATTTATGACTTGTTTGATCAAATGTGGGGAGCGAGAGTATTCTCCAAAATCAATCTCAAGTCAGGGTACCATTAGTTGTAAATTTCAAATGTAGACATTCATAAGAAAACATTTCCACACACGTTATGGGTATTATGAGTTCACCAGTTGTTCCATTTGGTTTGACTAATGTCCCAACTATCTTCATGAGCCTCATGAATGGAGTATTCAAGGACATTTACTGGATCACTTTTTCTTAGTGTTCCTTGATGACATATTGATATATTCTCGTTCCCGAGGAGGAACATGAGGAAGCATTTGAGGCAAGTACTTCTAGGTTTTGTTTTGAGAGAGCAAAACCATGTATGGGAACTGTGGAAAAAATGTAGCTTATTTTAGATATAGATTCAGTACTTGGGTCATATCATATCAAGGAGAGGGTATCTTAGTATATCCCTCTAAGATATAGGCTATCTATGGACTGTCCAACACCCACATCAGTTATTGAGGTGAGGATTCTTATGGGATTAGCAGGGTATTACCACAGGTTTTTACAGGACTTTTATAGGATTTTCTCACCCTATTATCTTCTCTTTAGAGTAAAAGGAAAGAAGTTTGATTGGTCGGATAAGTGTGAGCAGGCATTTCAGTTGCTTAAGGAAAGGTTAACCACAACGCCCATTCTGAGAAGTTCCAGACCCTACGGAGGATTTTTTTATTTTTACTAATGCATCACTAGAGGGTTTAGGAGTAGTTATTATGCAGGAGCATTACGTTATTGCCTTTAAGTCTCGTAAGGTCAAGGACTATGAGTTTAATTAACCTACTCATGACTTGGAGCTTGCAATAGTTGTTCATCGCCCTAATGTGTTAGTGACATTTTCTTTTGGGTAGACCTTTCATTTTAAGGAAAAATCATCGCAGCTTGCATCATATCTTCTCACAGCCAAACCTCAATGCTCATCAACGGCGTTGGATGGAGTTCCTATGTGAGTATAGACATGGAGGTACAATATATCAAAGGAAAGGAAAATGGTGTTACAGATGCACTTAGTAGACGATGACATGTCCTTGCTTCTTTGGCACTACTGCAGTTAGATTTGAGAGGTAAGATTCTTGAGCATCTTCCAGAGGATAGGTTTTACAAGGGAGCTAAACAGATGTTGGAGTCTCAGAGTTCATTAGAGAGTAGATATGCAGGGTGTACATTTAGAGGACAGATGGTTTACTTTGGTTCTATAGGTGCATCTACGTACCTAATTCAGGTGATATGCACAACTTCATCCTCACAGAAGCTCAGCAAGCCGCCGTATACAACACACCCAAGGAGTGAAGAAAATGCACGTTGATCTAAGGGAGTTATATTATTGGTTGGGCCTTTGATGGGATATAGCATATTTTTTTACACATTTGCCTTGAGTGTCAAAGGGTTAAGGAAGTAGCAATTATCATCTCGCAGAACTCTTACATTCTCATGATATTCTCGAGTGGAAATGGGATGTGATCTCCATGGATTTCATAGCCAGACTCCCTATGTCTTCTTATCATCATGATGCCATTATGTTCACCGTGGATAAGTTGACCAAGGTTGCGCAAACTTCTCGCCAACCAAGGTCACCTATAATGCACAGGACCATTGCTAATGTATTTATGGAGGACATTGTTAGGCTGCATGGGATTCTGAAGACCTACCATCAATGACTAGGGATACCATCTACACTTCAGTTTTCTAGACTTCCTTTTAGAGCCTCTTTGGGTACTTAGATTAATTTCATCTTAGCCTTTCATCCAGAGACAGATGGACAGATAGAGAGGGTCAATCAGGTGCTAGAGGACATGTTGAGAATGTATGTGATGGACCAGCAGAGGAAATGGGAATATTATTTACATTTAGTTGAGTTTACCTACAGCAAAAGCTATCATAGTTCCATTGGTATGGCTCCTTACCAGGATTTTAATGGATGACCTTGTAGGACACCTTTGAGTTGGGATAGACTAGATGACAGAATTATCCTGGGACTAGCTTATCTTCAGGATTTAGAGCAGTAGGTTGTTCTAATTAGATAGCGTCTTGAGCAGGCTAGAGCACGCCAGAAGGCATATGCAGAAACTACGAGGATTGATCATCACTTCTCAGTGGGTGACAAACTCTTCTTGAGAGTTCATCTACATAAGAGCCCAATCTGCTATGGAAAGATTTTTAAGCTATCACCTCATTTTGTGGGGCCTTTTGACATTTAGAGGTCATCGATCTAGTTTTCTACCACCTAGCTTTGCCACCATGCCTTGCACGGGCCCATGATGTTTTTCATGTTTCTGTACTACGTAGATATGTACCAGATGTTTCTCATGTTTTGGATTGGTCGGCATTACAGGTAGAGCATGGAGGATAGTGGAGACTGGAGCCTGTACATATACTGGAGCACCGGAGGTTGGCCCTTCAGGGTCGAGACTTAGATAAGGTTAGAGTGTAGTGGGACCGATACGATGAGACAACAGCTACCTGGGAGGATGTGACACCTTTGAGGGCTAGGTATCCCTATCTCTTTTAGTGACTTCTAGGAGGAAGTCTAATTTTAGTAGAGGGGGATGTAGTGCCCAAATTTTTATAGCTCGGTTACTTGTTGCTCATTACTCATAGACATGTTTTGATAGATATTTGATATATTTTGGACATTACATTCACATATTTGATCTTATTAGACATATATGGAGATTAAGGCGTATAGCGCCAATTTAGCTTGATTATTATGTTGTTGCAGTATCTTATGATGTCATGGATACTAATTGGTATGATG
This sequence comes from Taxus chinensis, assembly GCA_019776745.2. NCBI lineage: Eukaryota > Viridiplantae > Streptophyta > Pinopsida > Cupressales > Taxaceae > Taxus > Taxus chinensis. The sequence continues at coordinate 557,756,348 of CM034155.1, read as the reverse complement.
TTGTTTTGGAATGCAATTACATTGATGGATACTTAGTTTGTTGCATGTTGGGATTCTATGGATACATGTCACTTTATCATTATGTCTAATCTATGTTGAATTGTGTATAATTGTGTACGTAGTCGCATTTCTGATTCTAGAGAGATGATATGTTAGTTTAGAATTCATTGATATCTTATTTAGTAGTTAATTCACATTTTATCAAACATGTGTGTTTAATGTGTGCAATGAGTGTGTAGGTGACATGTCACAAGAGAATGTTGGATTCAGGCCAACTACGCAACTTTACACAAACAACCCATGGGGCTAAGTCCTAGCCGTGTTTGTTGCATGAGGCCTTAGCATTAGAATTATTGTTTGGGCACCATGGGTGACACTCATTTGTAATGTAATATGTCTTGTATTATTAATTTTTCTTAGGGTGTTTAGTTGTGTTGTAAACTTGTTTTAGGGAATTAATGACCCCACTTGCATTAAGTTTTGAATTTTTTTAATGATGTACTTAATCAAAAGGGTTTAGGGTCACATGTGAACCCTTGGGTGAGCCCCACACCCTCTACCCTTGTGCCAAATTTTTCAAACCCGAAATTGGGTTCTTTTAGGTATTTTTAGGGACCCATTTTTAGTTTGGTAGTTCCCTTAACATGAAAATGGGCCCTTGGACCCTACCTAATAGGTAGGGGGGCTTATTTCCAAGGCTAGAGGAAGTTTTCCCTCCCTTTTTCCCTCCCCTTTGGTCACATCCATGTAAGGGGTATGGATAAGTGTGCTTTGTTAAAAGTTACACAAGTTTTATTTTGTTATCATTTTGAGTCATTTGGGAGAAGAGGGTTAAAAGTCATTTTATCTCTTTTATCTTTGGCATCTTTGACCTTAAAGGAGGAGAGGGGTGACCCATGTCACCCCGTCATTTTTGAGGATTTTTGCTTACTCCTCTTCAAATTCTCCCTCATGGAAAAAGAAGAGAATTTTTTTTGGAGTTTTGCTTGGAGACTTGTGGATTTGGAGCTAAAGCTTACTTGGGTCAAGAAGTAGAAGAGATTGATTTTGGAGAGCTTTTCTTTGAGGTAGGCTTCTTGAGCTTACTTGTGGTTTTATGTCATACTAGAAATTATTTGTTTACTTAGAAATGTGTGTTGTTGCATGAAGATTTTGTTATTGTTTATTTGATTTTTCTCCCTCTATCATATGGCATGATGGAGTTTTAGAGTTTGTAGGGAAAGAGATGAGAATTTTCCCTCTCAATCCTTATAGACTTGATCTTCAAGCTTTGTAGGATTTAGTTACTCCCCTCAAATGGTTGAGGTGGGGAAGGTGGGTCATATGGCTTGAACCTCCTTCCCCATTCTTGGTGAGGAAACCCCTTTGGGGTTTGAAAATCCCTCTAAGAAAGATTGGTGAAAGTGTGGAGAAAGAAGGAGGGCTTGAATGAAATTGGAGAAATAAGGAGGGTATGGAGATTGTTTTTTGGTGCATCTAATGATAGTTACAACTTTTAGAGAACTTTATTCTCTTCCCCATTTTGGAGGTAGAACTTAGAATTCTCCTCCTTTTCATCTTTACAAAGTTAGAGTCTTGTTTTGGATATTTGTCTTATTTTTATGTGGATGAAATGTTGTTTGTACACCCTCTCTCTTGTGCATAGTTGTGGATAGTTGTCCTCTTTCCCAAGGGCTTGGGGGAGGCTAGCATGCATCCCAACCTTGCAAAGGCATGTAATGATTCCTATGATTGGGTGGTAAAACAATCTTATTCTCTTTGGTTGGATTTCTTAAAGACATTTGAAGTTGGATCTCATGATGGAAGTTGGTGGTAGTTTGAGTTTTCTTTTGCATCTTCTCTCTCTTATGAACATTACCTCATTGTATCTTGAAAGGAATGGCTTGTGGAAACTTTCCTTGTGTGTAAAATCCTCTTTTGTATTTGGAGTTATATGTAAACTAGCATCACCATTGTTGATAAATCTACCCTCAATATTTGCATGTTACCTTGCTTTATTTTCCTTGAATACTTGGAATGTTATAGAACTATGCTATACCTTTTTGGAAACTTAAACCTTTGTAATAAAAGCTTATAAGATAGTGAAAATTTTCTTAATATGAATTGTTGGGACTACTTTTTGAAAGAAGGACAAGTTATTGAAAAGTTCATTTATTCTTGTGGTAGATTTCATCTTTGTAAAGTGTTGAAAACTTGTGTAAATGAAAGATTTAATATCATTCTTGAAACCCCCTTATTCTTACAAGTTTTGAAAAGTTAGAGAATAGAATAAGACTGGTTTTACTTTCCTTTTTGGTCATCTTATTGGAATGGATGTAGTAGTAGATTTGATGTGCCTATCTCTCTCACTAAGTGTTAGCTTAGTCAATATCTTCCTTTTCAATTTTTTTTATTTCATCATTTACAATCTTAAAATAGGTAAATCATTTAATGTGAATAGTTGAAAATTTTAAGTTCCTTTTTGCATCAAAATAATAAAATTAAATTATTTTACTTTATAAGTTGAAATCATCATTATTTATCATTGTGAACAAAAAAAAAAGAAATCTGTTATTTTTAACTTTAAATACATTGTCTTTACATTGTAAATACTACAAATATATCAAAAATATGATTACAATTATAACAAGAACTACATTATTTTAAGCATAGTTATATATTACTTAGTTAATATTATTATTTCTATATTAGAATATATTCACAAAATTAAATTAAAACTTAGATTTTATAAACAACAAAAATAATAAACAAAAAGAATCCACTATTTTTTTTGCATTGTTTTGTGTTGGGGCAGGGCCGAACCCCTCCCCCCACCCGTCCACGGTCACCCCAACCTGCCCCACGCCAGCACCTCACCCCGTTGCAACTGTCCCTCCATCCGCCCATGCCACAACACTCCTGTCCAGCCGCACCCCCTCACCCCCTTGCCAACCCTGCCACTGCCTCTCTCCCAAAACCCTCACCACAAACCTATAATTTTTTTAATTTGGAATTAGCCTTTAAATTCAGTTTTTTTTTTAATATACAGATATATATTATATCATTATGTGTGTGCGTGCGTGCGTGCGTGCGTGTGTACGTGTGTGTGTGTACACACACATGAGTTCTCATGCAGTTTTTCTTTCATTTTCTATAAAAGAAAATTTGAGGGTATTCTACTTACCCAATAATCAGATTTTCGGGTAAGGAAATATTGTAGTTTTTTTGTTAAAAAAAATAAAAATAATAATGGATATAAAATTTTTACATAGTATAATAATGGAGCTTCCATAAAAAAAAAAAAAAAAAAAAAAACCTCCATGGAAGCAAACCTCCGTAGCTCCTTAACCTGCACATCCAAGAGACAAAGCCAAAACAAAATGAGAAAAAGAATGAAAAGAGTAGATTAGAAAAGAAAATGATAAATATGTTAGGGTAAGCCTTAGGGAAAAAGGAGATCAAGGGCCAAGATTGGTTCAATCCTAGGGTCCATAAGTGACCCTACACACTTTCTTTTAGTCATGGGATTTTAAGTGGGGATGGGAAAATAACTTTTGAGGTGTGTGGTAAATTTAATAAAAAGGGGAAAATCTAATTTTAATTTAAAAGAGAGATAGTCTTTTCCTAGGTTCTCTTAGTAAATGAATAGAAACTAAATAAATAAAGTTAACTAGAGTTAGTGTTTTAGCAATCGGGTAAATTAGATTGACATAAATTAATTATTTACTGGAAAAAAGTTAGGTGAAATATTAGCTCTCACTATAAAAATAAAATACTTTTTTTACCAACTTATTGATCTAGTTTCCACTGTCTCGAGGCGGGGCATTACATATAAAGATATGAGATCAAGGATGTAAGGTGTATTCTTATTCTAAATGAAGAGGCATCCCATATAGTAAATATTCTGGAGAATGATACCGTTTTGTAAAAAATGAGCGAATACTACCTCACATTTGAAAATATGGCCAAGATTAATTTTCTCACACTAACTAAATGGTGTCATGCACATTTAGAGCCCTTTCTAAAGAACTCATGGCCACTTGTACATACTCCAATATACAACAAAAGTGTCCTAGTGTGAAAAACATCGTGAAAAGTATGAGAGTGTAAAGGTCGATTGGTAGGATATTAGTGCAATTGATCCTCTTGGTGTTATTACTTCTTCACCTCAAATTGTAACACCTATATGTGTCTTCATGAAGTGTGAGCTGTTATAAGTATGGTAATTGATTTCATTATCCTTGGTGTTCAAACAAGATGGAGTGAGAGACAACGATTCGATACTTATTCTTTCTTCCCCCCTACAATTTTGTATGAACTCAGTTACTATCAAGAATAATTCTTTTATTTTGCCTTTGATGCATAATGTATATTCTTAATTATAAGTGATACTCACAGTTGAATATTAGTTTTTTTGGATTTTGTGTAATCATTATGGTATGAATGAATGTTAATCGGTTGTTTTATTTGCAGAATTCCCAAACCAAATTCTTTATCAAGAATTCTCTAATGCCCCTCATTTTCTAACTCTTTCAACTTGGCATATTGAGCCTTAGTTTCACGGTATAGAGTCCAAAAAATGTAAGATCACATTGAAGTGGACTACCCAGACTTCCGAGTAGCCTTTCACATCTTACAAGATGAAATTGAAAGCCTTGAGATAGTTTTCACCTCCAGTGACAATGCACAAAACACTGAGAATGACTAGAACATTGATTTACTCTTAGAAACCTATATATTCCTTCGGGAGAGAAACAATGAACCCATGAACAGGCAATAAGAATTTTTTGTTAACATAAACACCAATGATGAAACAATTATCTCCTTTGTAGTAAATATCACGATCCTTTAATCACCTCTACTCCTGTAAATTCTTCTCAAGTTCATCGGGATATGCATGCTTCCAACAATCCTCTACCTACTTAATGTCCAAAAGAAGTGTACCCTGGAAAATATAATCCTAATCCCATGCGCCATGTTGAGAAACTCCTAGATATGTATCATATTATTGAGGACCTGTCCAAAATCAAGGCCAATATCTCTTTAGAAGATCTTCTCCATATCAGTAAAAAAATGTATCTTGTTAATTATCTCTCTTCCTCATCCATGAAATCTGTAAGTGGAATAACAGCGACACATGTTTCTTTGTATGGGAAAATAATAGATTCTCCTCCTTTCTTTCTAATATTTGGAATTTTAGGTAATATATTACAAACTATTCAGTTGATTCAGAAGCTGTCAATTTCGATATGTAATTAATTATGTTTATATCCCACAAAATTAGGTCGTATAGATGCTTAGATAGATAAGACAAAAATGAATGCGGTAGTCTCACATCCATATCCAACTTGCTGTAGATATACGAGTCTAGAAGTGCATTGATATTCAAATGCTGGAATTCCTCGAAGTATATGGCATGATCCTAAGTAGAGATTGGTCACGCACTCTCAATGACCAGACATGGAAACAAAATTTTCACATATGTTGTTTTGATGACAATGCATTGCGAATAAAAATGGATTGGTCAGGAATCTCTATTGCAGCTGATGATCAAAGAGTATAATAACGTCAACGAGATCTTGTTCATTGAATGTGAGGTCAGAGAACTTATGATATGGAGAAAAAGGCATCATGGAAAGTAGAAGTATTACTATTATATTATGTAGATCCATGCACTCGATCGTATTCCATAAAAGTGTTAGATGAAAAAGTACAAATTTATTGCACAATTCAATAAGAACAAATCCCATTCATAGAGATAAAATTCTAAGATCAAGGATGAAAGGTGTATTCTGAGTCCAAACGACGAGGCATCCCACATAATAGATATTTCGGAGAATGATACCATCTTGCAAAAATGAACGAATACTACCTCATATTTGAAAATATGGCCAAGATGAATTTTCTCAAACTAACTAACTAGTGTCATGCACATTTAGAGCCCTTTCTAAAGAAATCATGGACTATTTATTTGCATATCCTCTACTATGCAGAAAAATAGTCCTAGTGTGAAAAACATCATGAAAAGGATGAGAGTGCAAATGTCGATTGGTAGGATGCTAATGCAATTGAATAGAGCACAATTGATGGTACCTATACACTTGAAAATGAACATGTGATTCCAGATGCAATCAACACCCTGAGGTCGTGCCGACGTAGCCGAAGTATGACAAATGATATCGGAATGGGTAGGTAAATGTGGTATAAATGGAATAGGAAGAAATAGCGGTAACACGAGGATAAGGAATCAAGGTAAAGGAAAATATTTGACTTGTAAGTTGGGAACATGACCGTCAAGGGAAACGAATGACCACTTAACTTGTATTGGGGTAATGCTCTAGTTGAGCATGATTACTATCTGTAGTTCTTGATCTATATTGGTGGAGCCGAAAACTCCTTAGATTGGTTGTGCAACTTGAGGAAATTGTCCGTGCGCCTCTAGATAATCCTCTCCAAAGAGGGTCATGGAAGAGTGTGGACAAAGGATATATTGGACAAACTATGGATTTGGGCATCTAACTTAGTCTGTTAGAATAGTGAGGTCAGCCCAATATTTTTTAGATGTGGTCAGTTACTTGTTATGAGCATTGAGTTGACCTATGATTTGTGGAGGTAAAGAGGTAGATCTAAAAACTAAAGCTCGTATACCTAGGTCTATATCCCCGTCATATCCGTCAATGCATGATGGGTTAATGATAGGTTTGAAGAGCCTTATATGAGGTTCAAGTGGACCTGGGATGGTCATGCAGGACATTAACTCATGGGCAAGGTGGGAGGATCTCAAACAATCGGTGGTAAAAGGGGCTAGAGACTAAGTTTGGGTAGTCAAGGCCAATAAAGAAATACATATGTAGTTTTAGTTTTAACCTCTGATATACTTTTATCCTAACTTTGAATAAGTTAGAAAATGAATTTAATTTTTTAAAAAAGATAATTAATTCACATTTTAATTTAATTAAATTGCATGTACAAGTACTTAAATTAAATAAAAACAACAACAAGCTACTTCCTTCTTTTTGGATTTTTAATGGAGATTTTCAAATATAAAACAATTAAACAAAATAAATTCTTAAATTCTTTTTGTAGTTTCAAGATCTTAAAATAAATAAAAAATAAACTATTTTGCAAACACAGATACATAAAACCTAAATTTTTAAAAAAAACTTATTCTAATTAAATAAACTAAAAAAGGGAATAACTAGATGTAACTATTCCTCTGTTGCAAGATGGTATAACATAATATATTTTAAACAAGGCGTGTACTAAGAAGTTATTAATCTAGACAACTAGATTTATTCTAACAAAACTTATGCCTTAAGTTATCAAAAAAGAAAAGAAAATCTTCTTAGAAGAACTTTCTTCTTTACCAAGAAACTCTCCCTGACATAGTGGAATTGAATTACATAAACAATAAAAATGAAGCAACAAAAGAAGATTACTTACACAATATCTTCCTCCAGCCTTTTTCCCATGCAGATCCATAAGGATAAACAATGAAGATGATATCAATAGAATTTTTATGCAAGCAATACACAAACAAGACTTGTATACAAGAAATAAAGAGATATTTAAATTCAATCAAATTAAAACAGTAAAATTCTTCTATTGTAACAATTACAATTATAAAAAGCTTACAGAAATTTAAATACCCCCCAATCTGGTTACTATTGAACTAAGATAGAATTATAGATGTGGTGTTGCATTGTTGTCTTCTCATCTTTCTTCCATTTTCCAAAAATGATATCCAGATGATCTTAGGATGTGCACCATGTTGGATGAGAAGAACAATGCAAAATATTGGATGTGGTTAGCTGGTTATAAGAAAGTGGTTGAAAACATATGACATGAAGGAACAAAGAAAAGAACTGGCTATATTTTTAATTCCACTAAAAAATTTAGCAACATAAATTTACATCCAAAATGTGAAAACTCCAACCCATCATTCGGGTGAAATATTGGTTTTTATAAAACTTGGGGAAGAATGAGTCTAATAACACATGTCCAAGAAGAAATGATAACACACAAAATAGAGGTAGTCATCATTTTAAACATAGTAAAGCAAGAATATAATTTCGATACAAATCTAATGAGCTAAAAATAAATGAAATGGTTGAGAAATGAGTGATAAAATCACTCCCGAAATCTAAACATGCATTTATTGACTCTTAGATTTAAGGCGATGGGACTGCCAATCTTGAGAGACTAGTGGTTATGTAACCATCACAACAATTATGCAACTGACACTTAAAAACAAGCATAAAAAGGGAAAAAGGGGGTCATGAGCAAAAAATTCTAAATGACATGAAAAAAAGGATAGAAAAAGGTCAAAACAAACATCGGAAGATGAGGGGGAAGGATTTGGATTTCAATGTTACTCTGGAGAATATTTTCTTCATCATTGGATACTCATCTCATTCTTCTATGTAGCCCTGTGTAATTTTGGTTGTATAGATATTTCCCCCTCATAAGAGATTTTTAATCATGAAAGGGCTAAAACATGATTTTCAAGTATGGTGTTCCCAAATGGGAGGGTTATAAATTTAAATTTATTAATCACACACCAACTTGATTCCATCTGATCCTTCCCACTACTTGGAAGAGGAAACAAGAATCAAGTAAATTAATAAAATAATCTTGATAAAATATTTTGAAATGCAAAGAAAAAGTTACTTACCATATGTGCAGGGATGAGACATCTACCTGCCTCGCGCATGAAAGCATTACATAGAGTCACTCAAAATAACATTAGAAAATCAATATATATATATATATATATATATATATATATATATATATATATATCATTTTTACTATTATTAAAAATCATTTGCACTTAACAACGTGGCCAAATTTGGAGCTCTAGATATCCAACGACTATTCCATTTGTGAATATAGTCAAAATGATAGGAATTTGATCACCATATGTATCCCATGTTTTGATTGATGAAAGGATACATACAAAAAATAAAAAATGAGTACAAAAGATAAAGAGGAAAAATATGTATTGTGACTAATCAGGCCTGCAAAAAACATAGAGTCGTGAATACAAAAAAAAGAGTGGGAATGATAGAGAAACCCTAGGGTTTCACCCAGCCAAATTTTGTAATAATATTGAGAAAGGAAAAGGATGTGCTAGCAATATAATTATAGTACTCCATGCAATCTGGAAAGGGAAGGATAGATTTTGTGAGCGTGACCAGGTCTGAGGATGGAATGCTGGAGATAGATGCCCCATCGGATCAACAAATGCTTTGAGAAGAGTAAAAAAATTGAAGTAGGACCCAAATTTTAAATTCCAAGGGATCACAAATCCTACTATCAACCCAAATAGGTGATATATAAGGATTCAACCTTTTAAAGAGACAAGGAAGGCATACTTCTCTCAGATCTTCAACCAAACCCACACAATGGTCTGGGTAAATGAAATGGTATGCGACCATCGTGACCACTTAATTATATGCACACAACACCAGGCAATTGAACGCGAAGATGCCTATAATCTCAGAGTTTACAGGAGCTCTTTCGGTGCTATAGAGATAATCCACACCTAGTACGTTCACAATCGCAGTCATAACATCTTCGGATTCTATGTGGAAGATATTGCGAAGACGATTGTAAGACACAATAGAGATGAAAGTCTTTTCCCACTTTTTGTTGCATAAGAGCATGAAAGGAACATAGGTAGATACCATGAGAGGGATGGGGAAATGAAAGGATGAAACATGAGAAAAGGAGTGAGGATAGGTGAAAGTAAAACCCAATTAAATAGTCCCTCGACGCATGTGAGGAAGGTCTACGTAATAAAAAATGGATGGTGTCCTAAACATTTTCCCATGCATTAGCTAGATTATTTGACAAAAAGGATCTTATATTATATTAAATGCAACATGATACAAGATTATCTTAAAAAAATAAGTGGGCAATATTAGTGCAATCCCCAAAGCCATAAGCAAACTAGGCCAAGCCTAGAAAAACAAAGCAACAACTATAAGGGGGTCTGAGGAACACCAAAAACAAAGGATAGATTATGAATAAAGGCTATCCCTAATTGATAAACATGCATTATAAAAAATCACATTACTAGAGACAGTCACACACATTATACAGAAAGGTGTTATCAATTAAATCTACTACACTACCCTTGGAGCTAGCCAGAATGGAAAACACATCTTCACCATATTTTGAACATCAGCATTGGATCTCGGTGGGTGGGGGCACTCTAGCATGATTTATTCTAAGTGGATGCCTATAAATTTCACTGAGGGTTATTGGTTGGCAACAACACCGAACTTGCGCCACTCATGGAGATATAGAGCGTAATTGTTAAGGTGTAATTTTTCCACTTTGTGGATGCACGTGGTACTAGTGTGAACCATCTTCTGGCCATGCTCATTGAACTTGTATTCCACGATCTTCTTCACACCCTTTTTCATCTGGCCCAATGATATTCGGTGGTGGCTGATGAAAATCCAAATATTCGTTATCCTCTTCTTTAAGCTCCCCCCATCAAACTCTATCGGAAACCATCATTGTTTCAATTTTACACTGGCTAGCGGCTGCTAGGCTTTATTTGTTGCTTTGGAATGACATTTATTATAGTTTTAAAATGTCTTTAAGATTATTTTTTAAAATGTATAACTTGTTCCTATAAAGAGTGCAATATGTAATGCTTGTCTTATTCTCATTAATCATAATCCAACATATGTGTGGGGTATGTGTGTGTATAATTATTATCCTATTCAAGCTCCCTACCTTACTCTATCAGACGTAATCACTGTCGTCCCTAGTTTGATAAAAGGGAAATGCACTTAAATCCTCACGCGTCTGGGGAAAAGTTATAGCTGATTTTTAGACACTCAAATTTCAGGTTATTGCAGTAAAACCCTATAGATAAAAATAAGAATACTTATCCTTGCGTAAACTCCTTGTCAGGGGCGTACAATGCATCTCCACAAGATTTAGGATTTTTTTTTTTTCCAATAATATATATATATATATATATATATATATATATATATATATATAAATTTAGTTTAATCCCCATAGATCTTCCAAATCATCAAGTTCCGAAAAACATAGAATAACACTTGATAGTAAAATACACTCTCTTATGAGAACATGTTTTTTTAGAAGAAAAAAGAAACCCAATCAAATCATTTATGTCATCATTTACATTAAAGTCAGTGGAAGACATCAAACAATACAGAACTTAAACATCTTACATTGTCTTAAGGGGTAAAAAAATAAGAATACAAATCATCTAGAAAGTAAACATACACCCTTTTCATGGATGCTCAAAGGGTGTAACTAAAGAAGAATACAAATCATCTAGAAATTCACACTATTTTTTTCTGGCCCAATGGTAGTCGGCGGGGGCTAATGAAAATCTAGGTCTTCATTATCCTCCTCTTTAAGCTCCCCCCATCACACTTTATCGGACACCATCACTATTTTTTTTTAATACTGGCTAGTAGCCGTTAGGCATAAAAAAATTAATGTTTTTTAATTTGGTTTATTCTCCATTGATTTTCCCAATCGTCAAGTATTGAACAACATAGAATAACACTTGATAGCACAAGACACTCTCTTATGAGAACATGTTTCTTAGAAGAATAAAGAAACCAACTCAAATCCTTTATATCATAATTTACAATAAATTCGGTGGAAGAATCAAATATTTAAAAACTTCAATATCTTGCATTGTCTTAAGGGGTAAAAAAATTAGAATACAAATCATCTAGGAAAATACCCCAGGAGTGGCCCATTCGACTCTTAGAATAAGATTATCATAACCATAACCGTTGAGCTTATTGATAAATCTTTGTGTTTCCTTGTTGTTGATGAAATTAAAAAAACTAAAACCCCTGCTAACCCCTATTTTTTGATCCATGGCCATGTAGACATGCATGATGTGTTCAAATTGTCATTAAGATTAACATATGAAGATCTGGTAAAAACTCATTTTGTGATTTTAGGGAAGCCTCCATGGATCTGTAACTCAATAAGCATAACATGTTTCTGTTGTTTACTTCCTAGCGGCCGCTAAGATTATTTATTGCTTGTGAATAAGGTTCTTATTGATTTCAAAATGTCTTTAAGATTAAAGCATACATAACTTGGAAAAAAAAAAAAAATTTTAGAGAAGCCAAAAATGATGTGTGGAAGAAAACTTTAAGAACATTAAGGTAGTTACTTTATTCCATAAAAATGCACAATACACTATTGGATTTGGAAGTAAAGTATATAATTCAAATTCCAATTGTGTGTTTGAATGTTTTTAATGATCTATACATGTTTTTGTGCTCTCCTGCAAGTTTAAACCATGTACATAATTTAATATAGATTTTCGAATCAGTCTTATAGTTTCCATCAAATCTTAAGTATGTTCGAGTTTTGAGAGTAATTTCTTCTATGACCTTGTGTGACAAGAATCTCACTTCATCAATCAAAATGTACAATTTTTCACCATATACATTATCATAAATGTCTAGAATCTGCTAGCTTGTTTTTTTATTTGAGCTTACAATCTTGGCAGCCCTAAATGAACCTGACGTTGGTTTCTCGCAGTCAACTAAATTTTTTGATGAACATGTATTTCACCATTGTTAAATCCATAAATGAAGACCATAAGGTAGTGTCAATTTTTTTTATGCAATACTTATAAAGTCAGCACTAAACTCTCATTCAAATTATTCGGTATTCCTAGATCTAAAATATGGAACCATATTATGAGGTATTTTTTTGTTAATACCAGAAATTCCAAACAACAAACCTTTAACTCCCAAAACTAGTAATTTAAGAGGCTTCCCAATAGGATATTTAAAAACAACTCATAATCAATGTAAGCTTCCAAAAGTGATTAAAAAAAAAATCATCAAAGTATTTAATCAAAAATAAAAAATAACTTATAAAACTATAATATCATCTCAATCAGAGTGAAGATATAAATAATGCCTACTTGTAAATTTGTAATCTCAACATGTAAAATAAATAGTGACTATATGACTGTATGAATGAATATCATTGTAAAAGACATTTTCAAATAATTAATAGTTATATATTTTATGTTTACTACAAATTTTAAATTCCCTCCACAACACTCAAACCCTTACGTAGTATCTATTATATGTTTATGTACAAATTGGTTACTAACTACATTACTTTGAAAAAAAATTCTTAATTGGATTTCATCCCCACCATAAAAATTTTAGGAGGGTTTCCCTTTAGGTCCATTGTAATACACAATGTGTTTCTAAGGCTGAAAACAATACCATCTCTACTCCAAATATTTTGGAGATATTTTTTTTTGTAATTTCGTCTTCTACACAACAATGTTCTTTACCCTAAATAATAAATGGTTTGAATTCAAACGCTAATTTTTTTTCAAATCCTTAATCAAATTTTCAACTTCAGCGTAAGAGAGATAGCTAGACCAAAATCCCACTTCACAATTTGTTGCCACTATATTTAAAAATTCCTTGATCCCACCTCGCAAGTTGAAAGTCTACTTACCAAACTTGAGTGTTAAGTATTTGTAGGATTGGTTTCTCTCATAGAGAAAACCCTCCAAATGGAAAATAATTAAATAATCCATTTGGTCAACTACAAAGAAGTAATTTTTTCTCAATTGTCCGCAATTTGATATTAACCAATTTGAATAATCAAAATTTCATAATGTTAACACTTACTGATTGAGACTCTATCTTGGATTTCCTTGCAATCCCCTTCTACAGGTTCTTGTGATGCTCATTTTATTTAAAAAAACATTAATTAATTCAAAATAAATTTTAAGTCGATGTAAAAAAATACTTGAAACAACTCACTTTTATACAATATTACATAGATGTAATTGTCTATTAGCGACAAGTAGGCATTGTTAGTGCAGAATCACAACACCCCTAAATGGATTGATTTTGAGGCAGGGAATTCGGTGTGATTACACAACATGGTACCATATCGCAATATGTGGGACCTTCAAAACCTAAGATGGACCTCCAGAAAAAGCCAGTTCTTTCTTCCTAATCTACCCGCCACAAGCTACTCCAGCGCAGGCAAAACCTATTATATCCTAATCTAATTGTTCTAAGGAGAGAGAGAGAGAGAGAGAGAGAGAGAGAGAGAGAGGGTGAAATATCCTACACTAATCAGTGATACATGAGAAAAGGAAGTGGATGATCACAGAATTGACTACCTAAAGTGGAGAGAGGTGAGTAGAGGAGAGGGTGGACATAATGCACCACAGACCAAAGATAGGTTTCACACAGAGCACCACTTTGAAACCCATTAAGCACAACTCCCATAACCTGCAACAAAAATCATAATATGCACAGTATACCCTGTGACAATGAGAGGTAAGGAGACACAAAACAATAAGCCAAAGATAGATAGATGCATCAAAAAATAGATTTTATTGCTCCAAAATGTTACATAGTGCATCGTCAGTGGGATTGAGGCAAGAAAATGCCATTACAGAGCCATGGGAGGAGGCTTAGACTTTGCATTCTACCCTGAGGAAGAAAGAGATAGGGGCTAGAAGAGAAACAATTAAGAACCCTTTGAATATGCCCCTTCATTATAATATATAGGAAGAATAGGAGAGAGAAGAGGGAAAATTTTGAATCCTGCTCCAACCACCCTGAGATATGCATTGAATCCTACTTTGAAAGCTGAACTACTAACCTTTAAATCCACTCTCAAATCAGCCCATAATCTGTCAATTCTAGTTCCCTCTGTCTAATCAAATCGAATCAGATCTGGTAGTTGAAGAGGTCAAATTATACGTTAATGCCATTGAATATTTTTTCCCATTTTTTACCTACCAGAGCCTACTAAAAATGATATTTTATGTTTCTAAGGTGTAGAGGGTGTCGACACATTTCCAAAAAGTCTTCTCCCACCCAAATTTGAGTTTCTAGTCAAAAGATATGGCCTTTTGAATATTTGGGTTGCGGGGTGCAATATTTAAAGGGTTTACCCCTGTAGGGTCCACATGGCAGCCTCACGCACCTTGGAGATTTGGCCCCTACCTTTTTCTCTTTAAATAGCACCAGATTGACATGTGGCGGCCTCAGAGAGCTCTTTGGGGTCCTTTGTATTTTTTCTGAGTCCCTTTTCTTAGAAGGACCAAAAGTTTGACCCTAGACACGTGGAGGCCTGCGCTTGTTTAGAAACCCACCCAAAATTTTACTTTGAAATGGCACTAAGATGACACTTGCAACCTTCTACTGACCTGCCACTATTTTGACTATTCAACCTCGACCATGTCTCTTTATGAAACCGGACGCGTGGAGGCTCTACGCTCATTTAGAAACCCACTCAGGATTTTACCTTTGAAGGAGCGTCGGGTTGACATGTGGAAGCCTCCGCAGGCTCTTGGAATTTTCAATGGCTTCTCTTACCTTTTGAGGCCCTAAACATGTGGTGAGATGGCACTCACTCTTCATACTTAGTCGATTTTCGACCCGCTTTGTCCCTTTTTTGCATGTTGGATTACATGACGAGCCCGCACTCATTTGGGCCTCTACTTTTAGATTTACCTTTAGAGATGCGCCAAGCTGACGCGTGGCAGCCTCTGCTACCATCTTTTATACTTAGTCATTTCTGGCCCACCCCATCTGTTTTTTGACTTTTAGCTATTGAATTTTCCCCTCTTTGGGCCTGGGACACGTGGGGGCCTAACACTTGTTCGAGTCTGCCTCTTTGGATTCAATCTTTGGAGATGCGTTGTTTAGACACTTGGCAACGTTTGCTGTCTCTTTTATAGTTAGTTGTTTTTTAGCTCATTAATCTAAACTACTTCAGAGCCCAAAGACTTCCAACCTTTTCCACTCCTTCTCTTTGAGCCTCTTGCTTCTTTTGACATTGTCTTCTCTTTACTAACCCTATTATTCCATTTTAGAGCCCGCCTGCAATCTGTTTGTTGGATTTGAAGCATGGGTTTTCTCGACAGAGCCGTTTCTTGAATTTCATCTTGCATGGGGTTGTTTGATGATTTGTAGGCCTTTCCACTCCATTGTAGAGCCCTTTTGTTGCTTGATTGTAGGATTTGATCGTGAATTCTCTAGCTTCTTCTTGTGTGGGGTCGTTGCTGATCCTATTTTACCCAGGGGAAAAATATGGATAACGGGCATAATCCAACTATACATAAATAAGTATTTTTCGATTGTTGGAAAATTAATATTAGCCAATAAACCAAAAATTTACTCAATTAAAAATAAATCTAATTAATAGATGCATGTTAGTGACCGCTAGGGTAATACATATTACAACTAAACTACTTTGTTATAGGTTCCTTCAATTATGAGGGTCTTATAAATGGTTTTCTTTATAATTGTATATGACTATTATACCATTTTTCATCTGTGAGTTCGTGTGTGATGTGAAAACAACCTCCCCATTTGGCATCAAATCTGAAAAGTTAAGTTTTTATTAAAAATATAGAATCAGTGACAGTCGAAAACATCTTGTATCGATAAATTTATAAAATGAGTATTTCCCACTCACCTTTTATAGATTCATTTAATGGATGATCAATGAAATCTAAGGCAAAAAAATTCAATTGGTTCTAACATACTAAGATCGAAATCATCTCCTTTGTTTGTATGTGGAGAGGAAGAGACGGTGTCTTCCTCTATTTTTTGGTTTTCTGCATAAATATTGTATGTATCAGCTCAAATGCACTAAACTAATATTATAGTTTAAAGTGATCTTAATCAACGTAACTTTTTTCAAAAGAAAATAGTAAAGTTTTTTAAAAAATTCTTGATCATGAAATTCAACAATAAAAACCATAGATAGACTTGATTCAACCAAAACTTGCACCACAACACTACCGCCGTACAACACTAAAACTGGAGAATTATCGGAAGCAAGTTGAGAAAAAAATTGAGAAAAAAACCCATAAAATCTCTCGTAAAGAAAAGGATGTGTATTTCCACATAGGCCAATTTCACTTGCATTCACATTTCATTGTGGAAGATGATCCATCCAATCCATTTTGATTTCTACTATATGTCCATCGTGAAAATCACAATTGTGCACATCATTTATTGTGTACATAAGACACAAGCCCTTAATTTTTCTACTTCTATCATAAAATTTGAAACAACCTTCCACTACTGATCCCCCCTTGTTTTTGAATTTTTGCATGTATTTTTTTAATGTCTCTCTTAACATTTTTGAACAAACAACAAGTATGAGGAAAATAATTACACAATTTAGCATACTAGATCTGACAACTGTAAGTAGGTCCATTATTGCATTAGAAGTGAGTAAACTAGACAAATTACAGAAAATCTGTGATCACACATTTTTCATTGAATGGATTAGTTGAAAAAATAGAACATTTTGTTGACTAGATTTGGAAGGGATATGCACATCAACAGGTAAAGTCTTTGGTCTCTTCAATCCTTGCTAGAATATTTTCTTCCATTACACTCACGTAGTAGTCTATGATTATTTGAGCTAGCGCTGGGAGAACCTTTGATACTTCATCATCAAATTTTATTTTATCCTATTTTTAACTTCCTATGGAATCAAATTTTCTTTTTTCCTTTAGGTTCTTCTCCCAAGAGTACACAGAACTAGAGGTAGTGAGAATTATGCACACCATATTTTTCAACAATATTTTTTTTCAGTGCATTATGCCAATACACAATTACCTGGATATTTACTTTTACCATATTTTAGAAAATTTTCTCTAATCTTTCTTTCATCTTTTACTCTTTTTCAATAAGTATCTAAAGTCTCTACTATGACACCTGCTTCAATAAAGTGAGTTAGTCATACTCTCCCTACTTGCACTTCATCTAGTAGAGTTGATATCTCCTCATCGGTCATTCCTCTTGCAAGCTTGAAGTAATTCGCCATGAACCTTGCCAATGGATTTTTTTGAAAGTTATGTTGGTTATCCTTAAAAGGTGAACAAGCTAGCCCACTGGATTTAAATAACTCAATGGTTATTGTCAATTTTGTCAATATGTCCTCAAGTAAATATAGAAATTTCATTTTGTCATGAAGGGTCTCTATCTTCGACACTTTGAAAATAGCAAGACATTACATCTTGAAACACTGCATTGAAATATGAAATATTATATTTATTTTCTACATATTAAGTTTCATTTTACTATTAAATTGTCTAACTTTTGAAGATGCGTGCTTCAGGCCTCCGAGGAAACCCTAGGGAGATCCAAATCATTTGAGACTTATAGAGTACATTAATAAAATTGGTATCAATCTAATTTTTGTTTACATCATTTTGCTATTGGAAAATTTTAACAATGTCTTTGCAAAGAGTGTGTGAAGAGATATGTGAACGTTTCTAAACTGCATCTTAGTATGTAATGACTTGTATTTACTTTCACTCAAAAAAAAAAATTGGGCAAAAATCATATGTTGACTGTCAAGAATGTAGAACTACACTTCATCCCTTTTTAGGTCATCTAGATCCTTGAGTTACACAAGTTCCTTTATAGAAGGTAAAAAGGGAAGAAGAAGTGCCTCCCTTAGTTTACAAATAACATTAATCAACATTAAATAGAAAAGAAGGTCAATATTCTCATCATGCACATGATGTAATTAATATTCTCAAGGTGCCAAATGACACCTAGAAACATCAATTGGAAAAGCATCACCATTGAACACAAACAATATTAATCGTTCAACATTTGAACTTTTTGTTTTCTCAAATATACTGGTCACTTTCTTCAACATCAAAGCTGATTTGTTATTCTTTTTAATCCCTTACAACTTTGACTTAGATGGATCTATCTCTAATTTAGAAAAATAAGATCTCCTCATCAAGGCAAATAGCTTTGCATGTTTTAGTGGAGAAATAAAATATTTTCTATTCAAATAATGACAAATAGAAGAGGCATCCTTTGTTCTATACAATTCTTTGAATACTAAATTCATATTGTTATCAAATTCAAGGGAATTTCCACAGCTTGTTTTGTCTGAGTGCATGAAATTCCCCAAATTCCAACCATATTTAAGAGAAGAGCACACCTTATTTTATCTAGAAGCCTTCGTTTCAAGTTTCTTAAACAATGAAGCTTCCAACTCCATGTCAAAAATAAGGAACTTATTCATTTTGACGTCAATGCGTTCAACATAAATATGCAATGTTTTCTCATCAATAACTTTTGAATTTAGTACCATACCGACTTTACTGAAAATGTCTTCATCAACAAAAAATAACCACAGATCACCATGGTAATTTTATGGGGAATGCATTTCTACAAACTAGTCATCGTCTCTCTTTTAAATAGCCTCTGCTCCTTCAATCAAAGGAATTTGCATGAACGGAGTGTGGAAAATGGAAGACATATTAACAGAAAAAGGAATTAAACAAATTAATATTTTGTAAGTAATTGGAAAGGACAAATATTGTTTCTCAACTATGCAATAGCAATGATATGCTGTATCTTAATGTCATTATTTTCATAGAGTAAATATTTTTAATTACGTGTATTTCGAAAAGGTGTAAATATTTTGTACTTACGTGTATCCAAGAAAGTGTTAAATATCTATTTTCTCTTTGAATATTAGTTGTCTTATCTTGTCTTGGAACATCAAAGAAATGAAAATTATTGGCAACCACTAAGGTATCAATGAAAAAGTTTAGTGACCGCTAAGTATTTAATCAATGAAAAATTAACTATGTACATTATCGACAAATATTAGTATTCGAGCATAATAATATAAGTACATATTTTAAACCTGAAGTTGTAACCTATTCATCTTGGGCCTGCATATTTTTATAAATTACCTGTTAAAAAAATAGTTCATAACAATTTACTAAACATCGAAGGAAAAGATGTAGATGAACCTTGATTAGGAATAAAGGACTAGCGGTTGTGAAGAGCAATGTTGGTTTTATGTTTGCCAATTATTTGTTGATGAGAACGCTAGTGGCCGCTAGCCTCTACAATATTGGGGAATCCTTTTTAATTATGCAAAAAATGATCTCAACATCTTTGTTGTCATTGTTTGTAATTATTTTATATTAGTTGGATTATCCCTGGCAGAGCCAAGTCCTTGATTACATACCTTTGAGAATGTTGACACCTTCTGTAGTTCTCATTTGATATTTTGTGTATAAAATGTAATCCATATATTTTCATATAAACAAAAACAATTTACAACTGGTAAGCACCTTTGTTTAATGAAAGGAAAGCACTGTTAGTTAAGGTTGGTAATAAAGATAGACAAATAGTTAGGAAAGTTTAGATTTTCTTTTACACATTGAAATTATATGGAGAACATATTTTTAAGGGATTTAAAATAAGTACTTTTGAATATACAGGAATTTATGGCAACCCATTACTTAAGAATAAAATCACCTTTTATAGGTTTTCTATGTGTCACTATTTCATTGGATAATTTATTCATGAGACTTGATGTGACTTATTTTATTTGCTGGTTTTTATTTAATTTTTAACTTGAATTCAAACAACTAATGGTACTTTATTTCACATACCCAGTAAAGGTCATTGGCTCCTTTTCCCTAACACAATTAGATTATAATAGAAGAAGTTATTTGTCCCTGGCTAATGAGTTGAATACTAATGAATTAATTATTAGAGGTGACTCCCATATTATTGCTAATGTCATCATTTTAAAGAAGACCTTGTTAGGGTTAATTAATATTGTGTTATTAAAATTCCCTTTATATGCTCTCATTAACTCCATATTGGACCTTAAATCTTATCTATTAAGACATCTACTAAATAAGTAGGTTTTGTGAAAAATCGAGGGACACACCAACCATTTTGTGATAAGATTTGTAATAATTATGTTGATTGGCCAGACTCATCACCTTTTCCAATAAAGGTTGATATTAAAGCCGATGGAAAACTTGTCTTAATTTCAAGCATGCAATGACATATTCAATTCACATATTTATCTAAACGCCCCCCCTTATTTCTACACCTTTGCGGTTTATCTCACAAGATTTAATTTATTCAGTCATGGCCGAACCAATGTTACCTTTCATGCAATTTTCCGTGGCTGTGGGTGAAATAGGATTTTATACCAAAATATCACGTCGCCGTTTGAAATCCATTTTTTGGTTTGAATCTGAGAAAGATTTGGTTACAATTGAGGGATTTATTGGAGATGATTAGATTTCTCTAGAAGGGATGTCCAAGGGTAAATGCGGAAGTTGCTTCGATGTTCATTTGTCATCTTCTTATCATTCATTTGAGGAAGGATTGGGCTTTGGAGATGGGTTGTCACTGGATCAAGCCAACGTATAGGGTTCGCATAAATAGGAAGAACTTTAAGTGTGTTGTGGTCCTTGATTTTTGATGCTCACTATAAATAGGAATTTTGGTGCATGTAAATGTTTTTGTAAAGTTGTTAGACCGGTTTGAGGTCCTAAATAGTTTCTTGTTTGAAGTGGACAAATGTGGCAAGAACTCATCGATGGGAAGTAGGTTGCTCCACTTACTTGAGCTGGATGTTATGTGTGCCCCGCTACAATAGGAACCGACACATTGGGATGTTCTTTGCAAGAAAGGTCGTGCGGCATACGATTGGTTAAAGATTCGAGGTTGCTGCTAGAAAAGAGAATCTCTTTTAAGACCTACTAATGGAAACCATTTTCATGCCCATTAAGTTCAATGTTACGGAGATGTCATATGATTAAGATAAATAAGTGTTTCTAAAATCTGTCATGTTGTATCTTTGTTTTGGTGGTTATATAGTGTTTCCAGCTTCCATTGTTATCTATTCATACTGTCTGGCTTACTGGTCTGGGGATTTTTATATCCCCAACCACTTGTGTTTTTTGGCATTTTCCCTTGCATCTCATTGTATTTGTAATGCAAAGGGAAAGGGACCCTTCAACTCTCCTTTAACTATAAAATACAATAAATCATTAGTAGAAGTTTATGTTGTGTGTTGCAGTAATAAATTTAAACAATTACTCACTATTAAATTTCATTTTTTTCAAGTTTATCAATTTTTTGGTAGAAGTGAAGACTATCAACCACTAACATCTATATATTCTAGGATATATTTCTATTAATGTAAAAAAACAATATTTAAAGCTTTAGGTTTGAGGGGCCTTAATGCAAGTGAAGAATTATCCGAACATAGCCACTAATCTCAAGACTGTGTTATGTTACACCAATGCCATGAAATAATCTACAACCTTATCTTTAATATCTTCGTGTTGGATGCTTAATTAAATTTTAATTTTTTAGTCAATTCATTAGTCAATATCTCAAATGCAAGACAAAAATTATCTTAGTGGCAACTAATATTAAGTCTTTATTATATTACACCAATGTATTGGAATAATCTACGACCTTTGTGGCTGCTAGGCTTCGAATGTAATGTGATAGAATTCTAATAACATATTGAACTCAATGGCCGCAATGCAGAAAATTTTGTTTTGGAATATGTGTATTCTGGAAAATCATTTAAATTAATCTTGTATTGGATTTTTTTTTCTTGGAACATAAAAAAAAAAGTAAACATCCACCCTAGTGGTCACTAGTCTTAGAAGGTTAGTATTGTAGCATCCAAATATAATAAAGGAGCTTAGTTATTTTTTCTATTTGGGTCGTTATAAATTGTCCTTTATGCAAGGAAACAAATATTCTAGCGGTCACTAATCTCAAGAATTTGTTATGTTGCACCAATGCTATTTAATAATCTTTGACATTAGTGTCTGCTAGGCTTTAAATATCACGGTAGAATTCCGATAAATTAATATGGAAATCTAAATATAATGGTAAGAGTACTTTCTCTAAGTGGGACATGGAGGTGGACCTAGATCCTTAATGTCTGCCGAGCAATCTGAAATCGAAGTGCCCCACTATGTTCCGCTTGGCCCATATGGAGAAGTTTGACCCCTACCTCAAGGTGTACCCATGACCACTTATTGAAAGCATACAATGAAATCAATAGGAATGGAACTTGGGTTGATGATTACAAACTACCCTTTAATAGTTCATGATTTTTTTTAATATGCATATTTTCTTTTAGACATTTAAATTATGTGGAGAACATATTTTTAAGGGATTTAAAATAAGTACTTTTGAGTACAAATAAATTTAAGGAAACCCATTACTTTAATATAAAATCACCTTTTATGGATTGTCTATGTGGCACCATTTCATTGGATAATTTATTGATGAGACTTGATGTGACTTACTTTGATTGCTAGTTTTTAATTTAATTTTTAACAGGAATTCAAGAAACTAATGGTAGCCACGAAAATAGAATGGGTGACCAATGAATAGAAATTTAGTAAAATTTTAAATGTATAAATCAGTAAGTTTAAACATTCGAAAATTACTTGTCTCTATCTAATGACTAAAATAGTAATGAATTAATTATTGGAGCTGACTCCCATATTAAAACATCGTCATTAAAATGCATTGACCTTGTTAGGGAAAATCATTCTTGTGTGATTAAAATTCCCTTTGTATGCTCTCATTAACTCCAAATTGGACCTTAAATATTACCTATTAAGATAGCTACTAAGTAGACATAATTTTCTCATATATTTGCTATAAATATCTTGATTGGCTGAGCTCATCACATTTTCCAATAAAACTTGATATTAAAGCCGCTGGCATTCTTTTATTAATGTCAAGCATACGATGGAATATTCACTCAATGTAAAAATACAACCTTTATATCTTTAGGTTAGAGGGGCCTTAATAGCAAGATAATAATTATCCTAGTAGCCGCTAATCCAATAACATATTGAGCTCAGTGGCTGCTAATAATGCCAAAAATATTCTTGCCAACATGGCACCATCGATTCTCCAAATTTCACATTTGATTTTGTGCAATTCTAAATTTTGGAATGGTCTAGTAGATATCATTTCACATGAAGGGAGGTATGGAACCTACATCCATCATTAATGGTGGCTCGTGTCTTTTCACTTTTTAGCTGAGCATTGGCTCCTCTTTCCTCACTATTCTCTCTTCCCATTTTGAGAAGGAGAATTATGGTTTTCCTAGGATTTCCTTTTATTTATCTGCACATGGCGAGAAGTGGGAATCGAACTTGTCGTCAGCCATCTCCTCGTAGGATGTCTTCAGGATGTATTTAATTATGAATTTTTTTGTGAAGCTGAAATAATCAAATATGTGTTGGGTGATTCATATATGAAAGCTTCAAATAGGGCATGGGCCTCTTTTGATATAGCCACAAATTTTTCTTCCAAATTGTCTTCTGCTTCACCTAGACAAGGAAAATGGAGAGGATGTAGCAGAGTACTTCATGTACCCAGTTGACAAAGGCAACTTGCATAATGAATTGGCTGATTATCACATCACAGACCCATTGATTTGGGTGGAAGAGGTTGATCGTATAGGCTATCAGTCTCAAGCGTGCGGGGTTCATTGGGTTGGGGAGAAATACTGGGAACTACTCATTAATGCTGAGAATGTGTATGCTTCCCCTTGGTACGTTGACAACTTGGATCTCAATTGTTTAGCCACCCTTGGATCTACCTAGCTTCTTGTTTCACTATTGATTCGGCTATCAATCACCTTAACAATTTTTGCAGTTGTAGATAGGGGGAAATTTACTTCTCTTTCCTAGTAAAGCCTTCTCAGTGGGAAGTGGGTAGGTGCGGGAAAGTAGCTATTTCCGCCACTCTTTTGGCTCATGTTCATGCTTGGTCTCTAGTGTTTCCTAGTCTGTTTTGGTTCTTCGATCTATTTTATTTGTTTATCTCCCCTTCGTGGTGTTCCTTATTGTGGAGACTTAGATTTTTCTACGTCACTTGGTTTTCGTGTTGGTTCTATATTGTATGGGTGGGGTCCCATAACCCCTCAGTCCAAAACTCTTAGTCAAAATCATTTAAAAGTCCAAAAAAAACCATATTGAACTCATTGGCTACCAGGCTGAAAATTTATTTTTGGAATATGTGTAATCACGAAATTCATTTAAAAAAATCTTAGGCTCCACAAAGGGAGTATAGTAAGTTTCGATCTTAGGGGTTACATGTAATCTATGGAAAATCATTTATATATATCTTGTCTTTGAGATTTTTTTTAAATGATTCAATGCTTTTGATAGGATCTTAGAACATGGGGATTAACGAGATCCCACCCTAATTACAAATGCGAAAGATAATCAATAAACCAAATGACCCACTAAAACCAAAACTAATTGTCCTTGTATGTAAGACAACAACTATCTTAGCGGACTGTTAACCTCAATCCTCTGTGATGTTGCAAAAATGTTGATTCAAATAATATATTGAACCCAACGACTACTAGGCTTAAAATTAAACACGATCAGACTCTAGGGTTAAATTTTTCATTTAGAATTCATACGATAGGCTTCAAATATACTAGTGAGCTCAGACGGCTGCTAGGCTTAAATTTTCATTTAGAATGATGACTATTCATGAAATAAATGTAGTGAGCAACCACCCTAGCGGTCACCTATCATTAAAAATAGTATTTTAAAATTGAAATATAATTGTGGGGAACATTCGAAGTGATCTGATATGTTCCTCTTGGTTCATATAGAGAAGTTCGATCCCTACCTCAAGGTTTCCCCATGGCCACTTATTGAAAGCATCCAACGAACTCAATGGGAATGTAACTTGGGTTGATGATTATAAATTATTTGTAAATTTTGGATGGTAAACACTTTTCTTATACTATATCTATGAACTGGTGTGGTGGAGGAGCACTTTATCTAAGAGGAACATGGAGGAAGTCTTAGGTCCTTAATGTCCATTGGTGATCTAAATTCAAAGCACCCTGCTATGTTCTACTTGGTCTATAAGGTGAAGTTCGACCCCTACCTCAAGGTTTCTCCATGACCACTTATTGAAAGAATCCAATAAATTCAATGGGAATGGAACTTGGGTTGATGATTACAAACTACTTCTAACTCACCAATAGCCCAAGAACATGATTTTATCCTATCTTTGAATATTTTTTATCAAGTCGTGTACTTGAGTATCTGTTAAGTCATTACTAATCGTCTTGTATGTAAGACACACAACTATTCTAGCGGTCCACTAACCTCAAGCCTATCTGTGATGTTGCAACAATGCTGACTTCGAATAACATATTGAACTCAGTGGTGACTAGACTTAAAATTGAGCACTATGGCTGGTAGGATTAAATTTTAATTTTTGGAATTCATGTGATAGACTTCAAATATATTATTGAGCTTAACGGTCCCTAGGCTTAAATTTTCATTTGGAATCACGCCAATTAAGGAAAGAAATGTGGTGAACAACTACCCTAACAGTCGTCAGTCAGTTAAAAATAGTATTTTAAAATTGAAATATAATTGTTGGGGAGCATTCGAAGCTGCCCCGCTATGCTCCACTTAGCCCATATGGAGAAATTTCTCCCCCTAACTTATGGTGTCCCTATAGCCACTTATTGAAACTGTATGCACCCAAAATTGCATGTGCTACATTGTCAAAAAATGGTTACAAAAGTCCCTAATGATGATTCATGTCCTTTCAAAAGATGTTCAAGCTCCTAAACCCATTTATCAGTGTATATTTGTAGCCTAGACATCCTTACTTAGCTTTTCCATGACTTTTTCCAGTCTTCACTTCATTTTGTGCATGTTTTGGCCTTTAGTGCCATGACCACCATCCCTGCCTGGGCAGTAGTCCTATGAAATTGCCACTCTAGTGTAGGGTGACGGTCTTGTCCAGTTTTTCCAGAATCTGTCATGTGTGTTTTTTGACATGTGACACTTCACTTAACTTTTTCTAGGATGTGTTTCTGAACCAAATTACCTAAAAATAGTCTTGATTGCTTAGTTTTCCTTCCCTCTTCTATTTTAAAATAGATTTAATTAGTTTGAACTGCCTCTTCTTGCCTTGTGCATGAAGGCACATCCCAACCAATTTTTATATATTTCATAATTGTATTCAAGTAAAAGGGCCTGAGAATTTTTATATCTTGCATAGTATTGCTGCCACAATCCTACTGGAAATTGCATAGCCAAGCTTTGTTCACTTGTGTTATCTCTCTTCCACTTGAATTGCAACCAGACTACCTTTAAGCTATCATTTCTCAAGTGCCTTCTATACATGCTGCTTCCTTTGCATTCCCAATTCCTTGGACTCATATGGACACATATAGAAAGAAAGGATAAAATTAGGGGAAAATTACTACACAACTAGATTTACCTCTGTTTTGTGAATTCTAGGTTGGATTTGTTGTTTGATTTCCTTCATTCCTATAATTTATCATTGTTACATCATATCAAATAGAGTAGAAATCAATTTCCTTTCATTTTCAAGTAATTAGTTAATTTCTAAGAGGTTTTGAATCTTTCATAGCAACCCCCGGTGATGGATCCTCTTCTTCCCATCCTTGTGGATCTGAAGGAGAGAATATCTGTAGGAGGTTGTCTACATATCATAGATCATTTGGAAAAGTTTATTGTTTTAAGTTAGTTTAGTTTCAATACACTCAGCATAGGTGAATAACCACACCGGGTTATCTCGCTTGTTTAGTTTTAGTGTAGAAATATTTTAATTATTTAGAATAGAAGAAAATTGTTGTTTGTGATTGTAATATTTCAGTTTTGTGATTTGTTTAGATTAGTTTCCTTTCAGCAGTAGCATAGATTGTTAGTTTCAGCTTAGTTAATTTAGGACACTTCAAACTAGATCAACACTTAGATCCAAGTTAGGAAAATGAAACCATAGGGAATTTACGTTACCTGTTCATAGCCTCTAAATCTCCCTTTTTGCCAATTCAGCTACCAAGAGATCACACTACCAGATCTTAGTCAATGATCCTCCTATAGTTAGCCACACACATTCAACATCAGCTTGCTCTGGCATGACCTTGGGGGGTCGAGTGCAGTTGAAGGTTGCATGTCAATTTTCATCCATATAAATTGGTGAACCCAACATGAAGGATTAATTCCTTCTTGTTTCCTTTTCTTTCATTTCTATTACCTCACCTCTCCATTTCTCCCCTATTTTGGTAGGTATTTTATACTTTCTAAAAATATTTTTGGAAGAGATTTTGGTGGGCCATTTGGATCTGATAGATATTACACCAACATGCAACCACAACAGTCCCCTTCTCTTTCATGATGGGGTAAAAATTACACAAGAAACATTCAAACCTCCCCTAGTTACACTTCAAACCCCATTAGCTATGTAAGGATGGAGGAGGTTGATCAACCATTAAACATGCAATATGGTCAACCCAATGCAAACCATGTTCTTATCACAAATGGAACAGGTTCTTACCATAGAGTCTTGTCAAGACCTCACATTTCCATGTAATCAACAGAAGATGATACATTCACATGAATAGACAAATCCTCTTCGTTAGATAGATGAGTCTTTGGATAGAATGAAGGCTACAACCTCTGATGATTTTAATTGCCTATCCTAAGATTCTTACTTCTGAAGGAAGACAAGAATTATAACATTGAAAAATTCATAATAGGGTATCATGAGCCTTGCTCAATCAAACCCTACACCACAGGAACCCCAAATGATCAAGGGACTCAATCCTCTCCCAACGATCTTATTTATACTTTAGTAGGGAGGATTAGATAACTAGAAATTTCCATTAGATTTCACAACCAACACATGCAGTAGGGAAGAACATGGGATATCCAGTTGACAAAAAAGGATACATCCCTTCCAATGAGAACCCAAATTAGGCCCTCAACCTAACGCAATATCCTATACAACAAGGTTATCAGTTTCATTCAAATCTAGGTGATCTTCTCACAAGGTTAGACACACTAGGGATGGGTCCTCATCCTTCTCAAACTTATCCTATGCAAGGGCTGGCTGGAAGTGCATTCTCGAATGATGCCATAATAAGCAATGTGATGTTCCCTAGTTTTATGCCCACTAGTCCATATCCTAGTGTACTATTCCACCTTACATGCATATGTATTCAAAAACACCCCAGATGGACCCATATACCATTCCTTCTCCCTACATGCCATATCAAGGGACCCCATATGTTCTTGTCAATGCTTATAATGCAGCTTATCCAACTCCTCCTCCTCCACCTCCTCATCAAGGATCTTCAATGGTGGAATCTTACACAATGGGTACATACACTGAGTACTTAAAGGATCCTCTTGAATTCACCATACATGGTGTCATGCTTCCAATGCCCATTTTGAATCTTCCAAAATTTAAGGGAGAAGGAGACCCAAATGCTCATATCAAGGCCTACACTACTGCTATTAGGGAATTGTTTCCTTGGGATGTTGTAGTGGCTAAGATATTTCCAAAGACTCTTGAAGGAATCTCATTGGATTGGTATTACTCGTATTCCATAAGCTTCTATACATTCCTTTAAACAACTTGTTTCTGAATTCATCAAAGCATTTGACATGAACAAGTTGTTGTGTACAGGGATTAGGGAGTTCCTGCATATTAGACAGGAGCAAAATGAATCTTCCACCCATTTCATTTAGAGATGGCAGCCAAGTTCTCTATTCCTCTAAAAGTGTGCCCAACATGGACCAGATGGAACTTTTTGATCTCTTCCTTCACTCACTCAATCAAGAGACTAGGGAGGAGGTCCAAAATTTTCCTTTCCATAGTTATGAGGAAGTTTTGGAAGGTGCACTTTTAATTGACTAAGCCACAGTTGATAGTGGGCATAAGATCTATGGTCCCGAATGGGAAATTGGTATCCCCAAATAAAATAATGTAAATTATCAAAACAATGGTGCCAACAACCAAGGACCTAAGGGTGTGAATCACAATCATGGTGCTACCACGAATAGTGCTACTGATCAAGCCAAGAATGTTGGTTTTCCAAACAATGGAAACAATAACAATAACAACAACTCAGGAAATCAAAGAGGCCCTAACACTGTGTCATCTGTCAACACAGTTGATGTAAATCATCCACCAAAAAAGTAAAATCAAACCCAAGGCCCAAACCAGTATCAAAACTCTGGCCAAGGGGCAACAAATCATGGTTATAAAACTCAATTTCAAAATTACAACTGAGGTTATAATCAACAACAAAAAGATTCTTATCAAAGGCCAAGAGATTACAAACCTAACCTATACTATGGTTTCCATAAGGTTTGAGGTCATGATGATAGGACTTGTTGTGATTGCAACAAGTTTCTACAAAGACTTCCCAAAAACCAAAGGCAACTCTTTGTATACATGTTCCTAGAAAATCCTAAAACAAACCTGCAACCTAGTCATACCGGACTTATCACACCTCAAAATGTGAACCCTAAATGTCATGGGGATTCCCAAGTGAATCCTCAAAATATAAACAAGGGTATTCCTATAGGAAACAATGACCATGAAGCCTCAACTTCTGACAACTCTCGGGTTTCTCCTAACCTTGGTTCAAATGATAATACAAAAATCTTGGGGTTAGTCGAGCTAGAGGTCGAGCCAGAAATTAATGCAACAACTCAGATGAAGGAGTACATTTCACAACCCTTACCCACTCTTTCCTTCCTGTAGGATGAATTCCTACAATCGTAAAACTAGTAGGAGCCTATGATTTAATATCGGATTTCAACAAGACCTTTTCTCACATTTTGTTTCTAGATTTGCTGAAGAATTCACCTGCGCATCATTCTACATTACTCAATGCACTAGGTCTTGGTCATCTAATCCATGTTACACCACCTCCTAGTGCTCAAATAAATCATATTGACTTTGACATACATCCTCCGAGACAGAATGATAGGGATACTGGTTTCTTTTTGATATAGACAAGATGCCATCTGACGTTGAAATTACCTAAAGAGGTGATCCTGCCTTATTTTTACAAGTCTGGGTTTATAAAAATTGCATTAAGAGAGCCATGATTGATGATGGGGCTGTTGTAAATGTGGTTCCCTTATTCTTTCTTACAGAATTTGGGATATGGAGAGACAAATTTTTCCTCTACAAGAAACACGTTACGGGGGTACGACAGTCTTAAAGCGACCTCGATTGGAACCATAGTTCTTCCAGTCACGCTTGGTCCAAAAACCATCTTGATGGAGTTTACATTATCGATAGGGAAACAAGTTATAACATGATCCTTGGGAGACCTTAGATTCATCGAATGAAGGTTATCCCTTCTACCTATTCCAAGAGATTAGATTCCTCCATTTGGGGAAGGTCTTCATCACTCAAGGGGATCCTAAGCCCTTCGATATACACTTAGAAAACCTCAAGAAGAAGAAAGGAGTCCATATGGAGTATGAACTTCCTATGAATCAATTGAACAAACCACCTCCATCAAAAGAGTTAGTCCCGATCACCTTGGGTGTGCCGAAGGCTGAAGCTTGTTGACCCAAAAACATTTGAGGTGGAAAAAACAGATAAGGGTAAATCAATATCTATGGAAACAGTGTCCACTAAAACCACAACAGAAATTATGAAACTCTTAGAGAGTGATGATCTAATCTTCCTCCCATTTGAACCATAGGGGATGGGTAGTCTTCTTGGTTTAGCATCTCTTCCCTCTGATGACCTAGGTCTAGGTGTAAACATGATAGAATTGACAAATGAAGAAGGGAAATTTGAGATTGAAATGATGCCCATCAAAACCATCTCTGAGGGTTGTTCTATTCTAAACCCTAGTTTCAACCCATGTGCATCTGAAACTAAGCTTTCCATATCCATGGGGAAAGGCCTCATCATTCAGCAAGTGTCACAAGTAAACACAATGCTCTACATAGGAAACAAGGCTGAGCAACATAGTCATGCTCACCCACACACCATGTCTCAAGAATGTGACAAAGAGGTGTAACGAACACCTCTTTCAGACAAATTATTTTAATGATTGGACATATACACTTTTGGGAAAGGGTTGTAAGTTTAAACCCAGAATGTTAGGCCCTTTTCAAGAGAATGGAAATTTTGAGGATCATGGTTCTCCATTGTGTACTTTTAGGGGTGAAGAATTTGATATTCATCAAATTTCTTCACCTTAGCCATCATGACATGTAGTTTCACCTACATTTCCATATGTACATTACTGCATCCACATTGCATTTTCATCTACCAGTTCATTTTGTAAAAAAAATTGTGATCAAGGGACTTATTCTTATAGAAATTCCTAAAAACTTCTGAAAACATTGGCAAAACATTCAAATCATGTCTCTTCAAATCTTCACAGTGTCATCAATTGTTTCCAAATCATTTCATCAATCAAGCAAGAT
Organism: Taxus chinensis; assembly: GCA_019776745.2. NCBI lineage: Eukaryota > Viridiplantae > Streptophyta > Pinopsida > Cupressales > Taxaceae > Taxus > Taxus chinensis. The sequence continues at coordinate 557,724,235 of CM034155.1, read as the reverse complement.
AAGACAAAGTTTTGACAGTAACCATACCAAGGCCTACATACTTGGTTCTACTTATAGTTTCTTCTAGATTAGGTGTCTTTTCCTATAGTCTATTCTAGAAGCTTCATGGTGTCGCATCTATCCCATATACATCTCTTTGGAAATAAGAACATTCTAGAACATTTTTCCTAGATAAATAAGTCAAATGAAAATCCACAAAAATTTTTATTTTACACATTTCTTTTCCCTACCAACCTTCGGTGTTGAGCCTGCGTCTCTTACTAGTGATGTAGGGTTGGGAAAGGAGAGAAATTCCCTTACTCACCTATGCCTTTTCCATGGTGATGAGCCCATACTTCCTACTGGTAGCATGGGGCAAAGGTGTAGGGGGTATCTTTGAAAAACTTGAAAGTTAGAAACAGTTCATTCAAATATTGTGAAATCATAAGTCAAAACAAAGTGAATTAGATGTTCAAAATTCCAAAAGAGTTTAAAACCTCAAAACTAGATTTTGTCAACCAAGTGGCCATCTATGGATCTAAGTCTAGATAAACTGGAAAGAAATTCACATTCTAAACTATGAAGCAAACTTGAGTAGAGTGAGGTTGTAGTGTCTCAATTTGGTTTTATCAAATCCTTGTCTTTCTCTCATCATTACCATTCAACAAATTTCCATAACTTGTTCCCTTTCTGGCTCTCGGTGTTGAGCCCTCGCATCTTACTAGTTGCATGGAGTTAGGAGTGGGGAAAGTTCATCCACTTATCATATCACTCTTTCACCATGTTTTTCCAAAACAATACAAAGTACCAAAAGTTTCTTAGAGAAACTAAAGTTCAACATTACAATGTGATTGCATTATCATATATCAGCATTACAAAACACAAAAAAAAGAGAAATCATTCTGTTAGCATTCATATCCACTACATACATTCTGAAAAGCATTTAAAAATGGAAGTTCTAAACATCTAGAGTACACATGTGAAGTGAGCCAAGAGGAAGTCAACTCAGATACAAAGAATTACCGAACCAAAAAGAAGAGTTTGTATATATCATAATAAGTCAAGTTTGTGTACAATGCCATCATGCTAGGCATGGTCAAAACACTGCTGCAATGAGCCCGAAATATACAAAAAATCATATAATGCCCAAAAAAATGGAAACAAAGAAATAAAAGGCCCAATGGCATGTCAATCCCTATGGGATCCCTTGGATGGTGCATGGCCATGTCTAGGACTCCTACTGTGGCTACGAATGAGAACAAACTGAATGGTGGGAGTGCTCATGGTGGTGGCCACTGGCCATGGTCTCATTATGAGAGCAACTCCATCTCATCAATCTCTCAGTTACCTCATACCTAGCCACCTGAGTACGAAGAGAGGTCATCACCTTCACTGCCCTCTAGATGGGTGCAAACACATTAGTGTGTCTGCCAGCTGCTAGTGGATGGCCTGAATCCTCAGTCAGCTCGGCTCGGGTCTTCCCTTAGGGGATCAACAGGGTGTCCACGCACACCCATGTCAAATAATCTCTCACCACTCCTGTGCAGTCATTGTAAGAAAGAAAAGAAGAAGAAACAATGAGTTAGAAAATTACAAAAAAAAAAACAAAACAAACAAATACCAACTAACATTTACCAACTAACAAAGTCAAGGAGAAGAGTATCAACATACTTGGATCTCCAGGCATCCAAGTAGGGTCAGTGGTTGTTTTTGCTATTGAAGGCTACAGGGCCTCCCTAAAGCTAGAGGTGAGACATTTTCCTATCACGGACTCATCATCTCCCTCTTCCATCTCTAGGAAGTGGTCCCTCCGAGACCAAGGTCTCTCTCTCCGCGCTCACCTCCTCCCGCTCCACTCTCAACATATCCTGAGTGTCATGCCACTCAGGGTCACTCTCCTCTGCCTCCATGTGAGTTATCCCACCAACCTCACCACCTAACCCCTCATCACATGTCCCCTCTCCAACTGACTCCTCCTCGGTCTCATCTCTTGTGTACTCCTCAGAGTCAGAGTCTACATCAATGGGCTCATCCTCCTCTCCACTAGGAGTGGGAGCGGCCTCAATCTAGAGTAGGGGTGCTTGAGGGGCACCAGCTGCCCATCAGGCATGAGCCACCCTCCTAACTATAATGGGAACCCCTGGAGTAACCACCATCTAACCAGGATCTCCTCTAGGGCCCTTCCAGGCCTCCTGAATGGTCCTATATATAGGTGCCATGGGAGGAAGCATGTCAATATGTAGGGAAGGCCAAAACTACTGAGGAACCATGTGAATGGGTGAATCTCAACCCTCCCTGACCTATCAACCAACTAACCAGTAATGGTAGAGAAAGCTACCACTATGGTCACCTCCTACCCCCATAACCCTTCCATATCCTGATAGGGTGTGGCAACCATGTCCACTGTAGTCAAAGAATCCACTGGTTGATGTGGCGTCTGAAGAACTGACATCATTGTCCACCTAGCTACCCAGACAACACCCCCGGGTCCTACTAGTATTCCCCTCCCATAAGGGGTAATACACTCATATACCCAACTCATGACTAGTATGGGATGGCTCAATGACTATCCCTGTAACCTGAAAACCCTGTATAGATCATGGTAGGTGGTCCCAAGGATGTCTGCTCCTAATCATAGATGCATCCATGTCCCTCAATCTGTGCGATAATGGGAGCCCAGCAATAAAGAAGAGTGTCACCTCCCTTGTCCTCAGTCAATTACGAGGCCAAGATACCCATGATAGCTCTGTAAATGATGGGAATAGGAGAAGTGGAAATAGATCAGGACCTTTATCCCCTTCTTCGAACCAAATGATACAATGACATCCCCCATGTAAGTGGCCCACTGAGTCATCTCAGATCTAGATCCTGTTGTCTCCAAGGTCAGTCTCCTCCCAAGTATTGGAAGCCCAAGAATATAGTACATGTCCTCCAGGGTGATAGTCCACTCACCCCTGGCACCTAGAAACCAGAAAGTGTTCCAGTCTACATCCCAGTAGGAAAATAAGTCACACAGTATGTGACTCGCATGAGTAACATGAGGCACCTGTGCAATCCTCCATATCCCTTCTCTCTAGAGGATATTTGTCTCATCCTGAGTCAGCTGGTCCAAAATCTTTGGGAGCCAATCACATTCCCTCTCATGACTCCAGCGGATGTATTCCTCCTTCTGCATCCACCAAAACATAGAAAAAGAGAAAGTTAGTAACATATATCAAGAATTAAGCTCAACAAAAACATGACAAAACATCAAAAATCCAAAAAAATTCAAGTTAGCAGCATAGGTTTGGTTCTGTTCTACCGCCTTCAGGAAACCACCACTAGTGCAGGTGGCGGTCCTGGACCGATTTTCCAAATGGGTTTTAACCCTAGAAAACACCCAAAAAACACAAAAAAGACCATTTTAGACAAAATAAAAGACTGCCCTATGGGTGCCATCCCCTAAAGACTCATTTAAGATAAGAAATTTTGAAAATGACCCCTCCTAGGTAAAATTTTCAACATTTTTACATTTTAGGTTTAAAAACACAAAAGTGAGAAAAACCAACCTTAGACTACGTGGGTCGATCTCCCACTCATGGAGGCATGATCATGATCTCGCAATAAACGTTTTGACTATTCTCTTGATGAAAATAGTCACCGTAGGTCCAGAGCTCAAAAATCACCAAATCGAATATGCACAAATGAATTGAAAAATGAGTTTATTTTGATATATATGTTGTTTTGACCTCATTTTGAGTGTATATGTTCATAGGGACAAAGCGTTAGCGCAGGTATATTTCTATATCCCCACACAAATGGTAAGTCCTCTTGTCATTTTAATTTAGTGTTTATTTTTTTATATTTTATCTATCTGCACTTGAGTCTTCTCTTCGTTTTGCAGGTAGTAGGAGTTTGGATGGTGACATTTTGACACATGGGCATGTCAGGTATAGCTTCTAACTCCCCATTTCGGGAATGTGATACTCAGACTCTACGTTTTACGCCTTTTCATGGCTAAGATGCTTCTCTGAGGGGGCAATATGTACACACCCAAAATTACATGTGCTACATTGTCAGAAAATGGTTACAAAAGTCCCCAATGATGATTCATGTCCTTTCAGAAGATGTTCGAGCCTCCTAAACCCATTCACAGTGTATATTTGTAGCCTAGACATCCTTACTTAGCTTTTCCACACTTTTTTCCAGCTTCCCACTTCATTTTGTGCATGTTTTGGCCTTTAGTGACAAGATCACCACCCTGCTTGGGTGGCGGTTCTGAAACCAAGACCCAAGCAGGGTAGACAATCCTATGACTGCCGCCTTGCACAGGCAGCGGCATTCCTGAGTGCTTTTTCTAGAATCTATCATGCACGTTTTTGACATGTGACACTTCACTTAACTTAACTTTTAGGATGCGTTTGTGAACCAAATTTTCTAAAAATAGTCTTGATTGCTTATTTTTCCTTCCCTCTTCTATTTTTAAATAGATTTAATTAGTTTGAATTGCCTCTTCACCCAATTATTTGACACTCCAAGGTTTCCTTACAAGGCACATCCCATCCAATTCCTATATATTCCATGTTTGTATTCAAGCAAAAGGCCTAAGAATTTTGTGTATCTTGCATAGTATTGCTGCCACAATCTTGTTGGAAATTGCATATAGCCAAGCTTTGTTCACTTGTGTTATCTCTCTTCCACCTGCATTATAACCAGACTACCTTCAAGCTGCCATTTCTCAAGCTCCTTCTCATGTTGCTTCCTTTGCATTCCCAATTCCTTGGACTCATATGGACACACAGAGACAAAAAGATAAACTGAGGGGACAAGTCATCACACAGCTAGATTTACCTCTGTTCTGTGAATTCCAGGTTGGAGTTTTTATTGTATTTCCTTCATTCTGCAATTTATCATTGTTACATCATATCAAATAGAGTAGAAATAAATTTCCTTTCATTTGCAAGTAATTAGTTAATTTCCAAGAGGGTTTGAATCTTTCATAGCAACCCCGGTGACGGATCCTCTTCTTCCCATCCCTGTGGATCTGAAGGAGAGAATATCTGTAGGAGGTTATCTACATATCATAGATCATTTGGAAAATTTCTTGTTTTAAGTTATTTTAGTTTCAATACACTCAGCACAGGTGAATAACCACACCGGGTTATCTTTCTTGTTTAGTTTTAGTGTAGAAATATTTTAATTATTTAGAATAGAAGCAAATTGTTGTTTGTGATTGTAATATTTCAGTTTTGTGATTTATTTAGATTAGTTTCCTTTCAGCAGTAGCATAGATTGTTAGTTTCATCTTAGTTAATTTAGACACTTCAAACTAGATCAACACTTAGATCCAAGTTAGGAAAACAAACCATAGGGCATTTATGCTACTTGTTCATAGCCTCTAAATCTCCCTTTTCCAACTCAGCTACCAGGAGATCACACTACTAGATCTTAGTCACTGATCCTCCTATAGTTATCCACACAAATTCAACATCGTCTTCTCTGGAACCACCTTGGGGGGTCGTGTTCTGTTGAAGATTACATGCCAATTTTCATCTATTCAGAAACCATCCAATGATCTCAATGGGAATGGAACTTGGGTTGATGATTATGAACTATTTGTACAGTTTTGATGGTAAATGATTTTACTATACCATATCTGTGAACTAGAGTGGTAGAGAAGCACTTTCTCTAAGCAAGACATGGAGGTGGGCTTGAATCCTTAATGTCCGCAGAGTGATCCATATTTGAAGCACCCCACTATGTTTTGTTTGGTCCATATGGATAAGTTTGACCCCTAACTCAAATTTTACCAGTGGCCACTTATTGAAAGCATCCAGTGAAATCAATGGGAATGGAACTTGGGTTGATTATTACGAACTATTTATAAATTTTGGATGGTAAACACTTTTTTATTATACTAGATATATGAACTAGAGTGGTGGAGGAGAAATTTCTCTAAGCAGGACATGGAGGTGGGCTTGGGTCCTTAATGTCTACCAAGTGATCGGAATTTTAAGAGCTCCGTTATGTTCTACTTGGTCCATATGGAGAAGTTTGACCCCTACCTCAAGGTGTCCCCATGGCCACTTATTGAAGTATTCAATGAACTAAATAGGAATGGAACTTGTGTTGATGATTAAAAACTACTTGTATTTCACCTATAGCCAAAGAAATTGAGTCCATCCTATCTCTAAATATTTTTTGGACACTAGTCGTGAATTTTATTATCCATCAAGTCATTACTATTTATCATGTATGCAAGACAAAAACTATCCTAGCGGCCACTAACATCAAACCTCTATGATGTTGCAACAATGCTGATTCGAATAACATATTGAACCCAATGGCCAATGGGCTTAGAATTGAACATACTAGCTGTTAGGCTTAAATTTTAATTTGGAATTCATTTGATAGAATTTAAATATACTATTGATCTCAACAGCTGCTAGGCTTAAATTTCCATTTAGAATCACCAGTATTAAGGAAATATATGTAGCGCATAACCACCCTAGCAGTTATCATTCATTAAAATTAGTCTTTTAAAATTGAAATATAAGTGTGGGGAGCATTCTAAGCACCCTAATATGTTCCACTAGGTCCATATGAAGAAGTTTGACCCCTACCTCAAGGTGTCCCCATGGCCACTTATTGAAAGCATCCGGTGAACTTAATGGTAATGGACTTGGGTTGATGACTATAAACTACTTGTAACTGACCAATTTCCCAAGAACTTGAGTTCATCTTGTCTTCAAAAATTTGTTGTCTAGTCGTTTATTTGAATATGCATCAGGTCATTAGTAATTATCCTGTATGGAAGATAACAACTATCCTAGCGGCCAATAACATCAAGCATCTGGTATTTTACAACAATCCTAATTTGAATATACTATTAAGATCAGTGACTGCTTGGCTTAAATTTTCATTTAGAATCATGATTATTCATGAAAAAAGGTAGTGAGAACCCACCCTAGTGGTCTCCAGTCGTTAAAAATAGTCTTTTAAAATTTAAATAGAATTTTGGGGAGCACAGTAATATTTTCAATTGAGTCATTAAAAATTGTCTTGAATGCAAGAAAAAAAATATCCTAATGACCACTAGGAATATAATGTAATAAACTTTGAATAACATGTTGTACTTAGAGGCCTCTTGTCTAAATAGGAAAATACAAAAACAAAAATTATCCTAGTGGCTGGTAATCTTAAGTCTTTATTACGTTACTAAAACACAGTGTAATAATCTTCAACATTAGCGGCTACTAGGCTGTCAATATCATGTGATATGCTTCTAATTAATTTGGTGTTTGACTATTTGTTGTCGTGGAACATCAAAGAAATAAAGTAAATGTCCAGCCTAGCGGTTGCTAGTCTTAGAAGGTAGTATTGCAACATCCATATATAAGAAAGGAGCTTAGTTAGTTTTTTAGTTGGGTCATTACTAATTGTCATGTATGTAAGGAAACAAATATCCTAGTGGCTGCTAATCTCAAGTCTTTATTATGTTGCACCAATGCTATTAAATTATCTTCGACATTAGTGGCTGCTAAGCTTCGACTATCATGGTAGGATTCTAATAAATTAATATGGAAATCTAAATATAATAATGGTTTTTATCTCATTTTTTAGGTGAGTCATCCTAATTGTATGGTATGCGAGTCAACTAGAATCTTAGCAGCCGCTAGTTGCCCTTGTTTGAAAAATGTATTAAGGAAACTCTTTAATATTTTTATTCTCTTGGAATATTTGTTGCCTTGTGTTGTCTTGTAATATCTAGGAAATGTCATAAACATCAAGCTTAGTGGCCTAAAGTCTTGGAATATGTTATTTTAAAATTTTAAAATTGTTACTTTAGATTGGCTCATTTATCAAGTAAGTCGTTACTAACTGTAAATGGAATATATGTTTGTAAATAAAATGGTTTACATTTATATTTAATAATATTTATGAGTACATATAATGTGCTTACCTTTTACTAAACATAAAAAATTTATTAAGTCAGCACATTTAATTATTTCTACGTGGGAGAACAAATATTACAAAACTATGTATATTAATTCCGCAATCAACTTAGAATCGAATATTGAATAATTAGTCATGACTATTTATTTCATATTAAAAAATCATTTAAGGAAGTCAAAATTATTACCTATACTATACAAAAGCGAACCATTAAAATTTTATAAACAAAGAATATGCTACTCATTTTTTGCTGTTAGAGATAGATGTCAATGCTTATAGGAAAAAAATAGATGAAGAAGAACAAAACAAAAACCAGAGAAATAGATAGAAGGGATGAAAAGGGAACCCATTTAATAGACACAAATACTTGAGCAACGACTAAACATAAAAAATGTGGTTTTAGAAGGAGTAAATATTTTAAAAGGGATAAAAAATTCTTCGGTCATGGCTAGACAAAAATATTCGGTCATGAGCAAACAAAAATCTTCGGTCATGGACGGAAAAAAATGTAGTTTTGACATGAAGATGGAAAGGAATTGCAAAGGCACCAAAGGGAAAGGCATAGATGAATTGTAGCAAAAAACACAAGAACTAGACAAATGAAAAGTGGCAACAAGTGCCTGCCATCAACTATGGTACACATACAATAACATAGATGCTTTTGATAAATACTTGTTTTAGTTGTATCTTATATTTTGACTTGATTGATAATGTATGTTTAAACTCTGTATTCTCCCTAAAACATAGTATCAGCGAGATTCTATCTGTAACGTGTTTTACTCATCTCTTTTGATTTTTTCCTTTGTGGGCCTCTTGATCTATGCTCCACCCTGTAATTAATCAACAATCACTTTTTTCTGTCTTGTTTTTGCACCCCGAAATGTGATTACAATTGCTGTCATAACTTACTATTCAAAAAAACCTTCAAGAATCGAGCACTTGGACCAGTGAATTAGTGTCTGCGCACATTGTGTTCTGATTTCAAGAGCTCCTTTTCTACACTTAAAAAATAAAAAAGAAACCCTAATATATATTTCTCTAATTTATTTAGTTTTTTCCAAATGTATTCAATGAAATAAGTTAAGAAAACTAAAAAAAGTGGGAATAAGAAATCTCACAAATTGAATTTCCACTTCTTAAAGCGAAACTGCGGGATTTTAATATTTCAAATATTGGCATTTAATGGGGGAGGTTTCACATACCGTAACTTTAATTAACTCGTAATTAATGTTTACATTTAATTTGGGGCATATTGTGGGATGCATGGAAATCAAATTGATTAATTTTACCTACATTGGAAACAAGTGGGACAGTGACAAAAATTTCTTTCTGAACACTCAGGAAAATGACAAATATTAATTTAAGCATAAAAAGAAACATATTGCAAAATAGAAGTGAACATTAGGAAACATTTTTTAAAAAAGTTTAATAAAGTGATATACGCCTAGTTAATTATTATTTTTTATTGAGTGCGATTTTGATATTTTAAAATTATATTGCACGTTAATTCGGGGAATAGTGTGGGATTCGGGGAAATAAAATTTATTAATACTACCTAATTTAGAAACAAGTGGGACATTGACAAAAGTTTCTTTGTGGATTCACAGAAAAATGACAATTGTTATTTTCAACATAATTGACAACTATTTAGAAAGTAAAATTGAACATTAGTTAACAAAAAAATTAAATGTTTAAGGAGTGATATATGCTTCATTAAGTATTAATTTTTATCTAGTGTGAATTCGGTATTTTATAAATATAACTTGCGTTAATTTGGGGAATAGCGTGGGATACAGGTACTTGAAATTTATTAATACTTCCTACTTTAGAAACTGGTGGGACGACTTCAAAATATTCTTTGTGAACTCGTGGGGAAATGAAAAATTTAGTTTAAGCATAATAAAACCCCATTTAGAAAATAGAAGTGAACGTTACAAAACCAAAAAAATTAAATTTTAAGAGAGCGATATACGCCTTGTTTATAGTTAATTTTTATTGAGTACGAATTCAATGTGTTTTAGCTATCATTTCTGTTAATTCAAAAAAATCCAATAAAACGTGGCAACTTGAAAGTTTGAACCAGTTAATTACACACTTATATAATTGACATATTTATTAATAAATGTCTAATTAGCGATAGAATTAACAAATATTTTTAACCTATAAAAATCTGCATTATTATGTTGTAACTGTAATCCATTAAAATGTTGCCACGTGGAATGAAATTTTTAATATATCCCTTGGTTGATGATATTTTAGAGTTATTTATGCATTACTCTAGAAAAATTAAAACATAATTTTACTGTACACCTGAATTTCAAAGTACCTTATAGATGGTAATAAAATAGGGAATGCTATGCTCCATTACAATAATTATTTTGCAACACCAAATTCAAAATAATAAATACTTAGATTTTATAAGGGACTAGGGTATTCTCTTCCACACGTGTTAATGAAAAACTTTGCATGGCGTACGTGTTGACAATTTTTGCACTTGTGAAAAAATGGGCAACTCGAAACTTTGTTATGATGGATAGCTTTGGTGAAGTATACTTAAGCTAAGAGAATTTATGTCTGATTATTTTGTTATTGCTGATTTGTGAAAGAGATCAAGTGAAATCTGTAGTTAGGTGTGCTATTACAAAATGTAACAACTCACATAGTCTGCAATTTCACGAATATCCTCAAAAAAAGAACACAAGCCCCAAAGGACAACTATGTTATCTTGATGAAGACACCAGATTATAGAGTATGTAAGGTGTATAGTTTTCAAGTAATCAGATTCACGGTTATTATTTGTGTGCCTATCAGATTTATTGCTCTGTATTCATTAAAGTTGTTGTGATTAATGAGTTTGCATTTATTTATGCTACCATAAAAGATTACAATTGACTCCTTTCCTGCTACTTCCATCAAGAAAATATTGACAAACAAACAATGATAATAATGTCAAAATGTAGATAGCAGGAAGGAGTCAAAATAAAGAACGGATGCCAAGGCAGTCAAACAACATACAAGGTGACATATCTCATTCAAAGGTTGCTTACTGAACTTACAAGTATTCATTTTAATTATCCCTTATGTTAATTCATTTTATTGAGATATTGAGTTGTCTACATCATGGTACAATCAAAGGAAAACTGAATGCAGAAAGATATAATCAACTCATTATTTCAATTTAATGCTTCATTCATAAGAGATCATAAATTTTCCCACACAAGCCGTGGGATATGACTAAGTGACTCATCATATACATGGAAATGAGAATACCGCATGTGTTAAAGAACAAGAGTAGAGGAGTAAAAAGGAACCCATCATTGTCTTTCCATATTCTATCCCTGCTCCGCATCATCTCCATCTCCATCTCAACTCTCTCATTTTCCGCTTCCATCTCCACCTCCTAATACCTGAAAATTCAAGAAAAGTATCTGTCAAATTGAGATCAAGGTACAATGTTATTCCAATGCTCATGTTCTAAAGCAAATACATTTTCGAAGTTCAATGCATCTAATGGTACTTGAAGGAAATAAATACAAAAAAACATGGCATAGGATGAGAAATAAATACAGATGAGCTAGCAGCCAAAGAAGAGACAGAGCACATAAAGTGAAATGAGTAGCAAGAGATATCAAAGAAGCTAAGGATTGGGTTAGAAAGGCAAAACCTAAGGAAGTTTGAGAAGAAACAAATGTGGAAAATATCACATGAAGGGAGTTGGAAAACAACTTGTAGAAGAAGGAAAGAAGAAGAAACAAACCACATGGATACAAGAGAGGCCAAAAAGCCTATTTATTTCTAACTTATTTCTGAATTTTACAGGAACATGTTGCAACATAAAATCAAAATCAGTTTAACTGGTTAAGAAGGAAGTAGTTACTGAATGAAGACAAAATATCATTTTCAGATGACTTGCAGAAGGAAAGAATCATCAAAAAAAGTCAAGAAAGACATATTTTGCAAAATCAGGATTGGAAATATGGAAAAGGAGAGAGAAAAATAGGATTTTGGAAAATTTTGCCAAAGTCTCCCCTTGTAAAATTGACTTTTGATTTAAAACATAATTGAAACACATGCTTTTTAGCTACTACATTGCTTTCTAAGCTATCTGAGCTTCAAAAGAAATTAAAAAAGTCAAGAAAAGTACATTTTTCATCACTTCTAAGTTGATATCATGATCAAATGAAATATACAGGTATCCCAGATTTTCATCATGCTACAGCTATCAAAAGTTCCTTTTAATTTCCAAATTCAAGTGTGAATTAAAGGGCAACTACTTACAGATTTTCAAAAGTTGCAATGAATCAATTAAAGCCATCATGTATAGCTCATTCAAAGTGATCAGACAAACAAGAGAGATGTTTATATCTTTTAAGAATGGACAAATCACAAAAATCTTGAAAGAGAAGGATTCTACAAAAATTTTGCTAGAGTTTCTCCTTGGAAAATGGACTTTTCCAAAAAAATAGAATTGAGAAATAATGGAAAAATTGAAATATAATTGCTACTATGACTTCTGGAAAGAGAAGTGCCATTACAGAAAAAGAGACTAAGTATTTTCTTCATTTTCCAGAAAAGAAGTATTTATTGCATTTACAAAAAGAAGAATGAATCTACAGTAGCTTGAATTCATACAATACTGTCCAAGTTTAGTTCCAGTTTTGTATAGAAATGAAAAACAAATTCTCATTTATCAGAAGATACAGGTCCACAAAGAAAGCATGTCAAAATGCCAAACTACATCTAGAGTAAAATGGTTACAAAAATACAGGCATACATCTACAAGAAAGATGAAGTGAATATCCAACACAAAATTTGAAAAGTGCTTAAGGAGCTTCTACATCCAAGTTATAATAAAATGGATTGTATCTATAGGAAAGAGGAAGAAGAACTGGATCTACATCAAATGGGAAAACTTCAACAAGAGCATCAATGGAAAGTTGAGCTTAAAAGTTCACTTCAGAAAAGGAAAGGAACTTCACAATACAAGGATAGTTTCATTTTAAATAATGTAAGCCGAGAAACTCCGTGTTTCTTTCAGATATGCTGAAATAACAAAACCCTATATTCATAAGGGTTACAGTTTTACAAGTAAAAAGAGGAAAGTGAGACAGAAAAACCAAATATGCATCTACATGAAGATAAAATGAAATGGAGATCATGTATCAGAATAAAAACAAAACAGTCAACATTTCCAAGTACCAAGCCAACAGTTCATTAGAAAATGCACAGAAATAGAAAAAATTTCACAAAAATGCCAAGTTTCCATAAATGAGTTCAACAGATAACAAATTATGCTCTCCAGGAAAGGCTGAACCCACAAAATACTTTCATGTTACAAATATTTTAACTGATATTTGATAAGATTCAGAGTTGTAGAACGAAAACCCGAGTTTGAAAGCATTTATCAGAAACAGTGTAAGAACTCACCGTGCCTGAAACGAGAAAACAAGCGAAACGATGACAACATTTTCCTCTACAGGCTCGTGTCGAGCTGGATAACTACCAAGAGCACAAAAACCAGATAGAAAACCAGAAAGAATTAGACATTCATAATTTCACCAAGAAGATACAAAGTATAGAAATAGATGAAAATGATCTTCAGATCATATACAAAGGAAAGTCGAGCTATAGGATTAAAAGTAGAACTAATACCTTCATTTTCATAAAAAATGAAAGTGACAGTCAAGCACCAATGGTGTCGAAGACCAAATAACAAATTTGCAAACTCAGAGACATCCAAATCTCCAAGTTTCCATCAAAAAATCATAGAGTGAGGAAAAAATTTGCCAGGGCTTCACCTGTAGAATGAAAAACCAAATGAAGTGATCAAATGTGAGCTTGAAGAGTATAAACCTTCCATCAAACTAGGGTTCCAAAACCCTAACCCATGGTGGAGGATCAACGATTCATCAAATGCCAAGTGCCAAATCGAACGGCCATAATAAAACAAGAGTTACGGAGTGATAAGCCCAAATTAACTCCACCAACCGAAATAAATGCTAGGGATAGAACCTTAACTAGGGTTAGAAGAACAATGGTAGCAGAGAAAACGAGGCAGAAGATCAAGGGCCTCAAACAGCTCATAAAAAACCAAGTAACCAAGCTCAGTTAGGGTTATCACCACCTAAGACCGGAAGGTTTGAGTCATCATGGAGAGGGGACAACCCACGTGGACAATAAAATAATCATTTTACAAGACTTTACAAAGTCCTAACTATACATGCCTCCAAAAAAAATCAAAACCATCATATATGCCATGATCACCGAAAAGGTGAAATTTGTAACTATGTGCTAATGCAAAAGGTGGCGAATAATACATGGGGGGATGGCCAAAGGGTGGTCCATTTTAATATTATACACATGATAATGCCTAAGTCCACAATGTGGTAGCATTTGAATTTCACAAACCAAAGGTGGTCCCCACTTCAACTTTAATTTTGCAAATATGGCTAAGGTTGCATCCTTTTTCCTACACACAAGAGATGATATTTTTGTGTGCTTTCACAATACGACATAACAAAGAAGATGACGAATTTACATGTGTAAAGGAAGAAGAATTGCCTAGCAAGAAATTTGTAATTTTAGAAAATTATTCACCTTTCTTTCTTAAAAATAGAACAGCCAACTTAAGTTTGACTGTATTGTATCTAAGGATGATAATGCTTAATTTTACTACATGCTTTAGTTGTATTATTTTCAGGATACAGGGGCGAGTACAGCTTGTAGGCTATTTTTAGGAAGGGGGTAAATTTCTGTTATATATTGTGTGCTCTTGCAAAGCACAAAGGAGGGGGATTTTTTAGAGATTTTTCCCAGAGAACTTTTGATATGAGTACTGAAGCAATTTCTGCCAGTTTTTCCCTCTAAGTGTGAATTATTCTTTGCCTTTCCAAGTTATTATGTAGTCTTGTGTATGCTAGTATTAGTCTTGTGAATCAATATTCCCTGATTAATCACTTTACCCTGCTGCAAATTTACTATTTTCTGCTAAATTTCATTGTGCATGTTATTTTACTAGTGCTGTTGTGAACTTCCCTCAGTACAAAATAAGTACTTTGCCCTTATTTTCTGTAGAAAGTATAAATTGGTTCGTGCACATAAAGAATTCTTCAGCAAATCAGCTGTGTATTCCACTCAAGTCAAGTTTTCATCCAATTTTGTGTATCACCTTAGTATTTATTTCATTTTCAGTCACCTGTCAACCTTAAAAATCCCAAAAAATAGTTTAGTGAACACCAATAAGGAATCGACATTTTAACCACGGAGGTTCACCTCAAAATAGGTATACCCATAGACCTAAGATGTCCCCATTGTATCTACGAGATAGAGAGAGAAGAGAGAGAGAGAGATCTTTGCAGACTTAGAGAACCTGCTGCCATCTCTTAGTCGGGTGCACTTTTGAGAGATAACAATTTTTTGGCACACCCAGTGGGATAGCAAATCAGATCTACACGCAAATCCCAGATTCTAGAGAAAATCAAAAGAAGATTTACAGCAAATAAAAGTTACTTTTGGGAGCAGAGCTGCAGAAAATTAATTCTAAAGATTCTATGATCTTTTAGCGACTCCGTGAAGCTGATTTCAGACCAGTATTGCATCATGTCCCATGCCTAAAGTGACTACAAGATCATCGGTAAGAGGAATTCCTCCTGATTTTGTTTCTTTACCTTTGAATTTTGCTAGAAGGAGAAGGGTTGGCAATACATTGCCTTATAACAGACCTGGTTTTGAAAATCCTCCTGATATTCCTTCACCATGTATAAATTTTTCAATCAATATCCCAGTTTTTCAAATGGCTATTCAACCACCCAGAAATTTTGTGGCCTTCACTAATAGAAGCCCATTAGTAATTCTAGTGTACCATGATATTCCCAACGTTGCTTTGAAAAGTTTGCCATCATTTACCTGTGAAAATCAAGTTACACCTACTCAACATATTAAAGATGTTGCAACCATATGTGCAGTCCACAATATTACTCATGAAGACGTAGCTTTAAGACTTTTAGTTGCATCTTTTAAAGGACAAGCCTTGCAATGGTATAGGAACCTAGAGATTGGAAGCATAAGAACTTGGGATGAATTAGGAGAGAAATTTCTGGAACAGTTCCAAGACAATTCAGATCATTTGTCCCTGATAGAACAACTATCTACTATCAAGAGAGCCCCTCGTGAATATTTGTCTAGTTTCACCATTCGTTTTGCTAGAACTTGGGAAAGAATCCCAGCAAGTGTTAAGCCTCAAGTTGATCACACGTTCCTTTATTACCTCAGAGCATTGAATAGTGATATTGCAACTATGATCCAATCCATGGGAGCTTTTACTCTTCCAAGGGCCTATGACACTGCTATAAAAGCTGAAAACAACCTTATTCAGGATGGAAAATTAGCACCAAGGCCTACAATGCCATTTTTGGCAGATTTAGCTCTTATCCCACAACCTATTACAATCATAGAGCCTATTGTTGCAGCCCCATCCCCAGATATGTTTAAAGCCTTGCAAACCATGGGAAATAAGTTGACATCAATTACAAATAAGTTTACATTGCCTAATAGGCCATATCAAGCTCCTTATCAACAAAACCAACATAATAGGTAGCCTTACCAACAAAATTAGAATTACAGGCAGCCTTATCAACAAAGGTAGTTTGATTCTAATTTTCCTAGTGCATCTAACGCTTTGGTTCCAGTTAATATGGCTACAAAAGAGTGGTGCCAACCTTGTAATCAACCTTATCAAACTGTAAATTGCCCAAATGCATTCCTGAACCTGAATCTTGTTGCGCAACCTCAATCTGAAGCATTGTTCATACCTCAAATGGAGGGTGGGCAGCAAGAAAGTCATGTTCAGAAAACACTTGAACAAAATTTGGTCAGCTTTAATGAGGAGGATTTCATTGCTGTTACCACTAGAGCTCAAGAGAAAGCTACCGAAAATAAAAAATAACAAAACATACCTATGCTGCCCACTATTACTGATATATCAACATCTACAGCCTCGAAACTAGCCAACAGTTCTGCTGTCCCTCAGAAAACAACAAGTGTTGCAGCTAGTAAAGAGCAACAAAAATAGCTTCAGCCTAATCCAATAAGATTGTTTATCCCTCAGATATTCAAGGCTGCTGAAGCAGAATCAATTTTTACTAAAGCTTATGCTAAAACGGTCGAGTCTATCTCTAAGACTGCTGCTTCTTTTAATGTTTTTGTTGTGATGAAGAAGCATAATGTTAACATCTCGATGTGGGATGCCTTAAGCATTCCAGGACATCAAGATTTACTCTCTCATGAACTAGCTAAACTGCAGATTTCTTCAAAAACAACAGTAAAGGAAGTCCAAAATATAGATATGGTCCTTGGAACACTTGATCAAGATCACGTAAAGGATGTTAGATGGATGGTTCAAAAGGTCTTGAATGCTCATGACATAAAGAAGCCACCACATTTTTACCTATCCCTGATTATTGGAGAAATTTAGTTCGTAACTGCATGGTGGACAACGGTGCTAGTAGCACAGTTATGCCAAAGCCAATTGCTAAAAAATTAAGCCTACAGTATGAGCCAACAAAAAAAAGTGTTCTACAGCTTGATGGGACTGCAACCAATACATTTGGTATAATAAAAAGTTTGGAGGTAACATTACATGCTTGCCCAAATGTTTCCATTTTGCAAGATGTTACTGTTGTGGATTTGTTATCCAAAATTCACCCCCAAGGTAATTTTGATAACATGCATCAAATTCTTTAGTCCCAAGAAATTATGTTGAGTCAAGGAAAAAGGTCATGTTTCTAGGGTCCCCTTAGATTTTTTATAACTCCCCTGTCCAAGAAGAAGAGAGCAAGTTCTGAGGAAAGGTGAAAAAATTGCAAAAAACAGGCTCGGGCCAGAAAAAATCATGAAAAATGGCTAAGTCCTAGTCCTCGCAACAGTCGGGACATGAGGGACATCTGGGCGCGAACCGGCCGAAAGGCCGCTAGGTGGTCTGCGTAGCATTTGGGACAGTTGGGATGTCGGGACGCGGGGGACACGGAAATCCGAACTGGCCGAAAGTAAGGAAGAAAAGTCAACGTTTGGTCCGGAAACTTCAAACGGCCATAACTTTTGACTCCGAGCTTCGATTTTCACAAAATTGGACTTTCTTATTTTTGACAAGGGTAGATATATTTAAATAAGAGAAATATATTCGGCTCTAGTCAGTTAATGCTCATTCCCGTCAAATGACAGAAAACCCCTGCCAGACCCAAAATAGCTGCCCGCACTCAGAAGGCCATAACTTTTGCATTTCTCAACGAAATCACACTAAATTAGTACCGTTGGAATCTTGGCTCCGATCCCGATGCACAGTAATCAATAAATTCCAGATTTGATGAGAAATTGATTGAGATTTTTAAGAAAACGTGGCCGGGTTCATAACAGTGTTTTATTTGGTATTTGAGAGTGCAATTAAGAGGCATGGTCATCATTCTTTCTCTACTGCAGCACATGGGACAGTATGGGGAGCCTTTTGCAAGTAATGTACAATAATTTTAGTCCATTTAGTACCTCTTACAGGTGGTTGAAGGACAGATTTCGGGATTTTCATTTTCCCTTCTCTTTTCCTTCTCATTTTTCTATAAATTGGAGTGTTGGGCTCATTGTAAAGGAGAGAGTTTTTGGGTAGCAAAGCTCTGCCAAAATTTCTTTGTGAAGCCAGTGTGTTGCAGGCCCATTGTAGTGGACTCCTTGCATGGTGATCCAGGCCCTTATCTTGTAATAGACTGAACTGTGCATATTATGAAGCAATAACATATCAGTTTGTGGATGTATCTTCCCCTGCTGTGTTTTCTTGCATTCTCCTTGCCCCTTTAATCTTTCTACAAGAATATTGTGTCTATTATTATGTTCTTGTAGGGATCCATTATCATTGTGTATGCTTGGAATATTGTTGTGAATGCATTTTGCTAGATTATGGAGAACTGTCATCACCTCTTCTAGTGTGTACTTTGCTTCTGTATTTCACACATTTGGAGACTACTCTCACACCCTCCTTTTCTGGTGTATCACCGCTTTTGTGTAGGCTTTCATTTTATGCATTCTCTCTCTCTGGTCCCTTGGAAATTTAGATTAGAACAGTTAGCTTATCCTGCATTAGAGTAGATTGTGGCAGGTAGATTAGGAGCAAGAACCAGCTTTCTCTGGAGGTCTATCTCAAGTAGCAAGTCCCACAACTTGGAGATAGTACCCATGTTATCCAATCACACTGTGAGTTCAAGTATATGCACTTGTATAAACACAAGGGTGTTGTGATTTGGTGATAACAGGATTTACCTCCATATTTTACTTTGTGTCTATCTAGAGACTTTACGGAAAAAATAGGAGGTTACCTCTCTTCTAATTGGTCTTTCTTATTTTTCACTACACGTTATGGCACTAAAGTTACCGTTAATTCAGAGCCATTGGCTAGATTTCATATTGAGCCTCATTCACTGAATGCTTTGGGAAATTATTCTACTCTAGATCAATCTGATTTTGATGATGTGGCTCAGATTATAGCGCTAGAGGGTGTGTCTAACATGTTTATGGATGAGAAAATAGTTGAAGAACATGCTCATGATCCTTTTAAAGAGGTTGAAGAACATATTTTCGGTGTATATTACACGCATGAAGAAAATGCAACAATTCCCTTGCTATCCAAACCAGAAAATTCAACAGAAGGGATTTGGAAGATTCATTTTGATGGAGCTAAGAATAATAAGGTGCAGGGAGCAGGTCTGATGCTCACTTCCCCAACAAATGAAAGGTATTTTACAGCTCTGAGTCTTCAATTTTCGTGCACTTGTAATGTAGCTGAGTACGAAGAGTTAATTCATGGCTTACTTTGGGCCAGAAAAAGAGGAATTAGCACGTTACAAGTCTTTAGCGATTCTGAGTTAGTAATCAATCAAGTACAAAACTTCAATGTATGTAAGAACCCATTAATGAAGTCTTACAGGCATAGGGTTTCAGACTTAATGGAAGATTTTGATGCCATTAATATTTGTTCTATCCCTAGAGCTGAAAATAAACATGTTGATAGACTTGCAGCAGTTGGTGCTAGTTTTGAAGTGCTGAAACAAATAGAAAACAACAAAGTTCAGCCTCATGTTAAGTTGATTGTCAGGCCTTCTATACCTGATAATGAATCTAATTGGCAGGTGTTTGAAAGTGATAATCAAATATGCGGGTTTTTGCAACAAGAAGCTGAATTTTCTGCATTAAATTAGGATAAATTACAACATCTATATGGTGACCAAATTTTTCAGTTAAAGAAAAACAAGTTTCCTCGAGGACTTGTCACATTGAAAGACATTTTCAGCACTGATGACTAGTTAAGAAAGGACAAAGCTAAGATGTCTACTCATGCTGATAATTATGAAGAGGTTTCAGTTGATGAAGGAAAGAACTTATTTCTTGGAAAGGTATGTTCCTTATCTGAAAAATAGTCTTTTATTAAGATTTGCACTGAATTTAAAGATGTTTTCACTTGGAGATACCAAGACTTGAAATGGTTTGACCCCAGTCTAGCACAACATACGATTGAATTACAGCCAAATTCTAACCAGTTAGGTAGAAAGAAAGACCTATAAATCCCAGAGTAGAACCTCTTATGAGGAAAGAATTATCAAAATTGATTGAATCAAGAATTATTTTCCTGGTTAAGCATTCAAGTTGGGTAGCAAATCTTGTTCCAGTTAGGAAAAATAATGGAGAAATCAGATTATGTGTGGATTTTAGAGATCTTAGTAAAGCACCATTAAAAGATCATTATCCACTACCGAACATGGATCATATTTTGAGAACAGTTTCAGGATTAGATAGACTATCCCTTATAGATGGTTACAGTGGATATAATTAGATTTTAGTTTAAGGAGAAGATAGATATAAAATATCTTTTACTAGCCAAGTGGGGTACTTACGCTTATAAAAGAATGCCTTTTGGTCTTTCAAATTCTGGTGCAACATTTCAACGTGTAATGGACATGGATTTTCGTAGCCTACTAAATAAATGCATACTAGTTTATTTAGATGATGTCACTGTATTCTCAAAAAATTATGATGAACATCTAATGCATTTGAGACAGACTTTTCAGATTTGTAACTAGTTTGGAATATCCTTGAATCCCAAAAAGTCTATCTTTTCAGTACATGAAGGTAAGCTACTTGGCCATATTGTTTCTAAACAGGGTTTAGCAATTGATCCTTTCAAAATTGAAGCCATATCACAACTATCATTGCCTCATCACAAGAAGGCATTATAGAGCTTTCTGGGAAAAATCAACTTTGTCAGAAGATTTGTTCCAGATTTTGCAGTATTGGTTAAGCCATTGACATCCATGCTAAGGAAAGAGAAAACATTCTCTTGGACCAGTGAAGGGAGAGAAGGTTTTGAGGCTATTAAAACAACTATTTCTCAAGCTCCTACTCTTGGAAATCTAAATTTTGACAAAGATTTTACAATGTATGCACTTGCAGGAGCTGAAACAATATCAGCTATTCTAACTCAGGTCAATGAAGAGAATATCGAATAGCCAATTACTTTCTTTGGACAGAGCTTGCATGATTACAAAACAAGGTACACATTCCTTGAAAAACAAGTACTTTCAGTAGTCAGAGGACTAAATAATTTTAAGTACATGCTTTCAAACAATAGAATTCATGTTCTTGTTTCTAATCCAAGTGTGAAAGCTTTCTTGTTGAACAAAGAGTTGAATGAGAAAAGACCGGGATGGATAACGAAGGTTATGGAATATGATGTTGATATCCAAGTTGCTAAGACAGTTCAAGGTAAAGGTTTATGTGAGCATCTAATTGCTGATATGGAGAAACAACAGGTTACAAAACCTGAAGTTTCAGAACACCATGCTAAAACCACGTATCAGCAATCAAACGTTATGTTGTAACCAGAAAATCAGCAACCTGAACCTTCTCAAGAAATTCAGGAATCAAGATGGATGACTAATTTGGTTGACTATTTACAACATGGCACTTATCTAGAAGGTATGGATAAGAAAAAATGAAGATATTTTAGGTTACAGGCTATTCCTTATCTCTTCATTAATGGTGTATTGTTCAAAAGAGATATAAATGGAATCTTGCTGTGATGTATCGATTATGAAAAGATTCAGAAGATATTATCAGAATTCCATGAAGGAGCTGTAGGAGGTCACTTCTCAGCACGCACTATAGATTTGAAGATCATGAAAGTAGGTTACTATTGGCCTAGCATATTTAAGGACTGTTTCAAATGGATCAGAAAGTGCAAGAAATGTGCTTTCTCTGTCGAAAAAGAATGTTTAGCTCTGCTGCCTTTGTAGCCTATTTCAGTTGATCAGCCCTTTATGCAGTGGGGTCTTGAATTTATTGGAATGATTAACCCACCTTCTTCACAAGGACACAAATGGATTCTAACTACTACAGATTACTTTACACGATGGACTGAAGCAGTAGGCTTGAAGGATGATAACGAAGCTTAAATACTAGATTTCTATGAAGGTATAGTCTGAAGATTTGGTGTTCCAGCAACTATCATATTAGATAATGCTTTAGCATTTCTCGGTGCTAAAATAACAAATTGGGTTGTTAGACATGGATTCTACTTGAGATCTTCATCTAATTATTACCCACAAGGTAATGGCTTAGTTGAAATCACTAACAAGAATCTGTTAAGGATCATCAGAAGAACACTCAAGGATAATCAAAGAGCTTGGCATCTAATGTTGAATTTAGCACTTTCGGCTGATAGGGTGACCCCTAAGAGATCAGTTGGAAACTCACCGTACATGATTGTGTATGGGAAAGAAGTTAGAATACCAATTTTAGTTGAGTTACCTGCATTGGATTTACTGCATCAAATGGAATTACTTGAGAATGAACCATTGTAGGTCCATTATGAAGAATTGATGGAATTACAAGAGCTAAGAGATCAAGCTCATTTAAACATGGAGAAGAATCAGAAGCAAGTGAAGAATACTTTTGATAAGAAATCCAAATTCAGAATCTTCAATGAAGGATATATTGTGCTGAAATGGGATGCTAATCGTGCTAAGCCAGGAAGACACTCAAATTTTGATACACTCTGGAGTGGTCCTTACATGATTACAACTTGCAAAGAACGAAATGCTTTTCAGCTTTCTAAGCTAAATGGAGAGGAACTTCTCATTCCTGTGAATGGTATATTTCTCAAACACTATTATTGAAAATCTTACAGTGATTGGTTAGAGTAGAATTCCACATTCAAATAAGTACAATTCTACACATTACATCATTCTTTAATTTCAATAAAGGCATTCATGCACGTGGTCTGGTTTTCTAGATCTTTTCCCCAACTTTAGTTATTTTTAAATGGTTGGACCTTTCAGAAAAGGGGCAGATTTTGGTCACATATTTGGACTCCATACCTAATGGACAAAAGTAAGGCACTAGTCTACAAGCTAGTAGGCAGATTTCCTTGCAGGATCGCCAGAAATGTTGACAATTTTTGCACTTGTGTAAAAATGGGCAACTTGAAACTTTGTTACGATGGATAGCATTTGTGAAGTATACCTAAGCTAAGGGAATTTATGTCAGATTATTTTGTTATTGCTGATTTTTGAAAGAGATCAAGTAAAATCTTCAGCTATGTGTGCTATTACAAAATGTAACAACTCACATAGTCTAAGATTTCATGAATATCCTCAACAAAAGAACACAATCCTTGAAGGACAGCTGTGTTATATTGATAAAGACACTTGATTACAGAGTATGTAAGGTGTATAGTTTTGGAACAACAGACATAGTGGTAGTTTTCAAGTAATTAGATTCACGGTTATTATCTGTGTGCCTATCAGATTTATTGCTCTGTATTCATTAAAGTTGTTGTGATTAATGAGTTTTCATTTATCTATGCTTCCATAAAAGATTACAATTGACTCCTTTCTTGCTACTTCCATCAAGAAAATATTGACAACGAAATAGTGAAAATAATGTCCGAATGGAGATAGCAGGAAGGATTCAAAATGAAGAACGGATGCCAAGGTAGTCAAAAAGCATACAAGGAGACATATCTCATTCAAAGGTTTCTTACTAAAGTTATAGGTATCCATTTTAGTTATCCCTTATGTTATTTCATTTCATTGAGATATTGAGTTGTCTACATCATGGTACAATAAAAGGAAAACTGAATGCGGAAAGAGATAATCAACTCATTATTTCAATTTAATGCTTTATTCATAAGAGATCATAAGTTTTCCCACACAATCCATGGGATATGACTAAGTAAATCATCATATACATGGAAATGAGAATATTGCACGTGCTAAAGAACAAGAGTAGAGGAGTATAAAGGAACCCATCATTGCCTTTCCATCTTCTATCCCCGCTCTACATCATCTCCATCACCATCTCAACTCTCTCATCTTCTGCTTCCATCTCCATCTCCTAATACCTAAAAAATCAAGAGAATTATTTGTCACATTGAGCTCAAGGTACAATGTTATTCCAATGCTCATGTTCTAAAGCAAATACATATTCTAAGTTCAATACATCTAATGGTACTTGATGGAAAGAAATTCACAAACACATGGCATAGGATGAGAAAAAAATACAGATGAGCTAGCAGTAAAAGAAGATACATAGCACATAAAGTGAAATGAGTAGCAAGAGAGATCAAAGAAGCTAAGGATTGGGTTAGAAAGGAAGAATCTGAGGAAGTTTGAGAAGAAACAGATGTGGAAAATATCACATGAAGGGAGTTGGAAAACAACTTGTAAAAGAAGGAAAGAAGAAATAAACCACATGGATACAAGAGAGGCCAAAAACCCTATTTATTTATAACTTATTTCTGAATTTTGCAGGAATAGGTTGCAACATAAAATGAAAATTGGTTTAACTGGTTAAGAAGGAAGAAGTTACTAAATGAGGACAAAATATAATTTTCAAATGACTTGTAGAAGGTAGGAAGCATCATAATAAGTCAAGAAAGACATATTTTGTAAAATTAGGATTGGAAATTTAGAAAAGGAGAGAGAAAAATAGGATTTTGGAAACTTTTGCCAGAGTCTCCCCTTGTAAAATTGACTTTTGATTTAAAACATAATTGAAACACATGCTTTTTAGCTACTACATTGCTTTCTAAGCTATATGAGCTTCAAAAGAAATAAAATTAGTTAATAAAAGTAAATGTTTCATCACTTCTAAGTTGATATCATGATCAAATGAAACATACAGGGATCCCAAAGTTTCATCCTGCTACAGCTGTCAAAAGTTCCTTTTAATTTCCAAATTCAAGTGTGAGTCAAAGGGCAACTACTTACAAATTTTCAGAAGTTGCAATGAATCAAGTAAAGCTAGCATCGACAACTCATTCAAAGTGATCAGACAAACAAGAGAGATGTTTATATCTTTTAAGAATGGATAAATCACAAAATATTGAGAGAGAAGGATTCTGGAAAATTTTTGCTAGAGTTTCCCCTTGTAAAATGGACTTTTTCCAGAAAAATAGAATTGAGAAATAATGCAAAAATTGAAATATAATTTCTACTATGACTTCTAGAAAGAGAAGTGCCATTACAGAAAAAGAGACTAAGTATTTTCTTCATTTTCCAGAAAAGAAGTATTTATTGCATTTACAGAAAGAAGAATGAATCTACAGGAGCTTGAATTCATACAATACTATCCAAGTTTAGTTCCAGTTTTTTATAGAAACAAAATACAAATGCTTATTTATTAGAAGATATAGGTCCAAAAAGAAAGGATGTCAAAATGCCAAATTACATCTAGAGTCAAATTGTTACAACAATACAAGCACACATCTACAAGAAAGATGAAGTGAATATCCAACACAGAATTTGAAAAGTGCTTAAGGAGCTTCAATAGCCAATTTATAATAAAATGGATTGTATCTACAGGAAAGAGGAAGCAGAACTGGATCTACATCAAATGGGAAAACTTCAACAAGAGCATCAATGGAAAGTCAAGCTCAAAAGTTCACTTCATAAAAGGAAAGGAAATTCATTATACAAGGATAGTTTCATTTTAAACGGTGTAAGATGAGAAAATTCATGTTTCTTTCAGATATGTAGAAATAACAAAACCCTATATTCATAAGGGTTACATTTTTGCAAGTACAAAGAGAAAAGTGAGCTACAAAAACCAAATATGCATCTACATGAAGATAAAACAAAAAGGAGCTCGTGTATCAGAATAAAAACAAAACAGTCAACATTTCCAAGTACCGAGCCAACAGTTCTTCAGAAAATGTACAGAAATGGAAAAAGTTTCACAAAACTACCAAGTTTCCATAAATGAGTTCAACAGATAACAAGGTATGCTCTACAGGAAAGGATGAACCCACATAATACTTTCATGTTATGAATATTTTAATTGATATTTGATAAGATTCAGAGTTGCAGAACAAAAACCTGAGTTCGAAAGCATTTATCAGAAATAGTGTAAGAACTCACCGTGCCTGAAACAAGCAAACAAGCGAAACAATGACCACATTTTCCTCTATAGGATTGTGTCGAGCTCGATAACTACCAAGAGCACAAAAACTAGATTGAAAACCAGAAAGAAGTAGAGATTCATCATTTCACGAAGAAGATACAAAGTATAGAAATAGATGAAAATGATCTTCAGATCATATACAAAGGAAATTCGAGATACAAGCTTAAAAATTAGAATGAATACGTTCGTTTTCATCAAAAATGCAAGCGACAGTCAAGCACCAATGGCGTCGAAGACCAAATAACAAATTTGCAGGCTCAAAGATGTCCAAATCTCCAAGTAACCATCAAAAAATCACAGAGTGAGGAAAAAATTTGCCAGGGCTTCACTTGCAGAATGAAAAACCAAATGAAGTGACCAAATGCGAGCTCAAAGAGTATAAACCTTCCTTAAAACTAGGGTTCCAAAACCCTAACCCACGGTGGAGGATCAACGATTCATCAAATGCTAGGTGCCAAATTGAACAGCCATCAAAAAAATGTAGGTTACGAAGGGATAATCCCAGATTAACTCAATCAACTAAAATAAATGCCAGGGACAAAACCCTAACTAGGGTTAGAAGATAAACGGTAGCAGAGAAACTGAGGTAGAAGATCAAGGGCCTAAAACAACTCACAAAAAACCA
The DNA here is from genome assembly GCA_019776745.2 of Taxus chinensis. NCBI lineage: Eukaryota > Viridiplantae > Streptophyta > Pinopsida > Cupressales > Taxaceae > Taxus > Taxus chinensis. Next base: position 557,697,201 of record CM034155.1, on the reverse strand, counting down.
AGCAACCAAGCCCAGTTAGGGTTGCCACTGCCTAAGACCAGAAAGGTCGAGTCATCATGGAGAGGGGCCAGCCCATGTGGACAATCAAATAATCATTCTGAGACTTTATAAATTCCGAACTATGCATGCCTCCAAAAAAATGAAAACCATCATATATGTCATGATCACCGAAAAGGTGAAATTTGTAACTATGTGCTAATACCAAAGGTGGCGAATAATACGTGGGGGGCTGGCCAAAGGGTGGTCCCCTTTAATATTATACACATGCTAATGCCTAAGTCCACAATGTGGCAACATTCGAATTTCACAAACCAAAGGTGGTCCCCACTTCAACTTTAATTTTACAAATATGGATAAGGTTTCATCCTTTTTCCTACACACAGGAGATGATTTTGCATGCCTTCACAACAGGACAAAATAGGGAAGATGACAAATTTGCATGTGCAAAGGAGGAAGACTTGCCTAGCAAGAAATTTGTAATTTTAGCAAATTATTCACCTTTCTTTCTTGAAAATAGAACAGTCAACTTCAGTTTGACTGTATTGTATCTAAGGCTGATAATGCCTAATTTTACTACATGCTTTTGTTGTATTATTTTATTCCTTTATTTATTATTAAATAAAGGATAAAATTAGGATATAGGGACAAGTACTGCTTTTAGGCTATATTTAGGAAGGGGGTTAAATTTATGCTATATATTGTGTGCTCTTGCAAAGCACAAGGAGGGGGATTTTTCAGAGAACTTTCCTAGAGAACTTTTGATGTGAGTACTGAAGCAATTTCTGCCAGTTTTTCCCTCTGAGTGTGAATTATTCTTTTCCTTTCCAAGTTATTCTACAGTCTTGTGTATGCTAGTATTAGTCTTATGAATCAATATTCCTTGATTAATCACTTTACCCTGTTGCAAATCTACTATTTTCTGCTAAATTTCATTGTGCAAGTTAGCTTACTAGTGTTGTTGTGAACTTCCCTCAATAAAAAATAAGTTCTTTTCCTTTATTTTCTGTAGAAAGTACAAATTGGTTCGTGCACATAAAGAATTCTTCACAAATCAATTGTGTATTCCACTCAAGTCAAGTTTTCATCCAAATTTGGTGTATCACCTTAGTATTTATTTCATTTTCAGTCACCTCTTAACCTTAAAACTCCCTAAAAATAGTTAAGTGAACACCAATAAGGAACCGACCTTTTAACCTCGGAGGTTCACGTCAAAATAGGTATACCCACAGACCTGAGGTGTCCCCATTGTATCTATGAGAGAGAGAGAGAGATCTTCGCAAACTTAGAGAACCTGTTGTCATCTCTCTACTAGGTGCACTTTCGAGAGATAACAATACGTTTCCTTTCTATTTGATGAGCAGAGTCCTAGCTCTTTCTAGCCTCTACAACTCATAGTTTTAATTTCCAAAAATTTAAATAAATATCTTTACGGTATTCGATCACTAGTATTTTCATCAACTATTTAATCTTATCTTATTGACTATACATTCCTGCCACAACCAAGTGTGGCACTACACACCATAAAAAAAATTCTCAACTTCTATATTACTCATATGTTATTTTGTGTCTAACACATAATTTATATTGGTTCGTATCAAGTAAAATACTTAGCGACTGATAAGCTCCATTACTTGAACAAGATCAATCAAAATATAATTGTGAAATAAAATGCTTAGCGACCTCTATGCTTCAAAACTCACCAGAAGGAATTATTATGTGGAAAATAGGCTAAACAATTTATGGATAACGTAGATGCTTTATGAAAAAATCATAGTAATAGATATTAGCGATCGCTAGGAATTTTCCATAATATATTTTGATGGCAGATAGGTGAGATATGGAAAAAATTTATTCTCAAAAGATATGGAGGTCTTTGCATAGTCGGGAAGAAAGATGATTGATAAAAATGTTTTCAGGGTGCTCATATAACACCATAGGGGCTGTTAGGAACACACCTTTACATATTTTCCTTTTTTACACATCGGTGTGCATCAATGAAAATTATTCACGAATGCTAAGCTCCACTACTTTTCAGGAGGAGTAGATTAGTGGCCACTAGGCTCAACTGATTTTTTATTTTGAATATAGAGATCAAACAACAATTTATATTAAAGTAAATTCTTAGCAACCGCTAAGCTCAATTAATTACACAGAGGAATTATTTTCTGACAACTAGGCTAAAAAATATCTTATTTCAAATGTAACACTGTAATAACAAATCATAGTAATAGATATTATTGAGCACTAGGGTTTTGTATAAAAGTTTTAGATGCAAAATTTGTGAGATATAAAAATTGTTTACTTTCAAAATCTAGGGAGGTCTTTTGAGAAAGTAATAGATTAGCGGCCTCAAGGATAAACCAATTATTAATTTCGAAAATAGAGATACAAAACAGTTCATATAAAAGAAATGCATAGTGACCACTAATCTTGAATGCTTATAGAACATAGTTCTCTACAATTATTGTTTATTGATAAATGAGAAAGGAATAGATTAGTGGCCTCTAGGCTAAATTGTTTCTTAATCAAGAAAATAGAAATAAAAAAGTTCTTGTTACAAAAAATACTTAACGACCACTAAGTGATGATACTTATAGAACATAATGCTCAGAAAATAGATCATATGAATGGATGAAATGAAGTGACCACTAAGCTACATTACTTATTGAAAGGAGTGGCTTGGTGCTCACTTGGCTATACTGTTTATATTTTTTAAAAACATCGACCAAATAAAAATCGTCATTTGTTTGTGCCACATGTTAGAGCATAATAATAGAAGTACATATCTTAAACATGAACACGTATCCTCATCATCTTGGCCTTGCATATTTCCAGAAACACCCCTTAAATAAAATAGTCTTAAAAATTTTACTAAAAATTGAGGGAAAAGATGAACATGGGTATTGCTAAGAATGAATGATCCGAGACTGTGAAGTAAAAAGCATGTTTTATGATTGCCAATTATTTGTTTATGACAAGGCTATTGAACGTTATCATATATATTTTCGACGAATCTATTTTGGAAAATGCAAAAAAAAATCTCAACAAGTTTGAAGTCATTATTTGAAATTACATTATATTCGATGAAGTATCCTTGGCACAACCAAGTCCTTGAATAAAAACCTTTGATAAGGAATTCTAACCACTAGAATTTTTGCCATCGATAAGTGTCATTAATTAGTGTGGTTATGCATATATGTAGTAAATTTTGAGAAGTCGATTCGCAAATGCGGAAGGTGTTATTACAGAGATTATTGAAGAGGGTATTGAGAAAAAAAAGTTATCAGAAATCATGTTTTCTATAATTTGTGTAGAAGGAATTGTTTTTAACCAACCCTATCAATACAATATTGTATCGATTGATTTTTTCCCAATATAGTGGTTCGTATTGCCCAACTATATGATTTGTATCATGAAACAAGATGAAGTATGGAAGTTTTATACTATTTTCGTTAAATTTTAGGTAATAAGTTTTTTTTGTTCAAGGCCACTCTGATATTTTTTAATTTCAAAGGAAAGCAATAGAAGGAAATTTTCTATCCTCGAGACTTGTGTTGCTCTTGATGACATTATAGATATTTGCGCACTATTGGTCAGTAGTTCATAGTTGAGGCTTTTTTTTTCTTTTCTGTCTTGTGATGTTTTGTAATCGGATGTACTCTTAGGATGTATATTTGGGGCATGCTTCCATACCACCAAATGTTTTGGTGAATATTCTTATATCATTTTACTTGTTAATAAAATATAAGATGTTATTCATAAATAAAACACACCATCAATCCCAAATTAGTAAATTAAAAGTATATGTAAAAATTATTGATATTACTGGAAGAACCAAATATAATTTTTTTTAATTTTGTAATGATTATTAATAGTTTGAAGATTAAATTGTGCATTATCTTAATATTGATTGTTGAGGTTGTGCCTGACTGTAGATTACAGACCCTGATCCCACCCAATGTAAATTAATAAATGTATGAATCAATAAATTAAAGTGCTGGAACATTGTTGGTCCTTTGCTATTGAATTGAATAATAATGAATTAATTATTGTAGGCGACTCTCATTTTATTGCTAATGCCGACATCAAATAACATGTGTGAATAAAAATCCCTTTGTACTATTTCATTAATTATAAATTAGATCTTACATGTTATATATGGGGAGGCTACTGAAAAGGTATATTTTATAGAAAATCATGTAATAATATTGGAAATAAATAAGTTTATCTCCCGGACTCATCACCTTTTTGAGTAAAGGTCGATATTAAAGCCCCTAGCAAGCTTATATTAATTACAAGCATGTGATGGCATAGTCACTCCACATATTTGTCGATCCTCTCCTCCTTATTTTCACACCTTTTGTATTTATTTCAATGGATTTTTTTTCATTTGGAATGGCCTTTCCAATGATGCCTTTCATGCAATTTTCCGCGTTGGTGCATGAAATGACATTTTTTACCAAAATTTCACGTCACCGTTTGAAATCCATTTTTTGAATTGAAACAAATCAAGACCTAGTTGTTATTGAGGGATTTCTTGGAGATGATTATCTTTCTCTAGAGGGATGTTTAAGGGTAAATGCAAAAGTTTATTCGATGTTCATTTTTCATCTTATTATCATACATCTGACTAAGGATTGGGATTTGGAGATGGGTTGTCACTGGATCAAGCTAGCTTACAGGGTTGGCATGGAAGAAGAAATGAAAAAAAAATGAATGCATCATGGCCCTTCCTATCCGAGGATATTTATAAATAGGAAGGTTTTTTGGATGTGGCCTTTTTTTCAAAGTTGTAAAAACAGTTTGAAGTCCTAATGCAATTCATGTCTAGTGTGTCCAAATGGGGTGAGACATTAAGGGCAGGAGATAGTTCGCTCCTTTTTCCTAACCTGGATAATATGTTTTCTCTATTGCAAGAGGAACTGACATGTTGGGATTTTCTTCACTAAGAAGGTCGTGAGGCATACCATTGGTTAAAGAATCGATCTGTTGTTGGAAAAGAGCATCATTTTCCGAAACCATTTTTATCCCCATTAAAGTGGAGGCTATGGAGGTGTTGTCTGATTCAAATGAATAAGTTCTTCTAAAATCCATCAAGCTGTAACTTTGTTTTGGTTATTATATAGCCTTTTCATTTGCATTGTTACTAAAAAATCTTGTCTGTCTTACTAGTCTGGAGTTTTTTTGTATTCCCAATCTCTTGTGTTTACGGCATAGCCCCTTAAGAATTTTTTCACCAAATTATTGCTAGATCACTCAAGTTTTTTAGATTTATCCTCTCATTGTATCTGTGATGTAAAGGGAAAGGGATCCTTCAACCCTCCTTCACTTATAAAAATCAAGAAATCATTAATAATAGTTTTTGTTATGTGTTACACTATGTAATTTCAAAAAACAATCGCTATTAAATTTGGTTTCTTTGAAGATGTCAATTCATTGCTATATGTGAATATTAGTGGCTACTAGCATCAAAATATTATATAATATCTTTCTGTCAATGTAATAAACAATTTTTACAATTTTAGAATAGAGGAACTAATAGTGGATTGATGGCTATCTTTCGATCACTTAAAAAAAATTGAGTTACACTACATCATTGTGGAAATGTGAAGGTTCTCACTTTTGAAATATATGGAGGTCTTTAAGAAAGGAATAAATTTAATTCTCTTTCACTAATAATAGAATATAATGTAAATGGATATATTTATTTTACAGAAACCTCTCCTCCAATAATATGTCTAAGGAGATTCCTATCATTAAAAACTTTTGATGTTTTCCTACATACAATTGTAGATATAAAAACAAATTTTCTCTATGTACCAATTCAATTTTGTTTCTTATGGTTTTTGGATATCACCAATTAACTGATGCAAGAAATTGTAGTTGTCTTTTAAATATCTCCGGTTCTAGATACATTCTTCTATTGTTATTGAAACTTTGGCAAACTTGGATATGTACGATGTTGTCTAACAAAATTTTGGCCCAACGGAATGATCATCTTCCATCTCAAAACTAGAAATTATTTGCATTTGTTAGGGTTCAATACTATTATTGTGCATAATGATAGCTCGGTACTGTTCAAATCATCCAATGGTATTGAAAAAAGTCTCTGCAAACAAAATGGAGCTAGGTGTTACAACAAACATGGAAAGACATGATTTCATATTATATAGATTATCAGATGACAAATCTGAAAGCAATAACATATTAAAATCTCTTTATTGACACATCTATTTATTGCATTTAGGTTCTCCAAGGTTGGTCATACTACATATGAACATGGCTCTTTACATGAATGATGACATACTGACAAACACAAAACATATTAAAGATAAATATGTAATTGGCTATGGTGTAACAAGCAATCTTTATAAATGTGATCAAAAGAATTCTAAGCCAATTGCTATAAAGATAATGAACAGTCACTACCCACTAAGTTTGCTTGCATTTGAAACTGATGTGGTAACAATTGGAAGCATCAAGCATCAGAATCTTGACAGTCTCCATGGATGTTTTCTTTCTCCACTTGGAAACCTAATGTTTTATGATCACATGGTAAAACGAAGTATGTTAGACATCCTACATGGTGAGTAAAATGATGATGTTGTGAAGAAAATTGAATATGTACATTGTAGATTCAATTTTTGAAATAGAAATGTCCAATCAACCTCTAACCTTCATAGTAAAATGGATATTTGGAAAATCTAACGAGTGTTTTATTAATTTTTATTTTTGTATAGGATCATCAAAGAAGATTAATCTACACTTGAACAACTAGCTAAATATTTCTCGTGGTGCTAAAGAAGGATAGCCATATATTCATTATGAATGTAACCCAAACATTGTTTACAAGGATGTGAAGAATTCTAACATTCTTTTGGATTATAATTTTGAAGTAAATGTGCTCGACTTTGGCATTGCCAATTGCATTTCCTCGGCCAAACACAACACCTCTACCTATGTTATGGGTAACATTTGTTACATCGACCCAAAATATGCAAGAACATCAAGGCTGAATAAGAAATCTGTAATACACTCTTCTATTGCTACCTGCTCATAAATACTAGTCTCTACTTTGATAATAGCTCCACTACTAATTTACCCAACACTACTTGTATCCAAACCAATAGTCCCATTCTAGAGGAAACAAGTGTATTCATGTTTTCTACAAAGAAAATTGTCCACAAAAGGCGACGACTCCTCATATAAGATTTACAACTGCATATGAATGAATTTGTAACAAATTTATAATGTATAGATAGAACCTTTCAATGTAAAGATGATGACATATCAGTTTTGTTATTTCTTGACTCAGAAAAATACAATTGTGGCACAATGAGTGTTTTGATTGATGTAAACTATAAAATAATGGTTCAATGTATCTTCGAGGGCGTAAGACAACGTTTCTCGTAAGTAATTGTCTTGCATTGTGTCAAGGATTATTTTATTTTCATACTCATGGAAGTGACTTATTTTTTATATAGAGAATGGAAACATTTACAAGCATAAATTCTACAATCTTTCAGAGTAATAGAATTTTTGATATACATAAACTCCTGACTTTTTTTTTGATTTTAATGATTACTCGCATGTATAGTCTATAGTAATAAACACTAGTGAACGTGTACGATCTAGAAAAACAATACTTGAGTTATTACAAGGTATATTTCAGGGTGAGAACGTAATTTTATTTGTGAGTTCAACCAGAAGTCAAAATAACACCACTATAATTTAAGGCCAGTGTCAAATTTAAGGATATGTGCATACTAAACATTGAAAGTGCATGCCTCACAATTTCAAAGTTTGAGATTCACACTTTGAAAGTGTGAGTGTGAGACTTTGCACATGCAAGGTGCGAATCTTAAAATTTGAAAGTGTAGGGCTCACACTTTCAGAGTGCGAGCCTTGAATTCTTCGGAGTACGGGGATATCAATTTGAAAGTGTAAGGCTTGTAATTTTCATAGTGTGGGGCTCACACTTACAAAGTGGTGGGGTTCTCGAAATTTCAAGATCATCTTGCTCACACTTTGAAACTGCGAGGTTGTTGGAATTTCAAAGTGCAAGCCCCACTTTCAGAGGGTGTGCCCCACACTTTTAGAGTGTGTGGCTTGCACTTTCAGAGTGTGGCGCTTGCACTTTCAGAGTGCGGGACCCACATTTTCAGAATGTGGGGCTCACACTTAAATACAATGGGATCATGAGTTATAATAGTTACTGGAAGCTAACCTTACATCGAGGATTTTTCACTTTTATTTAATACAACGGGATCATATCTTATAATTGTTAGCAGTTTCTCACCTTAGATCGATGCTCATGACTTATAAGAGTTAACGACTGTTGATCCTTACATCAAGGCTCATTACTTATAAGAGTTAGTGATTGTTCACCTTAGATCTACGCTCATGATTTATAAGAGTTAGTGGTTGCTCACCTTACATCCAAGCTCATGACTTATACGATTTAGTGACCACTCACCTTAATACAACAGGCTCAACAAATAATAGTTAGCAGTTGCTAACCGTGCATACTCACAACATTACAAATCTAAAAATTGAAAAAAATTGGAATCCAATAATAGCCAAATTGGAATCTAATAATAACGATATTAGAATCAAATAATAGTGAAATTGGAACTAGAATAATTCTAATAATCACAATATTAGAATCCAATATTGCTACTAATGGATTCTATTAATAGTTATAATGGAATCCAATATAGACAAAAATGGAATCCAATATATGCAAAAATGAAGATGGATTTCTTCCAATACTTGAAATACTAGAGTCTCAATTCACTGGAATATGTCCCAATTTAGTGAAATAAGTATTTATTGGTTATTCAAAACCATTTCTCATGTTCCAATTCTCCTTCCAAAGTCTATAGGTCAGTTTTTTTAGCTTACTATAGTTAGTAATATAGGGATAAAGCACGAAAAATCCATTATAACAACCTTGGCCTCTTCTCTTACCAACTTGCGAGCAATCAAGCCCATCCTTATCCTTATATCTCAATTAAGTATTATGCATACTTTGTAGTAATTCATTTATACCCTGTACTACTTTCTACAACTTAGGGAAGATTTTTAAGTTCACAAATTTTTCATTTGATGATTCTCTGATTTTTGTGTATCACCAACATTTTCTAAAAGATTCATTCAATGTTTTCTCCATATAGAGAACTTATTTGATGGTAAGAATATATTTTCTTGTTCTCAATAGGTGTTTCCAGACTTGGAACATGCAATTCTAATTTTACATCCCATTCCCTATGATTTACTTCAACTTAAGCCATGTTTTTACTACTATAAGAACCTCATTCGTTCACATATTACATTCTTTCATATCTACTAGACCCTTTAAAACTTATTTAAGGTAGCTCTTCCATTTTCCTCCTTAGAGAATTTGATCATGTTATGACTGATGATGTAGACATAGTGTATCAAATTATCAATATTTTTGGATTGAGGATGAACATATTCATTATTCATAACATGTTTCCTTGTTCAACTTGAGCATGAATATTACCTTTGTAAAATTTTCTTCACTCATAATTCTATGCAATACATCAGGTCTTTTATTTACATGAGACACCTTCAACGTTTTGACGTAGGTACATTTTCATTCATTGAGAAATTCATTTTCTTGTAGTTGAGAATCCAAATTTTGACCACTTTTACAGCATATCAGTCATGAATGGATAGCTACAAAACAAGAAAATCCTTTCCTTGATCTTCATCTTGGTTAAAAATTTCACAAACGGGTAAGTGCATGAAGTTAGGGGGGCCAAAAAGCAGACAAAAACCTGAAAAAAAGAAAAATGTGTACACGTTCTATTATAACATGATCACGTTTTAAAATTTCATGTTTGGGATTTATCGATGCATAATGTGTACACATTATATAATGTTTATGTGTTACATAATATGTACGCGTTATGCCAAGAATAAATTAAAAAAGAGGCCAGAGCCTCTATCATTTTATCTCCCTCAAACATGAGTTTCAGAGCTTAACCATGCCCTCTCGTTTTTTCATTCAGCTGGATCTCAAGCTCAAAGGATCATTTATGGATCACTGTGAAGATCTGAATCAATGATGGTGCCACGGAGAAGAGGTAAGTACAATTATTTTCTCAAAATTGCATTGAAATATGATAATTATAAATTAAAATTTGAATTGAATACATATTTTTTATTGTTACAATTAGAGGTTAAGGGAATCAACCACAACTAAACCATGTTATTTCTACCATCCCTCCCAACACTCCCACAATTTCTCAAAATCCCCCAGGTAGTCAAGAAGATTTAGCAGCCCACATAGTTGAAAAAAAATTGAAATTGAGGATTTAATCAAAACAATGAGGGCTTCACAATCTACAAACCCCCACTGCGCCTTTCTTGTAAACACATTGGAGGCATTACTTGATCAAGGTTATGTGACAATGGGAAAAATTTATCATTGGACAACTTACAGAGAGGGTTGTAGGGTTTATTATTCCAACAAATTGTCATATGTGGATGTAAAGATTTTTTTTTTTTCAAAAGACCTCATATGCGCCTTATTCACAGACCCCCGCACTAAGTTTCCTATTCCATTGTCATGTAAATGGTTTCTCATCCATTGGTGCAATAATAATTTGATTAAATATAATTTTTGGGATTGATGGTGGATGGTGTTTGATTTTCCACCTTGTAATAACAATGAGATGCCACTACACTCTCTAAGGAAACTCTATTGCAAGTTTATCCTCAACGAGATCCCAAATTATTTTGATTTCTGAGATTTCTAGGGCCAAGGAAAAGGATATGCATAGAATCAACTAGGTGCACAACAGGAACCTATTCAACAGGGTAGATTCTCTTCACAGAAGCCCCCTCACCCTGAGATTGTCCCTCAAGCGGTGAAGGAGATAGTAGAGATTGATACACTCCACGCGCTTCAGGGGATATCTGTGACCCTTGTTTGACATACGAGGGAGATTTCTGAGCCAGATGCTCGTGGAGGTACACTAAGTATTCCCTCAGGGATTACTAACATGAGGCTACATCTTTTCTGGTCACATGGTAGCATATGTTTGGGGCCCGAGGAGGACGATACTTTCATGCATTCTAATTTTGGTGCACCTGGTGCTAGGGGTGCACATGATAATGTCACTATGTCAGATGTAATTTTGAGTGAGACATTTGGATTAAATTCATCGGTGTCACCTTTGCAGATAAATTTCTTATGTTTTGTTATGTGTGTTATAAAATTTTTGGAGTACTTTATGTACTTATATATGCTAAATTTTTGAAATAATTGTATTTGTATATGTATATATGCATTGATATTACAACACGCGGGAGGCACATCTTCATCCCGACCACAGGAATCGAGCACCATGTCTACACATACATTAAAAGAGGTAATTTAGAATGTTAATTATGTAAACTTTTCACATATATGTGTGTGTGTGTGTGTGTATAAATATATTAGTTTTGAATTCAAATATATGTATGTTCTTGTATGTCCATCTAACTCATGTGATACAAATGTTTGATAAAGATGTTGACTTCACTCTAGACACCCCACCATCTCTGTAACAAGTAGATAAAGGTGTTGCTGCTGCAATCTCATCTGTGCCGCAACTCACTGAGGTATTCAAACAACACGTAAATTTTGTTAAATTTCTCGTGTAATTCATATTATGTTAAATTAAATGTTAGTAATGTCTTTCATTATAGAATTATTAGATTATGTTAATAATTTCCTTCATTGTGTATATGCAGGAGTTACCTGCGACAGGTAGCAACCCTATTCATTTGATTCATAGGTGTGGCGGGGTAAAAACAATAGTTCTATATTGATAAAATTAGTTAAAATATTGTCATTATGTACATACATGTACTTAGTTCTATTTTCACTAATTCTGATGTTAGATTTTCTTATCTTATGTGTATGTAGGGAACTTCAACCCCCTCCATTTTGACTTTGAGGGCACAGAGTCCTCCATCTCGTCATCTTTGTACCCACGTTCATACTGCAGGAGCTCTCAATGACTCATCTAAGTGTGAGATGTAAATTCAGCGTGATCAAAAACTTGCGGTAAGTTTGTGTATTTATGTAAATACTTTCATTCTAGCATGGTCTTAAATACATGTTGAAAACATATATAAATTGAGTTTTGACAAAAAAACATTGTTTGCATTTACAGGCTCAACTACAGGTGATTATTTAGTAGAAGAGAACTCGAAGCATGGGCTTGGACAATCCAAAGTCATCGTATAGATCTCCATCTTCATCTGAGGGACGGCCTTCTTTGAGAAAGGCCAAGAGAGGGATATATTTTTATGATTAGGAAATATACATGTCTTACATGACATTATTTTTATATGCCTATGTGAATGACATTATATGTACGCCTATATGGCATTTGAACTTTATGGTATATGACCTATTCGGGCATTATTGTATTTATTATGCACTTAAAAATACTATTTGGAACTTGATAATTTTGTATGAGACCTTACATTTTTGAGATTATTTTTGCATGAAACTAATATGACATGCACTTAACAATATTTAAGACATTATGGATTATTTTTTCATTTATCAGTAATGTAAATGTATTAGCATTTTCAATGTATAATACGCATCAAACTTTGGAAATCATTATTTATATAATGTATGTATATAAAGAGTTACCTAATCTGAGTAATTATTCATTCAATTTATCAATGTTTATATGTGTATTTACCTTACTTGCACTTCTTCTTGCTCATGGTCTCTTTGTAATGGTTCATATCTTATCATGCACTTACTACATTCTTCTATTCTTCTTAGTCTTCTCCCTTGTTAAAACACCTGAGATTCGTCACAATTTGATGCCTTTCATCTGTTGATATTTTGAGAATGTCTCTCCATATACATTACTTCAATGCTTGAAATTGTCTCTAGATGCAATGACATTATGATTAATACACTCAATGATTCTTGATTATCTAATCCTATCTGATTCATTTTATTAGCTTTAAATATGTAGGCATTTCAAGTTATTTAGAAATCACACCACACCCTTCACTAGGCTTGATGACTACCCCTATCCTTTTGTAGGCACTTTTGAAATCATCTATGGGTTTATCATAGTATAAATTATCAATGAATGGAAGGTCACTAAACCGTAGGCTAGCTGAATCCCATCTAGAACTAAACAAGAAATATTTACTAGGTGATTGATAATTCCTGTGTTCTTAGACATACCCCTATCAAATTCATTCTTAAGCCAATCTAGTCATTGAGGGCTCTTAAGGGACTACGCCCAGATAAGCTAGCCCAAACACACGAGTAGCATAGGGAACCAAAAAAAATCCTCCACTAGCATTCACCTAGGCACTCCGACATGTTGTCATAGTTGGTTTGGTCCCACAAGCTTCCATTTGCAAACTACAACGTCTAGGAGCCCTGCATTGACTCAGACTGCAGTATTTTGTGCGTTTACAAACAATAGGACATTGAGAGAACCAAATGGAGATGGAGAAAACTAGGAGAGGATTTCATAAAGGGATTCAACATGGAGGTTTCAGATCTGATAAGATATCTCTAGGTGCCATAGAGTCAGATAAATCACATGTCGAAGATATAACTTGTTTTGGTCTCAGGGCTCTTAAGAGACTACACCCGAACGAGGTAGCCCAAAATCATAGGGATCATAAGGAACCAAAAAAAATCCTCCAATAGCATTCACCTAGCCACCCCAACATGTTAGCATAGTTGGTTTAGTCCCATAAGCTACCGTTTGTAAAATACAACATTTAGCAGCCTTACACTGACTCAGACTACATTATTTCATGTGTTTACAAACAATAGGACATCAAGAGAATGGAATGGAGATGGATAAAACTGCAATAAGGTTTCATATATGGCCTTAACATGGAGGTCTTGGATCTGATGAGACATCTCTAGGTGCCACGGAGTCCGAGAAATAACCCGTCAAAGATATAACATGTTTTGGTCTCAGGGCTCTTAAGGGACTACGCCAGACACGGTAGCCCGAAAGCACATGTAGTGTATGGAACCAAAAAAAAGCCTCCAATAGCATAAACTAGGCCATCTGGATGTGTTTTCCTAGATGGTTTGGTCCCACAAGATACCATTTGCAAACTACAGCATCTGGGAGCCCTACACTGACTTAGATTGCAGTATTTTGCGCATTTGCAAAGCAAACAATAGGACAACGAGAGAACCAAATGGAGAAGGCATGTTTGCATGTTTGTCGGACCAAACAAACTATGAAAACACATCAGAGTGGATAGGTGAATGCTAGTGGATGATGTTTTTGGTTCCCTACGCTCCCCGTGCTTTTGAGCTACCTCATCTGGGCATAGTCCCTTAAGAGCCTTGAGGCCAAAACACACTATATCTTTGACGGCTGATTTATCGAACTCCGTGGCACCTAGATATTACTCGTTAGATACAATACTTCCATTTAAGGGCTCTCTACGAAATCCTCTTAGGTTTTTTTCCATCTCCATTCGGTTCTCGCTATCCTATTGTTTGTAAATGCGTGAAATACTACAGTTTAAGTCAATGTACGATTGTCAGACGCTATAATTTGCAAACAGAAGCTCGTGGGACCAAACCAACTACGCCAAGATGTCTAGGTGTCCAAGTGAATGCTAGTGGAGGATTTTTTTTGGCTCCCTACACTACTTGTGCTTTTGGGCTTCCTTGTCTGAGCATAGTCCCTTAAGAGCCCTAAGGCCAAAACACGTTATATCTTTAACGGGTAATTTCTTAGACTCCGTGGCACCTAAAGACATCTCTTTAGATCCAAGACCTCCATGTTGGGGGCCCTCTATTGAAATCCTCTCATGGTTTTCTCCATATCCATTTGGTTCTCTCGCTATCCTACTGTTTGTAAACACATGAAATATTGCAGTCTGAGTGAGTGTACGGCTGTCAGATGCTACAGTTTGCAAACGGAAGCTCATGGGATTGAACCAACTACGCCAAAACATTGGGGTGGCTAGGTGAATGCTAGTGAAAGACTTTTCTTGGTTCCCTACACTACCCATGCTTTTGGGCTACCTCGTCTGGGTGTAGTCCCTTAAGAGCCCTGAGGCCAAAACATGCTATATTTTTGACAGGTGATTTCTCAAAATGCGTGGCACCTAGAGATATGTCACCAGATCCGATACCTCCATGTTGATGCCCTATACAAAATCCTCTCGTAATTTTCTCCATCTCCATTTGGTTCTCTCATTGTCCTACTATTTGTAAACACACAAAATACTACAGTCTGAGTTAGTGTAAGGTTGTCCATTGCCAATCACCTGATTAATATAGGTGGTTCATACAATATAGGTGGTGAAATGAGAATTTTAATAAGATATTTTTATAGTATAGATGGTGAAATGAGAATTTATGTTTGTTATTCCTTTCTAATATTTAGATTTCTCTTAACTTCACTTAGCTTCAAGAATAATAAATTCTCTACTGACAGTGCAAACCACGTGAAGGTTGAAGCTTTTTTGGCACCACTAACCTACATAAACATGTTAGTAAGCAATTAAATAGAATTTTAAATCATACAAAATTTAAACAAAATCATTTAAGTAAATATTTAGATTAAATTCATGAAGAACGTACCTTTACAAATTCAATCCAATGAACCGCAAGGATCAACTCTATTTTTGATAGTAGCAAGAATTGCTTCATAATCTGATTCATGAACCTTCCATAAATTCTTGTTTGATGGCCAACCTCGATATTTGATCAATTTAATATTTTTTGCAAAGGCCAAATGTGAATAGTGAATTATCTTCCAATGTACTTCATAGTCTTCATACAATTAAATGTTTGATTTTTGATAGCATATCGTCGAAGCCAAGTTCCAGTGACTACCACTAACCTAGTGGGATACTCAAGGTCTTCACCATCATTGACTGTGGAAGTCAAATTTTTTCCCCCCTCTACACAATGAGACAAGAAGTAGTTTTTTCCCTCTTTGTTAAATCCCATTGCAATAACTAAAAAAGTGTGCCCTATGTATCACAAAGTAAAATTGTTCGGTCAATTTAAAAATACATTAAGAGTTAACCATTTAATAATTTATAAATCTAAAACATGGCAGTGTACATATATGTATGTACCTTGTTGCACTAAATCATAGACTTGGTCAAAGTCAAGCGATGTTTTCATTTGATCTAAATACCCTGCAAGTTGTAATGAGCATGGAACTTGATGTGTGTTGAGTGGAATTAGAGATCTATAAGTACATTCATCCACCCGTTGCAAAATCAATGCATGATATACAAAAACATGCCATCCACCTAGTATAAAATAGTCCAAGCATTTGAATGTGAACTACTGAATGAGTGCATATCACTTGATCCTGCAACTGTCATACAATCTTCAAAGTTTGCCAAATGTTGTTCCTTTATTAACTGAAAATATCTATGAACCGTTGATCTCTCTTGAGATTCATCGCCCATATTCTTGACACACTAATCAATAATGTTTTTTACATCTGTAAATTTAGCACTATCCTTGAACTTTAAATTTTCTCTTACAAGTGCTCTTTTCACATATGCTCTTGCACCATCATGCTCTCCTTTTCCATGCTCTGCCTCAGTAAAACTCTAGATATGTTGTACATTTGTTTCTTGGTGCATCCTGCTTAGCCAATAAAAAATCCGCGCATTCTTGAATTTTGATGTGCAGTTGTGCCGACCAAATGTAATGTTGATCGAAACAAATGTTCCACTCATTCAAGTTCACATAAAACACTTGGAAACACCCTTGTACATATTCTTTAGAATGTGTCTGATCATCACTGATGTAGAAATGATACTCTCTTAATATTTTTTGATCTTTCTCAGTGCTTTATGGAGAGTTCATGAATGCTATATGCACAAAAATATAAACTTGCACTGAGTTATAATATTGAGATTGAACCTCCATTTGTGGCTGCAATGTGTAATTCTCTGTGAAGTCAAATACTGAAAAAATAGTACAAAGTGGGAATGTTTCCTTTCTTAACTTGAATTGTTCATCCAACCATCAAGCTCTATGTGTATTCCTTGCATACTCATAAAAAATTTCCTCTCTGAATTTGACCATATATTCTGATACATGTATTTGTTTTCTAACAAGCTCACACCTCTTAGACTCTTTTCCATTTTTTAATTGATATGCCACCAATTTATATTTGGTGAAATCAACCAATTTTTTTCCTATTGAATATGTACTCTCCTCATGGATACAAATTTTAAGATTTGGCAAGCTACCGCATACATTGCACATTCCATCCAAACATGCTTTGTTATAAAAAAAATTGTCTTGTTGATTTTTCACAAAATATTGTTGGAATAAATTCCCTTGAAAAATTTTGTGGAATATTTACTCCACACTCCTACAACATGATGTCAGTATGCAAAGCATGATGTATTTGAAAAAAAAACATCATAATGCATTGAAAATTCAACATGATGCTTGCAACAAGTGGTACGTGAGTGATTGATTTTCACATAAAAGGGTTTACTCATTTCAAAGAATCTTTGGCTAATGTTAATTTGTGGATTTTCATTCTTAAACTTATAGAAAAAAATTGTTAGAGTCATATATCTAAGAAATGTTTTACACACGATTCACAATTACAAGAACCTATTATTCTTTTTACTATATCTCTTCTATTCAGTGACACCCTCGTGTTCTCATTCTGAAATTTTAGAATTAATTCTTTTAGAATATAAGATGTATTCTTGTCTTTTCGTGGAAGTCTGCTAGAGAAATCCCAATAGTCAATGTTATTGACTGACTCAAGACATTTATGTCTCTTTATTGCTTTCATTATTATTTTTCTGTTAGCTTCAAAGCACTGCTTATTTTTCTAATCAAGTATTTATTAACTGTTAATCACTTACTATACAATTGGTAAGTGCACGTCATGTATCATTACTATCTTTGGTGTGTCCTTTGCGACCTATAGTTTGGTATGCTTTATGTATGTTTTCAATAATTGACACATTTTGATCAACAAAATTAGATGTTCTTAACCCCAGGGTCTTTATTATAGGTCTCCTCTTAATGAATTTCATCAATATAACAAATAATTGACATCTTTGTGTCATTTAAATTCTCAAAGTAATTATCCCAAATTCCACTAGCTTTTCTTCTTGCATTTCTTTCAGACATTTTGTTAGGCATTGGTTTTATAATGTTTTCATCAATTTCAATTAAATGAATTGGTTTTCTTCACAAAATGGAAGGAGGTGTTCTTAGTGGTCAAGATTCGTTTACAAGGTTACTTTCTCCATTCAGTGTTTTCATACAAATTTCGGGGTTAACATTTGGATTCTCAGATAAGGGTTCAAAAATTGGATTCATATTAATTTCTTCATCCATACCAAAATTATCATTCAATTCAATATCATTATTCATTGCAAAATAATTATTCTCTACATTTTCATTATGTATTTCATCCCCATTTTCTAATACATTAGCTACACTTGATATAGTGGATGTACCTTGCCTTGCTTGAAGTTTTTGCATTCTCTTCAATTTATTTATTTTCTTCTCTTCCAATTGCTCTAGTGTCTTGTTCTTGACTTTCCTCTTGTCCTTAGCTTGACGTTTATCACCTATGATTAGAAAAAATCAACTAGTGGGGTAGGGGACAAAATGAACTACTAAAAAATCATGCAAGAATGTAGAGAAAATTACAGAAAAAATAGAATGTTTGCAAAATTCCCATGAAAGATATGAAAGGGACGTTGGTGGGCCACAATATATAAACAAAGAAAAAAGCATACACATTATAACATGTATGCATTTTGTATTTTCTCTTTTTCCAATCAATACCTTAAGGCTTGGGATCCGGTTTGGATCCCCAAGCCTAAGGCATGGACCTATACAAAGACAGAAAACAACATGTTTTTGCAAGAAAATGTAAAAATGCCACTTCCTCTATGATAAATCAAAATAAAACAGTAGATCCATTTTTTTAAAAATTATACCACGACGTAGAGTAGAGTTTCTTCTTTCTAAAAATATAAATTTTTAATTTTTCTAACTAATATAAGGTTTCCATGTTATTTATTTTCTAACTATGTCTTTTTATAGCTATTTTTAGAAGGTGTAAATATGTTTATCTTTCCATGGTGTATCTTTTTTTGGGGTTTTCAATTTTTTAAAGAAAATATACTAGCCCAAACTAGGCATAATTATATACATATTAAAAACAAATCTAATTTTTGATATTCTTTGAGGTAGTTAAGGGGGAGCATGGTTGGAGCTCTGTTATTTTTCAAAACGTAAAATTTTTGTACTAGAAAAAATCATAAATAAAAAAATATTCGCTATAAAAATCTTTAAAAAATGGAACCCAAACTATATGCTCCTAGCTATCTTTCTACCAAAAGGTTTTCAAAAAGACTAAATGGTGCTGAAAAAATGGTGGGGGGCATGAAAGTCACTCTATTATGGTTTTGATCAAAAACAGGAGCATTTTTTTTCTATTTTAGTTGTTTGACCCACTTTAACTTATTTGTTTTCAATAAAATTTAATATCCTAGAAACTAGACTCAAAATTCTACAATTCTTATTTCTACAATATCTTCCAATTTTGAGTGTAACTATTACAAAAAACTCATAAAAGTTGAAGTTTATTTTTTTAGAAAAATGCATCCACTTAAGACCCCCTTTTGGCCCCCCAACTTGGTGCACTTACCCAAACTTTCAATGTGATTTTTTTCTATTAGACTAATATGTAGAGTTTGACTTGAGGATATGGATATAAATTTGATGTCTCTTCTTGAGACTGATAAGAACTTGTATGGTTTTGACAGCTTGCAACACCTTTTCATAGTAGGACATTGAAAAACTTACTTTTAATACTTTTATGGTTCATGTTCAAAGATAATGATAGAGACATACTTGAATTTGTGTATCATGAACCACTCCCCTTTAGGAGATACTCTATTTTTTTACACAAGGACATCACTATAAACAATAATTAATTCAAGTTCAGTTTGTTGTTGACATCTTGACAGAACTTAAATGATAAGAATGTTTATTTCACAAAGGACATGGACAAATATACTCTTGAATCCATATGACACTTATGAAATCTTTCAACCAAGGCACATTTTCTTACAAACTTAATTAGATATTTTCTAGAATGTGATCACTCATCATAACACAGTTAATGTTCTAATTGAGATCATCTTTGTACCATGGACAATGGAACAACATGTATTTACGTTCTCTTAAAGACATCTTACAAAATAATACAATCTAAAAGGTATGACTCAGCCATGATTCAATCTTGATAGCATAGAGGAAGACAACACAGACCTTGAGACCTCTTGACCACACTCTCATGACATGAATAATCAATAATAACGTTTAATAACTTCAATGAGAACTAGAACTTCAACATAAGGCTAAAAACTCTTCTTTAACATACCTTTACAATATAATGAAGACTTGCATTAGTAACTACTGATGATAAATTTCTTTCAAGCCCATACCTTGGAATGTTCACTCAACATCATCATTGAGAAGACCTTTTTTTTTAGTTTGGTAGATTCATGGGGAGAAGACCTTGCTTCCTTCATTTGGTACATGTCTTCTAGAATCCTAGAGAAGGCACGCCACCTTATAATATCACCTCAAAACATGATATGGTCATCAAAGCAATATGATGACTCAATTCTTTCCCTTTTTGTCCTTGAGATCTTACCAATCTTCTTGGGTACACTCCTTGGTGTGAAAACCTCATCACATAATCCTTGACTTTTTGATTGGATTCTTGACAAACATTAATGATACATCTCATATACCCACTCTATTAAAACTTGACGTATAAGTTCTTCATCACTTGTGCTAGAATTGTATTCCTTCTTGTTGGATTTATCATCTACTCGTGATGTATTGTTTGTACTAGAATCTCCAAAGATAATATTTGATTGATGTGTCTCTTCATCATCTGCCCATGTTATTTTCATCTCATTCTTTTCTTCTTCAACTCTTGAGTTTTCTTACTTGACCTTGTATATCCATTTTAATTCCTTCTTTTCAGAGGTTTTTGTAGGCATAGCTGAATTTTTCTCAATTTTAGGATTGGTCTTCATGTTGGAAGATTTTTAAAATTTTCCTTTGAAAGTATAATGCCTACCATTGTGATTATATTTTTCATTGAAAATTGATGTTTTGCAAAATGCCTAAAATCAAGATAAATATAACAAATGAAATTACTCTTACCTCGTACTTGGTGTGAAATGTCATTCCAACTATGAGTAGTAGCATTGAGCTCATGAAATCTCCTAGCATAGAGTCCAAACTTGTTGAAATGGTAGCATACTACCATATTCATGTCTGTTGAATCTACTTCTTTTTAAAATTGAATTTGATATTTCTTCCAAGCAGTGTTTGTAAATATGACCCTTTTCTTCGCAGTTGGAATAGACCATACTATTTTATTTCTCGCTTTTGTTGTCTCTCTATGGGTGGTCATCTATGACTTGTTTCCTACATTATTTATCTATGTGTCCATAGTTATGACAAGAAAAGCACTAGCCATTGAAATTCCTTACATACCTAGATGTATTTGGTTGCCTAAGTAACTTGCACCTTCTTATAAACATCTTCTTAATCATCTTCATGTTTGTTTGCATGCTTAGACCAGCCTTATCATCCTCTTTATTTTCAACAAGTTCTTCTTTGAATCCTAGACGTATTTTATCACTTGGTGTTCTTTTATTTTACAAAATTCCATCAAGATATTTAGAAATCTTTTCACATTTTCTATACATTTTAAAAGTTTCATTTTCCTCTTTTAGTTCAAAATTAAAGATCCTCAATTATTCATCATGTTTCAGGTAGGAATATCCTTGTATTTTAGATATTTTGACAAATTCTCAACAAATGATTCATCTCCTTGAGTGCTTAGCCATGGTAAGATTCCATGAGCTTCTTTTTCTTCTTCATTCTATCAATCAAATGCTAAAAAATCTCATACTTCCACTTTAGGATTAATTCTACTAATATACCTAGGTTCAAACCCTAAGGATCTCCTCTATGTTATTATACTTGATTCAAGAGGACCAAGCTTAGACACAAATTGTTGGAAATTAGGAAAATGAGAGGGAGGTGAATCATTTTCTATTCAAACTTTAACAATCAATTCACTTTACTTAATTTTTGATAGTTAACCCAAACTAACATTCAAAAGCAATCAATATGAGAGTAAACATAGGGAGATGAGATATGATGTGGGAAACCCTTCAATGGAGAAAAACCCAATGAAACCAAGATTTACTTCAGGATAAGAATGTCTTGTAAATGTTACATTGATTTCATTTTGAGAATCTACTTAACTTAGAGCTGTAACTCCAAGAGTTTAGTCAATCAACTACTTGATATTTAACAAGCTTCAACTCCAAAATTTATTCTAGCACCTACTGACATTTTGTAAGATTCAACTTACAATGAATCTTCAACTCCCCATTTTCTAAGATACTTCTTATACTTTTACAGGATTTTGATCACTATGATTTTGTTTTCTTTAACAACTAATAGTGACCACTTGATCGGCTCATACTTATTCTCTATTCGTCCTCATTCTCTTCTATATTTCTATGCTATAAGGTTGCTTTCATACTCTTATTCTCTTCATGATATTTTCTTGAGTCAGCCTCTAAAACACTCACTCTTTTATATGTACTTGCTGCTACAACTAATTCAGTCAAGAAGACATAAGCTCCCTCATATTCATGGTGATCAACCCTTCATTCTTATGGTTTCTTTCTCTTCAATCATACTAGAACTCAATTATGATTACAAGATCACTCTTCATCAATTCAATACCCTCTCCTTCCTCATTCACATATGAACTGATGTTAGGTCTTCAAAGATGGTGTTACACTCTAAATCATGCTCTCTTTATCTATGAAGATGATATTCTTTGACTACTATTAATCTCTAAGCTGATTTCATTTCACATACTTTACCCC
The DNA here is from genome assembly GCA_019776745.2 of Taxus chinensis. NCBI lineage: Eukaryota > Viridiplantae > Streptophyta > Pinopsida > Cupressales > Taxaceae > Taxus > Taxus chinensis. Next base: position 557,674,209 of record CM034155.1, on the reverse strand, counting down.
AAAAACACCTATCTCTGCCTTATACCCATCTACTTTAAACATGCACACACCAAGATCTCCCAAGCATCAACAAAATTTATCTTGAACAAAAAATGAGATATTTGTAAAAAAATCAACCTTCTTACCTAACCTTTACACTTAAAATTGAAAGAATTTTCATATAACTCACTTGAAAAATTGTATAAGGTGAGATGAAGAGATTTCAATTGTAACTGCCTTAACAAGTCATAATTATGTATGTCATAGATCTATCCTATTCTATGAATTTATAGGTATAATCATGATTCCTTGAAGACCAAAGATGAGACATGTATTTTTTTCAACCTATGCACAAAACTTTCGTTAACTAACAACCCTCTAAACTGAATACTATTCCCTAATTTGTAACATTTTTTAGTCCTAGTCTTATTCCTTCAACTATTAGGTTTTGTATTATAGATAAAATATAACTCCTCAATCAAAAGGAACATTATTTTTTTTAATTATAAAAGGTCCTTATACCCCCTTAAAATATTTAAACCTTTGCCATTTGAGTTTCAATATTCATGTGAGCACATATAAGTGCCTTGGGAGAAAGAGGCTAGTCATCTAAGTTTTTGGAGCAAGAAGGATAAGATTTTTAGCAACACATCAAGATTGAAATTCATGAGAATTAGGTATACAAGTGACCTAAATTAATGATGATAACTTAAGCCCTTTCTTAATCAAGGAAGACGCATGTTTCTCACTTTTCTCATGTGTTATCTACTTGAGGTCCTAGAGAAGATGAAACTAAGTCTTTCATGACTTGGCATACTACATAGAGAATATTTTCAACAATTTCCACTTATTAGCAGAATGTTCAATGAGATTTTATACCATCTTCACTTGTCAACTAGACAAGGCAATGTAAATCTTCATCATGATCCATTGCACTAAAACAATACCCAAATAGAGTTAACATGTACACAGATAAACATTCAAGTTTGAGAAAGATCAAACCATATGCCTACAATATATGACCCCAATGAAACCTTTAAAGGATGTTCAATATGCTATTAAACTTATTTGGCATGTAGAAAACTTGACTCCATATATAACAAAAAATATTTGCATGATTTTCAAGATAGTCTCAATTAGGGTAGGGTTTCATGATCTAAAACCTAGTCATTTATTTGAAGACTTTCCAGACTCCATACCTCAACTTTAAGGAAACCCAAGTGTATGAAAAATGCATTCAATAGGTTCCTTTAACCATCTCAAACCATATTTTGTATTGAATGATACGAAATAACTTCATGATTTGAGTTCACATGCCCTTTTCATCTTGGCAGTAACAAATTTTAGAATTGGTCCTAAAGGTAAGATGTTTTTCTTGAGAGAAACTTTGTCCTTATAGTATATAACATATTATTGAGAACATCCTTTCCTTAAGAAACGTTCTCTTTACAATGTACTCACCAATTCAATGTATAATTCATGGGAAACAAGCATTTAGAGGATTGTGAAAATGGTTTTTTAGAAATCAAGGAACAACCTTTAATTTTAGACTTCTTATCATCATACCTTTACTTACCTGACAAACAGCTATATGATTTCTTCAAGGGATAAAATATAAACCATCAATAATAACTTGAATGAATATTTTTTGAAGTGAAATTCACAAGCACAACTCAGAATTTAGACTTCTTGACAACCCTATACATGAAGCAAGAACCACATATCACTTTATCAAATCAAAGGTAAGCTCCAAAAAGTCATTTTGAACCTATAGATGGTGTTCACTGTGATTCTAAACACCTAAAATTGCATGTGCTACATTGTCGGAAGATGGATACAAAAGTCCCCAATGATGATTCAAGTCCTTTCAAGAACATTTTCAAGCTCCAAAGCTCATCCGCAGTGTATATTTGTTGCCTAGATGTCTTTACTTATCCTTCCCATGCTTTTTCCAACTTCCTACCTCTTTATGCACATGTGTTAGCCTTTAGTCTTAGGACCACCACCCTGCCAAGGCGGCGGTTCTAAAACTTCCACCCAAAGTAGGACGATGGTCCTGAAACTGCTGCCCTGTAGAGGGCGGCGGTCCTACCCACATTTTCTAGACTCCCTCACGCATATTATAACATGCAAAAATTCACTTAATATAACTATTAGAATGCATCTGTGAGCCAAATTGTCTAAAATATATTTGATTTATTTGATCTCCTTCATCCTCCTATTTTTAAATAGATTTAATTAGTTGGAACTGCTTCTTCTTTCCTTGAGCATGAAGGTACCTCTCATCCTCCATTCCTATATATTCCATGCTTGTATTCAAGAAAAAAAGGCCTGAGAATTTTTATGTATCTTGCATTGTATTGCTGCCACAATCTTGCTAAGAATTGCATAGCCAAGCTATGATCTCTTGTGCTATCTCTCTTCTACTTGCATTGCATCCGGACTGGCATCAAGTTGTCATTGCTCAAGCACCATCCTCCTGCTATTATTCTTGCATTCCCAATCCCTTGGACTTACATGAACACTCGGAGAAAGAAAGGAACATACTGAGGGGACAAATACAGATATAACAAGATTTTCCAAAGCTCTTGCTTGTCTAGGTTGGAATTTTGTGTTTTTTTGCTTTATTTTTTAAATTGTCAATTTCAAATCACTAGTTTCAATTATATATCAAATAAATTAGAAAATTGTTCATTTCAATAAATTATACAATCACAAGTAGATCAAATCATTAGTAAGTTTGCCTCTTTAACACTACTAGGGAAGTTGTGGGGAACAATAGCCCATTTCAAGGTCATGATTTGTTCTTCACCTCTAAGTTAGGGTTTAAAGGGTTTTCATCAGATTAGGTTATTTTTTTTAGATTAGATCCACACATTCGCACAAGTAACTAGCTACATCTGGATGATTACTTTTCTTTAGTTTATTTATTAGATTAGAACACATTGCTTAAAAATTAGAAAAGAACAAAAATATTTCCTTTGGTAGATTAGCTAGTTTTTATTTCTTTGATCTGATATATTGTGAAAAATATAGAAACATAGATTATATGTCCTTCAGTAATTTTTTTGCTTACAAAAAAGCATTTTATTTCATTTTGTATGACCATCAACGGTCCACAACAGGAAAAGACATATAGTTGTGATCCCTTGGTATCACAACCCAACGGGCCATAATTGATAACTGACATTGACACCAACTTATGTTTGACAGTCTTACGCACACCTATAACTTTTGATGAGAAAATAGAGCAACTTAATATGCTAAATATCGATTATAATCAAGCTTATGACTATTGGACTACCCTAAGCTTATGACTTTTGATGAGAAAATCCTTATCCCTTGGTCATATGAGGGAGGGCTTAAAGCTTGTGATTCCCACTAGTAGGTGCTTAACTTCAGCCCCCTTTAATTTTATTTGTGTGGTGAAGGCAACAAGAATTTATTTAGTTTTAGTGGCACCTACTGCGTAAAATATTTAAAAGCTTTTATCTTTTGATCGGTAACTTGGTTTTGAGTGTTGTTTTTTGCAAAAGTTCTTTTATTTTCATGCTCTTTCCATTGAATTTATTTATTTTGAGACTTGCACTATAAATATAAAGTTCCAAACATGGAGGAGTGTTAAGTAATCAATTGTGGACACAATTTTGGCTGAGCCTGACATCCTAAACTTTTGGGTGTTACAGTTTGTACCTATCATGGATTCTGAGAATGATATGCTTTTCTCTTAAGTGTGTGGACTTCAAGAGGACATTGTAAAATTTGTGGAATAAAATATATCGCTAAAGAAGAGAAATTATCTTCTACAATCACTCATTCACGATAAGGATACAATAATACACTCCCTACAGAACAAACTTGCTAGCTTACAGCATCACCATAATATTGTGGACAACCATATCTTTGCTTCTAGTCCACTTGCAACTATTGATCCTACACCCACTAACATTGATCTATCAGTCTTTGAGCCTAAACCTACTTTTAATGCTTCTAAACCTATGAAGCTTGTTACTACAGGCTATTCCACATTTGTGCATTTTACAGTACCACATGTTGTGTATCCTACTTCTACTCAGCTGCATGTCTTTTTTAAGAAGCATACCACTCCATTCAATTCTCGCATTCTCCATTCTATGCTAGACGAGTCATTGGCAGACATTCACAGGGTATTGTTTCCTCTATTCCACATGTTACTTGGAATTCTCGTCATGAAATTGGTTTTCAGTAGATACTTCATTGGGATCACACATTGACAGAGAACCTTTTTTTGTTTTCTCAACTCTTTCTTAGGATCCTAATGCAACACATGAGTTCTACATCTTCAATCAAACTTGAGAAACCTAAGATTATAGTTGTCAGACATGATCAACCTAATACACATTTTTATGTTCTTTTGCATGCACCCATTGTGCATTTTATACAAGTCATATGCATGCATCTTCTTCATCCATCAGTGTTGATTTGGGGTGGATATCTGATCACTCGTGGCGACGACATAGGAATTCATTGAGAGAAATCTATAGGCATGGCTCCTCCACCATTCGACCTCTTGCTCCACTTTCTATACCTTATGCATTGTGATGCTTCTTGTTTTGAGCATTTTTCTCTAACAGGTGTAGTGTATCTCTCTTGTTTGTTGAGAGATTTTGTATCTGTATTTTCAACACTTTTGGCATGTTGACAGTATCTCTTATGGGGGATCTATTCTGGTGAAGTCCAGTGTTATTTTGTTCAGTGTTCGAGCAGTTGATTTTGGGTAACTCATACAGATTTGTAGCATCACTCCACCCATTCAGCAGTATGGGAGGGTTTGATGTTGATCTTGCTTATTTGGGTTTTTGGTCCTTGCCTTGTTACCTTGGCTTTTCTTAGATCGTGACATTCTAGATTTTGTGTCCTTACCTTGTTTCTTTGGTTATTTTTCTTGGATCATGGCACACCTATTTGCAGCACTTGATCAAATTATGTTTGGTGTTTTTTTTACACTTTTGACATCACTCTATTGACAGTATCCTTGTATGGAGCTATTCTAGTGGAGCCCAGTGTCAGTTATTTTTGAGTTTTGTGATCGAGCAGTGGATTTAGACCACAGTGCACACTAAACTTCTTTAGCATTATACAATTTTTTTTTAGTTGAGCTTCTTGGAATGCCTTGAAGCAGGATTTTACTCTCTTTACTTTGTTGTTACTGGTTTTGGGTACCTTGCAGTGTTCCTTTTTTTCCCAGTTATTGTACATGAGTACCTCATCAGGCCTAGTTTCTGGGACTCATACTGTGGACAAGCCACTTCTTTTTTGGCCCCTAGCTTCACTTGAGGGGGGGTGTTAAAGTATGTATTTACCTTAGCTCATGTTCACCTAGGTACTTTATTTACCTTTATTGTATTTATCCTCACCCACTTATGTGTGTGAATATTTATTTTATCTTATTTAGATATTAGGAGATATTATCTAGTTGTTAGGTATAGATCTTTCCTTGATCTATAGAATTGACTCGATCCTTGATGTCTAGTTCTCTCCTAAATCTATGGTCTTGACTAGTTCTTTGATGACTAGTTATTTCCTTGATTTATGGCTTGATCTACGACCTTGACTGGTTCTTAGATTTTTATTCCTTGCGTATTTAAGTAAGACCCATTCTCAAAGTAGTTCATTGAGTTCCATAATAATATATGATATTGTTGCTCATTTATTTGCAAAGGTTTTATGTAAAGCTATTCTGGTGAATTGAATTCATCTTATTGATCGTGGTGTTTGATTAACATCTGTGTTCTTAGCTTGGTACGATCTAGTTATCATTCCTTTCAGAGTAAACAACACTTCCAGAACATAAAATGAGATTTCTATAGGTTGCAAGGATAAGATGATGTTTTACTCCAAAACAATAATGCTACCAAGGAGGGGTGGCAACATAGTGAAAAATTCATAGCAGGATACCATACTCCTTAATAACCTCTGAGGGTTCAACAAAAATCACCTAACCTAAGCACCACCCCATCAATGGGTGTTGTCATCTTAAATTTGGTAGAAAAAGTTAAGGAGCTAGAGCTTGCCCAAAATAATTAGAATTTATATGCAGGGAAAGCACGAACTTCTCCCTACCCACAGAATTATGGACAAATACCTACTACACATAATCCTCCAATTTATATAAGTACTCAAAACCCTATAGAACTACTTACGGGAACGAGAACCTTTGGTATGCCCCCTCAAGCCACATATGGATATCTGCAATAGGAACCATCTGGAAGTGCATTCTCAAATTCCATACACACCAAAAATACAAATTGTTCCTTGGTTTCATGCCTTCGATTCCATATCAATGTAATCAACCCCCTATGTATACATGTATTCTAAATATCTGCAGGGGGACATGTATACCTACCCTGGTCTGTATGGACAATCGCAAGGGATGCAATATGCCCCAACAAATGTCTATGTTTTCCCATTTCAACAACCGATGCAACCTCTACCTCCCCAACAAGGATCTTCACTGGTGGAAACATACGTAATGGTGATGTATTATGAATATCTCAAGGATCCTGTCATCACCAATCTGACACTATGATAATTCTCCATCGGTAACTCCTCGTGCTATGATTATTTACTAATGCACAACTTTTAGTTTGATGGATGTAATATGGAAACACAACAACAAACATACCACAAGAATACCATAGACTATGATAAGAAGGAATGATGATAAATCTGAAATATAAGTGTAAATTATAATATCAACATGAAATTGTTACAATCTCACCCATGAGGTACTTCAAGTTTTACTGACTTCACTTGCCTTCCAACAATAACTATGGGAGAAACTTCGTAATTTCACCTCTTAATGGCTTCTTTAACACACCTTCAAAATGATGGCTTCCTTTGAACACCTACTCATACAATATTCTCACTACTTCCTTCTATGCTAAATGAGGGAAGGTGACCTCTTTATTTATAGGAATTCAAGCTTATCCACCCTATCTCTAAGATAGGATAGGAAATCTCTACCGGCCAATCATATTTCATGCCTAAACTCTTGCCTTTACATGTAGACTTATCTTCTCAGATAAGATAAACCTTATCATCTCACATGGGTTCCACCTTTTTAGTCTTTTCCACAAATAAAATACACAAAATATTTATGACATCACTCTTTGTCCCTATTACAAATATATTATTTATAATTCCTAATCATGTAGACCCTACTTCTCTACTTACCCCAACTTTGACATTTTAACATTACCGGACCACTTACGACAAATATTTACTTTTTACCACAACATTCTTATTGTACTTTGACTGTTACCGTACTCTACTTTATTGGCAGCACTGTACCGATGGCACCATTATCTTCTATCAGACGCCACTACTAATCATACTTAACAACATCCTATTCCTAATACATACATAATAAAATATAAATTATGGAGGAAAATTTTAATGTAACATTTTCCCCCTTCCTAGCTTCTACTCCATCCTCGAAGTAGACTCTTATGGACATTCTGAAGCTAGTGCCTGGAAAATCTTTAACTTGTCATGGTTGACCCATTTCGTAATGGGAGTGCCATCCAATTCCTCCAGTCGATATGTACCATTTTCATGCACAACTACTATTTTGTAGGGCCCCATCCGTTTGGGAAGAAATTTTCTCTGCCTTTTTTTTTTGTATCTGGAATCATATACTAGAACCAAGTCATTCACATGAAATGGAGACCAACGGATATTTTGATCAAAGTATTCTTTCTGCTTCTTTTTCTTCTTATAGCTCTTATCCTTCGCTATTTCCCTCATTTCCTCTAGCAAATGAAGATGCACCAATCTTTCTTTTACTGAATCACTTTCATCCATCCTTTCCTTTTTTATAACTCTCATAGTGGTAATATCAAACTCAATAGGAAGAACTGGATCAATGCCATAAGCCAACTGAAATGGGGATTATCATGTTGCTGACTTTAATGTTTCCCTATATGCCCACAATACTACATGAATCCTTTTATCCCACTTATGTACCTGCAAGGCTGCATCTTTTGTTATAATTTGACACAACACAAAATTTGTTCATTCCACCTGTTTATTTGTGCTTGGCTTGTATGTTATTACCTTCATGTGCTTAATAGAAAACTTGTTGACTAGGGCTTCTACCTCCTCATTAATGAAGTTGCTTCCTTGATCTGTTACAATTTCTAATAAGAAACCAAATCTGGTGACAATGCATTCATATATGAAACTTGCCACTTCATCCATGAAAGATGTTTTCAATGGCCTAGCTTCAACCCACTTGGTTAAATAATTTGTGGCAACTACAATATACTTATTTTGGCATGGGGTAGTTGGAAGTGGACCTACAATATCTATTCCCCACTTTTCAAAGGGACCAAGTGGAAGAATAGGGCATAATGAAGCTGATGAAGTCTTACGGTTACCATGTGTTTGACAAATATCACATGTCTTACAATAATTATAACAATCTCTAAAAAGAGTGGGCCAGTGATAACCTGCATCCAAGATTCTTCTTGCTGTAAGTTGTCTAGAAAATTGTCCTCCACATGTACCATTATGGAATTCTTCTATCAGCTTCTTCCCTTGATCATGTCTAACTTCTGTCTTGTACTGTACATTAGGTCCTATTCAAAATAATAATCCATGCAAAATAGAATATGGACGAATAGCTTGAGTAATATTTCTCTTAGTATTTGCATTGGCACCATCAGGAAACTTGAATTCATTCAAATAATTCCAAATATCTATGTATTCATTAGGGATTGTGTCAAGGGATAACAATGCTGCATCTGGGAAATCATCATCATCACAAGATGATCCTAAACCATCATAGGCTCTAGAGAGTGTATTTGCATTGACATGCTTCTTTCCTAGCCTATCTATAATATAAAATTTAAATTCTTGTAGAAAAATTATCCATCTTGCTATCCTCCCTGATGGGTTAGGCTTATTTACAATATATTTTAGAGCCTGATGATCTGTTACAACTATAAATTTCTACCCTAGCAAGTAATTTCTAAACTTCTTTATAGCAAAAATGATAGCTAGAGCCTCTTTTTCAGTTACAGTATAATTTACCTTAGCACTACTCATTTCTCTACTCCCAAAGTAAACCAGATAATCATTCCCATTTTCATATTTTTGGCTCAAAGTACTTCCTAGTGCTACATCTGAGGCATCAGTATACACAATGAATGGCTTGCTCCAATTTAGATTCTTTAAAATAGGTGAAGACACCAAACCTTCCTTCAGTTGTTCAAAAGCTTTATGCACCTTATTTCTTGGTTCATAAGTAACATCCTTCTTCAAGAACTGGGTTAGTGGTTGTGAAATCTTTCAGAAATTCTTGATGAACCTTCTATAGTAACCCACATGGCCTAAAAATGATCTAAAATTACTTCTATTAATAGGAAATGGTAACTCTTTGATTTTTGAAACTTTATCAGGATCAGTACCAATACCATCTCTGGATACAACATGCCCTAACAAAATGCCTTTAGAACATCCAAAGACACACTTTTTAGGGTTTAGTGAGGCTTGTGCTTCATCTAACCTTTGAAATGTTGTCTCCATCTAGTGTAGGTGGTCCATCTTGCTCCCATAGATGCAAAAATTATCTAGAAATACTCTGATGAAATTTCTAATGTAGGATTCAAACACCCTATTCATCAAGCACTGGAACGTTGCCGGAGCATTAAACAACCCAAAAGGTATGACTCTATAAGAAAACATTCCCCATGGAGTGGTGAACGTGGTGTTCAGCTGATTTTTCTCTGCTATATGAACTTGGTTGTATCCACTATATCCATCAGCAAAACTATAACACTCCTAGCTAGCTACTTCGTCCAAGATCTAATCTGAGAATGCAAGAGGGTAATGATCCTTCTTTGTTTCCTTGTTGAGCTTCCTATAATCAACACAAATGCATAGTTTCTCATTTTTTTTATTGAGATCACAATGGGAGAAACCCATTATGAATTCTCCACAGCAAATATGAATCCTGCATCAAGAAACTTATCTATTTCTTCTTTTATAGTCATGGAGAAATTAGGATTCATTCTATATGGAATTTGTTTTATGGGCTTGGCATCATCTACCAACTCAATTGAATGTTCTACCAAACTTACTTGATGAAGTTCCTTGTAATAAAAAGTGAATAGGTGTATGTACCTTCGAAAGAGCTGGAGGTAGGATTCCTTCTCACTTTCCATCATAGCATCACCAATCTTTATTTATTGGAGATGATCAAAAATTTCTTCTTCAGATAATCTTATGGGTTCATGAGTTAGTGTGACTAGAAGGATATCCATGACTGAAACATCAACCTCACTTTCTTCATCTTCTGTGTCCACTTCACTAGTACTAGAGTAATCAGAGGAAGTCTAATCATTAGTTTCATCACTTGAATCCATAGGTTTTGCCTTATGATGCTGAGGGATCATGTTTATCTTCACCCTCTCTCTGCCACGTCCAAGTGTCATGAAGCCTTCATTCCAGTAGTTTCTTGCATGAACTCTCCTTATCCATGGCCTTCCCAACAACATTGGGTACGCAACAGTACCATTTTTCATCACCTAAAAGTCTACCACACATACAACACCCATAACAGATTTTGCCACATTTGAAACAACACCTTTTGGTTAAGTTTTTCCCTTATTTAATGACCTTAACATAAGTGTTGAGGGGCGATCAATTTTTAAACCCAACATATTCATTACAGACTCGGTCATTACATTAACTACAATATCTTCATCAACTAAGACATCATGAATTGAAATACCATTACATAATACCTCAGCTTTTGGAGCATAGGGATCCACCTCTACCTCCAAAATAGGGACCTCAACCTCCTCACTTCGTTTAGCATTGAGTCCACTTTGTAACTCCCGCCTCTTCTCAAAAGATATAGCCAAGAGTTGACCATATGTAATATTTGCAGGTCTTTTGGATAGATCTTCTAAGATGGAGTATGGTCCTTGTCCCTGTGAAATCAGAAAATCCTACACACCCAACTTTCTTCTCCTATGTTTCTTACTAGTTTCTCCTTTCATCTTCTTAGGATCATTTCCATCTTGGTTATCTTTTTCTTTCTTTCTTTTTGTTACAAACACATCTACTTCATTATTTATGCTCTTATCTACTACATCAAAAGAATTCATAGGTGCTTTTCCTTTATCATTATCTCTTGTACCAGATGTAGAATCTCTATCTAGACAATTATACTTATAATGACCCTTTTTATAACAACCATAACATAAAACTTCAGAAATATTTCTTTTTGGACCTCTATCTCCTCCCTGAGAACTAAATTCCTTTCCTTGAAGAAGATTAATAGTTAACTAACCCATCTTCTTGAGCAGATCTTCATACTCAGTAGATGTACTAGGATAAAGATTTGTGCTCACCGAGAGTAGTTGTGGATTCTGGACCAAAGGTGCTGGTGTAGGCTCTACTTTAGCAACAATTTCTTTGGGCTACTCTTCCATGCTTTCTTCTTTCCTTCTTGCAATCTTCTTTGATTGTTTAATGGTAGCTGGGTGGTCATACTTCACTCATTATCTAATCTCTGGCTTCATCCCAAGAATGAATTGCTTACAGAGGAGATTATCCACGCCATTCATCAACCCATCCGCTAATCCTTCCTTCCAGATCTGGGCATCGAGTTTGCTCCTTAGCTCTAGAACACAAGCATGATAATCTCTTATCTTCTCCTTCTCTCCTTGGGCTAGCTTTGTGATCTCGATCATGAGATATTCATATTTCTGTTGTTCACCAAATTCTTCAAGAAAACTTTCAATTAATAAATCCCATGAGTTTTTCACATTATCACCTAGTGAACTTCAAACCACCTAAGGGCTGAACCATCCAAAAAGGTAGGAAATAATTCAGTCCATTGTTCCCTTCTTATGAGGCCATTACAAATGCAAGATCGTTTAAACTCTTGAATGAAAGAGGAAGCATCTTCATTAGACTGGGCTGAAAAAACATGAATATTCCCCATTTTTAAATGTAACCACAGTGAAATACCAACTCACGAGTACAATCAGTAAGACTTATGTGCACAAATAATTGGACTCACTACAATAAGAAAGTGACTTTACACCTTTCTACAATAAAATAGGAATGACCATGGTAATCTTGACTTACTACGGTAAAAACTGAATTTACTGTGGTAAACACTATTTACGGTAAAAATGAAGTTACTGGAGTAAACACTATTCACGGTAAAAAAAATGAAGTTACTATGGTAAATACTATTCACAGTAAAAATTAAAGTTACTGTGGTAAATATTATGCATGGTAAAAAGTCACTTTACCATGGTACATACTAAACACAATAAAAACAAGGTTACCCTCCAAATGATTTATGACTAAGTGGGAATATCTGTCCAGAAAAACCACCAACAAGGAATGGTCCCGGTAATGGAACCAAAATGTCATTACCAATCCGGCACTATGATAATTCTCCATCGGAAACTCCTCATGCTATGATTATTTACTAATGCACATTTTTTAGTTTGGTGGATGTAATTTGGAAACACAATAACAAACATAACACAAGAATACCATAGACTATGATAAGAAGGAATGATGATAAATCTGAAATATAAGTGTAAATTATAATATCATCATGACATTGTTACAATCTCACCCATGAGGTACTTCAAGTGTTACTGACTTCACTTGCCTTCCAACAATAACTATGGGATAAACTTCACAATTTCACCTCTTAATGGCTTCATTAACACGCCTTCAAAATGATGGCTTCTTTTACACACTTACTCATACAATATTTCTCACTACTTCCTTCTATGCTAAATGAGGGAAGGTGACCTCTTTATTTATAGGAATTCATGCTTATCCACCCTATCTCTAAGATAGGATAGGAAATCTCTTCCGGCCAATCATATTCCATGCCTAAACTCTTGCCTTTACATGTAGGCTTATCTTCTAAGATAAGATAAACCTTATCATCTCACATGGGTTCCACCTTTTTAGTCTTTTCCACAAATAAAATACACAAAATATTTATGACATCACTCTTTGTCCTTATTACAAATATAATATTTCTAATTCCTAATCATGTAGACCCTACTTCTCTACTTACCCCAACTTTGACATTTTAATATTACCAGACCACTTACGACAAATATTTACTTTTTACCAGAACATTCCTATTGTACTTTGAATACTACCCTACTCTACTTTATTGGCGGCACCGTACTGACGGAACCGTTATCTTCTATCAGACACCACTACTAATCATACTTAACAACATCCTATTCCTAATACATACATAATAAAATAGAAATTACAGAGGAAAATTTTAATGTCAACATGCCCCTAGAATTCTTCATTCAAATAGTCATGCTCCTGATACCCTTGCCTGATCTTCTGAAAATCAAAGGGGAGGGTGATTCTAATGCCTGTATCAAGGCTTACATAATGGCCATTTGAGAGGTGCTCCCATGGGATGTAGTTGTTGCAAAAATTTTCCCTAAGATACTCGAAGGTATTGCTCTCAACTTGTACTATAGGATACCAAAGGCTTGAATACACTCGTTTAAGCAACTCAAATAAAAATTTATTAAAGCTTTTGATATGAACAAGATTTTGAGAACAAGAATCAAGGAATTCCTTCATATCAAGCAAGAGTACAATGAGTTTGCAGCCCACTTTATTCAACAGTGGCAAAAAGTTCTCTACTCCTCTGCAAGTGCTCCAAATATGGATCAAATGAAACTTTGTGATTTGTTCCTCCACTCTCTCAATAGGGAGACAAAGGAACAAGTTCAAAAGTTCCCGCTAAGAAGGTATGAAGAGGTGCTAGAGGGTGCTCTTCGAATTGACCAAGCAACCATTAACATTGGTCATAATACATATGGAGCTAATGGAAGATTAGTCATCCCTAATCAAAATAACCCTAGTTAGTCCAAAAACACGAATAACAACCATGGACCAAAAATCATTAATAATCATGGAGTCACGATGGATGGAATGATAGACCAACCTAAGAATCCTAATTTTTTTAATGCTCACAATACTACCGCTTCAAACAACCATAACAATAATGACAACAATCAAAGAAACAATAGCTTCTTGCCCTCAGTAAATGTTGTAGATTTTAACTGTCAACAACAACAACAAAAACCTCGATAAGAAATACAAACATAGACCCAAGGCCCTAATCAATTCCCAAATGGGTATCCAAACCAATTTCAAAACCAAGGGAAAGGTTTCCAGAATTTTAACAATAACAATCAACATCTAAACAATAACCATAATTTCAGGCCACAACAAGCTATAAACAAAAGGCCTTGAGATTACAATCTTGATTTATACTACGGTTTGCATAGGGTTTGCAGACATGATGCAAGAACATGTCGTGATTGTAACAAATTTTTACAGCATTTTCCGGAGGATCAAAGACAGTTATTTGTTGACATGTTATTGGCAAACCCAACATCTCCCACTCAAAACACCTACATGGCACCGATATTTCCATAGAACAAACCACTAGGAATCTTTAACGATCCTCTCCCCACGCATCCAAAAGATGGTATATTATATTCCAATGGTTCAAACAAAGGTATTGTAATAGGGACCCTTGATTGAAAAACCTCAACTTTGTCAAACCCACAAGTGGCACCTCTTTTGGATGATCGTCAGCAAATGAAAATTGTGGGGTTGGTAGAGTTGGATACTAAACGAAAAATTAACACTACCACTAGAACTAGGGATTATTCTTCATAGCCTATCTCAATCTACCTGACTACATTAGATGACATTCATGATACGCTAAGAAAAGTAGTAGGAGCTTACGATTTGATCAGTGACTTAACTAAGACATTCTCAGACATTTCCCTTCTTGGATCTATTAAATAATTCCTCTACTCATAGGGCTTCCCTACTAGAAGCATTGGGTCTTGGTCATTTGGCTAATGTGACTCCTCTAGACTCTTCAAAATAAACCACGTGGACTTTGATGTCTATCCTCAAGGGCAACCTAAAAGAGATGTTGGATTTGTGTTCAATATTAGCATGATGCCCATAGATGCTAAAATAGATCGTTGAGGTGATCTAATGTTTTTTTTACAAGTCTAGATTTAAAACAACTATGTAAAGCGTACGATGATTGATGATGGGGAAATAGTCAACATAGTCCTCTTCTCTTTCCTTCAAAAAATAGGGTATCGAGAGACCAATTACTCTTTGACATGAAATACACTGAGAGGCTATGACAACCTCAAAGCAACGTCAATAAGAACTATAGTGTTATTGGTCACCCTTGGACCTAAGACGGTACTAATTTAGTTTTATGTTATAGATCAGGAAACCAATTATAATATGATACTTGGTCATCCATGGATTCATCGTATGAAGGTGATTCCCTCCACTCTATTTTAGGAAATTAGGTTCCTACATTTAGGGAAGGTTTTTGTGGCATAGGGTGATCCAAAACCCTTTGACATACACCTAGCTAACTTGAAAAAGAGGGCAGGGGTCCACTCTGAGTGTGAGATTCCTATAAATCATTTAAATAAACCTACAAGCTTGGTACCAGAAGAAAAGTCGGTTCCTACAACAGAATTAGAAGTCACAGGTTTGATCCAAGGTATTCTAGCAATCAAAGATGAAACTGTCATCATAGATACAATATTGTTAGGGACTACAAAAATTATTTTTGAGCTATTGAAAACAAATTTACCCATTCTCCTTCCTTTCAATTCTATGGGCATGGGACATACCCTAGGACTTGGTTCTCTTCCAGTAAATGAGGTTTGTATGGTTGAGGTAACTGAGGTGAAGGAGAAAGATTCAAAGGATGGTTTAATGTATATTTTTCCAAGTAACTATTGGAATCTCCATTTTGATGGAGCCAGGATGTCATTTTTACATTGGGGTAGGTGTGATTCTTACCTCTCCTAAGGGAAGGATTCTATCTTTTTCCTTAAAATTAAACTTCATGTTCCCAAATAATGGGGCTGAGTATGAAGCCCTTTCTACTTGGTCTCATCATAGCGAAAAGAATGAGATCTCTTAATATCATGGTTCTGAGTGATTCACAACAGGTTGCTAATCATGTATATGAAGTATATGAGACTAGAGCTGAGCAGTGGTAACTTTACAAAATAGCACTTCTGAATTTAACAAAGAGGTTTGACTTCATATCAATTGAGGCAATTCCATGAGACCAGAATCTCCTTGCAGAATCAATTACAATATCTGCTTCTCAATTTAATCCAAGTGATGAGTTGGAAGACTCAAACTTCACGGTCTTGGTTTGTGAAGAACCTTTGGTTCATAATACACTGGTAACTCCAATGTTGACACACGTGGAGAATGAGAGTGAGTCTGTCATTATAGATCCCATTGACATTGACAAAGTAACTCTAGAATATCTAAACGCTCTTGCAGAGCTACATCTTACACATCACGGGGTTGATATTTCTCTAATTCCACACTCTTCTTCCTATTTTGGAAATCCCATGATTGAATCCTCCCCTGGGAGGGAACTCAAAATTTATGAGGTAGGAGAAGAGGGGGATTTACAATTGTCTTCAGCACCACCTAAGTTTGAGGAAAGTAACACCTCATTAATTGAGGGAACAATTGATATAAATATTGAGACTGAGGAAGAACCAAATATTATGAAGGTAGGGTCCTCTTTCACTCTTAAGGAGGTTGAAGTACATACCCACATTCTAAAGGAGCATCAAAAAACATTCGTGTTTAATTACAAATAAATGAAGGAAATTACATCACATATTGCGGTGCAAAATCTCGTCACCAAACCAGATGCAAATACGATTAAGAAAAATTCAAGGCCCATGAATCCAATGGTGGCCCTCATGGTGAAGCAATAACTGATGAATATCCTTTGGGTAGGATTCATCAAGCCATTTGACTACTCTCAATGGGTATCTAACATAGTCCCTATTCTCAAGAAAAATGGGAAGATCCCCATCTGCATAGATTTTTGGGATATAAATAAGGCTTTCCCCAAAGATGATTTCCCATTACCATTCATCGATGTTATCATTGACATAACCACTAGTTTCGAGTTGTTGTCTCTTATGGATAGATTCTCTAGATATAATCAAATCAGAATATCTAAAGAGGATCAGACCAAAACTACGTTTATAACTCTTTGGGGAGCCTATTGTTATGTGGTCATGTCGTTCGGGCTTAATAACATTGGTGCTATGTACCAATGAGTGATGAATTATATATTCCATGATCTTATACATAATATTATAGAATCCTACATAGATGACTTGCTGGATAAGACTAGAAAGCATTGCGATCAACTAGAGGTGCTTCTTATCATCTATTCTCACTTAATCAAATACAACATCACATCAAAACTTGAAAAGTGTGTGTTTGGTGTAACAGAAGGTAAGCTCTTAGGGTACATCATATCTTCACAAGGAGTTGATGTAGACCTAGCTAGAATCCAATCTGTATTAGAAATGATTCCACCAACAGATGAGTCTAGCATCAAATATTTTCTTGGAAAACCCAGGGAAATCCGAAGAGTTATCCCTGACTTGACCTTTGTTGTTCACCCAATCAACAATTTTTTGAAAAATGATTATAGCATTGATTGGATAGAAGAATGCAAAAAGGAGTTCGAGTCAGTTAAACAATTCTTATTGTCCCCTCCCATGCTAATGCCACTTAGATCAGGTTTCCCTTTGATTTTGTATTCACAAGCTACGAATGTTTTGTTAGCTTGAATGTTTGCTCAAGAGGATGATGATAAACAAGAGCATGCATTCTATTTTATTAGTCATACGTTGCTTGATTATGAGACACATTACACCCAAGTAGAGAAAGAATGCCTTGCCATAGTATTTGTGATAAAGAGCTTAAGACATTATATGTTTAATCAAGAAATGAGGGTTATTGTTAAGTCAGATCACTTGCAGACATTCCTCACACAAGGATCCTTATCTAAGAAGTTCGGGCACTTCATAACTTTGATGGGATAATTTGAGCTAACGTTTGTTAATCATAAATATGTTAAAGGAAAAATCATTGCGGATTGGTTAGTTGATAATCCGTTAGATGGAGGCGATCTGGTAGACCTAGACTTCCCCGATGAGTGTGTGTACTTCGTTGAGACTACATCCCCTATTTTTGCATGTCCATGGTATACTGACATCATTAATTTTATAGTGGATCATACATATCCAAAAGGGGAAACATCTCAACAAAGAAGGTGGTTACATGTCATTTCTGCCAAGTGCATTATTATAGAGTATGTGCTCTATCGTAAGTCCTTCGATGGAATTTTATTAAGATGTGTCGATGCTGAAGAATCCGAAAAGATTCTTTATGACTCACATGGTGGAGTATGTGGAGGACAGTTCGGTAGCCTTGTGATTTCTCGAAAGATACATCACATGGGCTATTTTTGGCCCACTCTAGAGCATGATGTAGTACATTTTTTGCACAGATGGCACAAATGCCAAGATTTATCCCACGAGATCCACATACAACACACAAGCTTTGCAACCGATCACAACCCCATGGCCCCTTTTCCATGTGGGGCTTAAATTTAATAGGGAAATTATCTCCCTCATCAACAGATGGCCATAACTTCATAATCATGGCCACGAAGTACTTTACCAAGTGGGTAGAAGCCATGCCTCTCACCACTGTACCCAAGTTTTTGATCGCTAAGTTCATCTTAAACTAGATCATTTGTAGGTATGGTGTCCCACAAGCCATTATCTCAGATAATGGAACATCTTTCAAAAATGATGAGGTGTGTGACTTGTGTGCAAAGTTCAAGATAAATCAGCACACGGATTTTATTTATCATCCTTAGGCCAATGGACAGGCTGAGGCTACAAATAAAACATTAAAGTCCATCCTCCTTAAGACCGTTAAGGAGAGAAAACGAGATTGGCATTTAAATATTTTTTTGTCCTTGTGGGACTGTTATCACCAAATCACAGCACCCTTATGTTTCCATAAGTGCATATACTTGAACTTACGGTGTGATTGGATAACATGGGTACTATCTTCAAGTTGTGGGACTTGCTACTTGAGATAGACCTCCAGAGAAAGCTGGTTCTTGCTCCTAAGCTACCTGCCACAATCTACTCTAATGCAGGGGAAACTAACTATTCTAATCTAAATATCCAAGGGACCAGGGAGAGAGAATGCATGAAATGAAAGCCTACACTAAAGCAGTGATACACCAGAAAAGGAGGGTGTGAGAGTAGTCTTCAAATGCATGAAATACAGAAGCAAAGTGCACACTATAAATGGTGATGACAGTTCTCCATAATCTAGCAAAACACATTCACAACAATATTTCAAACATACACAATGATAATGGATCCTTGCTATGAACATAATAATAGACACAATATTCTTATCAAGAAGAGGTTGAAGGGGCAAGAAGAATGTAAGAAAACACAACAGGGGAAGATACATCCACAAACTTATATTTTATTGCTTCCTGATATGCACAGTTTCAATCGGTTACAAGGTAAGGGCCTAGATCACCATGCAAGGAGTCCACAACAAGGGCCTGTAACACATTGGCTTCACAAAGCAATTTTGGTAGAGCCTTGCTACAAAAACTACATTTTTTCACAATGAGCCCAACACTCCATTTTATAGAAAAAATGAGAAGAGAAAGAGAAGGGAAAATGGAAATCCTGAAATCTATCCTTCAACCACTTGTAAGAGGCATTAAATGGAGCAAAAGGATTATATATTACTTGTAAAAGGCTCCTCATACTATTCCAGGTGCTGCAGCAGAGAAAGAATGATGACCATGCCTCTTAATTGCACTCCCAACCACCAAATAAAACACTGTTATGAACCCAGCCACGTTTTCTTAAAAATATTGATCCAATTCCTCATCAAATCTGGAATTTATTGATTTCTGTGCATCAGGCTCAAAGCCACGATTCCAACGGTACCAATTTTGTGTGATTTCGACGAGAAGTGCAAAAGTTATGTCCTTCTGAGTGCGGGTAGCTATTTTGGGTCTGGCAGGCGTTTTCTGTCATTTGACGGGAATGAGAATTAACTGACTAGAGCTGAATATGTGCTCATTCTAGAAAGTCTAATTTTGTGAAAATCAGAGCTCGGAGTCAAAAGTTATGGCCGTTTGAAGTTTCATAGGTCAAACGTTGACTTTTCTTCTTTGCCTTCGGCTGTTTTGGCTTTTCGCGTCCTACGCGTCCCTCGCATACTTTTGTCCCAACTGTCCTGAACTGCCTGGGACAAATATCTCCGAACCACCCAAAATGGACTGTCTATCGGCTAATCGGTCGATTCGCATCCCACGCGTACTTTTGTCTCGACTGTCCCAAAACCGCGCGAAACAAAAACTTGACGACTTTCCCTACTTTCGGCCGATTCGGCTTTTCACGTCCCTCACGTCCTGACGTCCCAACTGTCCCGTAGACCGCCTGGGAAAAAAATGTCTGAATGAGTTGATTTTCTTTGTTTTTTCGGCCCCAAGCTTGGTACGACAAACCTCAGTACGACCCGAACCCTTCAGACCCGAAATGCTTCAAAATAGTCCTACAACCTTATTTTTTGCATTTTTTTCCATTTTTTCTTACTCGTTGGGATTTCTTCTTGGATGGGAGAGTTAGAAAAAGGCTGAGGGGACCCCGAAAAACATGATTTCAGGGCCTTGAATCAATCTACTTGCTCAGGACTGAATAATTTATGCATGTTAACAAAATTACCTTGAGGGTGAATTTTGGATAACAATTTTGGCGACTCAAAGGGGTCATCTGCCTGCTAGATGAAGAATGGCCAGCTGTTTGTAGCAATCCATTGTGCATGGAGTCTATTTGATAATCTCTCAGCTGATTTGAAATTTGAAAACCTTGTATCTTTGAGCCATTAAAACATTTGTTGAGCCTAGTTTTCTTGTGGCTACAATTCTTTTCCAGGAGCTTGATGAACTGCAAACATGCACATACTAGAAGCAATAGGACATGTGCACAAGAACTTAGGGAAATAAAAACTACTCTAACAGCAGTACAATGTGCATAAGCACTTAGAGGAATGGAAATTCTAAATTAATATTCACAAGGGTGAAAAGCTATCTTTCTAGTAGCAACGTTTGAGATAGATCCCATTGACCGGAATCTGCAATTCTTCACCATCCAACTTAGCAAGTCAGAAGGCATTGCTACCTTTACATTCAATGATCATGTATGGGCCACTCCAGATGGCATCAAACTTGGAATGATTTCCGGACCTTTGCATGATCTGCATCCCATTTCAACACTAGATCTCCAGTTTGGAAGGTTCTAGCCTTGGCTTTCCTATCAAAAGTCTTCTTGATCAAGGCTTGATCCTTCTCTATTGCCTGGGCTGCATGCTCCTCTAATTTCTTGGAGCTCCATTAATTCTGCATATCTAACTTCCATGGGTTCAAACTCAGCTAGTTCTAATTGTTTCATCAGTTCTAATGCTGGCAACTCGAGTGATATAGGTAGAACTGCTTCTTTCCTGAACACAAGCTTGTATGGAGAGCTTCCTGTAGACCTCTTGGGTGTGATTTATCAGCCCATAGGGCTAATTTGAGCTTTGCATGCCAATTTCTTTGATTTTTATCAAGTGTCCTTCTGATGATTCTTAGTAGGTTCTTATTCGTAGACTCGGCTTGTCCATTACCTTGAGGGTAATAGTTCGATGAAGTGCTGAGATTCACACAATTCTTGACAGCCCATTCAGTGATCTTTGTGCCAAGGAATGCCAATACATTTTCTGATATGATAGTGGCAGGGGTACCAAACCTTGTGACTATCCCTTCATAGAAATCTAAGATATTGGATTCGTTTGCCTCCTTGAGTGCCACTACTTCGGTCCACTTGGTGAAATAGTCTGTTGCTGTAAGTATCCACTTGTGACCTTGACTCGAATTAGGATTGATAACCCCAATGAAGTCCAATCCCCATTGCATGAATGGCTGACTTACTGAAATTGGACGAACGGGCAGCGCTACTAACCTCTCTTTCCCTATGAAGAATGCACATCTCTTGCATTTTTTGACACATGAGTAGCAATCATTGAACACAGTAGGCCAATAGTAACCAGCTTTCATGATTTTGAGAGCTGTCACTTGTGGAGCAAAGTGGCCTCCTGCTTCCCCATCATGGAACTCGTGTACTATCCTCTCAACTTGACATGTTCCAACGCATCTTAATAGAACACCATTGATGTCCTTCTTGAACAAGATACCATTAATGAGTACATACGTGATAGCTTGTGATCTAAAGTATCTTCTCTTTGCCTTGCTCATTCCAGAAAGTCCAATTTTGTGAAAATTGGAGCTCGGAGTCAAAATTTATGGCCATTTGAAGTTTCACGGGTCAAACGTTGACTTTTCTTCTTTTCCTTTAGCTATTTCGGCTTTTCACGTCCCACGCGTCCCTTGCGTACTTTTATCCCAACTGTCCCAGACGAAAAATCTTTTACTTCGGCCGATTCGGGCTTCCTTGTTCCTGTTTGCAGATTTTTCTCCTTTTCGCGTCCCACACGTCCCTCGCGTACTTTTGTCCCAACTATCCTGGACTGCCTGGGACAAATATCTCCGAACCGCCCAAAATGGATTGTTTGTCGGTGAATCGGCCGATTCGTGTTCCACGCGTACTTTTGTCCCAGCTGTCCCAAAACTGCACGAAACAAAAACTTGACGACTTTTCCTGCTTTCGGCCGATTCTACTTTTCGCGTCCCTCGCGTTCTGACGTCCCAACTATCCCGCGGACCGCCTGGGACAAAAATGTCTGACTTATCCAATTTTCTTTGTTTTTTCAGCCCCAAGCTTTGTATGACGAACCTTAGTATGACCCGAACTGGTACGACCCAAACCCTTCAGACCCAAAATTCTTCAAAACACAGTCCTGAAACCTTATTTTTTGCATTTTTGTCCGTTTTTTTCTAACTCGTTGGGATTTCTTCTTGGATGGGAGAGTTAGAAAAAGGCCGAGGGGACCCCGAAAAAACATGATTTCGGGCCTTGAATCAATCTACTTGCTCAGGACTGAATAATTGATGCATGTTATCAAAATTACCTTGAGGGTGAATTTTGGATAATAAGGACTATAGGACGTTAGTTAGAACACCAACAGGGACAACCCCCTTTTCTTTGGTATTTGGTACAGAAGCATTTTTAATGCTCGAGGTTGAAATATCGATGCATAGAATCTTAGTAGAAGAAGGCTATCGAGAAGAATGACTCTCTCAGTTAGAAAGTCTTGATGATGTTAGACTCAATGTTGAACAAGGACACAATGTTATATGTTGACCAGATGGCTCGGAAATACATTAAGAAGGTTTATGAGCATGAAATATATGAGGGCTATTTGGTCTTAAGACTTTATAGTTGGATAGACAAAAAGACCGGTAAGGGAAAAAATTCAGACTTAGGTTGTTAGGTCTATATTGAGTAGTAGAAGACTAAAAAAATGGGGCATTTCACCTATGTACACTAGAGGGTGAGGATTTTAATGAATTTGTGAACTCTCTTCACCTTAAGAGGTATTATGCATGATCCATTAGCATTTTCATATGTACATTACTTCATCTGCATTACACTTTTATTCGCCAACTCATTCTATAAAATTGGTGATCAAGGGATTTATTCTTATAGCAACTCCTACAAACTTATGAAAAACATTGGAAAAATATTCAAATCATGTCGCTCCAAATTTTCATGGTATCATCAATTGTTTTCAATTCATTTCATCAGTTCAAGAAAGGATAAGACAAAGTTTTTTACTGTGATCATACCAAGGCCTGCATACTTGGTTCTACTTATTGTCTCCCTTCCAGATTAGGTGTCTTTTCCTATAGACTGTTCTAGAAGATTCATGGTGTCACATCTATACCATAAAAATATATTTGGAAATAAGAACATACTAAACATTTTTCCTAGATGAGTAAGTTAAATGAAAATCCACAAAAAAAAATTATTTTACACATTTCTTTGCCCTAACAACCTTCGGTGTTGAACCTGTCATGTCTTACTGGTGATTTTGGGTTGGGAAAGGAGATAAATTTCCCTTACTCACCTATTCCTATATCCATGGTGATAATCCCATGCTTCCTACTAGTAGCATGTGGCAAGGTGTAGGGGGTCCCTTTGATAAACTTGAAAGTTAGAAACAATTCATTTAAATGTTGTGAAATCATAAGTAAAAAACAAAGTGAGTTAGATGTCCAAAATTCCATAAGAGTCTAAAAGCTCAAAACTAGATTTTGTCAACCAAGTAGCCATCTACGGATCTAAGTCTAGATAAACTAGAAAGTAAATCACATTCTAAGTTATGAGGTAACTTGAATAGGGTGAGGTTGTAGTATCTCAACTTGGGCCTGTCAAACCATTGTCTTTCCCTCATCATTACCATTCAATATAATTGTCTTAACTTCTACCATTTTCCGGCTCTTGGTGTTAAGCCCTCACATCCTACTGGTTGCATGGGGTTGGGAATGTCTAAAACCTCAAAACCAAATTTTGTCAACCAAGTAGTCATCTACGGATCTAAGTCTAGATAAAATAGAAAGTAAATCACATTCTAAGTCTATGACGTAGCTTGAGTAGGGTGAGGTTGTAGTGTCTCAATTTGGTCTTGTCAAACCATTGTCTTTCCCTCATCATTACCATTCAATAAAATTTCTTAACTTTTGCCATTTTCTGAAGCTCTTGGTGTTGAGCCCTCACATCCTACTGGTTGCATGGGGTTGGGAGTGGGGAAAGTACATTTACTTATCATATCATTGTATCACCACATTTTTTCCAAGACAATATGAAGTATCAAAGATTTCTTAAAGAAACTAAAGTTCAAACATCACATTGTGTTCACATTATCATATATCAGCATTATAAAATACAAAAAAAGAAATTATTCTGTTGTCATTTCACATCCATTGCATGCATTCTGAAAATCATAGAAAAATAGAAATTCTAAACATCTAGATTAAACATGAGAAATAAACCAAAAGAGAGTCAACTCAGATACAATGGATTACCAAACCAAAAATAAGAGTTTGTATATATCATAGTGGGTCAAGTTTCTATACAATTCCATCATGCACTAAGGCATGGTCAAAACACTCACAATGAGCCCAAAATATACAAAAAAATTGTATAGTGCCCAAAAAAATAGAAATAAAGCAATAAATGGCCCAATGGATCTGTTCAATCCCTGTGGATCCCTCGGATGGTGCACAGACCATGTCCAGGGCTCCTATTGTGGCTGCGACGACATGATGGGAGTGAACCTGAATGGTGCAAATGCTCGTGGTGGTGGCTGCTCACTAGCTGTGGTCTCATTGATGGGAATGGTTCCACCTCATCAAATGCTCAATGAGCCTCATATCCAGCCACCGTGGTATGAAGGGAGGTCACCACCTCTCGTTATCCTCCAAATAGGAGAAAACATTAGTGTGTCTTACCTGACAGCTAGCGGCTGACCTTGAATCATCAGTCATCTCATAGCTCGGTTCTTCCCCAAGGGGATCAATATGGTATCCATGCACACCCATCCTGGATGAGATCTCTCCACTCCTGTGCAGTCACTGCAAGCAAGGGAAGGAGAAGAAATAGATAAGTTAGAAAAACTGACAAAATACAAATCAAAAGAGAATATCAAAACTAATGTTTCAAATTAACAAAAGTTAGAGAAGAGTGTCAAACATACTCGAATCTCTGGGAATCTAGGTAGGGTCAGTGAACACTACTGCTGGTGGCTGGTGTGGGGCCTCCCCAAAGCTCAGAGGCCAAATGTTGTCTGATTACATGGACTCATCATCCTCCTCCCCACCTAGAGGAAATGGATCCTCTAAGACTAAGGTCTCTCTCTCTGCACTAGCCTCCTCGTGTGTGGCTCTCAACATCTCCCATGAGTGTCATACCACTTAGGATCACTCTCCTCCTCTGTCCATATGGGCTTGCCTTGCCAGTCTCAGCATCACCCCCTCATCCTCCTCAAGTCTCCTCTCCGACTGAATCCACCTCCTTCTCATCCCCTGTGTGCTCCTCAGAATTAGAATCTACACTAATAGGCTCATCCTCCTCTCCACTATGAGTGGGAGTGGCCATAATCTGGAGTAAAGGTGCTCAAGGGGCACCAGCTTTCCTATCGAGCATAAACCATGTGCCTAACTACAATAGGCACACCTAGAGTAACCATTATCTAGCTGGGATCTCCTCTAGGGACCCTTCCGGGCCTCCTGAATGGTCTTATAGACCGATACCACTGGGGAAGCTATGTCATCATATGGTAGGCCAAAACTTCTGAGGAACTAGATCAAATGGATGAATCTCAACTCTCTCCAGCCCTGTCAACTAGCTAGCCTATAGTAGAACAAGCTACCACCATGGTCACCTCCTGTCCCCATAATGACCTGCCATGTCCACTTGATGAGGGAGTCCTAACAACTAACATAGTAGTACCTCACTTCCCGCCCCTCGGTCCAATAACTCCCCTTCCATAGGGAGAATATTCTCATATACCCAGCTCATGATAAGAGTGGGGTGAACTAACATGATTGCCCCTACAATCAAACTACCCGGTATAAGTCATGGTAGGTATTCCCTAGCATGTCTACTCCCCATGTGCACCTAACCCATGTCCCTCAATTTATGTGATAATAGGAGCCCACCAACGTAGAGAGGAGTGTCACCTCACTTGTCCCAGATCAATCATGAGGACAAGACACCCATAATGTCTCTCCAAATGATCAGAATAGGCAATAGTAGCAATCGACCATGGACCTTCATCCCCTTCTTTGAACTAGATGAGATAACGATATCTCCCATATATGTGGCCCACTGTATCATCAAAGACCTAGATCATCATTGTCTCTAAATCTAGTCTCCACCCAAGAATCAGGATCCCAAGGATGCGGTATACATCCTCCAGAGTAATGGTCCACTCACCTTAACACCTGGAAACCGAAAGGTGTTTCAATCTATGTCGCAGTAGGAGAACAAGTCACACAATATGTGACTGGCGGTGGATAATGTAGAGGTACCTGTGAAATCCTTTAGATACCTGATCCTCTACAGAATGTCCCTCTCATCTTGAATCAACTGATCCAGAATCCCAGGGAGCTAATCACACACTCTCTCTCGACTCCAATGGATGTATTCCTCCTCCTTCATCGCACCAAAACATGAGAAAAGAGAAAGTTTGTAATGTATACAAGAAGATGATCTCACCAAAAACAAGATAAAACATGAAAAAAACTAAAAAAAATCCAAGTTAGTGAATGTTTTGGTCATTGTGTTCCAGAACTACCAATGGGTCCAGTTCCAGGACCACCGCCCAAGCAAGGCGGTAGTCCCTGATCACCCCGCCCTGTTTTGGGCAAATGGTCCTGAAGCCGATTTTCCAAACTGTGCCATTAACCCTAAAAAAAACACTCAAAAGTGTAAAAAAAGACCATTTCTGACAAAATAAAAGAATGCCTATGGGCACCCCCCATAGAGACTCATTCAAAGACAAGAAAATTTGAAAATAATACCCCCTAGGTAAACTTTTCAAACGTTTTTACGTTCTAGGAATAAAAATGAAAAAAGTGAAAATAACCAACCTTTGATCGTGCACTGATCGATCTACCTGCACGTGGAGGCATGATCACTATTCTGCAACGGTCATTTCGGCTTTGTACTCTCATCAGAAATGGTCACCATGAATCCAGAGCTCCAAATTCATCAAGTCAAGAATGCAAAAATGAATTGAAAAGTGAGGTTGTATTCTATAATATATATGTATATAGATTTAGATCATCATATATATGAGTGTATGTGTTAAGGGCTAACCTCATTGGTGTATAGTATATCTCTAATCCCCGCACAAATGGTAGGTCCTCTTGTCATTTTGATTTAGTGTTTATTTTTCAATATTTTATCTATCTGCACTTGAGTCTTCTTTTTCTCTTACAGGTAGCGGGAGTTTGGGAGGTGACATTTTGACACATGGGCGTGTCAGGTATAACTTCCAACTCCCCTTTTCAGGAATGCCATACTTGGACTCTACGTTTTAACGCCTTTTCATGGCTAATACACTTCTCAGAGGGGGCAATATGTACGCACCCAAAATTGCATGTGCTACATTGTCAGAAAAATGGTTACAAAAGTCCCTAATGATGATTCAAGTCCTTTCAAGAAGGTGTTTCGAGCTCCAAATCCCATTTGCTAGTGTATATTTGTTGCCTAGATGTCTTTACTTAGCCTTCCCATGTTTTTCCAACTTCTTGCCTCTTTATGCGCATGTTTTGGCCTTTAGTGCAAGGACCACCGCTATGCTTGGGCGGCAGGTTCTGAAATTGCCACCCAAAACATGGCAGCGGTCCTTGAAACTGCCACCACCCTGCGTAGGGCAACGGTCCTGACCCACTTTTTTCTATATTCCCTCACAGCATGTTTTAACATGTGGCGGTTCACTTAATTACTCTTTTTGCATACATCTATGACCCAAATTGTCTAAAATTATCTTTTATTACTTAGTTCTCCTTCCTCCTATTTTTAAATATATTTAATTAGTTGGAATTGCTCCTTATTGCCTTAATCTTGAAGGCACTTCCTATCCTCTATTCCTATATATTCCATTCTTGTATTCAAGAAAAAGGGCCTAATAATTTTTATATATCTTGCATTGTATTGTTGTTATGATCTTGATAGGAATTTTATAGCCAAGATCTGATCTCTTATGATATCTCTCTTCTACTTGCATTGCATCAAGACTGACATCAAGTTATCATTTACTCAAAGCTCTTTCCTATCCAGGTTGTTGTTCTTGCATTCCCAATGCCTTGGACTCACATGAACACTTGGCAATTGTAAGGAACATACTAAGGGGGAAAAATCACATGTACAAGTAGATTTGCCAAAGCTCTTGCATATCCATGTTAGAATAGAGTGTTTGTTTGCTTTATTTGTTAAATCATCAATATTAAATCACTAGTATAAGTTGCATTCATATCAAATAGAGTAGAGAATCATTCATTTCAATAGAGTAGATCAATTAAAAGAAGATCAAATCATTAGTAAGCTTTCCTCTTTATTATTACCAGGGAAGTTGTGGGGAACAATTGCCCCCTTTCAGGGTCATGATTTTTTATTCACCTTTAAGGTATGGTTTGAAGGGTTTTTTTATTAGACTAGGTTATTTGTTTTAGATTAAATGCATACATTCACACAAGCAACTAGCTAAATCTGATTTGATTACTTGTCTTTAGCTTATTTATTAGATTAGAATTCATTGCTTAAAAATTATAAAAGATGAAAAATATTTCCTTTGATAGATTAATTCGCTTTTATTGATTTCATCTGATATATTGTGAATATCCAAAAACATAGATTAGATTTCCTTCATTAATTAATTTTCTTATCAAAAATCATTTTATTTCATTCTGTATGACCATCAACAGTCCACAAAAGGAAAAGACATATCGTTTTGATCCCTTTGTCCCATAACCCAATGGGCCGGAATTAATAACTGACATTGATACTAGTTTTCGTTTGACAGTCTTACGCACACCCAAAAATTTTGACTGAGAAAAGAGAACAACTCAATACACTAAACATAGATGTTAATCAATCCTATGGCTATTGGACTACTCCTGACAACAAGGCTTGATTACATGCATGATCATTCAAGGGCCAAAACCTCTGTGAGTCTTTGGTTGTGATCCTTAGGTCCCACAACCAAACCAGACTTCTAGTCAGTTCGACATTGACACTAGTTTGCGTACATTAGTATTTAAATCCTCACCACTTCCACCAAATATTATTGCACAAATTTCCTTACTGAACATAGTAGCCGATCAGGCTAATAATTTTTAGAGTAGACTAGAAAATCATCCCATAAATCCTTGTGGCTCCATCACGCCTCTCGTTCTTACTTCCATGAACTTGTCTATAAATCTATACGAGGCGTCCGCCAGGTCACTTTTCATGCATGTTCAACAACCAACGAAAAATAATATCGGAACGAGCTCGACATTTATTGGATTCTTCGAGCGGCTATTATCTCAAAATGAGCCATCACACACCACTTCAAGTTAGGAGAGAATTATTTTCCTTAGACTCACAGATCCTGAAATTGTGTGTTGAAGATATAATATTTCCCAATTATCTTAATCTCTGTCACCACACTCACATTCACATTCATTCTACACCGGCTGTCTTGGTAAGACCTCGATAGGTCAGGTGTGAAGAAGGTCACGTGTTAATTTTCTGTCGTACAGTGATCTCTTATCTCAAAAGAATACTTATTCACAGAACTCTTTCTTGAAGCACCATGACAAGTTAGTTTGAAGGTCCTTTTAGCGATAAGAAAGGAAAATGAATTTAATTCACACTAAACCAAAACCATACTTGCTGAAATACCTTCATGAAACCTAAGAAAACCTTACATAATTTTTCCATGGTAGGGGATTCATCTTGGCACCTTTGAATTTTCACGATATAGCTAAAATTATTAAAAACATGTCAAAATCTATACAAAACCATCAACCACGAGGAGCAAAGATGCCACTGTTTTTACCTAGGAAGATTATTCTACTCTAATAATAAGTTACACCAACTTGAAAATTTTATTTGGAATTAAAACATCTCATTTTACGCCTATTGCTTCATGAAGGAAATTTGGAGAGAGAAGAACACTAATAGTAAAATGAATAGAACTTTTTGTTCTTCCCCTTTTTTTTTCTAGAAAACATTTGAAAAATTTCAGCCTGAGATTGATCTTAAAAAATTATTTCTATTATTCATTTAAAGGAGGCTTGATAGTTTTTTTTAGTGTTAAGAAGTTAAGGTGCTCAGTTTGTATAATTTAAAAACTAGTTTTGGTAAAACTTTAATAACTTGGACAATCTTCTTCAAAATTTGATGAAACTTAACCCAATGCACCCCAAACTCCATATACATGATCCATGGATTAATTGATCATATATGAGAGCCTATATGCTCCAAAAAAATATAATTTTCAAAATATGCCACTGTTAGATCTCAAGGGTAGTTTTAGCTCAAACTTAATTTTTTCCTCCAAGTGATAAGGTAATCCTTGTAGATGTTTTTTTCATTAGCTAGGCTCATACCATGCTTACTTAGGCTTGTAATGGACTTATTTTATCTCTTACACCTTGTTAGGATCTAGAACTAGGCAATAAATGAGCTAGTTCTAAATGTGACTTACACCACATGACATGATGCATACCTTAGAAACTATTCACATCCTTGAAACACTATTTTCGACACATGAGACACTTGATAAAATAAAAAAAAATCATTCCCATACAACCAGTGGGCACCACCCACCTCATTGGATAATCCCGTAACACCTTGAAAACCATCTGAAATCCACTGTATGAACACCAACCACCATTGATAAGGCACTACTAATCAAACTTCATGCCCCTCACTAATCCTCCTTTCACCAATCACACATTTTTCCATCAATTCCACCTGACATCAATGACAACACAAAATACACCAAGGTTGAATAGGGAGAGGAACAGGAGTGTACAAAATGGCATTTGAGGGTGGAGAAGTGCAAGGGAAATGAATGAGGAATCATGGATCCAATGTGAAAATATATCTTCTATGAATTGCATGACTTTATTTTCAATTGAATCCAAGAAAAACAATTGTATTTTGGAATATGAGGATGACACAGTGGAGGACATATCTGAAAATGCAAGTAGCCAATAATTGTATTGAATTTGTGTTATCGAAATAACTCTCTTAGTTATTTTGATAACTTATGCTTTCATTTTGGCTTTGATGTTTCACATTTCAAGTTGTGCGTGCTTCTTGCACACCCATTTGCAGTCTTGCCTTCAAAACTTTCTAAGTCCCTACTCTTTAGGCCGCACCCTCTTTTCTGTCCGTCGCCACATGCCCTTCCTTAGTTGGATGCTCACACCCTACTTCCATACCTACCTTCTATAATTATGCCTTCTTTCCTTCTACATGCACACATATGCGCGTGGATTCCCTCTGCTTTCCTTTTGCGCACTTGCATATTGTTTTGCACCCTAATTCCTTGTTGTAATTCATCCGTGTGCCCTTGCATGCCTCCTTGCTTCTCCCTTTACATTCTTATCCTTCCATTTGCCCTTCTGCGCCTTCCTCCTATGCACCTTCTTTCTTTCCTATTCCCCCATGCCTTTGGCACGGCCCTTTGTAGACTTGCCTAAAATTTTCTAAGTCCCCACTCTTCCTCTTGTGTGCTTGCATACACCTTCCCATCACGTGCCTTATTTTCTTTTTCTACCACTGTGTGCCCTCCTTCATATGAATTCTTCCCACACCCAACCTCCAAACTTCAAATGGTCATACCTTTTGACTCAGAGCTCCATTTTTCACAAAATTTCACTTTCTTAAGGTTATATGTGCAAAAATTGGAAAACATCTCCAGCACAAAAAATACACAATTTTTTAGGCCCAACAACCGCAATTAATGAAGTATGGTACCCCTTTTCTTATTATAAAAGATAAAGTACATATGTAAGATTATTTGTAAAGGTTCCCATGCCATTTTCAGACCATTTAATTGTAGTTGGTTTGTGAGAGAAGAGATCTGAGTTTCACTCTTTCTCTTTCTCTCATTCATTTTCTATATATTGTAAACACTTCTCATTTAGGGGGAGATAGTATAGGATGTGGGGAAACTCTATAAAGTTTGTTCCTCAATACCATTGAGCTTCAAACCCTCTCATGGGCCTAACAAGTGTATTTGTGCCTCAATTTCAACAATTTAATGGATTGTGCATATTCTAAGAGCAATAAAATTTAGTTTGTGGTGTTCTTCCAAACCTTGCATTGTTTTGTTGTATCTCCTTTCCCTTCTATTTTTTTATTTTTTTTATGTGCATGTATGTCTCATTTTGAGGTGCATGATGTTGTGTTTCATGGATATTTGGTGGTAAATGAAAATCTGGGTCTCTGTCACATTGGTCTCACCTCTCTCAACTCCATTTTCTTTCTGTATTCTCCCTCAGTAGGATATTTGACCCCCATTTCTTGGTGTTATCACCTCTATAGTGTAGGATTTCTTAATTTTCATTCTCTCTCTCTCCTCAGTCCTTTGGAATTGTTATATTAAGAGTAGATAGTCACAGTTCCTTCCTTAGAAGTAGTTTAGTGCTAGGATTAGGTAGAGGAACCAACCTTCTCTGGAGGTCCATCTCAAGTAGCAAGTCCCGCAACTTGAGAGATGGCCCAATGTTACCCAAAAAACACCAGTTGCTCATTCACACAGGCATGACAAATCAAAGGGTGATGTTTTTAGGTGATAACAATTTGTAGATCTTTACTTTATTGGGTAGTCAGAAAAAATGTAAATGTAACAGGAATTTGAATGCATCTTTCACTAGACATGTTAGGGTCAGGTAGATGTGGAGTGTACTTAGAATGCTTAGGTAGTGATATAATGTAAAATTAAGGGTTTTATTTTTCTTCAAGTATCATTCAAACGATCAGGGTAGTGTAATTTACATATAAAGGGGGAAAATAAATTTGATAAAATCTAACATGTCGCAAGTTTGGAACATGGCCGCAATGACTACTTATTACTGAAATTTGTAGCCTCTTTATCCAATTGTAAGGACAACTAAATGTCACCTTATAATGATGAGTCATACAAGTCAAAGGTAGATCAAATATTTGAATTGTATGCCTCCACACATGAGAAAAAATGTGCAGCCGTGGAAGGGTGCTAAATGCTAACATGGGAGGGATAAAATTATGGTTTGGCACACATGCAATTGAAGTTCCTTGTCTAGAGTCTCCTTATTTTTAAAAATATTATAATAAAAAGATAAACAGAAAAAATGGGGGGCAGTTTATATATGGTTGAAACATATTATTAAATATAAAAAAATTGTTTTTTGTATGACATATCTCTCAGTGCCCCTCCCTAACTTTTCTACTAACACGTATTGTTGCAATAATGCACATATGGCATACGAGGGTGGATAAGCGCAAGAGAAATGAATGAGGAACCATGGATCCAATGTGAAAATATATCATCTACGAACTGCATGACTTATTTTTCAATTGAATGAAGGAAAATAACTTTTTTGTGGAAGATGACGATGATACCGTTAGAGGGATATATCTAAAAATGTAAATATCCAATGCTTGTTTGAAGTTTTAAATCTTGACATTATTGGGTAGTTACAAATAATATAAACGTAAGAGGAATTTTAATGCATGTTTCACTTGGACATGTCAGGGACATGAAGACATGGAGTTTACTTTTAATTCTTATGTAGTAATATTATGCAAAATTAATTGTTGTCTTTTTCTCCAACTATCATTCTAATGATCACGAAATTGCAATATTCACGCGAGTGTAACTTATATATAATGTGGAAAAATAAATGAAAGAAAATCGAACATGTCCAAAGTTCAGAACATGACTGTAATGACCACTTATTCCTAAACTTTATAGCCCCTGTATCCAATTGCAAGGACAATTAATTACAGGGAGTAGATGCACAACCATGTATGGTTAATTGACATCTTACATCGATGCATCATACAAGTCAAAGGTAGATAAAAAAATTAGATTTCATGCCTCCGTGAGAAAAAATCTGTAACCGTAGAAGGGTGCCCAATGACAACGTGGGAGGGATAACACTATGGTTTTGTGCACATGCAATTGTAGTTCCTTGTCTAGAGTTTCCTTATTTTTAAAAATATTATAATAAAAATATAAATATTAAAAATAGGTGGCAGTTTGTCTATGGTTGAAATATATTATCAAATATTAAAAATTGTACATATTTGGCAGACCTGTCATTAACTCTCCCTGACTTTTCCAGCATCCTGCGCAGCAGCAGCAAGTACTATTGCAATAACGTGTATTAGTTTTTGTAGGGCACCATCAAGCACACATTTTTGCTTCTTCAATTTTTTGGCTCATGTGCGGGGGCCCCTTTAGACTCCACGCTGGTTCCAATTAGTGAACAACCATCCAAACAAGTTCCAAGCAGGGGTTACATTTGACGGCCACCTATGCCTGTCAAACAATTTTTTAGTGATGGTAAATTTTAAATTTGCCCTTCGAAAATGTAAAATAGTGTTATTTTATAATGTTAATAAAATATATACAATATTATTCTATATATATTTAACTATTTTTAGCATATATTTGTATAATTTATATATAAATCTATATAAAAAATGGCGGTCATCCTTAAAATTTACAAGTTGTATGTGACGGTTTTTTCAAATATTTGCAAGTTTTTTTACGGCTAAAATCACGAAAAACGTCTAAACGGATGTCAAGTTTAACCCCTGGTTCCAAGTCTCTTATAGTTAATTGATAACCAACTACACAATTTCCACGTCATCACATGTCATTGGGATCTGATTAATGATTTAGATTTGTCAGATGATTTTGATATAATTCTTCGCATCTACAACATGGATTTTCTCATTCAACCTAAATTTATCACAAGGGGAAAGTTTTCCCAGTGTAAAATACCTTTCAACATACAAAAGGACAAAATTTAGTTAAATTTTTGAAAATGATTGTTGTATTTCTTAGATTAGAGTCGAAAATGAAATATTCACATGTTATTGTTGGAGAAAACGTACGTACTTGGTTCATTTCCTGATTATGGTTTTTCTTAAGTAGGCCTTTTAGATACATATATATGTAAATTTAGTGTAAGCCTCCACAATAATATGTATATTAAAAGCTTCAAATAAATATTCACTTGACATGTGTAAGTTATGTTTTTGAATTGCAAACTATGTCACTCTTTGTGAAATGTTTTTACATGCATAAGATTTTTAAAATGCATGCCAACTATCCCATGCACAATCTTATGCTATAATTACGCACTTTACATACCAACGCTACATCAACCTGTAATTTCATCCTAATTTCATCTTGGTACTCGAGTTAACACATAAAACCAGACTATATTTGTTTATACAAAACTTACCCTAAGCCAATTAAGCCAAAGTATGAGTTTTTCTTTAGCATATTCAATCTCATGAGGGTTACGACATGGACCATCAAATCACCTACATATATGGAGTTACTACCATGCTTGAAGAATCACATAATATCAATTTCACCATTCTCATGAGTCTCGATTGTTCATGGTAATATCTCTCACTTTTTCTTTTTCTTTTTTTATTCACCAATTTTTTTTTTTATCTTATGCATTTTAATATAGCAGTACCCCCAAATTTATTTATTCATGTAGGTTGTTGTTGTTATAGTAAGCAAACGGGGATCCAAAATTGTAGAAAATTCCACCCTAAATCTCCCTAAGGTAGGCTTCATTTTCATATGCATGTACTTGGTCACCCAAAAGTTTAATTTTAACTATGAAATGCTATAAAAATAATTTTTATGGGTTGTCTAAGGCAGTGTCATTCACCAAACAATTGAAGTGTGCGGTGAGTTGAGAGTAGTGGAATCCGGGTGGTTTTTTCCTAAGTTCCCAAAAGACAAGGAAAGAAATCCCCTTTGCCCAACTCTCCTTAGGTGACATAGTGAGTATACGAATAGTATATTACAACTGGAAGATATAGGACGTGCTCTCCTACTCCCCATCACACCAGTCTCAGAGCATTTTTTACTACTTGAGAGGAATGTTTTCCTATTATTTCTATTATTCCCTTGATGGGAAGCAAATAATCATTTTGGATGTGGGGGAGAGCATCGAATTCTCTTTTTTGTGGTGGAAAAATATCTCCATAAAAACCCAGTTATAACATACTGGAAAGAGAGAGAGGAGAGAAAAAGATCCAAAATACCATGTGTCAGATGCCACATCTACTTCGTTGTCAAGGAATTTATCGGTGAACGGGAATAGAGGAGATCAACCGTCAGATTGTATTTAAATAGTAATATGTCAAAGATGCATGGATTTAATCTTAGTTATCCCAATCACAAACGCCTCGAGCATAATTATTATTGTTATTGTTTTTGTTTATATTGTTATGTTGTTAGTGTGTGTAAATATATATATATATATATATGCTATATCCCAATCACAAACGCCTTCAGCATAATTATTATTGTTATTGTTTTTGTTTATATTGTTATGTTGTTAGTATGTGTATACACACACGCACACACCTAGGAACACACACACACACACACACACACACACACACAATATATATATAGAGAGAGAGAGAGAGATTGATGAATGTGATTTTATATTACATTAATAGGTAAAATGATAGAGATAATTCATAAAAAAATTGGGTGGTATGGCATCATGCTTGAAATCTACAAAATAAATCAAGAAAAAAATCCTAGGAACAAGAACAAGCAAAAAAAAAAACATCAAAACATCAAAAGCAAAGAAATTAAGCCACCACTACAAATTAGTGAGTTGGAGGGGAGGTGTTGGATCCTACAAACAAGAGTTAGGTATGTCTTTTCTGGAGTTCGACACATCCCGACATAATCCATGATGGAATTTTTCTTTAGTATCTTTAAGAGGGGCTCAAAGGGTGAGATGAAAAATGCCAACTTTGGGAACGTTTTTGTGCTAGAGGAAAACTCCACCCATCATAAATGTGAGGCTCAAGTGCAAGTGGTGAGCCCTAACTTTTTTTATTTGCGAGGCAGGAGAATATCCTAACCCTAATGGTGAGCCGAAGAAAAATGAAAGAATCTCCTCCGAGGAGGTTGACTAAGAGGGGATTTGAGAGTGCAACTAAATGAACAGCAATGGGAGCGGCTCTAGTAACAACCACTACTTGTGTTTTCCTCCGTAACAGCCACATGGAGGGGTAACGGTAAGTGGGGACATAAGTACATGCACAAAATTGTAGAGGCATCGCCCCAATGGCATAGGAGTGTCTGCAAATGATCACCTCCCCACCTTATTGACTTGAACATGAATCTATAACAATACATTGACGACAACCATAAACCTATTATTAATAGAGAAGTGATGATTGGAATTTAGCATTAGAAAATAAAAAAGCATTACTTTCTTTCCATAACCAAAAAAAAAAAAAATTCCTTTTTGAAAAGCATGCCAAATCTGGTTAAACTTATGTGGTATTTGGGACTGTCTCAAAGTAAAAACATGATGCCAAGTGAAACACTCGGAATAGAAAGGTGAAAATAAGGAATGAATGAAACTTTAATAACTGCGGGATTTACAAAAATACCAAAAACAAGTGTGGGAGTTTATAAATTCCCATAGAAAGGGCACATTGGCACAACTACTTTCCAGTTGAACCAGATGCATTCTAAGAGAGAGAAGCATTGACGAAACACACAACCACATAAAGTTTGTATTCTGGGTTCCATATAGGAAAACCGAATTATAATAACTCTTGTTCACCTTGAATAAATCATGAGGAACAAATTCCCCGCCGAGTGTTAAACTTATCGATAATGGGACAGATGTGGAAAAAGTATGCTCTCTTGTGTATAGAAAATTTCTTTTGACTGCATGCTCTCCATCGATGACTTACAGGAAGCAGTCATGTAAATGGAAAATGAAAATTCTCCCAGCCACATGGATTCGCTTACAAAATTTATAAATTACTATGGGATATTGTTGGCTTGGACCTGTTTTAGGTTCTACCTTGAAGGGTTTTAGATCCATTCTATAAGCTCTCATATTAATAAAGGTAATATTAAGTTCATTACTAAGCTTGAATACCTTGATCTAATTAAATTTTGCGTTCTATAAAATTTCTAAATGTTTTTACAAGGTTACTACCAAAGTTATTTCTATTTAACTACATAACATTCTTCCTATCATTATCCATGAGGAATAAACATGATTTATCTAAGGGCGTTATATCTTGGATGGCATCATTATAATCTAGGAAGGAATGAAATTGGATCATAGGTCCAACCAGTCAATGCTTTTTATTAAAATTGACTTCGAGAAAGCCAATGATAACATAGAGTGGCCTTTTGTTCTTGATATGCTTCAAGCCCTCAGTTTTTGTCCCATCTTCATTCAATCTTTTAAGATGCTTTTTGTGAATTTCTTTTCCTAGATCACTATTAATGGGCACATATAGGCTCCCTTTTCTCTGTTAGATCCATCAAGAAAGAATTCCTATTGGTGCCTACTCTTGATGTCCTTGCAGCTAAATTTTTTTTGGCTATCTACTTGCCAAAGTGAAGTCTCAGGGCTTGTTAGGGGAATTGTCTTACCATATTTTGATAGATGTCAACTGATCAATGGTCATTTCACAAATGATTACTTTCTTATGCTCATTGAAGTTGAAAGTAACATTAGCAATGTTATGCATTGTCTTGAAACTTTCTATTTAGCTTCCATCTCTTCCATACAACGTTGAAAAACAAACTATTACAAAAAATCCTTCCTCCCAACGCCCCATAGATGGCTTTGTATGGTTAGAAGATGATTGACCATGGTGAGATTTTTAAAGTTCTTGGTATTCCTATTTCTTTTGAAGCTTCCCCTGCAGATCTTTGGTAGTATGTTGGGTAATGGTTGGCTCAAAAAAATAGAATACTAGATAACTTAGTCTCTGTCTTGAGAGAGAAAAATGTCATATTTTCTCCAAAGTGCTTGAAGCCATACACATGTATTATTCTTCCTGCTGGGTCCCATCTATAAAATCTATGCAAAAGTTTGAAAAAAATACTCAAATATTTTCTCTGGACTAATGAGCCTCTTGTAAAATATTTCTCAGATTTGCATGAGAAACTTGTTGTCTTCCCAGAGAATCAAGAGAGTTAGGTCTCATTGACATTTTACATCAAGAAAAATCACTCTACACCAAATGGATAATTTATAGCATAAAAGGGGAAGAATCTTGGAAAGTGTAGAGAAAAAATCTCTGCACTTGGGTACATTTCTAGGTCCTAAAAGTATATTAGCATTTACTTGATTCCTAAGAAAGAAAATTAGTAATTGACAACTCCTTTTAGTCTTTTGCTTTGTCTTCTACACTTTTATTGGCTTCATACATCTTGCACTCTTTATGGAATTTGAATGTTTTACTTTACTACAGCCCTCAGACACTAGTTCCTAGCTGGGACACTAGCTTTGGCACTCTTTTCCTTCTTTACCTTTTTCTTACCATTTTTGACCCCTTTTACTTCTTGATTACTTTTTACTACTTTGGGTTGTTCTTTGAGTTTCCAATTATGAAATTCAAACAAGGGAATCATATAAATACATAGTTATGTTTTCAAAATAATGGACCAAACACTAACCATTACATACTATCACCTAAGATTGTATCTAAATTCAAAATATCACATCAAAGCATCCATCTAGAACATTCACTCAAGGGACAAGTGTTGCATTCTTCTGCATACATAACATAGGAGGGGAAGTTTATTTTATTCCATCTCACACATTCTATACATTTACAATATTCTATATCTAGCATGTTATCATTGTGCAACTTGCACAAGGGTGTCCTAGGGAATCATTACATAGAATCACACAAAGAACTACATGGAGACTAAAATATAGTGCAACACTTGGTCCCACTAAGTTCACTCTTCGGGTGACCATTGAGGTCAGTATGAATCCACATTCTACATCTTTTTATTATATTTGATGTGGCTTGTGGATATGTGCAGGTAAACAACTTATGTTATAGGTTATAGGTACATTTGCGAATCAAGGAAAAAAACTAGAGAGATAAATAGAGACTATCAATGAAGCTCATCCTATATAGAAGAGGCCAGATCTAGTTCATTCTAAGAGACACTAGTGACCAGAATGGACACTAGCATCCAAATG
This sequence comes from Taxus chinensis, assembly GCA_019776745.2. NCBI lineage: Eukaryota > Viridiplantae > Streptophyta > Pinopsida > Cupressales > Taxaceae > Taxus > Taxus chinensis. Next base: position 557,633,492 of record CM034155.1, on the reverse strand, counting down.
CTCTTATCTTCCCATGAGCACTCTTGTATGGAACATTCCAGAGTCTTAGACTCTCTTGCAAGCATTGGAAACAATCTTCAGTTGTTTTTAGCTATTCATCTACCTAGACCACTTCTAGATTGATCGGCAATCAACCGAGTCATTCTATCTCCCTTTTCTCTTAGGGTTTCACATTAATACATTCTTATTTTTTTGTCTTATTGTATATTAACATTTATATATCATACACTATTGTATTTACTCTGAAATTAAGATTTAATTCAAATTATATTAAATCATTTTTTGAACCCCACTCATGATCAAACATTTAGATCCTCTTTTTTCCTATTCTATTTGATCTTCTTTCATGAATCCTCAAGTCTCCTTACATCAATTACTCCAAATGCACCCACCTTGGAAATATATTATCCATAAATCCCTAGAAACTATGTACCTCCCTCATAATATGCCACCTACACAAGTGAATTTAATCTTTGATCATCTCTCCCAAGACTCTATTGGTCCTAACACCACCACTAATCATCCATTTGCAAGTCAATTCAAGCTTTACATTGTTTATTTCAAGATAAATTTCAAGCTATGGAAACAACGATTACATTTCTCAAAGATAAAATCCAATACCTTAAGGATTATTCTTAGGCTCATGCTAGCTATTCTTCTACACCTAATCTTAATCATATTTCTTCTACATGTGCTCAAATAAGTGAACCCTAAGTCTTAATGCTACCAACACCTCTCAAGTTTGATATAAATTCTAAGCAACATGATATTCTTCCTAAGCTCATCAATCACTAGTTAATCAACTTGCCAACTTCTCATTACTACCCTCCTTATCAGTTTAGCAAATACATAGGTCTCCCATTTTGTAATTATCAAAGTTTTAATAGACATTATGACAATGATTACTATTTTTTAAAATTAATAATTAAGCACCTTGAGAATTAGGGTTTTGTTTTATTTGCTACACAACATTTTGTTATATGCTCATCTCCAATTGCTACATCCCATTGGGCTCCAAAATAAGACCCCTCTATGTCTAGTGAGCATCATTCCATCATTCCTAATGTTCTTTCTTTAGTTATTCAAGAGTCTCCTATCCAACCCCAATGTTATACAACCTTTAAAAAACTCATACCCCATCTCCTCCTCTCATCAAGTCTTGTACAACATTACTAATTCCAACTAAGAAACCATATATCATAATCCATGCCCCATCACGTCCTCCTATCAATTCCGTTACAGCATTACCAATTCTAAATCAGCAACTACCCACCAATCAAGACCAACCAATTCATCCTGTGATAGATAACCTCTTTAAAATTCTTTCTATCAACCGAAAAACCAAAGCTGGTCATACTCTTACTCCTACCTACCATTGTGGCAACCATATATTTTATTATGAACAAATAAAATGCTCCCATAGATCTCCATCACTCACACACTTAGGGGGCATCGTACTTCCTCCCCCTTCCTTCACTATTTGTTTTCTGTAGTGTTTAGTACTACACTCACACTCTACGCTTCATGTTGCATCTTCCTAAGCACACATACATCTTTGGTACACATATTTTACCATTATTACCCAATGACACATTGTAGTGTTACGGTTCACACTTGACTATCGAGGGAACACTTCTTCCATGAATCTCACATCAGACACTCTTCATGCTCTTTGCTTCATGATACATCTTTTCTATCATCTATTCTCAACACAACACATTCATTTCCAGATGGAACACTCTTGTTCTATGAGTCATTCTTGATTTTTTGAGGGGAATTTAAAAATGAACCTCATCTCATACACATCCACTGGGGGGTAACACTACTCCTATCATCTACAACACTTTTCATATCACAACATCACACTCATATAACATTTACATATCTTGGTTGCATTTCTTCTTTCTAACTTATACTACTGACATCTTTCTCTTTGCTTACTATGCTAGACAAATTCCTAGTATGTTGTTATATTTCTCTATATAAAGATGCGCCTTCACTTGGTATCTTGACGTGAATGTAGGACCTATCGAAAATTCATACACATTGCTTGATGCTCGACACAACTCTTTATGAGTCCCACCGAGGCTCCTGGGGCATCTACTCTTGCTACTCTCATACAATACACATCAAAGGTTCTATTTCTACATCATTTACGTTACTATCACTATAATTTCTACCGATTTATAGATGCTCTGACATACTATCTATATTTCTAACATACTAATGGTTACTTCATGTGTAGCATTTTCTTTACAGGATCTATATAACCATGGTTATATGTCACCTTTTGCTTACTATTATTTGCTACTCTTTGCTATTGTTTTTAGGTTATTCTCTATTTCTTGTCTGATTATTGTATGTTTTTTTTATCACTTTGGTTTTGATTATCATGACATTGTGAGCAATGTCCCATTTATTTAAACCTCTTTTGTGGTCTATCTTTTCTTCACACTTACTTATTACATTGTCTTCTTTTGCATGCTAGCTACTTTTACTACTAACACTTGTTATTAGCCTATATTGTTTGCATGTGCCTTGGTTTCTACCATGCACATCCCCTACCCCTTGTAGGTATCCACTTTCATATATGTATATCATATTTTTTTCCTCTCCTTTGGACCACATTACCCTATAGTTTTTGCATGCAACCCAAATGAGGGGGGCACCTATTAGGTGAAAAAATCACCCTTACAACATCTTAGAGCTACAATACAAATCAGCACATTACCAAATCAACACACTTAAATACAGCCACATAACGGTCCATAATCATACTTAGACCTCATAGATAGAGCAGAAACTAGCGCCCAAACCTAGACAGTAATGGTGAGCACTTGTATCCCCCTAGGTGTTTTATCCTATGGAAAAAACATTCAAATTCTCATATCAACACAATCTCCAACCACTTTCAAAATAGTTCTACAGTAGCATTAATTTTCCTCAAGTTACAAAATTCACTTTATAAGTACATTTAAGTTACAATCAGGTATAATCAAAACAATCAGAACAAATCAGGACATACGATATGTAGTGGTGCTTATTCGGGAAGCATCATGGATGGAGAGAAAAAACATCCCTCTCCCCCAACACTTTTCTCTTTGCATGAGATCACCCAAAGAACTTGCACTTGGCATGAGATCACCCAAAAAACTCGTGCTTAGTGTGAGATCACCCAGAAAAATCTCTCTTGGTATGAAATTTCCCAAAAACCTCACCATTCAGAAAAAAATTCAGTAGCATCTCCAAGTAAATCAGGATAAATTTCTATCTCATACTCTCTTATGTATCAAGTGGACACTTTCCTTTTACATACTTTCACAATTTACTTATTTATACATATGTTACTTTGATATGGAACTTTGAATAATTTTTTGCTCTTATTTTGAAGTTCGGTCCTTAATACGCAACAAGGAGAACCTCACATTAGTGGCCATAACACAATACTATGCATACGTTTCACCCATAGGGTCCACTTCCCTCTCCTAGTCTCCACACTTGACTTTCTTATTACTTCACGCTTCACTTGTCCACTTGACACGCTATCAGAAACACTCTTCTCTACAATATCATAAGGTACACATCTTCTATATACTTTATGCTATCAATTATTTACTCAACAACATAAAGTGGGGAAAATGTAGACACAAAAATATATGCACTTGGGAACATCTCTAGGTCTTAAAATCATGCTAGCATATACATTATTCCTAATCAAGAAAACAAGTAATTGACAACTCCCTTTAGCCTTTTGCTTTGTCTTTTGCACTTTTATTGGCTTCATACATCTTTCACTCTCACCGGCATTTGGATGTGTTATTTTTTCTGTGCCCTCAGACACTAGCACCCAGTTGGGACACTAGTTCCAAGTTCTCTTGTCCTCCTAGGTGCTCTTGTCCTTCTTTACCTTGTTGTTATCCTTTTGGACCCCTTTCACTTCTTGATTACTCTTTACTACTTTAGGTTGGTCTTCCAATTGTCAATTACGAAATTCAAACAAGGGAATTATATAAATACATAGTCATTTATTCAAAATAAGGGACCAATCACTAAACATTACATACTATCACCTAAGCCTGCATCCAAAGGCACAAGAGCACTTCAAAGCATTCATCTATGACATTCACTTAAGGGACAAAGGTTTGCATATACAACATAGGAGGGGAAGTTTGTTCTATTCCATCCCACACATTCTTTACATCTATTATATTCTAGATCTCTCCTGCTATCATTGTGTAACTTTCACAAGGGCATACTAACGCATCATTACACACACACTTACACAAAGGAACACATGGAGTCTGAAATGTAATGTAGTGCTTGGTACTAAGTTCACTCTTCGGGTGACCGGCAGGTTCACTCCGACTCCACATTCTACATATTTTTTATTAGATTTGATTTGGTTAGTGGATATGTGTAGGTAGACAACTTGTTTTGTTGGTTACAGGTACATTTGGTGATCAAGAAGTGAAACTAGAGCGATAAACATAGACTAGTAGTAAAGCTTCTCCTACACATAAGAAGAAAAATCCAGGTCATTCAAATAGACACTAGTGCCCATGATGGACATTTGCACCCAAGTGTTCATGTCCTCCCATGGGTGCACCTATCCAGCACATTCTTGAGTCCCAAAACCTCCTTTGAGCATTGATGAAACTCTTCTTAATATGTTTCAGTTGTTCACTTACCTAGATCAATTCCTAATTTCTTGGGATTCAGCTAAGTCTCTCTATATCCCTCTTGTTCTTAGGGTTTCACATTTTTACATGTTTATTTACTTGTGTCTTACTATATATTAGCATTTGTATATCATATACTACAATAGTTACTCTGCAATTAGATTTAATACCATTTGTATTAAATCAGAAAGTGCTTCTATGACATGGCATCATTGATGGTTCCCCTTTATGGCCACTCTACCTGGAAATATATTAGCTTTTCCAATATTATCATTACCCCTATCCCAATCAAGTTGGTCTGTAATTTCATGCTAAAAATTGCTTGGAAAGCCTTGGAGTAAGTCAAACCATGGCTTTTATAGAATGGCAATGGCTTCCGTAATGGTCTTTCACTTAACCAATACTCCCTATGGTGGTTTTCTGTCATTCAATTCTAGGATCGTTGCTTTATCAAGGTTCCTGGGATTCATGTGCTTCACCTTTTTAAGTGAGGAATTCACACTATCTAGGACGTTTTTCACAAATGTGCTCAGTCTTGGAATTCTTGGAATGAGCTCAAGGATCAATTTAAATTAGCTCTACATGATCGTACCATTATCAACATTTGATATCATCTCCTTTGTTCTTGATCACGTGATCCTAAAAATCTTTGTGCTTCCCTCTTTTCCTTGGTGGATGGATTGGAAGAAGTATGTGGACACCCCATTCTAGAATTACTCTGCTGGAAAAGGCTATGCTTTGTTTTTTCCTCATTTTCCATGGTTAGAAAACTCAACACCTGGTGGGGATTACAATCTTCTCAATCCAATTGGAGAAGGAGATTCGATACTGTTTGGTTTCACTTGTGTGGGACTAAAAATCGAGCATTTTTTATGGTGTGTTCTTCGCCAAGGCCTTCCGATTAGTGCCCGTCTAGTTCATCTCAGTGTTCTAGCCCCGAAATGCCCCTATTGTGGCAACTTGGAAACCTTGTCTCATCTCTTCTGGTATTGTAGTAAATTCCAAAAGTCTTGGAACTGAATTCATTCATTCTTCCTCCCCTTTAGACAAGAATGTTTTACCTGGCATCACATTCTTTCAGGAAATAATCCTAGAATGCCTCACAAGTTTTCCCAGATTTGGCATGCTTTCAGAGGGGGAATTCTCTTATAGCTTTAGAAAGAATGAAATTCTTGTTTATTTGTTAATGTTGAAGCTAACCATCAATTCTCTATTTATAATAAGTTTATGATAATTGCAAATTTATTACTAAATATTCAAGTGTAAAAAAACAAGGTGGCACTCGAGGTGGAACATCTCCAGAATCTTCTTCGACACTCGGGTGACGCCCTTTACAACCTATCTCGTGAGCCACTGTCCCCCTCCCAATGCTCCCTACGCCATGACAATCATCCCAGAGGTGGCGATTGTTGGTGCCACTTCTAGCGTCATTACTTCACCTAGGCCCTCTAGTCGCCACGTAGTTAGCCTTCATCTAGGAGTTTCTCCCACCTGCCTTCAACTCACCACTGGGGTTGGGATACCCCTCCACCACCCATGCAGCTTGGCTAGGGCTCGCCGACTGGCCTCTGGGCACACACTCATGACGGTTGGAGCCTCCCACCTCCACCTAACAAATTTCCCACAATGTCTCTTTCCATCTCGACCAATCAGGGCACTGCTGATGATATGGAAGAAGGAAACCAACCCGGCTTTGGTTGGGACGTGTCGGACAGTGACAAGGACCTTCCCGGCTTTGTCTAGGACGACCATGATCCGCCATCTTCAAGTCAACAATTTGCAGTGGCGGCTTGATTTCCTTTCTTCTGTGCTTTTTGATGTTTTCTAATAGTTGACTCTCCTAGGCTCTGCCTAGTGTACTATTCTTGAGACATTGGACATGCTTCCATATCATCCGTTTTTTGTGAATTATCTTGTATCATTTTACTTGTTATTTTAATATAAGATCATACATACATACATACATACATACATACCCAATCCAATGGTTAAAAGAAATTTATTGGCTAGAAATAATGAGACTTTGTTTCAAACTAAGAACATGGTCTTAAAGGCGTGGTTAATGCTATAAAATAGCTATCTATAAAAATTGTATTGCCTCATAAAAATTGTATTGCCTCACTGAAGAAAGAGGAAATTCAGCGCGCCTACTCAAAATGCACATACTATTTTGAAAGGATTTTTTTTTTTTTGACTGTGTCATAATCATCTTACATCCCATGATAGAATCAAATAATTTGTTTATGCGATTACTAGAGTTCAACGAAATTATTCAAACTTACATGCATCACTTGTAATCATAGAATCCACAAGATCTCATTTTTTAATAAAATGACACTTGCTGTTCAAGATGAAATAGGAAGATGGCGTCAAAACCTGCTCTGCACGGAAATCTTTGGATTCCAATTGTTGATATGACACGTTATTTTATAAGAAAAAATAAGCAAGCTCTGGCAAACCTTGGATGATCCGCATACGTTCGAGGGACCTCCAAATACATTAATATAATCATCGTTTGACAGAAACCAAACAATTCATTAATTAACATATGAATATTTTATCCACTGGAATGCAATGTGATTTAGAAATTTGATTTGTTTCTTTTATTTTCAAAGAGCGACTTGGAAAGCGTCAATTACCCACAAATGTATACTTCAATAAAGAATGGATTGGATATACTTTCTTTTTATAATACGTTAAATTAACAATCACATACCATTTTTAACAATGAAAATCACAAAACATGGAAATCATGCGGACTTCATACCGGAGGAAGAAATCTAAGGCATTGAGTCGAAGTGTAACTTTTTACTTCTGTAATTGAGTAATGTCTATTGCAATTTGAAGATGGTGTTGAGTTGAAGTATAAATTTTACTCTTGTAGTTGAATAATGTGTATTAAAATTTGTAGATGGTGTTGAACATATTATAGGCTCAATAATAATATTAGTAGCATAGTGTTTCATGGGAAAGTGGTATCACTTCATAAATGTAATATATTTATGTTGAGATATTATAAGTTATGTTGAAACAAATTAAATAAGGGAGAGGAGCCAATGCTTGCGAATTGTAATTTATAATCTATATTCAGATAAGTATGCATCAAAATTTTATTTTTAAAAATATTTTTTTATATATGGACATGTATCCATTTACAAATTTTATTTTGAGTTGGATTGACCACCTTACACTCCTTTTCTAAGGTTGTTTTTCAAAAATGAACAAAATTTCATATTAAAAACGTGTGCAATACCCATTGACATTTTATCACCCAATGACCAGTAGAAAATGATCGTGTTAATATTCATTTTTGATGCTACTACATTTAGTATTGAAACTAATATTAGATATAACAATTGCGAATAAACATCACCATCCTTCCTTTAATGCTAAGAAGTTAACACTTGTTATAAAAAATGCATTGGTAGATTATTTTCATCTACAACAAACGTCCTAACAAGGAATGAGAGTTTTTCTTACGTTAAATGTACTTGATCTTAATGCTTCCAAAATTTACTCCCCATTTACTCCCGTCAACATTTCATTTATTTCCTCTCCAACTCCATTGACCTCCACACAAAATGTGTATGTGTTAAACACTATAGGGGTCTAGTTATTAATTTTGGATAATTAAGTTTTAAAGAATAATATCATTTTTCATATTGGATACTCAACGAGGAACCAAATCATCATCGATGCACATGATGAGACAGGTCCTATTAAGTGTGTTAAATTCATTGATACTATAGTTAATTATTTTCACAAAAAAACATGAAACCAAATATTTTGTGTTCATTAGAATTTCTAAAGAAGGAGCATCTCATGATGCTTGAAGAAACATAAATAAGCTACAATAAGCCTTATCAAGGCAGGGACACTATGTATTTGGAGCTTGAGAATTTTTCCCTCCATAAGGGTTAGTTTGAATAATTAAATCTTCTAATGTAATTACTCTTTACTATAAGAGTAACAGTAGAAAAGAGTTGATTCATCCTTAGACTACATAAGAAGAGGAGAAATAGGTTTCCTATGATATTGGTAAGATCATTTTTAGTTGTCATAACCAAATTCAAGTTGTCCTAAACAAATTTATCTATTCTTGTTTGTAAGTTAAGGAAATATATCAACAAAGAGAGAATTAAGGGCTTATCTTAGAATAGGGGATAAGACAACCATGTATATCCTTGCTTTAGAATTCCTAGTAAGAATTTCAAGGAGGATCTCCATAAGAGGAGGAGAGATGATTTAGTATGGATTGGGAGTGAATAATATCATAGAAGAAGATGGGAATAGAATGTTGGAAACATGGATTATGTAATGATGAAGACCTTGTCAATGGTCATGAATAAGGACAAGTTAATGTGCATGAATTATGTGTCTCACTCAGCTCCCTAGATGCATGTGAATGATCTTGAATTGGTACAAGTTATATTTAATAGAATAATGCTTAAATCATTTCTAATTTACTATATCTCTTCCTATACCTTATTATGTTCTAATTATCCTCCAAATGGAAAATACTGCAACAGAAAGGAATTGTAGTGCCCACATTTTTATAGCCTCGGTTATCTGTTGACTTCTTTATTCATAGATATGATTTGATAGGGATTTTATATATTTTAAACATTATGTTATGTTATTTTATCTTCATGGACATGTATGGTGATTTGGGCGCATAACGCCAATTTAGGTTTGATTAGTATGTTGGCACACTTTATTTGATGTTGTTGATACTAACATATTGCTATGTTACTTGGGACTAATTTATATATGATGGATGCATAGTTTAGTTGCATGTCTTGATGATATAGATTATTCAATTATTGATGAGAACACATGATAACATGGATGCATGTCATTTATATGTATTTCAATGGCTATCAAATGATGAATTGTGTGAAAGTGTCCATATTTCTCATTTACGATTCCATGTTGATGTTGTGATATTATAGATTTGCATGTTCAGACTTGATCATTTATTGAGTAGTTTATTTACACTTGTCTTAGGAAGATGCATTTAATGTGTGTATTGAGTGTTCAGGTTACAAGGCAAAGGAGAATGTGGGTTTCACGGAGGCTACACAATTTGTGCACAAGCAACCCATGGAGCTAAGTCCTAACCGTGTTAGTTGTATGAGGCCTTATTGCTTTCTTTTATGTTTTGGGCACCATGAGTGACCCTTATTTGTAATGTTATATGTCATGTAAAATTAATTGTGATTAGGTTGTTTAATTTGTTAAGTAAATTAGGTTGGGGGACTTAATGGTCCCCACTTGCATTAATTTTTGCATTTGTGTAAGTGTTTGTTAACTAGAGAGGATTGGGGTCACATGAGCACCCTTGAGTGGGACCCACATCCTATACACTTGTGACCAAATGTGCCAAACCCGAAATTGGGTTATTTTAGGCATTTTAGGTGATCCCTTTTAGTTTTGGGAGTTCACTTAGCATGAAAATAAGCCATTGGAACCTACCTATTAGGTTGGGGGCTTAATTCTAAGGTATAGAGGGATTTTCCCTCCCATCTATCCTCTCTTTTTTCACCATCCATGTAAGATGGATTTGAATGTGTGCATTGTAAAAATTTGCATAAACTTGTCTCATTTTCTTTTTGGGTAATTTGGGAGACGGGTGTTTATAGGGGATTTTATATTTTCTTCGTTTTATTTTGAGAATATTTGAGTTGGAGGGAAGAGAGGGGTGACACAAGTCACCCCCTCATTGGTGAGGAAATTTGTTTTTCTTTCTTCAAATGTTGCCTCATGGGGGAGAAATAGAACCTTTTTTTTGGCTTTTGTTTGGTTCTTGGAGACTTTTGGAGTTAGAGTTTGCTTGGACAAGGAATTGGAAAAATCTTAGAGATTTTGAGAGCTAGTTGAGGTAGGCTCTTTAATCTCATTTCATGTTACATGGCATGTTAGATCTTAGATTTGGTTATATTTGAAATGTGTCTTTTTGCTTTGTGTATGTTATGTGTTATTTTCTCCATCCATCATATGGCTTGATGGATTTTAGAGTTTTATTGCGGAAGAGGGAAGAATTTTTCCTCTTAAACGACATGGCTTGATGGGCAAGCCATGTTGATTCTTTTTATTTCCCTTCATATGGTTTACGATGGGGAAGGTGGTTCATATGGTTTAAACCCCCTTCCCTATCCTTGGAGAGGAAACCCAATCTGTTTTAAAATCCTCCGAAGGAGGATTTTGGGAGAATGAGTCAAAAAATAAGGAGGGATTTCCGTCTTGGAAGGATAATGAGGTTTTGTGAAGAATCTTGTAAGTGTGCATCCTATGGTTGGACCACACTATTTGGAATTTTGGATGTCGAATCTAATTTTTCCCATGTTTGAGGATGAATATGGTTATTCTCCTCTTTTCTTTTGTTTGGTAAATGTTGTGTTTCCTTTAGTGTATGAGTTAATATTGCATGTGATATGCTTGTGTGTATGTTCTCCCTTATTCTTGTACACAATTGTGGAAGCTAGACCTCTCTCCCATGGGCTTGGGGGAGGCTAGCATGTCTTCCAACCTTTGGAAAGCCATATAATGATGCATATAAGTCAAGTGGTAAAACAAGTCTTTCTCTATGTTGGTTTCTTTGAAAAGAACTCAAAGTTGGAGCTCAAGTTTGGAAGATGGTTGGAATTTTTTGATATCATGAGCTCTCATTGTTTTCTCCAATTTTTTTGAACGCTACTCTCATTATAATCGTATGGATATGCCTTTGTGGGAATTTTATTTTTCTTGTAAAGTTTCCATTTTGTGATTTGGGATTGCTTGTAAACTAGTGCTGCATTAGTTTGTGCATCCTATTTCAATCTTGCAAAGAATCCTTGTAATGTGGTTCCTTGAGTATTTAAGTATTTTTGAAATATGTTTTATTTGTGAGTTTAAGCTCCTTGGAAAATAAATTTTGTAAAATAGTTGATTCTTTTAATATGGATTGTTGGAACTCCATTTTGAAAAGAAAGTTTGTTTATTGGAAATATGTTTTCCACAAAAAATGTAAAATGTGATGTTAAGAACACTAAAAGAAAATGTGATTTTTCCATGTTGGATCTCCCTCTTGTAGAAATTTGTGGTATTTATTTAGTATTGCATTTGAAAAGAAATTTATTGTAACATGGAGCTTTAGGATTAACATTGAATGGAAAATATCATCTTTCTTGTAATATATTTCTTTCTTGTAAATTTTTGTAACATTATAGAATGAGATGAAATCGGTTTTACTTTTCTTTCCATGTGAAACTTAACAAAATGATTATATTAGGAAACCAAATGTGAACATACCTCTTTCTTCACTAAGTTTAAAATATGTTTCCAAGTCTTTGCTAATTAATTAAAATACAAAGTTACATTATCTTTAATTATACAAATGACAAAATAATTTTACAATCTAATATATTGAAAATTCTAAAGTTGTATACTTCACAAAACTGACAAAACAACAACCTATCATTTTACAACTTTTAATAATTTATATTGAAATATATAAAATAAATATATTTAATATAGTTATATTATATAATATAACTATAATACACTCAAACATAGTTATACATTATTTAATAAATATTAATAACGTTATATAATATATTAAAATATATTATATTATATATATACAAGTTTTAAATAACAAAAAATGTAATAATAAACAAACTTTCGGTGAAGTTTTTTTAAGTTTAAAAACAAAAAAATGGATGTGGAGAGGGGTTGAGCCCTCCCCAAACCTGCGACTCCACTCCATCACGCCTACTCCCCCAAAACCTTGCGTCAAACCCCTTCCCTACACCCCATCCTCCACGCAGCTCACCCCACACCTCCATACAGACCCACCTCTGCAGTAACTGCCCTCCCTTCCACAGCCGCATCCACTACATTTCATGTGGCTAAACACACAGTATGCCCCTGCAACATTTCAACCTTGGTGTTTTTCTCTCCAATAAAAAAAAATACATTAAGGCAATTTTTCCTCTCTTCAATCCAAAAAAAAATGTGTATACTACATACCAAACTAGAGAAGACATCTAGTAGAAAAATTATTCAAAAAATAATAATGATGATAGTATTAATTATTACTCAATGGCTCCTCCTCAACCTGCACAAGCATGAAAAAAAATGAAAGCAAATTGAAGAGAAAGGAAAGGGAAAGAAAAGATATGGATGGATTAGGGAAACTTTAGGGAAAGTTTTAAATCAAGGGCTAAGATTAGATTGATCCTAGGGTACACATTAAATCCTAAAAAACTTTTAATTCATGGGATTTTGTGGGAATAAGAAATAAAATAAAAGAAGGGTGTGTGGGGGTTTACTAATTTAAAAGGGGGTTTATACTTTCTAATGTGACACTAGTAAATGATTAATAGCGTAACCATGATAAGAAACAAATAATTAAGTTGGAAGTTAGACAACAAGTTAATTAATTTGGGTAAATCAAATTAATATAAAATAGTTATTAATGGGGATCGGAAAAACATCGTAATAGTATTTGTTTACTTTAAAAAAAAAATTACCTAAATTTTTAGTTACCTTTTGGTGTGCTTTTCCTATGTCCCAAGGCAAGGAACTACATTTGGTATCAGAGTGATGGTTCGCTCACGCAGATGATGTGGGTAAATAATTAATTAGTAATAATTTTTTAATAACATTAACGAAAAATAACTAAAATGTTTCCGCAACCTTATACAACCAAATAATCCATTTTTTTACTTCGTACTCAGGATGACACCCACGAGATATCAATCCATTAGGGACTTGGGATGTAGATCACATACGACTGACCCGAAGGCACCTAAGTTCATACCTCAGATTTTAGATGCTCTTTAGAAGCTGATAGGTGTTGTGCAATAGTGCCTTCCACCATCGCAGGAGATGAAAAAAGAGGATATCCAATCAGGACATGAGGAGTTGATAGGGGAGGACTCACACTCAGAGCCATAAGAGCATGATACCCTGAGGTGGGATAGGTTGCGTAGCCCTTCCATTCACCATGAGAGGGTGGCATCCCACCGTCGTACTCATTCACACATCTTGAAGGAAACGTTTTGGGGATAGACGACCCCATTCACCTGTTGAACCGCAAGTGTTAGGATCACGATACAAGAAGTGTGATTAGAGATATTCTTTGCTTACATCAACCTACTTACACCAACACTACAGATGAATTTGGGGATGAGTCATGGCTCATCAGCCTTGATAGCTTCTTTAGCATACACTCTTTGGAGAGCAATGTCAAAGCCATGTTTTTCATACACCTCCTCTAAGACACAACAGGCATCTGGTAAAGGAATGAGGAGTGGAAGCTCAATTTGACTTGAGATGCAGTTACCTAGGGGTTATTTGAGGAGTTTTTTAGGGATTGTTATATGTCATAGAATTTTGATCAAAAGAGGATTGATGAGTTTCATGACATATAATAGAGCTTTGACACAATGGCACAGTATGAGAGTAGGTTCCTGGATCTTTTGTAGTATGTGGACAACCAGCAAGACTAAAAATTACAGGTTAACAGGTTTATTTGGGGCCTTAATGTAGACATAGCAGGAGTAGTTAGGATGTTATCTCCTCCCACACTTGATAATGTTGTTGAGAAGGCCTAATTAGTTGAGGAGAATAGGACCAGGGCACATGGACACCAAGATAGGAACAAGAGAAAATTTTAGGAGAAGCTATAGGCATTTTAGAGCTAGAGGTAACGTGATACAACACCACCCCCTAAAGGAGGATTCTTGAATCCTCTAGTGGTATTGATGGCTCTACAACATCCACAACAATAGAAATAACATCAGGGCCACCAGCAGTAGAGGGATCATAAGAGTTAGAGCTTACAGAGAGGTTGTACAAGAGGAGGTTTTGGTGTATCCAGGAATAAGACACATCATACTAAACAGGCACAAACAGTTTACATGCGGAAGTTTGCTAGGGTTGGGCTAGCTGGATCAGTTCACTAGAGTACATGAGGGACCCCATCTCAAATGGGTACATGAGGATGTTTAATTTGTGGGTCCCATAATCATTATGCGTGTATGTATCCACAGAAACTTAATACCATGGATATGGAGAGATATCCTAGATCTGATAAGATAGTGGGTGATGTAAGTCATGCCCATCACGTATATGCAGAAGTTGATAACCGCCAAGCTGAGCATCAATCCATATTTATTAAGATGATAGGTATTATCAGGGGTATTTCTGTTTCAGTACTCTTTGATTCAGGTGCTTCAATTTCTTTTATATCTCCTTCTATAGTGGACTAGTGTGGGCTAGTGGTGGCTAGGTAGCCAGAAAATTGGTAGGTTGAGTTGGCCTCTTGGGCTAAACTCTCTATGGAATTGTATCTAGAGAGTTACATATTTGACTTAGGATTCTTCTCCACTACACTTCATCTCTGAGTTATACCTCTAGGATCCTATCAGGTAGTTTTGGGTATGGATTAGCTTGAGGCTCATCAAACTAAGGTGTATTGCAGGAATAAGGTCATTGAGTGTTAGGATTATCTTGGGAGTGCAATTTTGATTTTAGGGATGCAAAGGCCCTATCTCTTTGCGCATGATCTCAGCTAAACAACTCAAGTGGAACATGTGCAAAGGTTATCAATTATTTACTATCACCATCAGTAATCGATCAGAGAGAACTCCAGGAGCATTTACCCTTAGATGATCATATAGTTTTGAGGGAGTATGTAGATGTGTTTCCAAGTGAGCTTCCAGGGTTACCACCCCGAAGAGAGGTGGATTTAAAAATTGATTTAGTGCCATAGATCAACACCAATTTCTAGGACACCCTATCAGATGACAAATCCTGAGTTGCATGAGGATAAGGATACAGTTAGAGGAGTTCTTGGAAAAGGGTCTTATTCACCCTAGTGTATCTCCTTAGGGATTGCCAATCATATTTGTTAAGAAGAAGGATGGTTCTCTAAAAAAAAATTATAGACCTCAGACAGCTCAACATAGTCATAATAAAGAACCATTATCCACTCCCTACGATTTATGACTTGTTTTATTATACAAGGGGAGGGAGGGTGTTTTCCAAAATCGATCTCAAGTAATGTTACCATCAGTTGTGCATATCAGATGCAAACGTCCATAAGACATATTTCTGGACACATTATGGGCATTATGATTTCACAGTTATCCCTTTTGATTTGACCAATGCCCCAAATTTCTTCATGAGGCTTATGAATCGAGTATTCAAGACCTTTCTTGACCAATTTGTCTTACATTTCCTAAATGATACATCAATTTATTCTTAGTCTGAGGAGGAAAATGGGGAGCATTTGAGACAAGTACTACAGGTTTTGAGAGAGAGAAAATTATTAGGTAATTTGGAAAAATGCAGCTTCTTGAAAAAAAAAATTCATTACTTGGGTCACATCATATTAGGAGAGGGTCACATCAGCTTCTTGATTGGCCAATGCCCACATCAGTTACTGAGGTGAGGACTTTCATGGGATTTGCAGGTTACTACCGTAAGTTATTTTAGGACTTTTCCTAGAGGATTTCTCACCCTATTACATCCCTTCAGAGAAAAGGGAAGAAGTTTGATTGGGCAGAGAAGTGTTATAAGGCCTTCAAGTTGTTTAAGGAAAGGCTAACCATGACACCTATTTTAGTAGTTTCGGACCCAAAAGAGGATTTTGTTTTTTGTACCGATACATCACAAGTGGGTATGGGAGAATTTATTATGCAGGAGTGTTAGGTTATTACCTTTGAGTCACGTAAGGTCAAATATTATGAGCTTAACTATCCTACTCATGACTTAGAGCTTACAGTAGTTGTTCATTCTCTTGTGCGTAGGCATTATTTCCTTTTGGGTATGCCATTCATTTTGAGGACAGATCACTGTAAATTGTATCATATCTTCTCAGAGGAAAACCTCAATGATCACCAGAAGTGTTAGATGGAGTTCCTATATGAGTACGACATGGAGGTGAAATATATATAGGGAAAGGAAAATGTCATTGCAGATGCACTCAATAGACAATGACATGTGCTTTCATCCTTGAGACTACAGTTAGACTTGAGTGGTAGGATTCTTTAACATGTTCAAGAGGATAGGTTTTATGATGGTGTTAGATAAATTTTTGAGTCATAGGGTTCATTAGAGGGTAGATTTTTAGGGTGCATTATAGAGGCATATGGTTTACTTTGATTCCATAGGTGCATCTATGTGCCTAAGTTAGGTGATTTGTGTAGCTTCATCCTTATAGAGGCTCATCGAGCCCCATATGCAGCACATCTAGGAGTGAATAAAATGCACGCCAATTTGAGGGGATTATATTATTAGCCCAGTCTTTGATGAGACATAACAAATTTTTTATAAAATTACCTTGAATGCTATATGGTCAAGGTAGAGAATTCTCATCTTGCAGGACTCTTACACCCTGATGACATTCCAGAGTGGAAATGGGATGCGATCTCCGTGGATTTCATAGTAGGACTCCCAATGTCTTCTTATCACCATGATATCATCATGGTCAAGGTGGATAAGCTGACCAAGTTTGTGTTTTCTCCAAATCATCACATGGTTTCACCCTATGGTTTACACAAGTGTGTGTGCTTGAGCTCATAGTGTGATTGGATAACATGGATAATATCTCCAAATTGTGGGACTTTCTAATTGAGATAGACCACTAGAGAAACTTGGTTCTTACTCGTAAACTACCTGCCACAATCTACTCTACTACAGGAAAAATTATCTAATCCTAGTATAAATTTCCAAGGGACTAGGGATAGAGAGTGCATGAAAAAAAAATCCTATACTAAAGCGGTGATACACCAAAAAAGGAGGGTGTGAGAACATTCTTCCAATGTGTTAAAGTAGAAGTAAAGTGCATACTAGAAGGGGTGATAACAGTTTTGCACAATCTAGAAACTGTATTCACAACAATATTTCATGGACACACAATGATAATGGATCAATTCAAAGTATAAGATAGGAACAATATATATGGAATGACATCGAAGGGGACAGAGGAATACAAACAAACACAACAGGGGAAGATACATCTACAAACTTGTATTTATTTCTTTATGATATGCAAAATTCACTCTATTATAGAATAAGGTCCTGGATCGCCATGCAAGGATTCCACTAGAAGGGCATTTAGCATATTTTCTTCACAAAAAAATTGATAGAGTGTTTCTACTAAAAAACTATCTCCCCCTATAATGAGCCCAACACTCTAATTTATAAAATTTTGAGAAGAGAGAGAGAGAGGGAGAAATGAAAATCCTGAAATCAGACTTCCCACCACTTGAAAGATGTCATAAATGAATTCAAATGATTTTATGTTTCTTGAAAAAGGCTCCCCATACTATCCCATAACTTTTAGTAGTAAGAAATGTCATCCCATGCTTCATTAAATGCATCCCAACTACCAAATAAAACCATTGTTCTGAACTAAGCATGTTTTCTAAAAAATCACAATTGATTCCTCGTCAAAATTTAGATTTCTTGATTTTTGTGCATTGGGATTAGAGCCACAATTCCAACAATACAAATTTTGTGTGTTTTTGTTGAGAAATGCAAAAGTTATGACCTTCTCAGTGTAGACAGTTGTTTTGGGCCTGCTAGGAATTTTTGTCATTTAACAGGAATGAGCCTCTAAATTTATTAGATCCAAGGATGTTTCTTTTATTTTCACATAGCTACCCTCATTAAAAATAGCTGAGGACATCATGTTAATGTCCAGAAAGTCAAATTTCATGAAAATCAGAGCTCGGGGTCAAAATTTATGGCCATTTGAAGTTCAGGATCTGACTTGCATTATTTTTCTTTGCATGTAGACATTTCAGCTATTTCAGGTCCTTTTCTTGCGGTTGTCCCAGAAAAAAATCTCTCCTCCACCCATAAGCCTCCTTCCTATTGGGCTACTTTTAGTTTTGGTGTCCCGATTGTCCCGACGTTGATTGGGTCGTAAGGGCAGTTGACTTCCGCTTCTGCTAATCTCCTTTGCTATCAAATTTTTCACCTTTGTGGGTGTCGTGCGTACTTGTGTCCCAACTGTCCCATGTGCGCCTTGGGAAATTTCGATCCGAGTTAGTGTATGTTCACTATCTTTGACCATTTAGGGAAAATTGGGTCTTTCAGGTCCCGACTGTTCCGATTAAACCTGTGTGGCGTGGGACAAAAAATATCTTATTCAACCAATTCCTTTGCAAATGCCATTTTAGATTTTTGAGTCCTAGCTATCTCGACATCCGGTAAACTGTCTGGGATGAATTCTTTCAAATTTTCTAATTTGAACTATGTTTTGGCCATTTCATATTTTTGGGGCCCGACTATCGCACTTGAACTTGTGCTACCTGTGACATATTTTCCCACTTTTGCCACATTATTCTTCATCCTTAGCATTTCGGCCCTGAACTTGGTACAAAGAACCTTGGTATGGCCTACACTAGTTCGATCGTTAGCCATCAGACCTGATTTGCATTAAAATAGACGTGACTTCATTTTTTCAGAATTTTGCAAGTTTTACTAACTCTGTGGATTTTTCTTGGACATGGGATCTAGAGGAAAGCCAAGACGTACCAAAAAAATCCAAATTTTTACCTTCACTCCATTTCCACTTGCTCATCCTGAAGAAATGATGTGGGTTATCAAAATTACCTTGCCAGAGGTGAATTTTGGATAATAGGTTGTGGATTTCTCACCAACCAAGGTAACCTATAATGCATAGGACATTGCCAAAGTATTTATGGATGAAATTGTTAGATTGCACAGGATTTTGAAGACCATCATCAATGAGAAGGACAATATTTACACATCAATTTTTTGTACTTCCTTTTAGGCCGCTTTGGGTACACAGATTAATTTCAGCTCAACATATCATCTAGAGACAAATGGAAAAGAAGAGAGGGTTAATACGGTACTAGAGGACATGTTGAGGATGTATGTGATGGACCAATAGAAGAAGTGGGAAGATTACTGACATTTAGTTTAGTTCACATACAACAACAG
Source organism: Taxus chinensis (assembly GCA_019776745.2). Lineage (NCBI taxonomy): Eukaryota > Viridiplantae > Streptophyta > Pinopsida > Cupressales > Taxaceae > Taxus > Taxus chinensis. Next base: position 557,613,849 of record CM034155.1, on the reverse strand, counting down.
TTATCACAATTCCATTGGTATGGCTCCCTACAAGGATTTTATGGTCGAACTTACAGGACACCTCTGAGTTGGGTCAAGCTAGAGTACAGGATTATTTTGGGACCAACCTACCTACAAGACTTAGATTAGCAGATTTTTATGATTAGGTAGCAGCTTGAGGATGCCAGAAGGTGTATGTAGACACCAAGAGGTCTGATTATCACTACAAAGTGGGTGACAAATTCATCTTGAGAGTTTTTCCACATAAGAACCCAATCAGCTATGGAAAAGGTTCTAAGCTATCGCCTCGTTTTGTGGGGCCATTTGATATTTTGGAGGTCATTGGTCAAATTACCTATTTCATAGCTTTTCCACCATGCCTTACACAGGCCCACAATGTATTTCATGTTTTTGTACTATTTATATATGTACATGATATCTCTCATGTTTTTGACTGGTCGGCCTTATAGGTAGAGGATACAGGAAAGTAGATGTTGGAGGCTGTAAAAATATTGGAACATAAGAGGTTGGCCCTTTAGGGTCAAGATTTGGACCAGGTTAGGGTGTAGTGATAAAAATAAGATGAGACATAAGCTACTTGGGAGGATGCTACACCAGTGATGGTAAGATATCCCTATCTTTTTTAGTGACTTCTAATAAGGAAGTCTAATTTTAGGATAGGGGGTTGTAGTGCCCACATTTTATAGTCTTGGTTATCTGTTGACTTCTTTCTTCATAGTTATGGTTTGACAGGGATTTTGACATATTATGGACATTATGTTATGTTATTTGATATTCATGGAAATGTGTGGTGATTTTGGTGTGTAACACAAATTTAATTTGATTATCATGTTGGCACATTTCATTAGATGTTGTGGATACTAACATATTGCTATGTTATTTAGGCCAAATTTATATATGATGGATACATTGTTAGTCTCACATCTTGATGATATCGATTATGTGATTATTGATGAGAACACATGATAACATGGATATATGTCATTTATATGTATTGCAATGGCTAACACAAGGGGAATTTGTGTGAAATTATGTATGTTTCTCATTTATGATTCCATGTTCATGTTGTGATATCATAGATTGCATGTTTAGACTTTATCGTTTAATGTGTAGTTTATTTACACATGTATTAGGTAGATGTGTTTAATGTGTGCATTGAGTGTGCATGTTATAGGGCACATGAGAAGATGGGTTTCAGGGCGGATACGTAAATTGTTCACAAGCGTCCTCCAGGGCTAAGTCCTAACCATGTTAGCTATATGAGGCCGTATTTTTTCTTGTATTGTTTTGGTACCATGAGTGACTCTTATTGTTAATGTTGTATTTCATGTAAAAATTAATTGTGTTTAGGTTGTTTATTTTTGTTAAGTAAACTACATTGGGGGACTTAATGGTCCCCACTTGTATTAAGTACGTATTTGTGTAAGTGTGTGTTAATTAGGGAGGATTGGGGTGTCATGAGCACCCTTGAGTGGGCCCCACATCCTCTACATATGTGCCCAAATTTTACAAACCCGAAATTGGGCTAGTTTTCACATTTTAAGTGACCCCTTTTAATTTTGGGAGTTCACTTAGCATGGAAATAAACCCTTGGACCCTACCTATTATGTAGGGGGCTTAATTCCAAGTCATGTAGGGAGTTTCCCTAACATTTATCCTCTCTTTTGTAACCATCCATGTAAGATGGGTTGGAATATGTGTGTTGTGAAAAGTTTCATAAGATTGTCTCATTTTATTTTTGGGTAATATGGGATAGAGGTGTTTAAATGTGATTTTATCTTTTCTCTATTTTGTTTTGGCAATATTGATTTTGAGGGACTTGAAGGATGAAACATGTCACCCCTTCATTTGTGAGGAAATTTATTTGTTTTTCTTCAAATACTCTCTCATCGAAGACAAAGAGAACTTTGTTTTATGCTTTTTATTGGTGCTTGGAGGCTGTCATTGTAAATCCTTTCCCTAGGCCGTGGGTCGCATCGTGTCTTGATATTTTTTTACAGAATTTTCTCCATGGGGAACATTTTTGTTGTTGGGCATCTTCCACAACTGTGTCTCCTCTGCAAATCCTGTCCCAACATCCATGGTTACGTGGTATTTTCTAATTGGATGTGGCGTTGTGGGTCTATTTGATATTTTTTATGCACTATGGCGAAGGGTGTAAAAGTATAAGGTAAATGCCTAAGACCCACAAAAATACATGTGGAGGGCCCGCGATCATTTTAGGTCCCGCCTCTGGACTTCACCTTTGTAGTTGCGCCAAGAGGACACATGGAGGGCTTGCGCTTATTTGAGGATCTGGCTCTGGCTTTGACCCTTGGAGTTACGCCGAAGGGACACGTGGATGCTTCCACTAGCTATTTCCCATGCTCAAACTTTTTAAATGGCCAGTGTAACTTGGTCAAACCCTGGACATGTGCAAGGCCCACGCTTTTTTAAGAGTCCTTTTGACCTTCATACCACAAGAGTGCCAAAGAGACACTTGGATGTTGCCACTGGATCTACCCATAATTAGAATTATTCAGCAGCAGATGTAACTCTTTCAGATTCTAGACACGTGGAGGGCCCATGCTTATTTGGGGACGCACCTCTAGGTCTCACCTTTGGTTACGCTGAAGACACACATGGAGGATTCAACTAGCTCTTCCCATACTTAGAATTTTCAGTGGCTGATGCAAATCTCTTAGGTCTTGGACACGTGGAGGAACCACACTGATTTGAGGATCCACCTCTAGCTTTGACCCTTGGAGTTACACCAAGAAGACACATGGGATGCTTCTGCTGGATCCTCTTTATATTAAGACTTTTCAATGGCTGAGGAAACTTTCTTGGGCCCAAGACACGTAGAGGGACTATGCTTATTTGAGGTTCCACCTCTAGACTTCACCTTTTCTGTTGCACCAAGAGGACACATGGAGGCTTCGCGCTGGTTCCTCTTCATACTTGGCTGACTCGGCCTCACAGCACAGAAAAATAAAGGAGAATCCCAAAAATGCGATAGTCGGAGGATGGGACACCATATTACTGAGTGAAGTTCAATTTAAATTGTTGTGGAGATAATTTTTTGAACCTAAGAAGGAACAAGCTGAAGGTATTTGATTTGTGAGATATAATACATGTGAGGGCACTCATTTCTAAGAGGCACAAATACAGGTATTTGTTCCTCAAGGTGTATTCTCAAAGATGAAAAGGATTTATTATCAGATCAAGCTATATGGAGCTACCTGAGAATTATTAAAAAGGGGATTTCTTGCATGACAAGATAAAATAATGATTAAAAAGACTGTCAAAATATTTGACATGGTGTCGCAATCATATTTGATGAAAGTAGGAAATGTGAATGGCTCACAAATTTTCCACCTTGTAAAAACAGAAACAAACATTCTCTTGAAGATTTAGAATTTTTGGGGGGAAAAAGAGTATGAGTGAGCAAGTGAAATTGTATAAATACAATGAGAATACTCTTGCAAAGTGGTGGGGGTTAGGGAGGTTAACTTTTCTGAGAAATTTTTGATAGAAACCATGTTTCCTGAGAGACCGTATAAGAAACCTATTTATTTTCCTATGTTTTAGATTTAATCACATCAAGATGGTTGCAAGTGTACAACCATTGTGAAGCTCTGAGATTTTTAAAGAAAATCTCCCCTACTGATGAATCTAATGAACCTTGAAATGAAATTGTGTTGATCATGAGCATAATTGTGTCTGCTTCTATTTCAGAATGTTTTCAGATAATTTTTCTTGTTCCTGTTGCAATCTTATGTTGAAATCCCTCTGAATGACACAAGATTTTATCCCTGTGGTAGTATCTTGGCATTTCAAATTTCATTGTGGGAAAATCTTTCCTCTCGTAATGAGATAAACAATTTAAAATCACTTTTCTTCCACTAGGTTTGACAAAGATTTTTTGTAAGTCTATGAGTGTATCTTAGGCGTGATGAATCAGGGACGTCCAATGTTTAATTGAGTCTTTAACACAAGCCTTTATGTTGAATTCTTGAAGAGTGTATAAAATCGTGCATCTTTGGGCCTCCATTGATACACACCTTCTAGTTGAAGGGATGTTTTGGCTATTCTAAAGCATTTTGTCTATGAGTTTTCCAATATTTGTAAAGGTTCTCAAAGATCTAGTATAATAAACTTTATCCTACTTAAATTCCCACGAAAAAATTGTCAAATGAAAAATCCTATATGAACTACCACTGTTTGTACTATGTATCCACAAATATTTAACAAATTCCACTGCCAAAATATGCAGAAACAATCAGGTTTCAAATTATCTTTAGTAACTCGAAACATGTCTAGGAAACATCTCCACTCTCTAGTATGACAACTTGTGAGAGTTAGTTTATGTTGTATTGATCATATTTTCTCATGGTTCTCATGAATATTGTGAAAATAAGGATCTCTTGATATCCTTCACAAACACGGGTTACAGAACGGATCCTCTCACCCTGGTTGAAGGCACAACCTACAGTAGTGAGGGTAGATCAAACCATTAATAAGGTGCTATTGATTTTTCCAATGCCTGAGTGACAAAGAGTCAGTTGAATCCCCTCCCCATCTACAAAATGACTCATATCATGATTTTCTATCTCTAAGCATCCTATCAGTTTCATGATGCTGCTCAACCCTCACATGAGAATCAATTTGGATACAAACACTCAAGTGGTGCTGCTACCGGGGTCTATTTTTACAAATACACACACATACCGACCCTGGTAATGTTTCTTACATGGTTTAGGTAAAAATAAGTTGTTTAAACATCATCCTTTGTTGAGATTTGTAAAATTTGTACAAGATTACAAGTTCATTGTGCAGTGCAGTATTTCAAGTTTCTAGTGATTATTGCACTAAATTTTCATCAATAGTGATAAATGTGGGTAGAGGAAGGTCAGATCTATTAAGCTTAGTAGAAATTAAGTTTTGATAGACACTTTCCAAGTTACTTATAGTGTATCTACACAAATAAGGTGAAAATCCTTGGTGGTGACTCCATGTTGAATTGAAATTTTGATGTTTACCCCCTGTCTTAACCTATGTCAAGTTAAATTTTTCATTAATATCTGTAAAGTTGGAGGGAAGAAGGTCTTTTTTCACTAGATATCCTACTAAAAATTTATTTCTAGGATTAGGGAAAGAAAATCCATAAGGAAGATGAGTCTGGAAAGTAGTGGGAGATCAGGAATCAAGAAGGGAGATATTAGTTTTGAAAGGTGATAAATATGTGGTTGAATATTACGATATGTCTTCAAGTGATCCTGAACCAATTAGTCCTTGTATAAATTCAAATTCCCTAACTGGAGAGGGGCCATCATTTGTGTATGAAAAATGCGCCTCTTTGTTATCCCCTGTTTCTTCCAAGGTTCATAGGGTTTTCCAAAAAATTGAGTCATTAGAGGATATTTACTTTGAGAGTTATACTCTTGTTCCCTTATCATTTTGATTCTCCTACAAATTCACCTCCTTGAGGCAATATGGATCAACCTCCACCTAGACCTCCTTTTGTTGTCAATACTTTTGGACCAATAAATTTTAGAGGTATGGTTAGATATCCTAATATAGTGCCAAAAGATGTCAGAAATAGGTTGCCAAAATTTCAAGGGAATAATTCCATCACTAGTGACCACTATTTAAGCCTCTTTGTCAATATGATGGAAGATTTTGAAATTGAGTTTGAAGAAATATATATAAATTTGTTTATTCATACTCTTGAGGAGGATGCACGTGATTAGTACAAGTCATTACCAGATAATTCAATAGACTCATGGACCTAGATGAAAAATACCTTAAGATTGCAATATGGGGATAAGACAAATCCCAGGTTCCTTCTATCTGAGTTTGAAAATATAAAGAAGAATCCAAATGAATATGTCCATGATTTCAATACTGGGTTCAATAAGACCTTGAATACGTTACCTATAATCCTAAGGCCAAGTGATGAGTCATGTTTGATAAAATTCTCTGATTTTGATTAAAATGTTGCTTATTAATTGAGAGATAAAAATCCTAGAACATTGAGGAAGACTTTCACCATGGCCTTAAAAATAGAAAATAACATCAAAGCTATTGGAAAGCCTCTTAAGAGAAAGGGTATCAATTTGATCAATCCTAAGAGGCCTCAGTCAAACAAAGTTGTTGATCTGGAAGAGGTTGTGAAGACTTTGCCAAAGTGGTTAAAGAGATATCCTACAAACTGGCCAAAGCAGAAAAGGGATAGGACAGAGTTCCGAGGGTCAGCACAAGCCACACAGTTAGGAGAGATATGGAAATCATCCCAGAGGTGATCATAGATCAGATGATAGAGGGAAGGGGCCTGTGGGATTAGGAAATAAACAACCTCAACCCAGGGATAATATATTGGTTCCTGATCCTTTGACTGCCAAGCTTGCTACTGTGGAGGAGGCTGATGTTATTGAGTGGTGTGATAAAAGTTTCTTACCACACACCCCATGTGATTTAGATTAGAAATTTTAGGAAGCAGATGATGATGAGACATATAATGATGTGTGTATGATGGAGTAGCCTGCAAACTTACAGCAAGGGGTAACCTCAACTAAATTGATAAATGTGAGAACTATTGAAAATTTTTGGGATTGTGTTCACTGGGTATTACCTCTTCCTCCTATTAATAATTTTGAAATCGATATGGTACAATAATTTTATTTTCCTAATCATGATTTTGAATACTTAAGTGCATCGATGATTAACAAATATGATGGAGGGATTCCTTCCGAAGAGGAAAGGAAAATGTTGATGAATGCAGGTCACTTCAAGAGAAAAGAATAAAATACTATAAGTAAGGTTGTCAAATGGGAAGGGCTGCAAACCAAGACAAAAATTATAGTTCTTAGTAATATCCTAAAGGAAACCCCTAAGAAGGATACATCTGGCAAAGGCCTAATTTCCCCAAATAAAACTTGTACTCCTGCCCATGCCGAGATCTTGAAAACTCCTATACTATCAGAAGAAGTGGTGAATCTCCCTCCTAATACTACCCTACCCAAATATGTTCCTTGTGACATAGCCCAAATCCTAAGCCAGATCAAAGTTATTGTTCCCATTATCAAGTTACTTAGGATCCTAGAGCATAGGAAAAGACCATTCGAATATTTGGGATTTAAGAAAGAAAATATTACTCAGGGAAAAAGTGTTAATAATATAGATGTTCCTCCTATTTTTGTAGAATTAGAAATACCACAAGCATTGGAGGAATTGGGTGAATCACCTAAGGTGTATTTGGGAACTTCTCTGGTTGCATCTCAACTGGATGTAGATCCATTATTTACCACTTTGATTATTAAAGATAGGCTGGTACATAACTGCATGTTTGATTCAGGAGCCTCATGTAATGTAATGCCTCTTGATGTAATGAATGAGTTAATATTAAGTTAACAGAAGCTTTCAGGAAATGTACTGCTATGGATTTAAAAGAATTACCAGTAATTAGATATGTCAAGGGATTAGTAGTATAATTAGCATCTTATCCAAGAATATGCTTGACCATGAATGTAGTTATTTTGGATTGTCCTGCCAAGTGGGGGATGTTGTTGTCTAGAAAATGGGCAGTTAGTGTGGGTGGAAGCGTACAAATGGACATGTCATATGCAACACTACCAATTGAGGGGTACCTTGTGAAGTTTTATGGTGAGAAGAAAATTTTTCATATCATTGAGGACCCTAACAATGCTTCTTATGAAGTATTGTACACAAATGTCGATATCGATAATTTTGTGGGATATGATGATCGTAAGGAGCATACAATTATTGAGTGTGAGTATCTTGAGAAGGTTGGTTCTCCTTGGACCCTGATGTTTTATGGGGCTTGTTCTAGATCTGGTAATGGCGTTGGTGTTGTGTTGATATATCTAAGCCAAGAGGAGTTTAACTTTTCTTTTAAGATCAATTTGTAGTGCAAAAATAATATTGCTTGAGTATGAAGCACTTCTCTTAGGTCTAAGGATTGCATGGAAGTATGGTGTCAGAGAAATTATTATTAGAGGATATTTAGAGTTGATAGTCAAACAAGTCAGAAAGTTGTATGTTACAAAGAATAAAAGAGTGAAGCAATACAAGCATGAAGTTTGAGACTTCATTGAAATGTTTTACTCTTTCAATATAATGCACCATGATAGGAAATACAATGTTGTAGCAGACAAGTTGGCAATGTTGGGATCAAAGTTTGAGAACTGTAAGGTGTCCTCCTACTGTGAATATGATATTGAAATATTGACTAGGCCGTATGTCCTGATAATATCAAGCATTGGCAAGTTTTTGAAGATGATGCACAGGTCCAAGGGTTTTTGCAAAATAAAGGAGAATTCACCAATCAAAGTATGGAATGGGAACCAATGGTTTTTGCAAAAAAGGAAAAGAGACATTATTTGGTAAGGATATTATTCATCTGATAACCAATACTATTCCAATAGGTTTGGTTGCATTGGAATCAAACTTTGATAATGTTTACCGCATTATTAATAGACACATGTCAGCCTCGAGAGATGTTGATGAATAACACCTGGACACAAAAGATAAACCTAGGAAAATATGGCTAGGTAGGAACTTTAACAGAGAGGAAAAGCAGTCATATGTCTAATTGCTAAAAAATACCAGGATTGTTTGGCATGGTCGTATTCATAATTGAAGGCATATAAGGAAAACCTCTTTCAGCAGGAGATACCCCTAGAAGCTAATGCCAAGCCATTTAGGCAAGAGAAGAGACCAATTAACCCACTCCTTTCCTCAAAAATGCAAGAGGAGTTGAAAAAGTTAAGGGATGAAGGAATTATACAGCCTACATCGTCATGGGTAGCAAACCTGATACCTGTTTGAAAGAAAAATGGGGATATAAGATTGTGTGTTGACTTCAGAAATTTAAATAAGGCATCAATCAAGGACAACTATCCCTTGCCAAATATGGATAACATGTTGCAATTAGTTACTAGTTATGAGTTGTTACCCACTTTGGATGTTTTCTCTGGGTATAACCAAGTGGTTGTGAAGTAGTCAAATAGAATCAAAACCGCTTTCACTACTCCATGGGGAACCTATGTGTATGTTAGAATGTTTTTTGGCCTAATGAATGTCGGAGCCACATTTCAAATATAAATGTCTGTAGCATTCTTTGGATATATAAATGACTTCATTGTTGTGTATCAGGATGATGTGACAGTTTTTTCAAGGAAAAGAAGTGATCACCTGCAATATTTAGAAAAGATGTTGTTAATATGCGGGGAATATGGTATATCACTGAATCCTAAGAACTGTCATTTTGGGGTTCAAAAGGAAAAGCTACTTGGAAATATTATGTCAAAAGAAGGGGTCATGATTGATCCCAAGAGAGTGGAAGCCATTAGCAAATTTCCTATTCCAAGAACCAAAAAGGGAATTCAATTACGGGTATATTAATTTTATTAGGAGATTTATTTCCAATTTTTCCAAATTGACTATCCCAATCACCAGTATGTTGAAGAAATATCAGAGTATCAAATGGGAAAAAGCATCTATTCAAGCCATTACTAGGATTAAGGAAGCATTGAAGAATGCCCCTATTTTAACAGCTCTTAATTAGAAAAAGGATTTCCAAATGTTTTCCTTTGCTTGAGAGAATACTATTGCATTTGTGATGTTACAAAAGGATGATGAAGGCGCTGAAATACTAGTTGCTTTCTTTAGCAAAGCATTACAAGGAGCATAATTGAAGTATACTATGATGGAGAAACATGCCTTTCCTTTGGTCAGGGCCACAAAAATATTTAGGTCATATATTTTGAGCTCTAAGGTCATAGCTTATGTTCCTAATACCATGGTTAAGGATATCCTATCAGAGATGGAAATTTCAAGTAAAAGATGCCGATGGGAAAATAAATTACAAGAATATGATATGGACATCCAAACTACCAAATTGGTCAGAGGATTTGGCCTAGCAAAGATAATGGTAGAAAGAAACCTACAAACAGTTGAGATAAATGAGGTTGAAGAAGAAAGATTGAATATTCTTGAGAAATTGACAAATTATGAATGGTACAAGGATACTATTTTTTATCTAAAATATCTACAGTGCCCTGAGTTTTTAAGAAAGAATCAAAAGAGAGCATTTAAGTTAGCCTCCCAGAAGTACATCATCACTAATTATGGGTTAGCTTCAAAGAACATTAAAAGAGTTCTCTTAAGATTTATCACTGAGGATGAATCCCTAAAAATAATTGATGATTTCCATGGAGGAGTTTGTGGAGGGAATTTGTCTAGAAGAGTCACAACCCATAAGATCTTAAGGACTTGTTACTAAGTGGCAAACACTCTTTAAGGATACAACTTTATTGATAAGAAAGTGTGAAAGCTGTCAACATTTTTCAAGAATATTGAAAGCTTCAGGATCCCCTCCCTTTGCAGCCAGTGTCAATTGAAGCCCCTTTTAAGCAGCGGGGAATGGAATTTTTTGGGGGAAATTTCAGATTCTTCAAGTACAGGCCACAAGTGGATATTGGTGGCCACTGATTACTTCACCTAATGGGTTGAGGGAAACCCCACCAAGAAGGAGACCCACCAAATTGTCATGGATTTCATTTTGAATCATATCATTTGCAAGTTCGGAGTATCTTCCAAAATAATTGTTGATAATGACATGAGTTTTCAAGCTAAACCTTTAGTGGTTATGTGTCAGGAGTATGGGATAAATTTAATATATGCATATAATTATAATCCCCAAGGTAATGGATAGGTTGAGTCGAGCAACAAAAAATTATTGAAAATAATCAGAAGAAATTTGGAGATAAATAAAATAAAGTGGGGTGAACAATTGAAGTTTTTTGTTTGGGATAATAGAATTACTGTTAATAGAGCTACTGGAAAAATCCCATTTGAATTGGTGTATGAAGCTCAAGCTCTGCTTCCCTTTCATATGCAATTATCTTCATATCAATTCATCCAACAGTTGGAGGACCAGGAGGTTAGTCCCTATGATGCACAAATCAATGAAAATTGTTGAATTAGATGAAGAGAGAAGAGAATCCCATCAAATACATGTGAAATTTAGGGGAAAAATGAATTATTTGACAAAAAGGTTACCCCAAGAGTTTTCAGTGTAGGAGATCTATGCTATTATGGGATAGAAGACATGAGGATAAGGGAAAACATGGAAATTTTGACGCATCATGGATGGACCCTTATTCTATTGATATTAGGATCGATGAGCACACCTTCTTCCTAAAAAAATTAGATGGAAAATTGCTTGAGTTGCCTGTTAATCATAGGCACTTGAAGCATATCCTTGAATTATTTCTTAGAATCAAGGTACACATCATTATACAATGTATAGTATTTTGTTTGTTGTTCTATTTTTGTGTTTTTCTATTTGGTTTCTTCTGGTCCTTGGTGACCAGTTTTTGTTGGTTTCACAGGTCGATCTTGTGAGGTTGGCATTTTTTTTTCTAATATGAAAATTAATGCTTGACTCCATTACCCAATGGATTTTTGGCACATGGTATGTTATGTTGTTCTTGCGGAACTTGTAGGGAGTGCCCATCCCCGAAGTCGGAGCCGATGTTCGTGCTCAATTTAATCTCACCTTGTTTGTTCAAAATTTCTCAGTCTGCATGGTTTGAAGTTTTCTCTATTTCCTTGTAATGGATGTGTGAATAATTTCTCCTTCATTTGGGTGTTGTTGTCAAGTCGTTTCCCTGGGTCGTGGGTCACATTGAATCTTGAAATTTTTTACAGTCTTCTCTCCAAAGGGAAAACTTTTGTTGTTGGGCATCTTCCACGATTATGTCTCCTTTGTAAATCTTGTCCCAAAATCCATGGATAGATGTTATTTTCTAATTGGATGTGGCGTGATAGGTCTATTTGATATTTTGATGCATTATGGAAAAGGACGTGAAGTATAAGGTAAATTCCTAAGACCCACAAAAAGACACATGGAGGGCCCGGGCTTGTTTGAGGTCCCACCTCTAGACTTCACTTTTGCAGTTACGCCAAGAGGACATGTGGATGATTTCGTTGGATCCTCTTCATACTTGGCTGACTCAAACTCGCAACATAGATAAACAAAGGGGAATCGCAAAAATTTTATAGTCGGAGGACGAGAGACCATATTGCTGAGCAAAGTACAATTTAAATCATTATGGAGCTAATTTTGTGAACCTGAGAAGGAACAAGCTGAAGGTATTTGATTTTGGAGATATAATCCATGTGAGGAAACTCATTTATAAGAGGCACAAATGCAAGTATCTATTCCTCAAGGTGTATTCTCAAAGGTGAAATGGATTGATTTTTAGATCAAGCCATATGGAGCCACCTAAAAATTATTAAAAATGGGTTTTCTTGCATGAAAAGATAAAAGAATGATTAAAAATATTGTCAAAATATTTGGCATGGTGCTGCAATCATATTTGATGAAAGTACGAAATGTAAATGGCTCACAACATTTCCACCTAGAAAAAATAGAAAGGAATATTCTCTTGAATATTTAGACTTTTTTTTGGGGGGGAAAGGATGAGTGAGCAAGTGAAATTGTATAAATGCAATGAGAATACTCTTTCAAAGTGATGGGGGTTAGGGTGCTTAACTATTCTAAGAAAGTTTCAAAGAAACCATTTTTCCCGAGAGACCATCTGAGAAACCTGTTTATTGTCTTGTGTTTTAGATTTAATCACTTCAAGATGGTTACAAGTGTACAACCATTGACAAGATCTGATATTGTTAAAGAAACTCTCCCATGCTGATGAATCTGATGAACCTTGAAATGAATTTGTGTTGATCATGAGAATAATTGTGTCTATGTCTATTTCAGAATGTTTTCAGATATTTTTTCTTATTCTTGTTGCAATCTTATGTTGAAATCCCTCTTAATCACATAAGATCTTATCCCTATGGTAGTATTATGGCATTTACAATTTCATTTTGAGAAGATATTTCCTCTTGTAATGAGATAAACAATTTAAAATCACTTTACTTCCACTAGGTTTGACAAATATTTTTTGTAATTCAATGAGTGTATCTTAGGTGTGATGAATCAGGGAATTATAATGTTTAATTGAGTCTTTAGCATGAGCCTTTGTGTTGAATTCTTGAAGGTTGTATGAAATCGTGCATCTGTAGGCCTCCATTGATACACACCTTCTAGTTGAAGGGATGTTTTGGCTATTCTGAAGCATTTTTTCTGTGAGTTTTCCAATATTTGTAAATGTTCTCAAAGATCTGGTATAATCAAATTTATCCTGCTTAACTTCCCACCAAAAAATTCTCAAATGATAAATCCTACATGAACTACCCTGGTTTGTACTATGTATCGACAAATATTTAACAAATTCCACAACCAAAATATGTAGAAACAATCAAGTTTCAATTATTGTCTTTAGTAAACCGAACCTTGTCTAGGAAACATCTCCACTCTCTAATGTGACAACACATGAGAGATATATTATGTTTTATTGATCATATTTTCTCAAGGTTCTCATGAATATTGTACAAAGAAGGATATCTTGATATCCTTCACCAACATGGGTTACACAACTTATCCTCTCATGCTAGTTAAAGGCACAACCTAAAGTAGTGAGGGTAGATCAAACCCTCAATAAGGTGTTATCCATTTATCTAATGCCTGAGTGATAAAGAGTCAGCTAAATCCCCTCCCCGGCTACAAAACGACTCATATCATGATTTTTTTGTCTCTGAGCATCCTGCTTGTTTCGTGATGCTGCTCAGCCCTCACAGGACAGTTAATTTGGATAAAAACATGAGGTAGGATCTTTGATCTCATTTTATGTTATATGGCATGTTAGATCTTATATTTTCTTATAGTTGAAATGTGTGTCTTGTTGCATGTGTTGTATGTTATTTTGGGTATGTTATGTGTTATATTCTCCATCCATCATATTGTTTGATGCATTTTGGATTTTTATTTGGTAAGAGAGAGGGATTTTCCCTCTTAAACCTTATGGCTTGATGTGTAAGCCATGTTAGTTCATTTAATTTCCCCTCATATGGTTTGAGGTGGGGAAGGTGGTTCATATGGTTTGAACCCACTTCCCCATCCTTAGAGAGGAAATCCAATGGGTTTGAAAATCCTCCCAAGGATGATTTTAGGAAAATGGGTTGAGAAATAATGAGGGATTTTTGTCTTCGAGGGATAAGGAGGTTTTGTGAAGACTATTGTAAGTGTGAATCCTATGGTTGGACCCCACTCTTTGGCATTTTGGATGTCTCATCTACTCTTCCCCATTTTTAAGGATGAATATGGTTATTCTCCTCTTTTCTTTTGTTTAGTGAATGTCGTGTTTCCTTTAGTGTATGAGTTGGTCTTGCATGTGATATGCTTGTGTGTATGTTCTCCCTTAGCCTTGTGCACAATTGATGAAGCTATTTCTCTCTCTCTCTCTCATGGGCTTAGGGGAGGCTAGCATGTCTTCCAACCTTCTGAAGGGAATGTAATGATGCCTATGGCTTCTCATTGGTATCTCCAATTTTTTTGAACACTACTCTCATTGTAGTCATATGTATATGGATTTTTGGGAAGTTTCTTTGTCTTGTAAAGTTTCCACATTGTGATTTGGAATTGCTTGTAAACTAGTGTTGCATTAGTTTGTACAGCCTCTTTCAATTTTGAAAATAAGCCTTGTATTTTGGTTCCTCGAGTATTTTCGGTATTTTTGAAATATGTTGTATTTTTGAGCTTAAGATCCTTGGAAAATAAATCTTGTCAAATAGTTGATTCCTTTAATATGGATTGTTCGAACTCCATTTTGAAAATAAAGTTTGTTTATTCGAAATATGTTTTCCACAAATAAAATGCAAAATGTGATGCTAAGATCACTAAAAGAAAATGTGATTTTTCCTTGTTGGATCTCCCTCATGTAGAAATCTATAGTATTTATTTATTATTGCATTTGAAAAGAAATTTAGTGTAACATGGAGCATTAGGAATAAAATTGAATGGAAAATCTTATCTTTCTTGTAAATGTTTGTAATAATATAGAATGAGATGAAATCAGTTTTACTTTTCTTTCCATGTGAAACTTAAAAAAATGATTATATTAGGAAATCAAATGTGAACATACATCTTTCTTCACTAAGTTTAAAATATGTTTCCAATTCCTCTCTTATTAATTAAAATACAAAGTTACATTCTCTTTAATTATACAAATGAGAAAGTAATTTTATAATCTGATATATTGAAAATTATAAAGTTGTATACTTTACAAAAACTGACAAAACAACAACCTATCATTAAACAACTTGTAATAATTTTTAACATAGTATATAAAATAAATATATTTAATACAGTTATATTATATAATATAACTATAATACACTCAAACATAGTTATACATTATTTAATATATATTAATATAGTTATATATTATAATATATTTGATTATATATATATATATACAAGTTTTAAATAACAAAAAAAAGTTAATAATAAAAAAAGTTTCGGTGAAGTTTTAATAAAATTAAAATGAAAAAAAACGATGTGGGGAGGGGTCGAACCCTACCCAAATCTACAAATCCACTCCACCACGTCCACTTCCCCAAACCCCCACGCCAAACCCCTTCCCTGCACCCCATACTCCAACCGGCCCACCCCACACCTCCACGCAGACCCACCTCTTTCTTAACCTCCATCCCTTCCACCACCGCCTCCACTCCATTTCACGTGGCCGAACACACATTCCGCCCCTACAACATTTCAACTTCTATGGTTTTCTCTCAAATTAGATCTTTTAATATTTATTACTATATATATTTATATATATATATGTATGTATGTATGTATGTATGTATGTATGTATGTATGTATGTATGTATGTATGTATGTATGTATATATGTATGTATACATTCAGGCAAATTTTCCTCTCTTTAATCCAAAAAAAATGGATATTCTACATACCCAACCAAAGAATATATCTGGTAAAAAAAATATTCAATAAATAATAATAATGATAGTATTCATTAAAACCACATGGCTCCTCCTCAACCTGCACAACGGTGAAACAAAATGAAACTAAATGAAAGAGAAAGGAAAGGGAAAGAAAATATAAGGATGGATTAGGGAAACTTTAGGGAAACTTTTAAATCAAGGGCCAAGATTAGATTGATCCTAGTGTCCACATTAAATCCTACACAAATTTTAAGTCATGGGATTTTATGGTGTGTGGGAGTTAATTAATTTAAACGGTGGTGTAGACTTTCTAATGTTACCCTAATAAATGATTAGTAGGGTAACTATGATAAGAAATAAATAATTAAGTTGGAAATTATACAAGTAGTTAATTAATTTGGGTAAATCAAATTAATATAAAATAATTAGTAATGGGGATCGGAAAAGTATCATAATAGAATTTGTTTACTTTTAAAAAAAAATTACCCAACTTTTTAGTTACCTTTTGGCATGGTTTCCTATGTCCCGAGGCGGGGCACTATATTTGGTATCAGAGCGATGATTCACACACGCAGATGCTCTGGGTAAATAATTAATTAGTAATAATGTTTTAATAACATTAACAAAAATAACTAAAACGTTTCTGCATCCTTCTACAACTTAATAATCCATTTTCTTACTTCGTATAGAGGATGACACCCACAAGACATCAATCTATTAGGAACTTGGGATGTAGATTGCCTACGCCTGAGCTGCAGGCACCAAAGTTCAGACCTCATATTTTAGAGGCTCTTCAGCGGCGGATAAGTGTTGTGCAGTAATGCCTTCCACCACCATAGGATATGAGAGAGGAGGATATCCATTCAAGAGATGAGGAGTTGATAGGTGAGGATGCACACTCGGAGCCACCGAAGTGTGATACACTGAGGCGGGAGAGGTTGCATAGCACTTACGTTCACCACAAGAGGGTGGCATTGCGCCATCATATCCATTCACACATATTGCAGGGGCCATTTGGGGATAGGTGACCCCATTCACTTGTTGGACCACAGTGCCAGGATCACGATACAGGTAGTGTGATTAGAGATCTTCTTCGCTTGTAGCCATCTACTTACACCAACACTATAGATGACTTTGGGGCCGAGTCATGACTCCTCAACCTTAATAGTTGCATTATCTTGCACTCTTACGAGAGAAATGTCAAAGCCAGGTTCACCATACACCTCCTCTGAGATGCCACAGGATTTTGGTGGAGGAATGAGGAGTGGAAGCTCTATTTGACTTGAGATTCAGTGACCTGCGAGTTATTCAAGGAGCATTTTAGGGCTCGTTATATGTCATATCATTTCAAGAAAAAGAGGATTGATGAATTTCATGACTTAAGACAGGGCTCTGACACAGTGGCATAATATGAGAGCAGGTTCCTAAATATTTTGTAGTATGTGGACTACCTACAAGACAAAAAATTGTAGGTTAACAAGTTTATTCGGATCCTAAATGCAGACATAATAGGAGCAATTGGAATGTTATTTCCTCCTATACTTGAGAAGGCTATTGATAAGGCCTACTTAGATGAGGAGAACAAGACCATGGCATAGGAACAAGATTAAATTTTAGGAGAACATGTAGGTGTTTTAGAGCCAGAGGTCACGTTGTACAACACCACCCCCTAGAGGAGGATTATGGACTCCTCCAGTAGTATTGAGGGCTCCAAAATTTCCACAACAAAAGAATAGGATCAGGGTCAACAGCAATAGAGGGATAGAAAAACTCAGAGCTTACATAGAGGTGGTACTAGAGGAGGTACTGGTGGATCCAAGAATAGGAAATATGGTACTCAACAGACACAGTCAACTCGTACATAGAATTCTGCTATAATTGGACTCATTAGATCTATTCAACAAATTACATGAGGGACCCTATCTCAGATTTTATAAATGAGGATGTTTTATTTGTAAGTCCCCTAATCACTATGTGTGTATGTGTCCACACAAACCCGCTACCATGGATATGCAGAGAGCTACTAGATCTGAGCAGACAATGGGCGATGTAGATTGTGCTAATCATTTATACTCAATGATTGACAACCACTAGGCTAAGCATCAGGCCATAGTTATTGAGATGACATGTACTATCATGGGTATTTCTGTCTTAGTACAATTTGATTCAGGTGCTTCATATTTTTTTATATCTTCTTCTGTAGTGGACCAGTGTGGGCTAGTGGTAGCTAGTGTTAGAGTAGGTATTTAACTTAGCTCATGTTCACCTAGGTACTTTATTTACCTTTATTGTATTTATCCTCACCCACTTATGTGTGTGGATATTTATTTTTATTTATTTAGATATTAGGAGATATTATCTAGTTGTTAGGTATAGTTTTTTCCTACATCTATGATATTAACTAGATCCTTGATGTCTAGTTCTCTCCTAAATCTATGGTCTTGACTAGTTCTTTGATGAATAATTATTTCCTTGATTCATGGCTTGATCTACAACCTTGACTGTTTCTTAGATTGTTATTCCTTTCCTATTTAAGTAAGGTCCATTCTCAATGTATTGCATTGAGTTCCATAATAATATATGATATTGTTGCTCATTTGTTTGCAAAGGTTTATGTAAAGTTATTCTTGTGAATTTCTTTCATCTTATAGATAATGGTGTTTGATTAGCATCTATATTATTGGCTTGGTATGATCTGGTTATCATTCATTTCATGGTATCAGAGCTGGATATTGTTGTTGACATCCGTCTGTAAGTTTTATTTTGCAAATAAATTATTTGTGTATTATATATTTGGGATTTGGTCATATTTTGTTGCTGCATGTATTTTTATGCAAAACAAAGGCTTCCATTAGATCTGGAAGGCATTAAAACCCTAAGATTGACTATAAACTCGACCATTTATGGAGGTAGTCATTTTTTGTGGTTTTTTTATTTTTTGCAGAGAAGCACATAGGTGTGCCTTGGGATTCGAGCCAAGGGAAAAAAACATGATTTTATTTATTCAGGTTTTTTGGATTTCTCGAGATCTGTACTAGATTTTTTTACTGCAGTGTACCTATCTCGGTTTACGTGCAGGAAGGTTTTCGGATCTTTCCTTTTTTGGCAGGGGTCCACGGATGCTGTTTATGTTTTTTGCTATTTCGGGAAAAAAAATTGCAAAAGTTCTTGTTTTTTCATGATTTTTCCATTGGAGTTATTTATTTTGAGACTTGAACTATAGTTATAAAGTGTCAAATATGGAGGAGTGTTGTAATCAATTGTGGATGCAATTTCGGCTATGCCCGACGTCCTAAAGTTTTGGGAGTTGCAATTTTTACCTATCATGGATTATGAGAATGATATGTTTGTCTCTGAAGTATGTGGGCTTCAAAATGATATTGTAAAATTTGTGGAAGAAAATAGATCACTCAAGAAGTGAAATTATCTTCTACAATCACTCATTCACGATAAGGATACAATAATACACTCCCTGCAGAACAAACTTGCTAGCCTACAACATCACCATCATATTGTGGACAACCATATCCATGCTCCTAGTCCACTTGTAGTTGTTGCTCTTGTAACCACTGACATTGATCTGTCAGTCTTTGAGCATGAACCTGATTTTGATGCGTCTAAACCTGTGAGGCTTGTTATTGCATTCTCTTCCACATTTGTGCCTATTACAGTACCACATGTTGTGTATCCTACTTCTGCTCAGCTGTATGGATTTTTTAAGAAGCATACCACTGCATTAGTTCTCGCATGCTCCATTCTATGGCTCTCACTAAAGGATTCATTAGTAGACATTCACAGGGTATTGTTTCCTCTATTCCACATGTTAAGTGGAACTCTCGTCATGACATTGGTTTTCGAGCAGATACTTCATTGGGATCACACATTGACAAAGCTCCTTTTTTTGTTTTCTCGACTCTTTTTGAGGATCATGAAAAATACATGAGTTATATACCTTCACTCAGGATTGAGAAACTTGATATTTCAGTTGTCAGATATGATCAAGCTAACACACATTCTGATATTCTTTTGCATGCACCCATTGTGCATTTTGCACCAAGTCATATGAAAGCATCTTCTTCATCCATCCGTGTTGATTTGGGGTGGATATCTGATCACTCATGGCAGAGACATAGGCATTCATTGAGAGGAGTATTCTGGTGGAGCCCAGTGTTAGTTTGTCAGTGTTTGAGTAGTTGTTTTGAAAACTCTTACAGATTTGTAGTGCCACTCCACCCATTCAGCAATATGGGAGAGTGTGGTGTTGATCCTGCTTCTTCGGGTTTTGTGTCGTTGCCTTGTTACCTTAGATTTTCTTGGATTGTGACACTCTGGATTTTGTGTCCTTGCCTTGTTGCTTTGGTTATCGTTCTTGGATTGTGGCACACCTATTTGTAGCACTTGATCGAATTATGTTTGGTTTTTTTTTTTTGCACTTTCGACATAACTATGTTGACAGTCTCCTTGTATGGAGCTATTTTGGTGGAGCCCAGTTTTTGTTGTTTTTGAGTTTTGTGATCTGGTAGTGGATTCAGACCACAGTGCACACCAAACGTCTTCAGCATTGTACGATTTTTTTGAGCCAAGCTTCTTGGGATGCCTTGGAGCGGGTTTTTACTCTCTTTACTTTGTTGTTACTGGTTTTGGGTACCTTGTGGTGTCCTTTTTTTCCCAGTTATTGTACATGAGTACCTCATCAGGCCTAGTTGTCGAGACTCATAATGTGGACATGCCACATCTATTTTGGCCCGTAGCTTCACTTGAGGGGGGGTGTTAGAGTAGGTATTTAACTTATCTCATGTTCACCTAGGTACTTTATTTACCTTTATTGTATTTATCCTCACCCACTTATGTGTGTGGATATTTCTTTTTATTTATTTAGATATTAGGAGATATTATCCAGTTGTTACGTATAGTTCTTTCCTTTATCTATGGTATTGACTAGTTCTTTACTAGATCTATGGTATTGACTAGATCTTTGATGTCTAATTCTCTCCTAAATCTATGGTCTTGACTAGTTCTTTGATGACTATTTATTTCCTTGATTCATGGCTTGATCTACAACCTTGACTGGTTCTTAGATTGTTATTCTTTTCCTATTTAAGCAAGGCCCATTCTCAATGTATTGCATTGAGCTCCATAATAATATATGATATTGTTACTCATTTGTTTGCAAAGGTTTATGTAAAGTTATTCTGGTAAATTACTTTCATCTTATAGATCGTGGTGTTTGATTAGCATCTGTGTTCTTAGCTTGGTACGATCTAGTTATTATTCCTTTCAGCTAGGCAGCCAGAAAGTTGGCAGGTTGAGTTGGCCTCTTCAACCAAAATCGTTGTGGAATCTTATGTGGAGAGTTTTTTACTTGACTTAGGAGCATTATCCACTACAATTGACCTCAGAGTTATACCTTTGGGATCCTATCAGGTATATTTTGGTATGGATTGGCTCGAGGCTCATCGAGCCAAGGTGGATTGCAAGAATAAGGTCATTGAGTGTCAAGATGATCCTAGGAGGTGCAGTTGTGATTTTAGGGATGCAAAGGACTATATCTTTATGCATGATCTTGGCTAAACAACTCAAGTGGAGCATATGTAAAGGTTATCAGTTATTTTCTATCACTATCACTGATCTATTAGAAAGCACTTGAGAGCATTCACCCTTAGATGATAATGTAGTTTTGAGGGAGTATGCAGATGTTTTTCCAGGTGAGATTCTAGGGTTACCACCTCATAGAGAGTTATATTTCACCATTAATTTAGTGTCAGGATCAGCACCAGTTTCTAAGGAACCCTATCAGATGATGACTTTAGAGCTTCATGAGCTCAAGATATAGATAGAGGAGTTGTTGGAGAAGAATCTCATTCACCCTTGTGTATATCCTTATGGAGCATCAGTCATATTTGTGAATAAGAAAGACAATTCTCTCATACTTTGTGTAGACTTTAGAAAACTCAAAAAAAGTCACAATAAAGAACCATTATCCACTCTGTAGAATTGATGAATTGTTTGATCGGATGCAGGGAGCAAGAGTGTTATCCAAAATAGATCTCAAGTAAGAATATCATCTGTTGCATAGATCAGATGTATATATTCATAAGACAACTTTCCGCACACATTCAGGGTATTATGAGTTCACAACTTTACCTTTTGGTTTGACCAATGCCCTAGCTGAGCCTCATGAATGGATTACTCAGGAACTTTGTAGACCACTTTTTCCTAGTGTTCCTAGATTATATATTGATTCATTATCATTTTGAGGAGGAACACAAGGAGCATTTGTGAGAGGTACTACAGGTTTTGAGAGAGAGGAAGTTGTTTGGGAATTTGTAAAAATGCAGCTTCTTCCATACAAATATTCATAATTTGGGACAGATCATATCAGGAGATGGTATCTGAGTAAATCCTTGTAATATATAAGCTATTATAGATTAGTTGGCGCCCACATCAGTCACTGAGGTGAGGATTTATATGGGTTTAGCAGGTTACTACCACAGGTTTCTACAGGATTTTTCTAGGATTTCTCACCTTATTACTTCCCTTCAGAGAAAAGGGAAGAAGTTTGATTGGTCAGCGATGTGTGAGTAGGCCTTCCAGTTTCTTAAGGAAAGGTTAACCATGGTTCTTATCTTAGAAGTTTCGAAACCCTACAAAGGATTTTGTCATTTGTAGTGATACAGCACTAGACGGTCTAGGAGAAGTTCTTATGCAGGAGCGTCAGGTTTTTGCCTTTAAGTCACATAAGCTAAAAGATTACAAGCTTAGCTATCCTACTCATGACTTAGAGCTTGTAGTAGTTGTACATGCTCTTATGCATTGAAGTCATTTCCTTTTGGATAAGACCATTAATTTTGAGGAAAGATCATCATAGCTTGCAACATATCTTCTCACAGCCGAACCTCAATGCTTTTCAATGATGTTGGATGGAGTTCCTATGTGAGTATGACATGGAGGTGTAATAGATCAAAGGAATGTAAAATTTCGTTGTAGATTCACTTAGTAGATGAAGACATGTGCTTTCTTCCTTGACACTATAGTCAAACTTGAGAGGAAATATTCTTCAATATCTTCCAAAGGACAGGTTTTATGAGGGTACTAGATAGATGTTTGAGTCATAAGGTTCATTAGAGGGCAGATATTAAGGGTTAATTTTATAAGTAAATGTTTTACATTAGTTCAATAAACACGTCTATGTGCCTAATTCAGGTGATCTACATAGCTTCATCCTTATAGAGGCTCATCGAGCCTCATATGTAGCACATCCATGAGTGAAGAAAATGCATTCCGATCTAAGGGAGTTATATTATTTCCTTGGTCAATCACTGGGGACATAGCTGATTTTGTAACACGTTGCCTTGAGTGCCAAAAGGTCAAGATAAAGCATTCTCATCCTGTAGTACTTTTACATCCTCATGACATTCCCGAAGTGGAAATGGGATGTGACATCCATCGATTTCATAATAGGACTCCCTATGTCTTCTTATCATCATGATGCCATTATGGTCACTATGGATAAATTGACCAAGGTTGTGCATTTCTCACCAACCAAGGTCACCTATAATGCACAAGTCATTGCCAAAGTATTTATGGAGGACATTGTTAGATTGCATGGGATACCAAATACCATCATCAATGAAAGAGATACCATTTAGACATCAGTTTTTATAGACTTCCTTTCAGACCGCTTTGGGTACACAGATTAATTTCAGCTTAACATATCATCCAAAGATAGATTGACAGACAGAGGGGTTAATCATGTATTGGAGGACATGTTGAGGATGTATGGGATGGAATAACAAAAGAAATGGGAATATTATCTAAATTGTGTTGAATTTTTCTACTACAACAACTATCACAGTTCCATTAGTATGTGTTGTCAATTTTTACCCCCTTAAGCAAAAATAGACAATGAGGTTACAAGCCTTGAGAGCCTTGTATGTTATTTCAAACTGTTCTGGGATTGTTCCTTCTTTCTATTTCTTGAAGGTTCAAGTTGGTCTCGGAATAGGAAAATCAGCCCTAATGGGCTCACCTCTTGGTTAAATAATAAAAATGATAATTTTTTAAAAAAAGGGATCGTGCTCGGCACAATACAGGAAATCTTTGAGTTAGGAAAAATACCTAAATTTGAGCTCGTAGCATTGATGATAGGTGTGGGCCTCAGTATAGGACAACCCGACAGAATACTCAAATATGAGCTCGGTAGTTATAAGTCCAAATGAGCTCAATGTGAATGAATCGAACTATGCACTACGAACATCAAAGGTGGAAGATCTCAACATGTAAAGCTTGTGATAATAAAATACTCCCTGATGCATCATTTTTGAATCTCGGTGAATGATAGACGAACTTGGATTGAGCATGGAGATGATAGGATAATGTGGGTGAGTTCGAGCATGTTCACTACATACACCAACGACTTGACACAAAAGGGATCATATGTGAGTTAACTGAAGCATCCACTTCGAGCTTTGTATGAAGTCTAAGTTCAAACTTTTAGGTGAGCTCATGCGTAGATATTAGGATGAAACCAAGATCTACGGATCCCTCAATGCAAAACGATGAAATCCTAACACATAGGTCAGAAATATATGGCTCAGCTCAACGAGCTAGGCCAAGGAATGAGTGGGATTGCCAAATTTTGAAGAGCTTACTATGGAATTCCTGAACTAGTTTGTAGAGAAGATAAGATTGTTCTCAGTGTCACAGCAGACATCATCATGAAGTGAATCGATAATTCATCGCTCAAATTCGTACTAAGTACACAGGCTAGCTCATTGAAAACGCCCACCGAGATTTATAACTCAATCACAATTTGATCATATATAAGGGTTATGATCGAGATTAGAGCTCAGCAGCTCATACAAGGAACAAAGTCGGATGGAACGCATAGAGTGGAGCATACTCGGCAGTTAACTCAACTGGAAAATTTCAATTCGTGAATGGAGCTCAGTGAATGAGAAGAAGCTTGAGTCAAAATACAAAGCTCAGTGGAAGGATTGAGCTCAAACATGCTAGAGGTAGGCTGAGTTGAGTCATGTTTTCACAGTTATCCTTTTCGAAAATTTGTAGTTTTTTTTGGGCTCAAAGACATTGATCAAGTTGGATACCTCTGAATCTCAAAACTCTGAAACTTTGAATTTCAAAGTTTCATAATTTCGGGGTTGAGAGATTTTTGATGTTGAGAGCTCTGCGTAGGTGAAAGCTTTGGTCTCCAAATACCAAAGTGGTTGAGTCATTCAAGGAGGTTTGAGTCATGCACTAAGTTGTGAGGGAGCCAACAGGTCAATATGGCGAGATGTGAAGAGTCCAATTCTTTCACTGAGTAGTTTTTATTGAGTCATAGGAACCGGTTTACCTGCTAATGATTGTCATTGGATACACTGAGTTCCTCGGCCTTTGATGACTTGGAAAATGGTTAGAATTCGATGAAGAGTGGAATCCTCCATGTGCCTCATCGGTGTAACTTCAAAGGTGTGACCCAAAGTGGAGACTTAAAAAAGTGTTGGCCCTCTACGTGGTTAGAGCCCAAAAAGGTGGAACCAATTATAGAAAAATAGAGGCAAAGCAACAGACTTGCAAAAGGCACTACATGTTAGCTCGGCATGTTTCCAAGAGTGAGAGGTAATAGTGAAACTCAAAACCCCACGGGACTTCCACGTGGAGTCAACAATGAGGGACTTGCCAAGGAAGTGCTTATAATTTGTTCACTCGAGGCCTGAATCAGCTAAGTATAAAAAGGGCCAATGAAAGCCTCCACGTGTATCAATAACGAAACATCAAAGGTGCAACAGAGGAGGATTCCCCAAAAGAGCAAAAGCTCACCATGTGGCCAGAGTCTAAAAAAGGTGACACCGGCCATTGAAAATCCCAAACATGAGATAGACCAGCGGACGGAGCCATATGTCTCATTAGCACACCCTCAAGGGTCAAATCCAAAGGTGGTCCCCAAACGAGCGCCAGCCCACCACGTAGTCAGTGACTGAGAAAGGGAGCATGCCCGAATTAGCTAAGTATAAAAGGGCAAGTAGAAGCCTCCACATGCCTCATCGGTGTAATTTCAAATGTGTGGTGCAAAGAGAGACCCTGAATTAGCGCTAAACCTCCATGTATCCTAGGTCTAAAATGGGGACGCCAACCATTGAAAATTTCCAAAAGCCTACAGAGGCCTCCATGTACCTTGTCTACGTGTAACTTCAAAGGTAAAATAAAAAGGGCAGGTCTAAAATGAGTGCGAAGCCTCCATGTGATCTGAGCCCCAAAGACAGAATAGGCCATTGAAAAGTCTAAATACGCCAGAGCCAGTAGAAGGTGTCACATGTTAGCTCGGCAAAACTTCAAAGATCAACTCTGGAGGTTGGTCCCAATAAAATTCCAAGACCTCCATGTCTCTAGGTTCATACACAGTTGCTCCACTAGTCAATAGGGGGGGACTTAGCCAAAACACAAAGAAACAGAGCAGGCCCGTGGGCGAGACCAAGTGTCCAACCATCACAACTTCAAGAGTGAAAAAGAGGCCCACCATATCTTTTTATTGAAATATTTTAAATAATAATATTTATTATTATTATTTAAATATTTTATTTAAATATTATTTTAATTAATTGAGAAGACTATGTCAATAGAAATTAATGATGCATGATGGAACCTTTTCAAGTGGTTCAATCGACTGTAATAAGTGATACATCATGTGCCTTCCATTTAGGGAGGGAATTTATGACTCCTCTCCTCTCTCAATTTCTTCTATAAATGTAAGTTTTGGACTCATTCTAAGAGAGTTCCAACCAGTAGGTTCCGACAGGTCATAAAAGTTGGACAAGTTAGACACTTTCCAAGCTTCCCCTCTCTTCATAAGCTGAGATGTTGTGATTTGTAGGATTTCAAGCCTTTCTTCTCAAATTGTAATGGAATCCTATTCCTTTTTCAATGATGTAATGGAACTGTGCAAGTTTTTGAAGTAATGACAATTGTGATTTGTGATCAATTATATGTGATTTTCATGGTTTTTTTTCTTCTATCTACCTCTCTCACGTTTTCAGGTGAATTATGCAACTAGGGTTTCTTTACAAGTTTTGGAAGCTATTGTGGTTACTAAGGAGTGAAGTACTATATGTAAAAGTGTGTTTATAATGTATGCCATTCTTTCTCATGAACATCTCTCTTCATCAGAAATTTGAAAAATTTCTCTAGCAACACCCTTTCTTGGTGCATAACCACTTCTAGTTTAGGTTTCATTTCCTTGAAGATCTCTTTCCCTAATCCCATGAAATGTTAGCATAGCACTAGATATCTTTTTTATCTTCCATTAGAAGTAGTGTTGTGTTTATTTTAGGAAGAGGAAACCGGTATTCTTTGGAGGTTCACCTCGAGCCCAAGTCCCACAGCTTGAGAGGTGATCACATGTGTCCCAATCACACCAAATGTCATGATTCATTCTCAGGCCATTTGGGGGGTGCAATTATTTGGTAACAACAGTAAGGATCACTACCCAGATTTTTATGGTTGACCTTGCAGGACACCTCTAACCTGGGACATGCTAGATGATAAGATTATTCTGGGACTAGCTTATCTATAGGACTTAAAACAACATGTTGGTCTGATTAGGCAACACCTTGAGCACGCTAAAGCACGCCAAAAGGCGTATGCAGAAACCAAGAGGACTTATCGTCACTTCTCAGTTGGTGACAAAATATTCTTAATATTACATCCACATAAGAGGCCAATCCACTATGGAAAGGGATCTAAGCTATTAGCTCGTTTAGTGGGGCCATTTGATATTTTGGAGATCATCAGTCCAGATGCATATCACCTAGATTTTCTACCACGCCTTACATGGGCCCATGTTGTATTTCATGTTTTTGTACTACGTAGATATGTACATGATGTCTTTCATATTTGGGATTGGTCAACACTATAGGTAGAGGATGAAGGAATGTGGAGGCTAGAGCTTGTACGTATACAGGATCTCTAGAGATTAGCCCTTCAGGGTTAAGACTTGGACTAGGTTATAGTGCAGTGGGACATATATGATGATACAACAACTACCTAGGAAGATGCTACACCATTGAGGGCTATATATCCCTATCTCTTTCAGTCACTTCAAGGAGGAAGTCTAATTTTTAGGAGAGGGGGTTGTAGTGTCCACATTTTTATAGCCTTAGTTATCTATTGAATTATTAATTCATAGATATGATTTGATATATTTTGGACATTATGTTATGTTATTTTATCTTCATGAAAATGTATGGTGATTTGGGCGCGTAATGCCAATTTAGCTTTGATTAGTATGTTGGCACATTTTTTTATGTCGTGGATACTAACATATTGCTATGTTACTTTGGGCCTAATTTATATATAATGGGTGCATAGTTTAGTCACATGTCTTGATGATATAGATTATTCGATTATTGATGAAAACACGTGATAACATGGATGCATGTCATTTATATGTCTTTCAATGGCAAACACATGATGAATTGTGTGAAAGTATGCATATTTATCATTTACAATTCCATGTTGATGTTGTGATATCATAGAATTGGATGTTTAGACTTGATCAGTTATTGAGTAGATGTGTTTAATGTGTGCATTGAGTGTGCAGATTATAGGGAACATGAAAATGTGGGTTTTAGGGTAGCTACGCAATTTGTGTACAAGCGGTCCATGGGGCTAAGTCCTAATTGTGTTAGCTGTATGAGGCCTTATTGTTGTATTTTATTACTTGGGCACCATGAAAGACCCTTATCTGCAATCTTGTATGTCATGTAAAAGTAATTGTGATTAGGTTTTTTACTTTTTTAAGTAAATAAGGTTGGGAGAGTTAATTGTCCCCACTTGCATTGAATTTTGCATTTGTGTAAGTGTGTGTTAATTAGAGAGGACTGGGGTCACATGAGCACTCTTGATTGGGCCCCACATCCTCTACACTTGTGCCCAAATGATTCAAACCTGAATTTGAGCTAATTTAGGCATTTTAAGTGACCCCTTTTAGTTTTGGGAGTTTGCATAGCATGAAAATAAGCCCTTGGACCCTACCTATCAGGTAGGGGGGTTAATTCCAAGGCATGGAGGGAGTATCCCTCCCATTTAGCCTCTCTTTTTTCACCATCCTTGCAAGATGGATTGGAATGTGTGCATTGTAAAAAGTTACACAAACATGTCTCATTTTTTTTCTTCTTTTTATTTATGGAATCCGTGACTTGGAGGGAAAAGAGGGGTGACACATGTCACCCCCTCATTGGTGAGGAAATTTTTTTGTCTTTCTTCAAATACTCCCTAATGGGGGAGAAAGATAGCTTTCTTTTTTAGATTTTGCTTGGTGCTTGGAGGATTTTGGAGTTAGAGTTTGCTTTGACAAGGAATTGGGAAAAGCTTAGAGATTTGGAGAGCTTTAGGAGGTAGGCCCCTTTGATCTCATTTTATGTTATATGACATGTGAGATCTTATATTTTCTTATAGTTGAAATGTGTGTCTTGTTGCTTTAGGTATGTTATGTGTTATTTTATCCATCCATCATATAGCTTGATGGATTTTGGAATTCTATTGGGGTAGAGGGAGGAAGTTTTCCTCTTAAACCTCATCGCTTGATGGGCAAGCCATGTTGGTTCTTTTTATTTCCCCTTATATGGATTGAGATGGGGAAGGTGGTTCATATGGTTTGAACCCCCTTCTCCATCCTAGGAAAGGAAACCCAATTGGTTTTCAATCCTCTCAAGGATTATTTTAGGTGAATTGGTGGAACAATAAAGAGGGATTGTAGTCTTAGAGGGATAATGATGTTTTGTGAAGAATCTTGTAAGTGTGCATCCTATGGTTTGACCATGCTCTTTGGCATTGTGGATGTCTCATCTACTCTTCTCCATGTGTGAGGATTAATATAGTTATCCTCCTCTATTATTTTATTTGGTAAATGTTGTGTTTTCTTTAGTGTATGAGTTAGTCTTGCATGTGATATGCTTCTGTGTATGTTCTCCCTTATTCTTGTGGACAATTGGGGAAACTTGATTTCTCTCCCATGGGATTGGGAGAGTCTAGCATGTCTTCCAACCTTTGGAAAGGCGTATAATGATGCCTATAGGTTGGGTAGTAAAACAAGCCTTATTCTATGTGTTGGTTTCTTTGAAAAGAACTCAAAGTTGGAGCTTAAGTTTGGAATATGATTGGAGTTTCTTGATATCATGGATTCTCATTGTTTTCTCCAATTGTTGTGAACACTACTCTCATTGTAATCGTATGTATATGGATTTGTGGGAAGTTTCTTTGTCTTGTAAAATTTCCATTTTTTGATTTGGGATTGCTTGTAAACTAGTGTTGCATTAGTTTGTCCAGCCTCTTTCAATCTTGCAAAGAAGCCTTGTAATGTGGTTCCTTGAGTATTTTTAGTATTTTGGAAATATGTTGTATTTGTGAGCTTAAGATCCATGGAAAATAAATATTGTCAGATTGTCGATTCCTTTAATATGGATTGTTGGAACTCCATTTTGAAAAGAAATTTTGTTTATTGGAAATATGTTTTCCAAAAAAAAATGCAAAAGGTGATGCTAAGAACACTAAAATAAAATGTGATTTTTCCTTGTTGGATCTCCCTCGTGTAGAAATCTATAGTATTTATTTATCATTGCATTTGAAAAGAAAGTTATTGTAACGTGGAGCTTTAGGATTAACATTGAATGGAAATTATTATGTTTGTTGTAATATATCTCTTTCTTGTAAATTTTTGTAACATTATAGAATGAAATGAAATCAGTTATACTTTTCATTCCATGTGAAACTTAACAAAATGATTATATTAGGCAATCAAATGTGAACATACCTCTTTATTCACTAAGTTTAAAATATGTTTCCAAGTCCTCTCTTATTAATTAAAATACAATGTTACATTCTCTTTAACGATAGAAATGAGAAAATAATTTTACAATCTAATATAATGAAAATTATAAAGTTGTATACTTCACAAATCTAACAAAACAAAAACCTATCATTTTACAACTTGAAATAATTTTTTACATAGTACATGAAATAAATATATTAGAATATTTTTAATATAGTTATATTATATAATATAACTATAATACACTCAAACATAGTTATACATTATTTAATATATATTAATATAGTAATATATTATAATATAATATATTAAAATATATTATATTATAATATATATATATACAAGGTTTAAATAACAAAAAAATCTAAGAATAAACGGAGTTTCGTTGAAGTTTCTATAAGTTGAGAAACAAAAACAACTATGTGGGGAGGGGCTGAGCCCTCCCCAAACTTGCGACTCCACTCCACCATGCCCACTCCCCCCTAACCCCCACGACAAAACCCCATCCCCACACCTCTATGGAGACCCACCTCTATCGTAACCACCCTCCCTTCCACTGTCGCTTCCACTCCATTTCACGTGGCCGAACACACAGTCTGCCCCTGCAACATTTCAACCTCTTCGATTTTCTCTCAAATCATATATATATTCAAGCATTTTTGCCTCTCTTCAATCTAAAAAAGGGTAGTCTACATACCTAGCCAAACAACATATCTAGTAAAGAAAATATTTTAAAAATAATAATAATAATAGTATTCATTAAAACCACATGGCTCCTCCTCAACCTGCACAACCATGAAACAAAATGAAACCATGGAAGAGAAAGGAAAGGGAAAGAAAAGATAAGGATGGATTAGGGAAACTTTAGGGCAAGTTTTAAATCAAGGGTTAAGATTAGATTGATGCTAGGGTCCACATTAAATCCTACAACTTTTAAGTCATAGGATTTTGTGGGAATAAGAAATAAAATAAAAGAAGGGTGTGTTGGGGTTAATTAATTTAAAAGGGGTTGTAGACTTTTTAATGTGACCCTAGTAAATGATTTGTAGGGTAACTAGGAAAAGAAATAAATAATTTTAAAATTAGAAAAGAAGTTAATTAATTTGGGTAAATTGAATTAATATAAAATAATTATTAATAGGTATCATAAAAGTATCATAATAGTATTTTTTTACTTTTAAATAAAAATTAACTAAATTTTGAGTTACCTTTTGGTGTGGTTTCCTATGTCCTGATGGGGGACGCTACAAGAATAATACTCTATAAGCCTATGGTATTGAGTTAGGAAGGTGTCAAGGACTAAATAATACCTTATATATCTTATCCTAGACCATAAGAAGCCAAAGATAATAAAATATAAATAAAATGCTATTCTCAAGCTCTATAAAACCGTTGAACAGGGTTTAGGAAAGAATTAGGTATATCTCTCGAAGGAGTGCGTTTTTGAAGTTGAAATTAGGAAAAAATAATTTAAGAAATTATCTCTTATGTTTGGAAAAGGTTTCAAAACATTTTGAGACTACACTAAAAATTTCTTGATCACAAAAATTTTAATAATAAGAATGCATGCAAACTATTTGATGTAATGTTTGCCCGAGAAAACAATCATAAATTATAATTTCCATGATGAAAATGGATGAACTTTTCAACATATGCTCTTTTTATATACTTCTATAAGATATAAAAGTTTAAAACAATTGACCTTGTTCAACAAAATATATACATGACAAAAAAATTTACAAACTGTTTATTCTTGAAGTCCCAATTAGAGGTACTTTGTTAGTAATACAATGATAATGTAGGTATGAAACTAATAAGAGGTGTGATATGATGAATGCATTTGATTAAGTCCTTAAGGATTAAAATGAATGTATTTTATGAAGTTCTTAGGGATTACTAAGAAGACATTTAACATTTAGAGTTATCCAGGGATAATTTTAGTGGCGAATATTCGTAATATGGTGAAATTTAAATTTGAAAAGGTGATTTTTTCAGAGCGGGTCGGTGTCCTGTTTGCCTAAAATATACAGTATATATTTTTTAGGGGTCATTTTTTCCTTCATTTGAGAACATCTCCTATAAAAACCTAGGTGATTCACCGAGTAGTATACCACAAGTAGCTTACCAAATTACCAATACCGTGAAGTTTGAACTCGCATACTCTTAAGCACGAGAGATTGTTGTTAGCCTATTAGGGTTAGTTGTTGACATGCAACAGGGATATAATTGATGCATGAAAAAGAGGTATTGCAGACATGTGACAAGGAGATATTACAGACGCGCGACAGAGAGAGTTGACACGCGACTGTGGTAAAGTTGACGCGTGACAGGGCATAAGCAGTTAACGTGCGACAGGGCATAAACAGTTGATGCACAACAGGGATAGAGTTGACGCGTGAAAGAGTGTGTTGATGCCTTAGTGACGTACGCCAATTTCAGTTGATGCCTTGTTAACGTGCGACAAGGATTATTGACATGCTTTTGACGCGTGATAAAGTGTTAGTTATTGATGCACAATAGGGAGTCACTACTTGGTTCTTTTGCTAACACAGGACTCTGTTCAGAATAATGGAAGGTGCAAGAAAGGGTTCATTGATGTGTTTCAACGTGGGTTATAGATGTGTGTCAATAGGGGGTATTGACGCACGTCAACAATGGTCATTGGCGCGCGTCAATAGGGACCATTGACGCGCGTCAACAAGTTGTGTTGACGCGCGTCAACGGGTTGTGTTGACGAGCATCAATGACCCTTGTTGACGTGTGTAATACCCCCTATTGACACACGTCAATGAGGGCCATTGACGTCGTGTTGACATGCGTCAATGAGGGTCATTGACATTGTGTTGACACGCGTCAACGGTGCATCAGTACCTGAAACTCTGTAGTTTCTCCAGCTCGAAAAACCTAGAAAAAATTTAGTTTTGGAATATTGTCAAATTCACCTTTCACTGAAACTGGTTCCGGGGATATTTTCCACCTGTAATTTTCTAGAGGTGTCTTAAAAATAACCCTGGAGTTATCATGTTTTTACTTCAACATTTAAAGACAAGACTCTGAGTATTCATATAATCAGCTAATGTTCTTGAGCCAAATTTTTACATGATGAGGGAACAGGGTATCTTGAATGGTTATAAGAATATTCATATCACTAAGATACTTTTAAGTTAAAATACAATTTGTTTTGGAGTCTATTCTATTTGCCTCAAAGTGGAGTCTATCATAGTTGATATAAAGAGATATGTCACATTATTAAGATGATTGTGGATTCTATAAATCAACATGACATGATTAGGGAAGTGGATTTGGGCTAGGATGACATCAATTTTGGTATCATATCATGAATAACCTTTTTTAAATTAATTATTTTGCTAATGTTGAACAATTTAATGTAGTTACAGGTGATTGTGCAGTGACTAAAGGTAGTAAAGGCCTAGAAATACTTAAGAAAAGAAAAATGGAAGAAGAATCCTTATAGTATTGAAGATAATAGACAAGGAACAAAAGAATAGGGTTTAAATGACCAAGGTAAGGACTTAATAGGATCAATAGGCCAAGGTAGAAGAGACTTGGGTGAAAAAAATCATGAAGAAGTAATAAGGAAATTGAGAAAGGACATGAAGGGATTAGAATAAGGAAAATTCCACAAAAGAAGGAAAGAGTTAATCTATAAAGAAGAGATGAATGAGATAAGATGTATCGCCCTCAAAACGATGCACCAAAACCACATTAATCCTCATAATTATTTAGGAAAATTTAAGTGATTTTAAAAAAAAAAATTGTAATGTTACTAACCTTAGATTTCATTTATTTAATTTCCTTTATTAATCCAAAAAAAAAAACATCTCATTACTTAGAAAACTACGGTAATTATTTATATGCATAAATATTTTAATTACATCAATCAAAGTTTATGCTACATTAATTTCAATTACAAAGATCTCACTCGCTAGCTACTACACTTTGTTGCAGGTTACTGAGCAGTGGCTAGAGATTGCTAGACAATTGCTATGGGAACTGGGCAGTGGCTATAGGCTGTTGGATAGTTGTTACAAGTACTGGGAAGTGGCTTCAAGATGCTGGATAGTTGCTACGGGCACTGACCAATGGTTGTGGGTTGCTGGATAGTTATTGCGGGCATTGGCCAATGGTTGCAGGATGTTGGACAGTTGCTATGAGTATGTTTTTATTATTTTAATAATTCTTTCTCGTCTCTCTTTTTTCTACATTAATTGTGTTCATTAAAACTCATTCCCTTATTTTTCACGCATCCCATTTATAAGTAGCGTTATTCCATTTTCACAAAATCTTCACAAGTTGAATTAATTATATAAATTTAAACCATATAGTTTTAATTAACTCCTTACATTAACTTACCTGGGAGTAAAAAAATTTATTCTAATTATTTAAATCATCCCAGTAAGTTAAATAATAAATTTAACCATTTTAATTTATTTTGACAACACTTTCATCTTACCCAGAAATATCATGACTAATTGATTAAATAATTTTGGTCATTAAAAAAAATTACTTTTCTTAGTAGTATAAGTCCAGATGGGAGAATCTAAGGTCAGCCTGAAAACATACCCTTAAGACAACCTTCATATTAATTTAAAATATTTATGCCATAATGTTTTTTTTTTACTTTTTACCACCCTAAGTTAAATAATTCCAACATACTCGTGCTACACATTTGTTTATTTGATTCATAATTAAAACAACAATGTCACATAATAATTCAAACTCACC
Source organism: Taxus chinensis (assembly GCA_019776745.2). Taxonomy (NCBI): domain Eukaryota; kingdom Viridiplantae; phylum Streptophyta; class Pinopsida; order Cupressales; family Taxaceae; genus Taxus; species Taxus chinensis. Next base: position 557,578,398 of record CM034155.1, on the reverse strand, counting down.
ATGACTCATTTATAAAACCCGTTTGAAAAATGTGACTTATCTTGAGATTTACATGTTGGGTTATGATGATATTTAAAGAGTTTTTAGATTCATATGTTATAAGGAAGCTGTTCAATTTTTGGAAGAACCCAAAATCTATTTTATGAGGTATAAATTTTCTAAGATCAATGTAATTTGATTCTTACAAAGACATTTCCCATTTAAAAATGCTCTGAAGATCATGGTGTATCCTGAGATTTATAAGCTAAGCTGTTAATATATTTAAAGGGTTTGTAGATTCATATGTTATAAATGAGTTGTCCACATTTTAGGAAAACCTAGAAGATATTTTAGAAACAGTAAAATTTCTAAAATCGTTGTAATTTGATTCTTACACAGGTATTTCAAGGTTAAAAACTGCTCTAAAGATCATGGTGTATCTTTAGATTTACATGTTTCGTTGTTATGAGATTCAAAGGGTTTTTAGATTTATATGTTATAAATGAGATGTCTAAATTTTAGGAAAACTCAGAAGATATTTTAGGAGTAATGAATTTTTTAAAATCATTGGAAGTTGATTTCTCTACTAAAACTTCTAGATTTTTGTATACAAATTTAATACAGATTTATAATTACTTTCATCTTTCCAATGAGTAATATATTTCAGATAAAACAACATTTACAACAAGGATAAGAGATATCATTTTTCTTTTACATTCATATATTCCTTTATAAAAAAATTTTATATTCCTCACTTTTCTCAAATATTCATAATCTGATATACAACCAAGTAGAGCTCTTTACCATACACTTTTACAAAATTTCATTACATGCTTTACAAACTTTCCACTTTAAACAATGGGATAATAAATTGAATCATATACAAAAAAAGGCTATCAACAAAACCAAATATCCAAATCTCTTATTTGCATGACTTCTCTAAGGTAGATCAAAATCTTGCTATCTTAAACTTTTCATCACAAGGATCACAAAACAAGGAAGGCGGAGTAGGAAACTCTCTCTACCCAACCTTAAATCAATTAAGAGGATAAGCCATCCCCTTAATGACCCCCGAGCCCTAACCAAGGAACCATAGGAGCATTGAGCAACAATGACAACTTCTAACAAAGTGGCTTCACAACAAACAAACCTACAAGACATTCAACTCAACAAAGATAACATATCTAACAAGTTTGCACATTCACAATAATACAAAGGTTTGAAGATCAAATTTAAATATAGCAAGGGTTATGGGAGACCACCTCCTTATGCCTCCCAAGTGAGGTGGGATTCTTACCCAAAGCCTCCAAGTGCACAAAATAATCACACAAACTCATTATCTCTCCCCTTCAAGCATGCAACACAACCATGATTTCTTTTTCACTCCACATAGGTAAGATTCTCATTCACACTCCCACCAATTACATGTCTCACATAAAATCCATTTTCCCTCCCCAATAGTCTCATAAATCCTTCTCCCACACCCAACTAAGACCTACTACCCAGCCAACATGTAAACATCTTCACAAGGCAAAACCAACAATGTTACAAGCACCACATTCCATACAAATAAGAAAAATAACATAATAACAAAAGGGGAGAGCCTACCTCTCCATCAAGTTGAAAGAAAATTCCACAAGCCTCTTCAAATCCAAGCCAAGTAATTTTCTAAGCACTCCAAAAATCTCCAATTCCAAAAGTGCACAAGAAGAGAAAAGAACAAGTAACCCTCATTCTAACCAAAAATCACAAATAAATAGAAATAGAATGTGAGGATGATGAGGTGGCTCCATGTAGGATGTCACTTCATCATTCCTCCATCCCCACACTCAAGTCAACACACAAAGACCAATAAAATAAATACACATGCAAAGGACTATGACAACCCACATGGCTCAAAAATTACACACCATGTTTTCAAAAGATCTAATAAATTGGGGTAGAAAGAAAGTGCAATAATTTTACTTCTATTACACTCAAAAATAGACAAAGAGGTCGCAAATAAGTTTCCCAACCATTAGGTAGGGTTGTTGGGTCAATTTAAGAGGCATGGGACAAGCCTTGTTTGTCCCATAGGCCTCTAAAAATGCCCCCAAGTCAAAATCTTAATTTTGAACTTGGGGTGGAGTAAAACACTCCCAAATCAATCATAAATTTTACTTACATAAGGACTACCAAATCCCATCATAACTATTTGTCACATCTCTAATTTTTTTAACTAAAACAAGAAGGGTTAAGATTAATTAACACACATTTACACATGTTAATAAAGTGACAAAATTTCTAAATTTCAAGTACAAAAAACATAAATAAAGCACATACAAAAATTATAGAAATGAAACACAATTCACCCCATGGCCACATATGTGAAGTCACCCCCTATGGGAGACCTCCAAATGAGACAAGAAAAATACCACACTAAACAATATTACACAAGTTGTCAAATTTGGCCTTGTTGCTCAACACCTGACATCCTTCTATGGTTGGTCCCCTATCCCCTTCAATGTATGTGATAAAATTCCTACACACAACAAAATACCTCTCTGGCCTTTTGGCCGTATTAACAACATCGAGATAACATACAAATAAAATCAATATTCATCATTCGACATTGTCAATTATATTATCCATCAATATATGAAAATCTAACCCTATCATCCATGAGATTACAATTTTACTCCAACATCCCAAAACATAATATGTCATCATAAAATCCACATCATGAAATTCAACATACATCCAATTGTCTAACATCACTATATAGTGCATCATAATAAAATATAAACATCATAATGTTAATAATCTAAATATCAATATAATCTATCATCTACTAATCAAAGTATTATAATCACAATGTCTAAGAATCAGTCCAACAGTATCAACATCAAAATGAAATAGTGTCGAAGAGGAGTGTGCACTACATAAGATAAATGGTTGAGAAATTTTGGTCCATCATAGAGATGAAGATGAAAGAAGAGATCCAAGAATTTGGATTTAAGATGAGAAAGAAGGTGAAGTGGCCAATTGAGCTAGTAATGGAGAAGAAGAAAAGGAAAACGTTGATTTCTTTGGAAAAAAACAAAGACACTCACGGAAGCATAAGGAAGAATGAGTTACCATGTGAAGAAGTGAAGAGATTTATCATTCAAGAGAACACGAAGGAAGTGTCAAAAGAAGACTTGAAAAATAGAGTAAAAATAATGAGAGAGTGTCCATGTAGAAGACACTTAAAAAGATGTTTTGGTATCTTTCTATGATTTCTAACCTTATATTTCAGTTTGTACATACAAGTATGAAATATGATCTTGAGAAGATCAAAGACATGACATTCAAGCTATAAAAAAGTGGTTCAAACAAATATCATAGTGAGAGATATGGAGGAATGAGATAGTTTGGGACAAATCATGAGGAAGAGATGCATTTTGAGGTATCTATGAAAGAAGAAGAGGCTGATAAAAACACAACATCAAACAAGTAAAGAATAAAATGAATCAAATTCAGACTTTTATGATGTTCTAGAAGATGATCTAGAAGAGGTAAATAAAATTCATCGAGATGATAATTTTGTGAACAATGGAATCTTTATAAGAAATTTCATCAAATAGTAGGCCATGGAAAACGTGAATGTGAATTCAAATGTTGATTTCAGTCATACATGTAAGGAGGAATTTGCAAGAAGCCAATTCATGAAAGAGCGTCCATCAAAACAGTAGGTTCTTAAGAAGATAAATTATATTCCAAAATTTGATTTTATTCATACTTCTGATACAAATGCAGGTGTGCAATATGGTGAAAATAAGAAATAAGTCGATCTCTCAAAATTGGTTCAATAACATGGTTACATTTTTCCTAAATGGCTCAAGAAATCAGATGTTAAAGGGAAAAATCAAGTTTCGGTGGCTAAGAATTCAATAAGTGATGGATATAGATCTCAATAAGGTGTATTTTATGATGATATTGAGAGAATGATAACCATATTAAGAATTCAACAGAAGATTATTGAATAAAACTCAAGCAAACAAGAGGATGATGGTGTAGTAATGAGCATGCAAGAGACATTCCATTAGCATAATAAGTTTACATGAGAGATGAAATGTAAAAAAAATATTTGTAATGATTGAAATAGTGATGCTTGTGAATATACTTTGGATTTATTGTCTCAAATCAATTTAAGGGAAGATGAAATGTGGATTGAGATGCCTATCCTAACCTATATGCAGCAGTGAGAAGGATCTGATTTGGAATCTAAAGATTGATATGGTGATCATTTGATGAAAAATAATGATAGTCCATTGTATCAAGATGATTTAAACCTCTTGGAAGAATCTTATGAAGACTTCTTGAGAAAAGAGGAAGAGATAAACTAGTATGCTAATGAAAGACAAGACTTCAAGGAAGAAAACAAAGGTGAAGAAGCACAACTACATCCTAAATTTGATGAAGGATATCATGATATAGATGATATCACACTAGAGGAAGAGTTGAATAGGTTGGAGGAGTTGTTGAATCATTCGAAAGGGATATATTAAGAGTCTTATCAGACTAAGAAACTTATTAATCATCTTGAAACTTTAAAAAGGCAAGAACAAGATGAGATTGTGATGGAAAATTTGAAAAAGATCATTAAAGAGGAAAATGTATATGAAGAGAAACAATATCATGAAAACAAATAAAGTGTTACATGGCCTCAATATTTTACTTATAACATTACTTTAGATGTTTTGAATGTAGGTCTAGAATTTAATAATATTAAAGAAGTCCATAACTCAATGAACAAGCCCATGAAACAAGAATAAATTGAATACATATAAAAAAGTGAAGCATGAACATGGAATATTGCGGTTGAGAAAGAGATAAGAACAAAGATATACATGAAGAGAAAAATAAAAAAGAAGATGTGTGTTAAAGAACACATCAAGGAGGCTTACGCACTGATACTTCAAGAGATACCATGGGACCCATGCATACAAAGGAGATTTAATTTGAAGAAGCACAAAAAATTTGAACATGAGTTCAAATATTTTTCTTACCCAGGGATTCTAATGCAGGAGCATCTCATGATGCTTGAACAAACATAAATAATCTGAAATAATCCTTCTCAAGGCAAGGACAGTATGTAATCAGAGCTTGAGAAGTTTTCTCTCCATAAGTGTTAGTTTGAATATTTAAATCTTCCATTCTATTAAATCTTTACTATAATAGTAAAAGTACAAAAAAGTTGTATCATCCTTATGATACGTAGGAAGGGGATAAATAGGTGTCCTATGATATTGGTAATATCAGGTTTAGTTGGCATTACCGTATTCAATCTGTCCTAATTAGACTTATCTGTTCTTTTTTGTAAGTTGATGAAATATCTCACCAAAGATAAATTTAAGGGCTTATCTTAGAATAGGGGATAAGATAGTTATGTATATCGTTTCTTGAGGATTTCTAGTAAGATGTTTAAGGAGGATATCTATAGTATTAGGAGAGGTGAGTTAGTATGGAATGGGAATCAAGATTCTCATAAAAGAAGACGGGAGTAGACTGTTGAAAAAAAGGATTATGTAATGATGCAGACCTTTTTCAATGGTCGTGAATAAGAAGGACATGTTAATGTGGATGAATTATGTGTCTCACTCAGCTCCCCAGATGCATGCTAATCATCTTGAAGTGGTATCAGTTATATTTACTATAAGAATGCTTAACTCATTTATAATTTACTTTATATCTTCTTGTAACTTACTATGTTCTCATTGTCCTCAAAGTGGAAAATAGTGAAAGAGAAAGGAATAATACTTTACAAGTCTATTATATTGATTTACAAATTGATTAAATAAAATGGAATAACTTTTTTAGTAAGGAATAATTAATATAATCTTGGAGGATAGATAAAAGTAGTAAATAAATGCACTATGAGAACATGTAAATGAGATAAGTAATATAACTAATGAAAATAGAAACCATAATGTGCAAGAAGGAAAAGGAAAGAACTCAGCAAATAAAAAATTCTTGTGGTCCTGTGTTGCAGAGGAGACTAGAAAAATCAGAAGTAGGAACGATTGTGAAGGAGTGTTAAAAAAGATGGATCTGGAGGATCTAGCTAGAGAGGAGTGCCTGGGAGAGGATTGGGGCACATGTGGGTGGTCTGGTTTGTAATATAAATGCCTTGGCCTACACAAAAGTTATGAATCTTATCTCCAAAGGGCTAAAAGGTGATCTAAAACCCTTGTTATATGTTTCATCAAATTGTTGTTTCATTCAATATGTCACCAATAACTTAAAATGGAAGAAATACCTACAAGACCCTATCAACACCAATCCAGCACTATGATAATTCTCCACTGGGAACTCTTCGTGCTATGATTATTTATTAATGCACAACCTTTAGTTTGGTGGATGTAATCTAGAAACACAACAACAAACATTACACAAGAATACCATAGACTATGATACGAAGGAATGATGACAAATCTGAAATATACGTGTAAAGTATAAAATCAACATGAAATTGTTACAATCTCACCCATGAGGTACTCCAAGTGTTACTGACTTCACTTGCCTTCCAATAATAGCTATGGGAGAAACTTCACAATGGATTCTTTAACACACCTTCTAAATGATGGCTTCCTTTACACACTTACTCATACAATATTTCTCACTACTTCCTTCTATGTTAAATGAGGGGTTTGGCCTCTCTATTTATAGAACTTCTAGGCTTATCCATCTTATCTCTAAGATATGATAAGAAATCTACTCCGACGAATCATATTCCATACCTTAACTCTTATCTGTACATGTAAGCTTATCTTTTAAGATAAGATAAACCTTATCATTTCACACGGGTTCCACATTTTTATACTTTTTACAAATAAAATACATAAAATATTTATGACCTCACTCCTTGTCCTTATTACCCATATAATATTTCTAATTCCTAATAATGTAGACCATACTTCTCTACTTACCCTAACTTTGACATTTTAACATTACCCGGACCACTTACGACAAATATTTACTTTTTATCACAACATTCCTATTGTACTTTTGACTATTACCGTACTATACATTATTAGCGGCGTCGTACCAGCAAAGCCATTATCTTCTATTAGACGCTACTACTAATTATACTTAACAACATCCTATTCCTAATACACAAATTAATGAAATAGAAATTACGGAGGAAAATTTTAATGTCGACATTTTCCCCCTTCGGAGCTTCTACTTCATCCTCGGAGTAGACTATTCTGGTGCTTGGAAAATATTTAGCTTGTTGTGGTTGACCCATTTCGCAATGGGAGTGCCATCTAATTCCTCCAGTTGGTATGTACCATTTTCATACACAACTACTATTTTGTAGGGCCCCATCCATTTGGGAAGAAATTTTCTCTCTCTTCTTTTTTTGTATCTGGAATCATATACTAGAACCAAGTCAATCACATGAAATGGAGACCAATGGATCTTTTGATCAAAGTATTCCTTCTGCTTCATTTTATTCTTATAGCTTGTATCCTTCACTATTTCCCTCATTTCCTTTAGCAAATGAAGATGTACCAACGTTTCTTTTACTGAATCACTTTCATCCATCCTTTCATTTTTCACAACTCTCATAGTGGGAATATCAAACTCAATAGGAAGAACTGGATCAATGTCATAAGCCAACTGAAATGGGGACTATCCTGTTGCTGACTTTGATGTTGCCCTATATGCCCACAATATTGCATGAATCCTTTTATCCCACTTATGTACCTGTAAGGCTGCATCTTTTGCTAGAATTCGACACAACACAAAATTTGTTCGTTCCACCTATCCATTTGTGCTTGGCTTGTATGTTGTTGCCTTCCTATGCTTAATAGAAAACTTATTGACTAGGGCTTCTACCACCTCATTAATGAAGTGGCTTCCTTGATCTGTTACAATTTCTAATGGACAACCAAATCTAGTGACAATGCGTTCATATATGAACCTTGCCACTTCATCCATGGAAGTTGTTTTCAATGGCCTAGCTTCAACCCACTTGGTTAAATAATCTGTGGAAACTACAATATACTGATTTTGGCATGGGGTAGTTGGAAGTGGACCTACAATATCTATTCCCCACTTTTTAAAGGGACCAAGTGAAATAATACGGCATAATGGAGCTGATGAAGTCTTACGGTTACCATGTGTTTGACAAATATCACATGTCTTACAATAATTATAACAATCTCTAAAATGAGTGGGCCAGTGATAACCTGCATCCAAGATCCTTCTTGTTGTAATTTGTCCAGAGAAGTGTCCTCCACATGTACCATTGTGGAATTCTTCTATCAGCTCCTTCCCTTGATCACATTCAACTACCCTCTTTTACTGTCTATCAGGTCCTATTCAAAATAATACTCCAAGTAGAATAGAATATGGACGACTGGCTTGAGTAATCTTCCTCTTAGTCTTTGCATTGGCACCATTAGGAAACTTGAATTCATTCAGATAATTCCAAATATCTATGTATTCACTAGGGATTGTGTCAAAGGATAACAATGTTGCATCTGGGAAATCATCATCATCACAAGATGAACCTAAACCGTCATAGGCTCGAGAGAGTGCATCTGTATTGAAATGCTTCTTTCCTGGCCTATCTATAATATCAAATTCTTGTAGAAAAATTATCCATCTTGTTATCCTCCCTAATTGGTTAGGCTTATTTACAATATATTTTAGAGCCTGATGATCTGTTAAAACTATAAATTTCTGCCCAAATAAGTAATTTCTAAACTTCTTTACAGAAAAAATGATAGCTAGAGCCTCTTTTTCAGTTACAGTATAATTTACCTCAGCACTCCTCATTTGTCTGCTCCCAAAGTAAACTGGATGATCATTCCCATTTTCATCATTTTGGCTCAGAGTACTTCCTAGTGCTGCATATGAGGCATCAGTATACACAATGAATGGCTTACTCCAATCTGGATTCTTTAAAACAAGTGAAGACACCAAAGCTTCCTTCAATTGTTCAAAAGCTTCATGCGCCTTATTTCCTGGTTCATAAGTAACATCCTTCTACAAGAACTGGGTTAGTGGCTGTGTAATCTTTGAGAAATTCTTGATGAACCTTCTATAGTAACCCACATGGCCTAAAAATGATCTCAACTTACTTCTATTAATAGGAAATGTTAACTCTTTGATTTTTGAACCTTTATCACGATCAGTACCAACACCATCTATGGATACAACATGCCCTAACAAAACACCTTTAGAACATCCAAAGACACACTTTGAAGGATTTAGTGAGGTTTGTGCTTCATCTAACCTTTGAAATGTTGTCTCCATCTGGTGTAGGTGTTCCATCTTGCTCCTTTAGATGCAAAAATAATCCAGAAATACTCTAATGAAGTTCCCAATGTAGGGTTCAAACACCCTATTCATCAAGCATTAGAACGTTTCCAGAGCATTACACAACCCAAAAGGCATAACCCTATAAGCAAATGTTACCCAAGGAGTGGTGAACATGGTCTTCAGCTGATCTTTCTCTGCTATACGAATTTGGTTGTATCCGCTATATCCATCAGCAAAACTATATCACTCCTGGCCAGCTACTTCTTCCAAGATCTGATCTGAGAATGGAAAAGAGTAATGATCCTTATTTTTTACCTTGTTGAGATTCCTATAGTCAACAAAAAATGCATGATTTCCCATTCTTTTTTATTGAAATCACAATGGGAGAAACCCATTCTAAATTCTCCACAGCAAATATGAATCCTGCATCAAGCAACTTATTTATTTATTCTTTTACAGTCTTGGAAAAGTTAGGATTCATTCTATATGGCATTTGCTTTATGGGCTTAGCACCATCTACCAGCTCAATAGAATGTTCTACCCAAATTACTTGATGGAGTTCCTTGTAATCAAAATTGAATAGGTGTATGTACCTTTGAAAGAGCTCGAGGTAGGATTCTTTCTCACTCTTCATCACAACATCACCAATCTTTATTTGTTGGAGATGATCAACAATTTCTTCTTCAGAAAATCTTATTGGTTCATGAGTCGATGTGACTAGAAGGATATGCATGACTGAAGCATCAACCTCACTTTTTTCATCTTCTATGTCCACTTCAGTGGTACTAGAGTAATTAGAGGATGTCCAATGATTAGTTTCATCACTTGAATCTATAGGTTCTGCCTTATGATGCCAAGGGATCATGTTTATATTCACCCTCTCTCTGCCATGTCCAAGTGTCATAAAGCCTTCATTCCAGTAGTTTCTTGCATGAACTCTCCTTAGTCATGGCCTTCCTAAAAACATTGGGTACACAATAGTACCATTTTTCATCACCTGAAAGTCTACCACACATACAACACCCATAACAGATATTTCCACATTTGAAACAACACCTTCTTGTTTAGTTTTTTCCTTATTTAATGACCTTAACATAAGTGTTGAGGGGAAATCAATTTTTAAACCCAACATATTCATTACAGACTGAGTCATTACATTAACTGCAGCACCTCCATCAACTAAGACATCATGAATTGAAATATCATTACATAATACCTCAGCTTGTGGAGCATAGGGATCCACCTCTGCTTCCAAAACAGGGACCTCAACCTCCTTCCTTAATTGAGCATTGAGTCCAATTTGCAGCTCCCACCTCTTCTCAGAAGACATAGCCAAGATTTGACCATATGTAATATTTGTAGTCCTTTTCGATAGATCTTCTAAGATGGAGTATGGTCCTTGTCCCTATGAAATTAGAAAATCCTTCACACCCAACTTTCTTCTCCGATGTTTCTTACTAGTTTTTCCTTTCATCTTCTTAGGATCATTTCCATCTTGGTTATCTTTTTCTTTCTTTCTTTTTATTACAAACACATCTAATTCATTATTTATGCTCTTATCTACTACATCAAAAGAATTCACAGGTGTTTTTCCTTTATCATTATCTCTTGTACCAGATGTAGAAGCTCTATCTGGAAAATTATAATGACCCTTTTTATGAAAACCATAACATAAAAATTCAGAAATATTTCTTTTTAGACCTCTATCTTCTCCTTGAGAACTAAATTATTTTCCTTGAAGAAGATTAATAGTTAACTGGCCCATCTTCCTGAGCAGATCTTCATACTCAGTAGATGTACTAGGAGAAAGATTTGTGCTCACCGAGAGTGGTTGTGGATTATGGACCAAAGGTGCTAGTGTAGGATCTACTTTAGCAACAATTTCTTTGGGCTCCTCTTCCATTCTTTCTTCTTACCTTCTTGCAATCTCCTTTGTTTTTTCAATGGTAGTTGGGCGGTCATAGTTTACTCGTTGTCTGATCTCTGGCTTCATCCCAAGAATGAAGTGCTCACAGAGGATATTATCCACGCCATTCATCAACCCATCCGCTAATCCTTCCTTCTAGATTTGGGCATCGAGCTTCCTCCTTAGCTTTAGAATACGAGCATGATAATCCCTTATCTTCTCCTTCTCTCCTTGGGATAGCTTTGTGATATTAATCATGAGATTTGCATACTTCTTTTGTTCACCAAATTCTTCAAGAAAACTTTCAGTTAATAAATCCCATGATTTTTTCACATTATCACCTAGTTTTTCAAACCACCTAAGGGCTGAACCATCCAAAAAGGTAGGAAAAAATTCAGTCCATGTTTCCCTTCTTATGAGACCATTACAAATGCAAGATCGTTTAAACTCTTGAATGAAAGAGGAAACATCTTCATTAGATTGGGCTGAAAAAATAGGAATCTTCCCCATTTTCAAAAGTAACCAAAGTGAAATACCAACCCACAAGTACAATCAGCAAGACTTATGCGCACAAATAATTGGAATCACTATAATAGAAAATAGAAATGACTACGGTAAACTATGGTAAAACTTGACTTACTGCGGTAAAAACTGACTTTACTGTGGTAAACACTATTCATAGTAAAAAGTGAAGTTACTGTGATAAATACTATTCATGGTAAAAAGTAAAGTTACTGTGGTAAATACTATTCACGGTAAAAAGTGACTTTACCATGGTTACTACTATGCACAGTAAAAATAAGGTTACCCTCCAAATGATTTCTGACTAAGGGGGAATATTTCTCCAGAAAATCCACCAACGAGGAATGGTCTCGGCAACGGAACCAAAATGTCAACACCAATCCAGCACTATGATAATTCTCCATCGAGAACTCCTCCTGCTATGATTATTTACTAATGCACAACCTTTAGTTTGGTGGATGTAATCTGGAAACACAACAACAAAAATAACACAAGAATACTATAGACTATGATACAAAGGAATGATGAAAAATCTGAAATATAAGTGTAAATTATAATATCAACATGAAATTTTTACAATCTCACCCATGAGGTACTTCAAGTGTTACTGACTTCACTTTCCTTCCAACAATAACTATGGGAGAAACTTCACAATGGATTCTTTAACACACCTTCTAAATGATGGCTTCCTTTACACACTTACTCATACAATATTTCTCACTACTTCCTTCTATGCTAAATGAGGGGGGTGGCCTCTCTATTTATAAAACTTCCAGGCTTATCCATCTTATCTGTAAGATATTATAAGAAATCTACTCTGACAAATCATATTCCATACCTTAACTCTTATCTGTACATGTAAGCTTATCTTTTAAGATAAGATAAACCTTATCATTTCACAAGGGTTCCACATTTTTAGAATTTTTACAAATAAAATACACAAAATATTTATGACCTCACTCATTGTCTTTATTACCCATATAATATTTATAATTCCTAATCATGTAGACCCTACTTCTCTACTTACCATAACTTTGACATTTTAACATTACCGGACCACTTACGAAAAATATTTACTTTTTATCACAACATTCCTATTGTACTTTTGACTATTACCGTACTATACATTTTTGGCGGCATCGTACCAAAAGCACCGTTATTTTCTATCGGACGCTACTACTAATTATACTTAACAACATCCTATTCCTAATACACACATTAATGAAATAGAAATTACGGAGAAAAATTTTAATGTCGACAACCCCAAAACAAGCATCAAACCCTAAAAAAATAAAAATGCATATGAAGGGGTCAAATTGAACTGAGCTACCACAAAGGTGGAATTACTAAGTGTTGCACTAAATATCATACCTGATGTAGTTATATGTGCAAGTGTGTGTGAACATGCCCTAGTTTACTCTTATGTTAGTCGCACTTTGTGAAGTAGTGAGAAATATCTATGTGTTGAAAATGTAATAGAATGTGTGCATGGAATAAAATAAAATCCCTCCCTCTATGATGTGTGATGCAAATTTCCTAGCCTTGTTCCTCGATGATGGAGCTATGTGGATGCAAGTCATCTCCAATGCAATCGATGGATGCAACTCTAGATGGATTGATAGTAGTAAGCGAATCTTAGTCCCTCGTTATGGTCTCATAACTTTATATTTTTTATTAATGGTAAATGGTTATTTGGGATGGACCATACCCCAGTACAAAAACGGTCAAAAACGCATATCTATAAAAAAATGAGCACAAAAATGGAAAGTTCTAAAAATCTAGATATCCAACTAAGCCCATCTAATATAAACAACAAAAATAAGGTCTACAACCAACCAGTGACTTTCTCACAAGAGAAATAAATCCCAAAAACATCAGGCCAACATCTTAGATGAAGTGATAAAAGCATAAGACAAGACAAGATTCAAAACTTTTCAAAAAACGACAGTGGGATTTCATTTATTGTGACCTTTCTTCCTTCGTTCCACCACCATCCAATCCTCATTACCTTATTCCAAAAATATCGAATGAACTACCTCAAGATTCTTAATGGGAATGTGACCATTGACGGGGGCACCATCTAACTTAGTTTCCAAACCAACCTTTGGGGTAGAAGAAATTTCAACTATCACTTCAGAGCCTGGAAAGTGTGACTCCTTTTTTGGAATATCTTCTAATGGGTTTGAAGAGTCATCAACTGGGTCTAAAAGGGGGTTATTTGTAAGATGTTTTGGTAAAGAATATTTCTACCTAACAGGTTTTTCCCTTATGTTTGGAATGTGTGTATTCATCTGAGAGATGGCTTGTTTTATAGCATCATCAACATCTAAATTTTAAACTCTCATAGTCAATCCTCTGAACCCAATGTCTATCACCTCTCTCCAAGTTAATTTCATCTGGGAGAGAATGGGATGTATTAAGATCAACTAGAATCCTGGTATAAGTTATATGAGTTTGACCCATGGTTTTATCATCTACTTTCATAGTAGATCCTAGAGTTTCTCTAGTAGCTAAAAGGAAAGATTTATTCCAAATCTGCAAAGGGAATCCAGGAAAGTGAATATCGACTGGGTGGGAATTGAAGGATTCATTTAAAGGGTCAAAGGATGGGCACGATGGCTATAACATGAGCCCATGTTCATCCCAAACACATTATTTATAAAAAAATTAGATCCATATCCTCAAGGGTTTCAAAAACAACAATAAAATAGACTTTAGCTCACAGGGGTCGAGTTCAATTTTACCCTTAATCACTTGTCTCCATCTCTATGAAATCCAGTCATGGAGCTATGATAGCTTGTGCCATAACTTGTGAAATGTACAAATGAGGCCCAGTTGGGTCAGATTATCCTCCTCCTTAACGACCTCTTGTAGTAGATCCACCTCAATCTTCATCACAAGAGTATTCTAGGATAGATTTAGTAGTTTTCTGACATGTCTTGCACTATATATTTGATTTGAGATGACTGAAGCAAAAGACTCCTTCCTTGGATTCCCATTATCCTTATCACCTCCATTATTGGAGCCTTTATTAAAAGAAAGATCAATCTAGGAGAAGTCTTTTTCTCCTATAGAAACCTCACTACTGCCTCTAAACACAATTCACCCATGTTTCTCCTAATTAGATTTGTGCTTGGGAGAGTGCCCATTCCCTACCACGGCTTTGTTCAAGCCTATGCCAAATCTGGTTTCCTTATAGTTCCCCTAGCTTAATTGTAGGTCTCCTTCCTCTCTGCCATAAGATCTATCAAAGCCCCATGTTCCCAATGTGGCAAAAATGTGACTTCCACACCCTTTAGTACATTCAAATAATGGCTTGTCTAGATAATCGTGGCCAGGGAGAATACTATTGTATACCTGCGTAAAACAATTCCCACCGCCATGTTTAAATCCATCGTAAAAAGGGGTTGTGTTTAAGGTTCAAGGGGATGAGCTAAGGTAAGGGTTCGAGGGAGTCCATGGAGCCATCATAGAGAAGTCATAACTTTATATTTATAGGGTTCTCTTGGTCTAATTTGGTAATTAAACCCGAAAAGTCCGACCAAAAGAAATATAAGGATGTAAAATGGCTAGAAAGAGCCCCAAAAATGGCAAGAAAGTGTGAAAGGGACCGGTGCATCCCTGATGGGACTAGGACACCCACAATCACCCCCAATACTAGCCTGGGCGCCCCAGTCGAGGCTATAATGACGGGAAATGACCGAAAAAGACTTGTCATATGGATGGAAAGGATCGGTAATGCTGACATAAAATAAAACAAGATGGTCAAAAGATGGGGGTTAATTAGTATTTTCTTCACTCAAGAACCTTATAAATAGTAGTATGAGACCGAGATAAATAAATGTCTAAAGTGCATGATTTTGTGACTTCATAAATGTGGAAGAGAATAAAACAGACCTCACAATATATGGTCTTATACCATAAGAATTCAAAGACAAGAAAATATCAATAAAATGTTATTATTGGGCTCTGCAAAACCCTTGAACATGGTTCATGAAAGAATAGAGTTTCTCTCTCAAAGGAGTGCGTTTTAGAAGCTGAAATTGGGGGAAAAAATATAATAAAATCCATCTTGAGTTTGCAAATGGTTTCAAAACATTTGGAGACTGCATAAAAAAGTTCTTGATGATAGAAATTGTAATAACAAGAATGCATGCAAACTATTTGATATATTGTTTGCCAAAAAAATCAGTCATAAATTTTAAATTCCATAACGAAAGTAGATGAGATTTTGAACATATTTTCCATGTAAATAATGGTAGAAGCAATCAAATTTTTAAAATAATTTTCATTTTTCAGCAAAATATATCCACGAAGAATTTTTCTACAAAGTGTTTGTTCTTGATGTTCCAATTGGAGGTACTTCATTAGGAGTATAGTGATAATGCAGGTATAAAACTCATAAGAGGAAAGAGATAATGAATGATTTTTTTTAAGTTCGTAAGGATTACAATTAATGCATTTGATTAAGTTCTTAAGGATTACTAAGAAGACATTTATCATACAAAGTTATCATGTTTTTACTTCAGCATCTAAAGACAAGACTGTGGGTATTAATAAAATCAGCTAATGTTCTTGAGCCAAATTTTTGCATGGTGAGGTAAAAGGGTATCTTGAATGGTTCTTAGAATCTTAATATCACTGAGGTAATGAAAGTTAAAATACATTTTTCTTTAGAGTCTATTTTGTTTGCTTCAGGGAAGAATCTATTTTAGTTTATATAAAGAGATATGTTAGGTTATTAAGATGATTGTGGGTTATATAAAAAAAACATGAAATTATCAAGGAAGTGCATCTGAACTTGGATGGCATCAATTTATTTGATATGTAGAATGCATTTTTGTATCTATGGTTGCCTCATGATTAAGGTTCGATATGAGGGGGATTTTAGCTAATTTTGTGAGACTATTTTTTCTCTTTGACTTCAATGTAAGATTCATCAGAATATTTATACTTCCACCCAAGATTGCATGTGGAGTGAAATGTCCCAACATACATGATATTAATGTTTTACCTCTTCCATACAATATATTTCTCTTAGTTGAATCTTTTACCCTACAAAGCATCCTTAGAGAAAAAAAAGAGACTTAATTCTATATTGCACTTTATGCTTCAAAAAGCTTCTCCAACTGTCCTTTCCATTAACTACCAATTTTATTTTATGCAAAAAGCCGTTGTAGATAAGATTAAATAAGGTCCCATTAGGAGTGAAGGAAACATATCAGAGCTCTTGTGTTGTAGTCAGAAAAATGTATTGACAGGTTCAAAACCATATCAAGAAGTTGGAAAATCAAGGAATATATGTGTGTTCCCCTTGGTGGCAAAAATACTTTAAAATATGACTATTAAATAAATATTTAATAATATTGTACAAAAATTTAAAAAAATCAAATAAGTTACGAATGTACTATGACTTGATATATTTAAGATCTTAATAAATATATTCTATCATTTTATATGTGTTTTGTCATGTTTTTGGGGACACAATTTTATGTTTTAACAGTACACCTCCATTATATATTACCAATACATAATGTATTTGGATTCTTCATGGGTTGCATATGTTGGCATATTACATTGTAACAGATGTCTCTTAATTGTCCACCTTTACATGTGCTCGTTTAACTTCTCCCATCTCATGAACATGTATATAATTACATGTATGATCATTCAATAATTATCCAATAAAAACAAACTCTTATTTGATTTACAAACATTGGTTTCAAAGCCTACTGTATCCTTGGCATGGCATTTTGGAGCAGAAATTAGTGGCTTGTTTTTCTTTTACCCTGGAAAGTGCAGCGACCAGTGTGCAGACCTGTTGGCTATTTTGGCATTTGAAATAAAAAGTTAATTGAATACCTGCGTGGTGTTTTTCAACCAGAGTGGAAGTTTGAAGATATTTTGGTGCACCATGCGTGTGGAGCTTGGACGTGGCATTTCTCTGTTATTTTTAACAAAACAAGGATTATTGTCATACATGGAAATCCAAAGACCTGTTGTTGCGCAGTGATCAAAAGGAGGATGTGAGGATCGGCTTGACATGGCAGAAGTCCAGACCAACTGCGCAGGTTAAATTTTTCTTATTGTTTCTTAGTTTGAATGGAATTTATTGAGAAATACTCTAGTTTAAACTTTCATATATGGAAGGTCGAAATACTAATGCAATGGATGCATAAAAAATTTGTGGGGCATCCTAAATGGGGATATGAAACTACCTATTGATGCATGTAAGTTATTGGAGTGGAAAAAAAGTGAAGACAAAGTGAACGTTATTATTAGCCTCGCGATTTGAAATTCTGAGTTACAGCATATGGATTTAGAAAAATCATCCAAACAAATTTAGGAAATTCTTAAAAAAAAATCAATCTAAAGCATTAAATGCCCAATTTTAATTGCAATTGTAATTAGATAAATTTAATATCAATGATGGAATTACTATGTCCAACCATACAAACAATTTGAGGTCTCTTATTAGGAAGCTTGCAGGAATAAAAACTACAGTTGAAGATCAGGATGCTAAATCTATTCTATTGAATAATCTGCCATACAAATATAACAGTATTTTATTTACTCTTAGCCAAATATCATAACAATATCTCGATGATATGATTGCAGCACTACTCGCACAAGATAAATGGATACTTCTTGAAGATCAAGGTATTTCACAAAACAAGAATGCACTTTATTCTCAAAATTTTCATTAAAATGTCCAATATTGACAAAAAGGAAATAAAATGCCACTATTGCAAGAAGAAATATCATACAGCATGGGATTTTTTTGTTGAGCGAAAGATGTTCTAAAATAAAAATTCAAGTCTAGTGAAGCTAAAGTTCTTCAAGTAGAAGATCCATCAAATACTGATGAAAGTGAAGATTCAACTGATGAGGTTTCCTTCACTTCACATCTTGTGTTGTGAAGTATGTAGTAGAAACTTACTGGAGGATGGAGGATACATGGAGATTGGAGGACAATTGATGTCCTCTCATCAGTCACCTACGATGGGTTCGCAACATGGTTTTGGTGAGGTTTTTGTTTAGTGTGTTTTTGGTGTGTGTTTTTCAATAAAGATGCAGAGTGGTTTCCATTTTGGTACCTCCTAAATGAAGGACATTATGAGGATAAAAAGGAATAAAGTAGCATTTGGTTCTTGTGTAAAGGATTTGTGGAAATCAGAGAAACCATCGAAGTGTACAGTTGAGACATCAGGTCACCTCTAGGTTCATGGTGAACCTGCAGTCGCAAAACCATATGCGTTCGTGGTAATCAGGGGAAACTGGAAACCACTGATTGTTCTCAAGGATGGATGTGCTAAAGTCACTTCAAGGTTTATGGTAATCCTGTGGGGAAACACCAAGGTGTCACCAAGATCATGAAGCCAAAAAGATGGCATGCCACCTGAAAGGTGAGCAGGCTACATGGAAAGTGTAATAAACTTTTTAATATGTTTGGAATAAAGAGGGTCCACTATCTAAAAATATGATGTGTATAAACAATGTAATAAGGGGGAAATGTTGGCATATTACATTGTAACAGATGTCTCTTGATTGTTCACCTTCACATGTGCTCATTTAACTTCTCCCATCTACCTATATGATCAGTCAATAAATATCCGATAAAAATAAAATATTCTTTGATTTACAAACAACATAGAAATAGGTTTGATAAACATATAAGGTACATTAGAACAATCTAGCTTTGCAATCATCTCCTTTAATGAAGTTTCTTCTTTCCTCCCATAGACTATATGAGGAAAACTCTATTTATATAAAATGATTCTTCTCTGTGTTAGTTTTATCTAAAATATCATCTATTTGTATTTTTCCATTTATCTTAATACTTTTCCTTCTCATGTATGTTCATAATTTTTATAGTAATTAATGTTTGAAAATTCAAATAAGGACTGGATGTTAAGGTTAAATCCTTGATTATCCTCGATTCCCTAGCATCTAGGGATGGGGAGTCTGCTAACATAGTGGAGCTATAGGGAAATCATAATTACATCACTACTACTCGAACTATTTTATTAAATTTTATAAATTGTTAATTTTACAATATATGGATGTTTCACAAGCTCTTATGATAAGAGAATCAAGTTTATGAACACAATAATTATCACGAGAAATATTTTTTCCACATATACTATAATTCTAAATAGGATTTATAGATTAATTTTACCACCTAAATATCTATTTTTTGGTATCTTATATAAATCTTATGTAAGGATATGGAATAATGAAAATTTTCTACAACAAATATTTGTGATTGATGTATTCAATTTATATCAATTGTATTACATATCTTTATTGAAAAGAAAATAACAATCAAATTAAAGGAAACTACATCATATATTTGACGGTGTTATTTGGTTTTTATGGTATCGATTTTAGTGAGCCAGTATGAAACATAAAGTTATTTTTCATTACGTTTTTAAAATAGTTGTACATACAAAACATATATGTGTTATATGTGAATATGAGTAAAAATATCAGTAATAGGCGCATGTGCTCACAATAATTAACAATATTCTTGGCCCGAACAAGTATAAAAATAAATATATATCTTCCATTCTATAATCAAATGTCCCTAACAAACGTGCACGGTATCTTAAGATAGTTATGACCCATGCTTCCAATGATAATGAAATATGGAACTGCTGAATCGATATACATGTTGAAGGTAGCAAGGACTTGTCAATAATTTCAATATCTTTTACTCCTCAAATTCTATTATGGAGAGCCATTACAACTCTAATTCCTTTCCTAAAATGAAATAAATTGTATTCAGGTTTTTCTTCTTTATGCATATATTATTTTCCCATCATCCCTAACATCAAGTCTTTGGAAGACTACAAATTGTAAATATAAAACCGAATAAAAGGGAAATATTTTGGATTGAATCCTCCCATTACTATAACCTCCTGGCCCAACATGCATTTGAACCTTTTTCATGCTAAATGTTGAAGCAGATATGTTCATGGTATTTTTAGAATATGTATTTACACTTAAAATGGATCCTAATTTGGTATTTTATTCATTAATAAAAATGATTTCATGTGTGCAAATATAATGGAATTCCTTGGACAAGCCATAATTATTATATTTTTCAGAATGGGATGGAAATGAGATTGGAATCAACATTTATATGGATGGAATAATTTAAGGATTTGTAGAATTGTAGAATAAATGAACAAAATATATCCATTGCTAATATCACAAGCCCTAGATCAAATTATTATTATTACTCGTTCCTAAGTGGTGAATCCATTTGGAAAATAAATTATGGAGAATAGGAAAAACATATACAAAATATTTGCAAACTCGGATCAACACTTCTGTGCATATGTTTCTTCTAGTTCCAAAGCTTCGGCTCAATACAATCTCTTTGAATGTGTTTGATATGAAAACACTTACAATTGCCTCTAATAAATAGATAGCTTCATCTAACAATAAAGCACCCAATTCTTAAAAATAGAACTAAAAAGCACATGTTTTTTGTGCAATATAAAGATTTTTATTTATTTATTTTATTAACTTCTTCTAAACTTAAGAACATCTAAAACTAAACCCAAAAATAAAAGCATGTAAAAAACAAACTGCTTTTTACTTTTCCAGGGGCCAAATTATTCTTTTTTAACACTCCCCCTTAATTTTGATCTTCAAGGTTTTATTTTTCTAAAGCTGAGTGTGTACTTCCAGATCTGACATATTCTTGATCATAAACTCCCAAATAATTTCTCAAATACTCAAAAAATTCATTTCTTAAAGCTTTCATAAAGATATCAGCAAACTAACCCTCAAATATGCAAAATTCAAGACAAATTTCCTTGTTATTAACCAACTCTGTGATGAAGTGATACCTTGTGTCTATGTGCTTTCTCCTCTTGTGAAAAACATGATTTTTGGAAAATTCTATTGTTGAATTGTTGTCACAAAAAATATGTGTAGCGTCCTCTTGATTCTGCCTCAAATATTTTAACACTCTTCTCATCCAAACAGCCTGACATGTTGCTCCTATTGCTACTACATACTCTACTTCTGCTAAAGATAATGTGACTATGGGATGCTTCTTTGATGCCCATGAAACTATGCATGTTTAAAAGTGAAAATCATACCTGGATGTGCTCTTTCTGTCATCAATACTTTTGGCATTGTCAGTGTCTGTGTAACCTATGAGTTTGAACTCATCTGATGTTGAATAAAAATTTCATGATTCTTAGTTCCACATACATACCTCAAAAATCATTTTTCCAGCTTGCCAATGTGAATCTTTTGGAGATTACATGAACCTTGACATGAGGCTCACACCATACATAATGTCTGTCCTTGTGGCCATCAAATACATCAGACTTCTAACTAGTCTTTTGAACAATGTCGGATCTACAAATCATACGTTGTCATCTTTTCTTAACTTCAAACCTAATGCAACAGGTGTTGGCGTTGGATTTCAATTCAACATGTTAAATCTCTTCAAAGCATCATTAACATACCTTTCTTGTGAAATAAAAACTCCATTTTCTGATTGTTGAACTTCTATGCCCAAAAAACAGTGCATGAGGCCTAGATTTGTCATCTCAAATTGTTTCTTCATAGCTGATTTGAATGAATCTGTAGATAGATTTTCAGTGATGATTAAATCATCCACATATAAAAAATAATAAAAAATTTACCTTGTTCATTGATCTTGATGTATAAGGTAGGCTCACTACTGGTCCTATTAAAACCATTTTGTATAAAATAAGAATCAATCCTGTTGTACCAATCTCTAGGTTCTTGCTTGAGACCATACAGTAATTTTTTCAACATGTATACCTTTTCTTCATAACCTTCAATCTCATAACCTTCTGGTTGATTCACATAAACTTCTTCTTTAAGAAAACCATTCAAGAATGTTGATTTTACATCCATCTGATAAATATGCCATTTTTTTAGCTGTAATTGCTAAAACCATTCTATGTCCAAACGTGCTACAGGTGCAAAATTATCCTTGTAATCTACTCCATATTGTTGTGAAAACCCTCTTATAACCAAACTTGCTGTATGTTTCTGTGCTTTACCATCATCAATATATTTGGTCTTATAGACCCACTTCACTCCTATCACGTCATTTCATTTAGGAAGATGTACCAATTCCCATCTCTAATTTTTCTCTATGGCATCTATGTCATCATCCATGGCTTGAATCCAAAATTCATTGTCTATAGCCTCTTCAAATTATACTAGATCTAAAACATGAGAAAACAATGCAAAAAATAAAAAAACATTAGTTGTATCAACATTATAAATCTCACTAAGACTCCTTGTTTTCTACTGCAAAAGGCTATCTGATGATGGACTATTTTGTACTAAAGGAGTAGCTTCTGGTGTTCTTTGTGGTGTCTGCTAGATTGTTGAATATGACTGAAATCTTGGAGATCTCCTAGATGTAGATGGAGGTGTAGCTTGTGCTACAACTTGTGGTTCATGTCTAAGATTCAAAGAAGATACAATATTTTGTTTCTATATGTTTTCATTTGTCATATCATCATGAGGAATAACTGCTACTACACTGACATTTTTCTAAATACTTGCATCCCATGCCCCATTTTCAACAAACTGTACATATCTACTAATTATGACCTTTCTGGTAACTAGATTAAACAACTTGTAAGATTTTGTATTCTCTAAATATCCAACAAATATGCACTTGTCTCCTTTGTTTTCTAACTTCTTCCTTAGCTCATCAGGACATGTGCATATGTCACATAACCAAAGATTCTAAAATGAGAAACAATGTGTTTCCTCTTAGTCCAAGCTTGTTGAGGAACCATGTTTTGAACGATTTTCGTTGGACACCTATTTATGATGTAAACAACAGTTGTTACTGCTTCTGCACAATACTCATTTGAAAACTACTTTGTCTTCGTCATACTTCTTTCCATCTCCATGATGGTTCTATTATTTCTCTCTGCCACACTATTCTGTTGTGGTGTATACCTAGTAGTAAACTGCTTGCGTATACCATGATATTTGTAAAAATTCAAAAAAACATTGGAAATACACTCACCTCCTATGTCTATCGTAAGAATTTTGATGTAGTATTGTTGACACTAAAATTTTCCTCCGTAATTTCTATTTCATTAATGTAAGTATTAGGAATATGATGTTGTTACGTATAATTAGTAGTAGCGTCTGATAGAAGATAACAGCGCCGTCAATACGGTGCCGCCAATAATGTGGAGTACGGTAACAGTCAAAGTACAATAGGAATGTTGTAAAAAGTAAATATTTGTCGTAAGTGGTCCGGTAATGTTAAAATGTCAAAGTTTGGGTAATTAGAGAAGTAGGGTCTACGTGATTAGGAATTAGAAATATTATATTGGTAATAAGGACAAGGAGTGAGGTCATAAATATTTTGTATATTTTATTTGTAAAAATTCTAAAAATGTGGAACCCATGTAAAATGATAAGGTTTATCTTATCTTAAAAGATAAGCTTACATGTACAGATAAGAGTTAAGGTATGGAATATGATTCGTCAGAGTGGATTTCTTATCCTATCTTAGAGATAAGATGGATAAGCCTGGAAGTTCTATAAGTAGAGAGACCACCCCCCTCATTTAGCATAGAAGGAAGTAGTGAAAAATATTGTAGGAAATGTGCGAAGGAAGCCATCAGTTTAAAGGTGTGTTGAAGAAGTCATTAAGAGGTGTAATTGTAGAGTTTCTCCCATAGTCTTGGTGAAAGGCAAGTGAAGTCAATAACACTTGAAGTACCTCATGGGTGAGATTGTAACAATTTCATGTTAATATTATAATTTACTTTGATATTTCAGATTTGTCATCATTCCGTCTTATCATAGTCGATGGTATTCTTGTGTTATGTTGTTGTTTTGATTCCAGATTACATCCACCAAACTAAAGGTTGTGCATTAGTAAATAATCATAGCACAAGGAGTTCCCGGTGAAGAATTATCATAGTGCCAGATTGGTGATGACATTTTGGTTCCGTTGCCGGGACCATTCCTCGTTGGTGGATTTTCTGGAGAGATATTCCCACTTAGTCAAAAAGCAATTGGAGGGTAACCTTGTTTTTACTGTGCATAGTAGTTACCATGGTAAAGTCATTTTTGCCATGAATAGTAGTTACCATGGTAAAGTCATTTTTGCTGGGAATAGTATTTACCGCAGTAAAGTCACTTTTTACCATGAATAGTATTTACCGCAGTAACTTCACTATTTATCGTGAATAGTGTTTACCACAGTAAAGTCAGTTTTTACCGCAGTAAGTCAAGTTTTACCATAGTTTACCGTGGTCATTTCTATTTTACTGTAGAAAGGTGTAAAGTCACTTTCTAGTATAGTGATTCTGATTATTTGTGCACATAAGTCTTGTTGATTGTACTTGTGGGTTGGTATTTCACGGTGGTTACTTTTGAAAATGGGAAAGATTCATGTTTTTTCAGCTCAATCTAATGAAGATGCTTCTTCTTTCATTCAAGAGTTTAAACGATCTTGTATTTGTAATGGCCTCATAAGAAGGGAACAATGGACTGAATTTTTTCCTATCTTTTTGGATGGTTCCGCACTTAGGTGGTTTGAAACACTAGGTGATAATGTGAAAAATTCATGGGATTTATTAACTGAAAGTTTTCTTGAAGAATTTGGTGAACAACAGAAATATGTAGATCTCATGATCGAGATCACAAAGCTATCCCAAGGAGAGAAGGAGAAGATAAGGGATTATCATGCTCGTGTTCTAGAGCTAAGGAGGAAGCTCGATGCCCAGATCCGGAAGGAAGTATTAGCGGATGGGTTGATGAATGGCGTGGATAATCTCCTCTGTAAGCACTTCATTCTTGGGATGAAGCCAGAGATCAGATAACGAGTGAAGTATGACCACCCAGCTACCATTGAACAAGCAAAGGAGATTGCAAGAAGGAAAGAACAAAGCATGGAAGAGGAGCCCAAATAAATTGTTGCTAAAGTAGAGCCGACACCCACACCTTTGGTCTAGAATCCACATCCACTCCCGATGAGCACAAATATTTCTCCTAGTACATCTACTGAGTATGAAGATTTACTCAAAAAGATGGGTCAGTTAACTATTAATCTTATTCAAGGAAAGGAAATTAGTTCTTAGGGAGGAGATAGAGGTCCGAAAAGAAATATTTCTGAAGCTATATGTCATGGTTGTTATAAATAGGGTAATTATAAGTATAATTGTCCAGATAGAGCTTCTACATATGGTAAAGGAGATAATGATAAAGGAAAAGCACCTGTGAATTCTTTTGATGTAGTAGATAAGAGCAGAAATAATGAAGTAGATGTGTTTGTAACAAAAAGAAAGAAAGAAAAAGATAATCAAGATGGAAATGATCCTAAGAAGATGAAAGAAGAAACTAGTAAGAAACATAGGAGAAGAAAGTTGGGTGTGCAAGATTTTCTGATTTCACAGGGGCAAGGACCATACTCCATCTTGGAAGATCTGTCCAAAAGGCCTGCAAATATTACATATGGTCAACTCTTGGCTATGTCTTCTGAGAAGAGGCGGGGAGTTGCGAAGTGGACTCAATGCTCGAAGAAGGAAGGAGGTTGAGGTCCCTGTTTTGCAGGCAGAGGCGGATCCCTATGCTCCACAAGCTGAGGTATTATGTAATGGTATTTCAATTCATGATGTCTTAGTTGATGGAGGTGTTGCAGTTAATGTAATGACCGAGTCTATAATGAATATGTTGGGTTTAAAAATTGATCGCCCTTCAACACTTATGTTAATGTCATTAAATAAAGGAAAAACTAAACCAAAAGGTGTAGTTTTAAATGTGGCAATATCTCTTATGGGTGTTGTATGTGTGGTAGACATTCAGGTGATGAAAAATGGTACTGTTCCATACCCAATGCTGCTGGGAAGACCATAGCTAAGGAGAGTTCATCCAAGAAACTACTGGAATGAAGGTTTCATGACACTTGGACGTGGTATAGAGAGGGTGAAGATAAACGTGATCCCTCAACATCATCAAGCAGAACCTATGGATTCAAGTGATAAAACTGATGATTGGACATCCTCTGATTACTCTAGTACCAGTGAAGTGGACACTGAAGATGAAGAAAGCGAGGTGGATGTTTCAGTCATGGATATCCTTCCAGTCACACCAACTCATGACCCCATAAAATTATCTGAAGAAGAAGTTGATGATCGTCTCCAACAAATAAAGATTGGTGATGCTGTGATGGAGAGTGAGAAGGAATCCTACCTCCAGCTCTTTCAAAGGTACATACACCTATTCACTTTTGATTACAAGGAACTTCGTCAAGTAAGTTGGGTAGAAACATTCTATTGAGCTAGTAGATGGTGCTAAGCCCATAAAGCAAATGCCATATAGAATGAATCCTAATTTTTCCAAGACTGTAAAAGAAAAAATAGATAAGTTGCTTGATGCAGGATTCATATTTACTATGGAGAATTCAGAATAGGTTTCTCCCATTGTGATCTCAATAAAAAAGAATGGGAAGCTACACATTTGTGTTGATTACAGGAAGCTCAATAAGGCAACAAAGAAGGATCATTACCCTCTTCCATTTTCAGATCAGATCTTAAACAAAGTAGCTGGCCAGGAGTGCTATAGTTTTGCTGATGGATATAGCGGCTACAACCAAGTTCGTATAGCAGAGAAAGATCAGCTGAAGACCATGTTCACCACTCCTTGGGGAACCTTTGCTTATAGAGTTATGCCTTTTGGGTTGTGTAATGCTCCAGCAACATTCCAGCATTTGATGAATAGGGTGTTCGAACCCTACATTGGGACCTTCATCAGAGTATTTCTGGATGATTTTTACATCTATGGGAGCAAGTTGGACCACCTGCACCAAATGGAGATAGCATTTCAAAGGTTAGATGAAGCACAAGCCTCACTAAACCCTACAAAGTATGTCTTTGGATGTTCTAAATGTGTTTTGTTAGGGCATGTTGTATCCAGAGATGGTATTGGTACTAATCCTAATAAAGTTTCAAAAATCAAAGATTTACCATTTCCTGTGAATAGAAGTAAGTTGAGATCATTTTTAGGCCATGTGGGTTACTATAGAAGGTTCATAAAGAATTTCTCAAAGATTACACAGCCACTAACCCAGTTCTTAAAGAAGGATGTTACTTATGAACCAAGAAATAAGGTGCATGAAGCTTTTGGACAATTGAAGGAAGCCCTAGTGTCTTCACCTGTTTTGAAGAATCCAGATTGGAGCAAGCCATTTATTGTGTATAGTGATGCCTCAGATGCAACACTAGGAAGTACTTTGAGCCAAAAGGATGAAAATGGGAATGAACATCCAATTTACTTTGGGAGCAGACAAATGAGCAGTGCTGAGGTAAATTATACTGTAACTGAAAAAGAGGCTCTGGCTATCAATTTTGCTGTAAAGAATTTTAGAAATTACTTGCTAGGGCAAAAATTTCTAGTTGTAACAGATCATCAGGCTCTAAAATATATTGTAAATAATCCTAACCCATCAGGGAGGATAGCAAGATGGATAATTTTTCTACAAGAATTTGAATTTGATATTATAGATAGGCCATGAAAGAAGCATGTCAATGTAGATGCACTCTCTCGAGCCTATGATGGTTTAGGATCATCTTCTGATGATGATGATTTCCCCGATGCAGCATTGTTATCCCTTGACACAATCCCTAGTGAATACATAGATATTTGGAATTATCTGAATGAATTCAAGTTTCCTGATGATCCACTACAAAGACTAAGAGAAAGATTACTCAAGCCAATCATCCATATTCTATTCTACATGGAGTATTATTTCGAATAGGACCTGATGGACAGTACAAGAGGGCAGTTGGACGTGATCAAGGGAAGGAACTGCTAGAAGAATTCCACAATGGTACATGTGGAGGGCACTTCTCTGGACAACTTACATCAAGAAGGATCTTGGATGCAGGTTATCACTGGCCCACTCTTTTTAAAGATTGTTATAATTATTGTAAGACATGTGATATTTTTCAAACACATGGTAACCGTAAGACTTCATCAGCTCCATTATGTCCTATTCTTCCACTTGGTCCCTTTGAAAAGTGGGGAATAGACATTGTAGGTCCACTTCCAACTACATCACGCCAAAATAAGTATATTGTAGTTGCCACAGATTATTTAACCAAGTGGGTTGAAGCTAGGCCATTGAAAACAACTTCCATGGATGAAGTGGCAAGGTTCATATATGAACGCATTGTCACCAGATTTGGTTGCCCATTAGAAATTGTAACAGATCAAGGAAGCCACTTCATTAATGAGGTGGTAGAAGCCTTAGTCAATAAGTTTTCTATTAAGCACAGGAAGGCAACAACATACAAGCCAAGCACAAATGGACAGGTGGAACGAACAAATTTTGTGTTGTGTCAAATTCTAGCAAAAGATGCAGCCTTGCAGGTACATAAATGGGATAAAAGGATTCATGCAGCATTATGGGCATATAGGGAAACATCAAAGTCAGCAACAGGATACTCCCCATTTCAGTTGGCCTATGGCATTGATCCAGTTCTTCCTATTGAGTTTGATATTCCCACTGTGAGAGTTATGAAAAATGAAAGGATGGATGAAAGTGATTCAGTAAAAGAAAGGTTGGTACATCTTCATTTGCTAGAGGAAATGAGAGAAATAGCAAAGGATACAAGCCATAAAAAGAAAATGAAGCAGAAGGAATACTTTGATCAAAAGATCCTGTGGTCTCCATTTCATGTGAATGACTTGGTTCTAGTATATGATTCCAGATACAAAAAAAGAAGACAGAAAATTTCTTCCAAAATGGATGGGGCCCCTAAAAAATAGCAGTTGTGCATGAAAATGGTACGTACTGACTGGAGGAATTGGATGGCACTCCCATTACAAAATGGGTCAACCACGACAAGTTGAAGATTTTCCAAGCACCAGAATAGTCTACTCTGAGGACGGAGTAGAAGCTAAGAAGGGGGAAGATTTCGACACAAAAATTTTCCTCTGTAATTTCTATTTCATTAATGTAAGTATTAGGAATATGATGTTGTTAAGTATAATTAGTAGTAGCATCTGATAGAAGATAACGACACCGTCAATACGGTGCCAGCCAATAATGTGGAGTACGGTAACAGTCAAAGTACAATAGGAATGTTGTAAAAAGTAAATATTTGTCGTAAGTGGTCCGGTAAATGTTAAAATGTCAAAGTTTGGGTAATTAGAGAAGTAGGGTCTACGTGATTAGGAATTAGAAATATTATATTGGTAATAAGGACAAGGAGTGAGATCATAAATATTTTGTATATTTTATTTGTAGAAAGTCTAAAAATGTGGAACCCATGTAAAATGATAAGGTTTATCTTATCTTAAAAGATAAGCTTACATGTACAGATAAGAGTTAAGGTATGGAATATGATTCGTCAGAGTGGATTTCTTATCTTATCTTAGAGATGAGATGGATAAGCCTGGGAGTTCTATAAATAAAGAGGCCACCCCCCCTCATTTAGCATAGAAGGAAGTAGTGAGAAATATTGTAGGGAAGTGTGTGAAGGAAGCCATCAGTTTAAAGGTGTGTTGAAGAAGTCATTAAGAAATGTAATTGTAGAGTTTCTCCCATAGTCAAGAAAGTATGATGGGAAGGTGCATATATTATTTCTACAACTTTTGCCAGCACCCTTCCCAACCTGCGCCAAAATGAGGATTTTATCTTATGTTTTGTTTGAAGTTCTCCAGCAGATATGTATGTAATGGTGGAATCATGCATTTGGCATGTGAAATGTTTTACTGAATGCCTAAAATAAATGTGGCATCATAAACTACAACGATAGAATTTTTTACACAAAATGGTTTTTTTGAAAAGGCTATAGAAACTTCTGAGAATATGTAACTAGAAGATTTAAAGATAGATTTGAAAACCCCTGCTAGCGTCTATTGTTTTGTGCCAAATGCGAGCTATGGAACAAAATATGGACATCCACAAAAACATACATGAGATGGAGGAAATTTTTTTAGATGGAAAGTATAAATGAGCTTCACATATTTTTCCAGTGCTCCTATATGACCTGTTGTTCGCTACTGAGGTTCATCCACTCATACATAAATAAGAATGATCTATTTCAAAATACAACTCGATCTTGCCCTATTTTTTTCTAGTGGATTCACAAAGATATTACTCAGTGGAGGGTTTCTGGAATAGGAGAAAACAAAATCTAGGCTGCCAAAGAATTTATTTCCTTTTGGGTGGTCATTTTGGGTGGCCTACTATATGTGGATCTCTACTATGCATACTTCTTGGAACAATATCCTGGTTTGGTGCCTGATGTGGACCTAATGTTTGATTGTATGGATAGGCCGAGGATTGAAAGATCAAAATACAAATGATCCAACCTATCACCACCTCCTTTTTTTTATATTGTAGAAAAAGAGATCATCTTGACATTCCTTTTTCCAGCTTGGTCCTTCTAGGGATGGATTATAGAAGATATACGAGGTACAACTTCAATCGGTTCTTGGAACACCAAAACCACGTGGATTACCTCATACCCTCTTTGATCGTCGTTTCCAGGCATGGTTCATCTCCCCTCATCTCTCATAATTTCTATTATTTATTTGTTCTTTTACAACGGATTAAAATTTTAAACCAAAGGTTTTTGTTGTACATTTGATTGTATTAAATAAACTAATTTTAAAATAATAAAACGTTATAATGTAACTTATAGGACCTATTATTCCTTGGTAAACAACGAACTTAAACCCTCACTTCAAGATGATCTAGCAATGTCCTAACCAAACTAGATAGATACAATACTTATTTTATTGATGATTTGAATTTGACTTCCCGGTAAATATATTGACCTTCTCCTGGTTTAAATAGATAAATTGTGACTTCAGGTGACTCATAAAGTAACCTTCATAACTCTGAAAGGGGGGGGTTAAGCTTCCTTCATGTACCTTGTTTTTTGAGGTGTCACTTCAATCTTTGGATCGACCCCAAATGAACATTTTTGACCTTTTTGATGCCCTTATAGGAGCCCTGTCACACTGTTTTGCAGCGGTAGGAAGCTGTTAAATCTAAAAAGTTGGCTTTCATTTTGTACCACCATTTGAAACCTAGATAGCAAAATGGTTATCTGTCGTCATAAACCTCTAGTCTTTCTACTAGAAAATTGCATGGAAACTTTAATTTTGGGAAAAAAAATTCCTATATAGTTTGGAAAAGACATTTTATAGGCCTCGGGATGTAGTTTGACTAGGTTAAACTGGACCAACTAGAACTAGTGGCTTCAGAAATCATGTCGCCATTTGAAAACTGTGTTCTAGTTTTCAGTTCCGACGACTCTGGTTGAATTCTCCATATATGGTGAAACTCATAGAAAATTTATTGTGGTGCACCCATCCATCAAATGTTATTTTTGGATGTGGTTTTTTGAGGCCTCAAGCTAACTTTTGATCATTTACAACTAGGTCAATTACGACCGATGGCCTCGGAAAACTAGCCACTAATCATAAAACCGTTCACCAGTTCCGAATTTTGTCACTTCCTATGGAATCTTGGTATATAATTGGACACCTAGAGATTTAACAGTGGTGTGTTTTCTCACTGGAAGAGAACGTTTGAAAGTGGTTTCTTAGCCTCTGAGTCTAATTTGAACATTTTTGCAACTAGGAGGAAAACGTAAATAAAGAAAGTTGTAGGACCCCTGTCGGGTTGCCTAACCACTGTAGAAACTTTTTGACACATTGAAATAAATTTTTAAAACTCTAAAGTGTGACTTGTTGTGTGAAATGGAACTTTCAACAAAATGGTGTTTCTCTCTCTTTCCTTTCTCTTTCTCTCTCCTTGGTTATGAAATGAAGTGAAATGAAATGAAATGAATACATGCTTCTATACATTTTCTTTCAAATGCAAATTATAATTATTATTATATGAAAATGGGAAACTAAAGACATTAATTATATTAGACTAGGGTGGATTCCATGTTAGTGAGTTATTGCTGATTTCATGCTCACATGGTTTTGCAAGATGCAAGAAAGATGGAAAAAAGGAAATGTGTAATTCATTATTTATTATTGAAATTATATAGGTCATTTGTAAAATGAATATATGTATAATGTAGTCTCATGTTACAGAAAATTTATATTTGTAATTTTCTACTATGTATGAGATGCTAGTTTTGATATATATATGGTAAATGAATTTGAATTTAATATCTTGTAGTGCATTTTTCAGTGTTTTATAAACAATTAATTAATTAGTGTGTTGTATTCTTACCTTGTAAATGTAATAAAGATATTTAATTGAAACACTCAACCCTAGTATAAAGATTCGTGCATAACATGTCTTCATGTGTGATCCTTCTTACCATAGAATAAATTGAAACCGTAGAATGAACTTAAAATTTTCTCTCAATGGAACCTCCTAGTTTAGGTAATTAAAACCCCTAGTTTGAGTTTACCGTCATAGTCGTTATGTTCAGCGACATTGTCGTGAACCCATCTTTTAGGAATAACATGGTCCAACTTTATCCGGAGTATATAGTTTCCTTCTAGGTTTGGTAACCGTGAAGATAATTTCTTCTCTTCAGGTCTGACACCATGTTGAGTGGTGAAGACCACCTTGGAAGTCACCTTAAGAGTCCTTTTTTGAAGCAACGACTATGCGGTGTAACCTTACCATTTTTGGAGTAAGTAGAGTTATTAATCCCTTAGTATCATAGTGTACTAATAAGTCTTACAAGCTAGATTTAGAATTTTCTTGTCATCGATTGAATTCCTTGTGGGACCCCCTAGATGACACAAATGGAGAGAGTGAAATAGTTTTTCTATGACTTAAACTCTTGCTAATAAAATATTTAGTTCCTCTCATCTAGATGTGTTACCTTGGTTACTAACAACATAACACCTTGGTCTTTCATGAAGGTTGTTTAGCATAAATATGTCCTCTCATCTTAAACTCATATATAGTTGAGGCGTAGATCCTTGGGTGTAATTGGAATTAAACTAAACCGCAATTGATTAGGAGATTAACTTGGGGGTTCATGTGTAGTTATAGTGCTTCCAATCATATACTTCTTCAAGATGTTAGACCAATACTTTCGTAACTCATTCTGTCATAAAACAATGCTAATAATGAAACCATAGTGCGATGAAAGATTAAATCATATAAGTT
Source organism: Taxus chinensis (assembly GCA_019776745.2). Classification (NCBI taxonomy): domain Eukaryota; kingdom Viridiplantae; phylum Streptophyta; class Pinopsida; order Cupressales; family Taxaceae; genus Taxus; species Taxus chinensis. The sequence continues at coordinate 557,544,556 of CM034155.1, read as the reverse complement.
GAAAAAAATATTTGAGCTTAGGATTAAGGTCACCCTAGGATTCCTTATAACTTAATTAATCATCTTCATGTGTTACAAAGAATATGAATTGCCTTGGTGAGATCAAAATTTGAGAAAACAAAAGATATATAAATCTAAATGGAATTCAACAAATTTTGAACTATAATAACTATGGTAGGGAAATAACTATACCGTGATCGAAGAATGTTTATGGGAAAAAATTTATCTTGAATCTAAATCTCCCTTAATCCTAAGATTTATTCTTGACATCATGTTAGATTCACTTGTGTAGCAAGGATAAAATTTAAACATTGAATAAATGTTTGAGAAGTGTATTCTTAAGATAAGAACAAGAGAAATAAAGTAATCTGTATGCAATTTGAAATATGCCAAATAATTATGTAAGTTATGGAAATTTTTGTAAAGGATAAAGAGGTCAACTTGAAATGGTCGAACTGTAAAATAAATGTGGAATGAACTTAAGAATTTGTAGGTGGTAAAAAGGAGAAAAATATCCTTGCATAATAATGTTCTTGGAATGTTAATCATAACTAACATGCAATTAAGGAAATGATGTGTTGTGGGTTTGCCTATCCTTGAGTCCTTTTCTTGTGGTTGGGTCATTGCTATTATTTTTTCATTAAAGAAAGTGTGGCCTTGACATGTATATAGTGTTTTTATGTGCCTATGTGAGTCGATAACCTATGTTAGTGTCATTTATGTTTTTGAGTTTTCTTTTCTTGGATCCCTTGTGGCATCGTGTAGTGAGAAATGTAAGTTAAAAAAATTATCCTGGTATTTTTATTGTTGTTTTTGTGTGTATAAAATATGGGCATTACAATAGGCGCATGTTATTAAAGGATTCATGTTTTATTGTGTATTATCAATAGAAAGCACTAGAAAAAATAGATTTGAGAGAAGAGAGAAAGTGCACAGTTCCAGCTCAAGTCTAAACTGGTTTTGATGAAAGAAAAACTTCATTATCAAGTTGTTATTGTATGAATGAAAGTTTTGTGTGAAGATGTAGCTATTGTTCATTTCAAGAGAATATAAAGCTATTGTTGAAGTTGTTTCAAGCCCAAATTGTTGTTTTATTTTACTATAATAAATATCTATAGTCTTTCCTTTCATTCCCTATTCCTAATATTTCTATAAATCTGCTTCTTTTATTGTATATTGTTTGTCTTTATTTTCTATAGATCCTTGAATTTCCTTCATATGGTATTAGAGTCAGGATAAAATCTGCTTCTATTTCTTTTCTGGTTTTTTATTTTTTCATTTTGGAATCCATTAATGGCTTCTACATTTGGTGCATCACTAGTTAGTGTGCAAGCTCTTATTCTCACAGGAAAACTTTATGAATATTGGTATTTTATATTTGACCATGAAATCCTTGTTTTCAGTCTCAAGACATTTGGGAAATGGTTGAAAACGATTACCAAGAACCAACAGACTAGGCAACATATAATGCTCTTACACAAGCTCAAAAGGACGCCTTAAAGGAATAGAGGAAGAAGGATGGGAAAGAACTATTTTATATCCATCAAGAAATGCATAAGAGCATACTCCCTAGAGTTGCAGAAAAAAATAAAGCCAAGGAAGCATGGGGACACAATCCAGATTACTTATCAAGGTATGGAAAAGGTTAAAATTGCTAAGTTACAACTCTTTAGAAGAGAATTTGAAAATTTGTTAATGAGAAACTTAGATGTAGTAGAATCTTTCTTTACTCATGTTGTTGGTTTAATTAATCAAATCAGGTCCCATGGAGAGGTCATAGAGGATACAAAGGTTTTTGAGAAGGTACTTAGGATTCTCCCTTCTAAATTTGATCCTATAGAGAGGAAACCAAAGATTTGAGTCATTTTAGTGTTGATGAGCTTCATGCCTCTCTTATCAATCATGAATATAGACTAAATAGATCAAATACTTCAATTGAAAATTCATTTTCATCTCATTTATCTATAACTCGTGGAAGAGGAAGGAGGAGTTTCAATCCTATAGGCAGAGGGAGAAGTTATCCTAGAGGTGGACATGGTAGCAATCCTACAAATGTTGGTGGTAGAGGTCAAAATAAGAATTTCAATCATCCAAGTCACCAAAGATTTGAAAAGTCACACATTTAGTGTCACTATTATAAGAAGTTTGGGCATTATGCTCATGAATGCAATAAAAAAAAATATGATCAACAGAAACAAGGTCAAAATCAGCCAAGCAACACTCCCACACACAACATGTTCATTGCATGCACTAAAATTGTTGAAGCAATCCCTAGAAACTCTCCAGTTGAGTGTAACATTTTTCAAGAAATCCCATGTGACATATGGTATCTAGATTCAGGTTGTAGTAATCACATGACAGGTAATAACTATTTGTTTTCTAGCTTGGATGAATCAGTTCAAACTAATGTTACACTTGGTAACACCAATAAAGTCATTGTTTTGGGTAAAGGTACAATTAATATTCTAACTAAAAAGGGGAACCTGAAATTTATGCCTGATGTATATTATGTTGCTGGTCTAAAAAACAACTTGATGAGTATTGGACAGTTGATACAAAAAGGCTATAGAGTGTACATGGAAAACAATGAATGTGTTATTTTAGACAAGCTTCCAAGCAATTTGATTATTGCCAAGGTACAAATGACTATAAACCACATGTTTCCATTAAAAATAAGGGCCGACTATGAAATAAAAAATAGTTCAAGCTGTTCATGAGACAAATAATGTGAAGACAACTACGGAAAATAAAAAATCAGCGGTAGCCAAAGATAGCTACGGAAAATTTCAAGACAACTACGGAAATGTTCAAGACAGCTCCAAAAACTCTAAAGAAGAAAAGGATGGTTTTGTAGAAACTCAAGCAGTGTTTCAATCAGTAGTAAAGGATGATTCTTGGCTATGGAATTTTAGATTTGGGCATTTTATATTTTGGAGTGTTGAAACTACTACATATGAATAATATGGTGAAAGGTTTTCAATCAATTAAGAAACCAGAAAGAGATTGTGAAGGATGTATTATGGGCAAACAACATAGAGAGTCATTTCCGGTTGGCTAGTCAAATAGAGCTAGAGCACCACTTGATATTGTGCATTCAAATATTTGTGGAAAAATGCAAACACCATCTATAGGAGGATGAACTTATTTTGTTACTTTTATTGATGATTTCATAAGAAAAACTTGGGTTTATTTCTTAAAACACAAATATGATGCATTTGCTTATTTCCAATAGTTCAAAGCACTTGTGGAGAAGCAAAGCAGCTACTACATCAATGTTATAAGGAAGGATAGAGACAGTGAATTTATATCTAATGATTTTATAAATTTTTGTAGATCTCATGACATACACAAGAAATTTGCAGCCCGTTATACACCTCAAAACAATGTTGTGGCGGAGAGTACAAATCAAAAAATTATGGAGATGGCTCATAGCATGATGGTAGCCAAACATATACCTAATGAATATTGGGCTGAGACAGCACGGTAACTATTGTTTACATCGTCAATAGGTGCCCAACAAAGAGCGTAAGGAACAAAGTTCCTCAAGAGGCTTGTCAAAGAAGGAAATGTGGTGTCTCTCATTTGAAGGTATTTGGATGTGTTGCATATACACATATTCTAGATGAGTTGAGAAATAAGTTAGATAATAGGGAAAAAAATTTATATTTGTTGGCTACTCAAACGAAACAAAATCATATAAGTTGTTTGATCCTATCAATATAAAAGTTTTAATCAGCCATGATGTCCATTTTTTGGAGGATGAAGCATGAGATGGAAGCATAGAGAGGACTATCAGAATTGCAGTTGTTGTCCTTAATGATAATATGTAGGATGAAGTGTTACCAGCACCAAATATAACTCAAACAACAACTTCTTCCAATCCCGGGATGATACCACAAGTAGCAGCTAAAGTTATACCTTCAGTCACACCAAAGAGATCTTCAAGGTTGTTGTCCAAACCAATAGGGAAAAAAACTTCACAAGCATCTACATCAATTTGTATCCTTGTAGCAACACCATCTAGCACTCCAAGTAGTTCTTCATCTCCATATCTAACTCTAGCAAGCATGATGCCACGAAAAACAAGGAGTTTGAGAGAGTTGTATAATGTTGACAAAAACAAATTCATTTTCATTTTTTGCTTTATTTTCTCATATTGATGATCCATTAACATTTGAAGAGGTTGTGAGTAGTGATATATGGGCACAAGCCATGGATGAGGATATTGAATCCATTGAGAAGAACCAAACATGGGATTTGGTTGATTTTCTTGAAGGCAAAGATGTAATTAGTGTCAAATGGATTTATACAATTAAACAATATGTTGATGTAAATGTGCAAAATCATAAAGAACGGCTAGTTACAAGGGGTTTTACACAACAACCCTATATAGACTTCAATGAGACATTTTCTCCTGGTGCTCGATTGGATACAGTTAGGACTATTTTAGTTACTGCTTCCCATGCAACAAGTGGCCTGTATATCAAATGGATGTAAACTTTGCATTTTTAAATCGCTATTTATATGAGGAAGTTTATCTGGAACAACCACAAGGCTATGATCTACCGGGTCATGAAAACAAGGTGTATAGGTTGAAGAAGGCACTCTATGGATTAAAGAAAGCTCCAAGAGCTTGGTACAACCACATTAACTCCTATCTCATTCAAAATGGTTTCCAAAGAAGCGGTTGTGAACCAACATTGTACATAAAAGTCAACAAGCAAGGTAACATTTTAATTATTTTCTTGTATGTGAATGATCTAATCTTTACGTGTGATCTAAACATAGATTCTTTCAAATCAGTAATGAAGAATAAATTTGAAATGACTGATTTGGGTCTTATGAGGTATTTCTTGGGGATTGAAGTCCATCAATCCAATGATGGTATATTTATTTCTCAATCTATATATGTAAATTAAGTTTTCAAGAGATTTAATATGGCAAAGTGCAAGGTATCCCCAACACTAGTTATGACAAGAATGAAATTAAGCAAGGAAGATAATGGAGCATGTGTGGATTCTACATTGTTCAAGAGGCTAGTTGGAAGCCTTATGTACTTAACAGCCACAAGGCCAGATATTATGTATGGTGAAAGTCTTATTTAAAGGTTTATGGAGTCTTAAAAAGACTCACATTGGTAGGTCGGTAAGAGGATATTGAGGTATGTAAGTGGTAAAAAGGATTTTGGTATATTATATTCCACTTTAGATGATTTTTGACTTGTTGGGTATACTGATAGTGATTTTGGGCGAAGCAAAGATGATATAAAAAATACTTCTGGGTATACCTTTCACTTTGGTAAATACATTGTGTCGTGGGCATCGAAGAAACAACCCATTGTGACTCTTTCTTCAGCTGAAGCTAAGTATGTGGCAGCCACTAGTGTTGTGTGTCAAGTTGTTTGGATGTGAAGGATGTTGAAATATTTAATGCATGATCAAAAATAATCCACTACAATATTTTGTGATAATAGTTCAGCCATAACATTATCAAAAAATCATGTGGTTCAAAAGAGGACTAAGGATATTGATACGAGGTATCATTTTATCAGAGATATTGTAAGCAAAAAAGAAAATTGTCTTGATTTTTGCAAGTTTGAAGATCATTTGTGTAGTGCCTACTTCCCTTCGACACTTATTACTTTTTGTTTTCGATAATTGCTGGTTATACATGGATAATATTGTATCATTTTTGACTTAGCATGATGATTAGACGATAGAGATACTTGGACTATTGATGGATTTTGATTCATAGTATGATGTGTGTAGATTCTTACAGACATTTTATATGGATGATGATGTGTTGTTGATATATTTATATATTTGTCACATTCGATATTTTTGTCATATTGAGTAGACCTTAACAATTGAACTAATCTTGTGATCCTATTGATATTGATGAAATGTAGAATTGAGATGTTGTTAGAAATTAAAAATAATAATGTTACTTGCCTAGATGATGATTTAATTCATATGTAGATGATTGTGTATTTATATTTTATATTTTATCTTAGATGTTTTGATGCGGCTGTTGGTGCCATTTCTAAGCTGGCATAGTGTGCCCTAATTTTTCATGTCCATTTTTGCTCAGAAACATTTTACTTCTCAAATTGGTGACCTGTAATTTCTCCCCCATGGTTGAAATGCTTCAAAAATGCCCATAAAATTGTTGTTCTTCCCTGGTTTAAAAGAGAAATCTGTGTGCTCTTGTTTGTGCCCTAGGTTTTTCCAATTTGTGGGCTGTGTCATTTTCCCTTTACCAGATCGTGCAAAAAATTGAAATTGATCAAATCTAAATTTTATGGGTTGATTTCCCAATCCTAAGGTCAAAAATAATGTCAAAACATGATTTAGTTGATTTACAATCAAAAAAATTGCAATCCTTGTTGAAAAATTTGAATTCTAGGGCATCCTATAAATTTTTCACGTTTTGATGGTCATACGGGTGTCATTTTCCTGTCAAATTCATCATCACAAGGTAATGGAAACATGGCGGGTTCTTATTGGCTAGAGGGTGTCAAGAAATATTTCTAACTTATCATTTTTGAAATTTTGGCAAAAAAGAAAATTTTGATCCGTGGCTCCGCTTTCTACAAGAGATGTCTACGTGGCATGTTTTGATTGGCTAAGGAAATGACAGGTGCCAGACTTTCCTTTGGAAATTTTGATTTCATTTTGCAAAATTTTCAAAGACAAATTTTGGCCCGAAGGCCCACAGTGAATAGGGAGAGGAAACATGGCACATACTTTGGTCTGAGGGCATGCAGGTGGCGGAGGGACTTGGAGAATTTTGATGTTTTATGGCTCAATGTGATAAAGTAAAATTTTGGCACGAAACTCCGCAGCCAATCACAAGAGGACATGTCATCACCAATCTAGCACTATGATAATTCTTCACCGGGAACTCCTCGTGCTATGATTATTTACTAATGCACAGCCTTTAGTTTGGTGGATGTAATCTGGAAACAAAACAACAACCGAACACAAGAATACCATCGACTATGATAAGACGGAATGATGACAAATCTGAAATATCAAAGTAAATTATAATATTAACATGAAATTGTTACAATCTCACCCATGAGGTACTTCAAACAAGACTATGGGAGAAACTTTACAATTACACCTCTTGATGGCTTCTTCAACACACCTTTAACTGATGGCTTCCTTTGCACACTTCTTACAATATTTCTCACTACTTCTTTCTATGCTAAATGAGGGGGGTGGCCTCTCTATTTATAGAACTTCCAGGATTATCCATCTTATCTCTAAGATAGGATAAGAAATCCACTCTGACGAATCATATTCCATACCTTAACTCTTAACTGTACATGTAAGCTTATCTCTTAAGATAAGATAAACCTTATCATTTTACATGGGTTCCACATTTTTAGACTTTTTACAAATAAAATACACAAAATATTTATGACCTCACTCCTTGTCCTTATTACCAATATAATATTCTAATTCCTAATCATGTAGACCCTACTTCTCTAATTACCCAAACTTTGACATTTTAACATTACCGGACCACTTACGACAAATATTTACTTTTTACAACATTCCTATTGTACTTTGACTGTTACCATACTCCACATTATTGGCGACACCATACTGATGGCGCCGTTATCTTCTATCAGACGCTACTACTAATTATACTTAACAACAATCCTATTCCTAATACATACATTAATGAAATAGAAATTATGGAGGAAAATTTTAGTGTCGACATCTTCCCCCTTCCTAGCTTCTACTCCGTCCTCAGAGTAGACTATTCTGGTGCTTGGAAAATCTTCAACTTGTCGTGGTTGACCCATTTCGTAATGGGAGTGCCATCTAATTCCTCCAATTGGTACGTACCATTTTCATGCACAGCTGCTATTTTGTAGGCCCCATCCATTTTGGAAGAAATTTTCTCTGTCTTCTTTTTTTGTATCTGGAATCATATACTAGGACCAAGTCATTCACATGAAATGGAGACCACTGGATCTTTTGATCAAAGTATTCCTTCTGCTTCATTTTCTTCTTATGGCTTGTATCCTTTGCTATTTCCCTCATTTCCTCTAGCAAATGAAGATGTACCAACCTTTCTTTTACTGAATCACTTTCATCCATCCTTTCATTTTTCATAACTCTCACAGTGGGAATATCAAACTCAATAGGAAGAACTGGATCAATTCCATAGGCCAACTGAAATGGGGAGTATCTTATTGCTGACTTTGATGTTGCCCTATATGCCCATAATGCTGCATGAATCCTTTTATCCCATTTATGTACCTGTAAGGCTGCATCTTTTTTCTAGAATTTGACATAGCACAAAATTTGTTCGTTCCACCTGTCCATTTGTGCTTGGCTTGTATGTTGTTGCCTTCCTATGCTTAATAGAAAAACTTATTGACTAGGGCTTCTACCACCTCATTAATGAAGTGGCCTTCCTTGATCTGTTATAATTTCTTATGGACAACCAAATCTGGTGACAATGCGTTCATATGTGAACCTTGCCACTTCATCCATGGAAGTTGTTTTCCAATGGCCTAGCTTCAACCCACTTGGTTAAATAATCTGTGGCAACTACAATATACTTATTTTGGCGTGATGTAGTTGGAAGTGGACCTACAATATTTGTTCCACACTTTTCAAAGGGACCAAGTGGAAGAATAAGACATAATGGAGCTGATGAAGTCTTACGGTTACCATGTGTTTGACAAATATCACATGTCTTATAATAATTATAACAATCTTTAAAAAGAGTGGGCCAGTGATAACCTGCATATAAGATCCTTCCTTGCTGTAAGTTGTCCAGAGAAGTGCCCTCCACATGTACCATTGTGGAATTCTTCTAGCAGTTCCTTTCCTTGATCACGTCCAACTGCCCTCTTGTACTGTCCATCAGGTCCTATTCGAAATAATACTCCATGCAGAATAGAATATGGACGACTGGCTTGAGTAATCTTTCTGTTATTCTTTGCATTGGCACCATCAGGAAACTTGAATTCATTCAGATAATTCCAAATATCTATGTATTCATTAGGGATTTTGTAAAGGGATAACAATGCTGCATCGGGGAAATCATCATCATCACAAGATTATCCTAAACCATCATAGGCTCGAGAGAGTGCATCTGCATTGACATGCTTCTTTCCTGGCCTATCTATAATATCAGATTCAAACTCTTGTAGCAAAATTATCCATCTTGTTATCCTCCCTGATGGGTTAGGCTTATTTACAATATATTTTAGAGCCTGATGATCTGTTACAACTAGAAATTTTTTGCCCTAGCAAGTAATTTCTAAACTTCTTTACAACAAAAATGATAGCCAGAGCCTCTTTTTCAGTTATAGTATAATTTACCTCAGCACTGCTCATTTGTCTGCTCCCAAAGTAAATTAGATGTTCATTCCCATTTTCATCCTTTTGGCTCAAAGTACTTCCTAGTGCTGCATCTGAGGCATCATTGTACACAATGAATGGCTTGCTCCAATCTGCATTCTTCAAAACAGGTGAAGACACTAGGGCTTCCTTCAGTTGTCCAAAAGCTTCATGCGCCTTATTTCTTGGTTCATAAGTAACATCCTTCTTCAAGAAACTGGGTTAGTGGCTGTGCAATCTTTGAGAAATTCTTGATGAACTTTCTATAGTAACCCACATGGCCTAAAAAATGTTCTCAACTTACTTCTAATTCATTGGAAATGGTAAATCTTTTATTTTTGAAAGTTTATCAGGATCAGTACCAATACCATCTCTGGATACAACATGCCCTAACAAAATGCCTTTAGAACATCCAAAGACACACTTTGTAGAGTTTAGTGAGGCTTGTGCTTCATCTAACCTTTGAAATGCTGTCTCCATCTGGTGCAGGTGGTCCAACTTGCTCCCATAGATGCAAAAATCATCCAAAAATACTCTGATGAAGGTCCTAATGTAGGGTTCGAACACCCTATTCATCAAACGCTGGAATGTTGTTGGAGCATTACACAAACCCAAAAGGCATAACTCTATAAGCAAACGTTCCCCAAGGAGTGGTGAACGTGGTCTTCAGCTAATTTTTCTCTGCTATATGAACTTGGTTATAGATGTTATATCCATCAGCAAAACTATAGCACTCCTGGCCAGCTACTTCATCCAAGATCTGATCTGAAAATGGAAGAGGGTAATGATCCTTCTTTGTTACCTTATTGAGCTTCTTGTAATCAACACAAATGTGTAGCTTCCCATTCTTTTTTATTGAGATCAAAATGGGAGAAAACCCATTCTGAATTCTCCACAGCAAATATGAATCCTGCATCAAGCAACTTATCTATTTCTTCTTTTACAGTCTTGGAAAAATTAGGATTCATTCTATATAGCATTTGCTTTATGGGCTTAGCACCATCCACCCAGCTCAATACAATGTTTCTACCCAACTTACTTGATGGAGTTCCTTGTAATCAAAAGTGAATAAGTGTATGTACCTTCGAAAAAGCTGGAGGTAGGATTCCTTCTCACTCTCCATCACAGCATCACCAATATTTATTTGTTGGAGACGATCATCAACTTCTTCTTCAGATAATTTTTATGGGGTCCTGGGTTGGTGTGACTAGAAGAATATCCATGACTGAAACATCAACCTCACTTTCTTCATCTTCAGTGTCCACCTTCACTGGTACTAGAGTAATCAAAGGATGTCCAATCATAAGTTTCATCACTTGAATCCATAGGTTCTGTTTTATGATGTCGAGGGATCACGTTTATCTTCACCCTCTCTCTACCCACGTCCAAGTGTCATGAAACATTCATTCCAGTAGTTTTCTTGCATGAACTCTCCTTAGCCCATGGTCTTCCCAGCAGTATTGGGTATGCAACAGTACCATTTTTCATCACCTGAAAGTCTACCACACATACAACACCCATAAGAGATATTGCCACATTTGAAACTACACCTTCTGGTTTAGTTTTTCCCTTATTTAATGACCTTAACATAAGTGTTGAAGGGCGATCAATTTTTAAACCCAACATATTCATTACAGACTCGGTCATTACATTAACTGCAGCACCTCCATCAACTAAGACATCATGAATTGAAATACCATTACATAATACCTCAGCTTGTGGAGCATAGGGATCTGCCTCTGCCTCCAAAATAGGGACCTCAACGTCCTTCCTTCTTCAATCATTGAGTCCACCTCGCAACTCCCGCCTCTTCTTAGAAGACATAGCCAAGAGTTGACCATATGTAATATTTGTAGGCCTTTTGGACATATCTTCTAAGATGGAGTATGGTCCTTGCCCCTGTGAAATCAGAAAATCCTGCACACCCAACTTTCTTCTCCTATGTTTCTTACTAGTTTCTCCTTTCATCTTCTTATGATCAATTCCATCTTGATTATCTTTTTCTTTCTTTCTTTTTGTTACAAACACATCTACTTCATTATTTCTACTCTTATCTACTACATTAAGAGAATTCACAGGTGCTTTTCCTTTATCATTATCTCTTGTACCAGATGTAGAAGCTCTATCTGGACAATTATACTTATAATGACCCTTTTTATAACAACCATAACAAACAACTTCAGAAATATTTCTTTTTGGACCTCTATCTCCTCCCTGAGAACTAAATTCCTTTCCTTGAAGAAGATTAATAGTTAACTGGCCCATCTTCTTAAGCAGATCTTCATACTCAGTAGATGTACTAGGAGAAATATTTGTGCTTACTAGGAGTGGTTGTGGATTCTGGACCAAAGGTGCTGGTGTAGGCTCTACTTTAACAACAATTTCTTTGGGCTCCTCTTCCATGCTTTCTTCTTTCCTTCTTGCAATCTCCTTTGCTTGTTCAATGGTAGCTGGGTGGTCATACTTCACTCATTGTCTGATCTCTCGCTTCATCCCAAGAATGAAGTGCTTACAAAGGAGATTATCCACGCCATTCATCAATCCATCCGCTAGTCCTTCCTTCCAGATCTGGGCATCGAGCTTCCTCCTTAGCTCTAGAACACGAGAATGATAATCCCTTATCTTCTCCTTCTCTGTTTGGGATAGCTTTGTGATCTCGATCATGAGATCTGCATATTTATGTTGTTCACCAAATTCTTCAAGAAAACTTTCAGTTAATAAATCCCATGAATTTTTCACATTATCACCTAGTGTTTTAAACCACCTAAGTGCGGAAGCATCCAAAAAGGTAGGAAAAAATTCAGTCCATTGTTCCCTTCTTATAAGGCCATTATAAATACAAGATCCCTTAAACTCTTGAATGAAAGAAGAAGCATCTTCATTAGATTGAGCTGAAAAAATAGGAATCTTTCCCATTTTCAAAAGTAACCACTGTGAAATACCAACCCACAAGTACAATCAACAAGACTTATGTGCACAAATAATTGGAATTACTATAGAAATGACCATGGTAAACTATGGTAAAACTTGACTTACTACAGTAAAAACTAATTTTACTGTGGTAAACACTATTCACGGTAAAAAGTGAAGTTACTGCGGTAAATACTATTCACGGTAAATAGTGACTTTACTATGATAAATACTATTCACAGCAAAAATGACTTTATCATGGTAACTACTATTCACGGTAAAAATGACTTTACCATGGTAACTACTATGCACAGTAAAAACAAGGTTACCCTCCAATTGATTTTTGACTAAGTGGGAATATCTCTCCAGAAAATCCACCAACGAGGAATGGTCCCGGCAACGGAACCAAAATGTCATCACCAATCTGGCACTATGATAATTCTTCACCGGGAACTCCTCGTGCTATGATTATTTACTAATGCACAGCCTTTAGTTTGGTGGATGTAATCTGGAAACAAAACAACAACCGAACACAAGAATACCATCGACTATGATAAGACGTAATGATGAAAAATCTGAAATATCAAAGTAAATTATAATATTAACATGAAATTGTTACAATCTCACCCATGAGGTACTTCAACAAGACTATGGGAGAAACTTTACAATTACACCTCTTGATGGCTTCTTCAACACACCTTTAACTGATGGCTTCCTTTGCACACTTCTTACAATATTTCTCACTACTTCTTTCTATGCTAAATGAGGGGGGTGGCCTCTCTATTTATAGAACTTCCAGGCTTATCCATCTTATCTCTAAGATAGGATAAGAAATCCACTCTGACGAATCATATTCCATACCTTAACTCTTATCTGTACATGTAAGCTTATCTCTTAAGATAAGATAAACCTTATCATTTTACATGGGTTCCACATTTTTAGACTTTTTACAAATAAAATACACAAAATATTTATGACCTTACTCCTTGTCCTTATTACCAATTTAATATTCTAATTCCTAATCATGTAGACCCTACTTCTCTAATTACCCAAACTTTGACATTTTAACATTACTGGACCACTTACGACAAATATTTACTTTTTACAACATTCCTATTATACTTTGACTGTTACCATACTCCACATTATTGGCGACACCGTACTGATGGCGCCGTTATCTTCTATCAGACGCTACTACTAATTATACTTAACAACATCCTATTCCTAATACATACATTAATGAAATAGAAATTATGGAGGAAAATTTTAGTGTCGACAGACACGTGTCCTAGAAGTTTCAAAATGGAGGTGTGGGCTGCAGGGGGACTTAGAGTTTTTTGGCTCTAAATTTACAAAGTTTAAAAATCATTTTTCTCCCCACTCCAATCAGAGGAGGACACGCAGCATGAGTTTTAGGCGGGTCGGTAGCTTGGCGGATGAAAAATTGAAATTTTTCCTTAGCAAAAAAGGGGGGCTAAATTGAAATTTTGGGCTGAATCTCTGCAACGAATTAGAAAGGAAGCGTGTCTAAAAGGGAAAAGGGCAGAGGAAGGGGCCGAAGGAAATTTTTTTAACTTTTTTTCATTTATTGTATAAAAGGTAAAAAATGAAGAATGGCTCCGTGCCAATCACAGGTGGACATGTGTCCAACAGAGCAAGGTGGGTTGGCGGGCCTGCAGAGGTAGAAGGGGATTTTTTACCTTTTTCACAAAAGAGTTCAAAATTAAAATTTGAAGCACTGGCCTACTAGCGAATCACAAGGAGACATGTGGCAAGGGAAAAAATCGAAGGTGCGGGCCTGGGGGGAAAAAAGTGAAAATTTTCCCAAACTCCAAAAAAGGTCAAAATGCGCAGAATTAGAGCACGATCCTGATGGCGCCCACCATAGGCCACGTGTTAGCTCCAAATTTCAAGTGCGGAGGGGCAAAAAAAAGGTCAAAATTTTCCATTTTTCCAAAAAAATGTGGAAAAGTAAAAAATGATCCCAATTTCAGTCCCAATTGTTTTTGGACACATGGATCAGCCCGATCCAATCATTTTTTGACATGTGTCTCACCTTATCCAAAGTTTAAAAAGGTAATATTGAGCATATTTTTGGATTGCATCTTCTACATGGAGGGCTAATATTAAAGGTTGATGTAAGATCAATGATTACTGTGTAATTTAATTTTTTGGCTGCCATTTTTCCTCCAGGAAGCTCAGAATCATGATTTTTGCACCAAAATTCATCAAATTTATAGTGATTTTGTGTCCTCTTTGCCTTTCAAGAGAATTGGCATCACTTTCATGGCTTCATTATTTGACTTGTGATGTTTTTAAAGAAAATTTTTACCCTAGCCTGAGCAAGCACATGAAATGACAAAATCAAAAGTTGTAGATGTAGTTTAAAAGGGTAAAAAGGTGAAAATTATGAGTAAGAGGTGTTTTCATGCCTCAATGATGAAAAACATGCCACCATGATGGATAATGATCCAAATATTTGTAATGATTTAATCTTTTTGGCACACCTAGCAATATGCGAGTGTTTTTCTGTTTCATGTCGTTTTCATTTAATCATGAAGAGTTGTTGTAAGAAAACTGATCCCATGGCATATTATGTGCTTGGGAAAGAAGGCTCTAATATGGCATGAGGTATATAGTGCATTTTGAAAAATTTTGAAGGAGGAGTTGAAAATCACAAGAAAATTCTAAGAGAAAGCTCATTTTTTCTGAGAAACCCACCAATGAACCAAAGTAATTTCTTTTGTGTTGGATCTTCATGTATGTGACTTGGTTACAAGTGTATAGCCATCACACAGCTCTGAGATTGTTCATGAAACTCTCCCCTGCTGATGAATCTAACTAGCTTTTGAGTTAATCTGTGTTTTCCTGGGCAATATGAATGTCTGTTATCATTTTTAAATGCTTGCAAATAGTTTTCATTGTTCTTGTTGCAATCTTACATTAAAAGTATTTAGAAATCACACAAAATCTCCATTTCTTGTTGATAGTTTAGTGGCATTTGCAATCTCATGTTCAAAAGAGCCTTCATCTGATAAAGAGATAAACAAATTTAAAATCATTTTACCTTCCTTGACTATAGAGATTGATTGTAAGCCTTTAGGGGTACCTTAGGCATGGTTTGATCATGGATTTTTTTTTGAGTTCTTTACTTCAAGATTTTGTATTGAATTCTCAAAGATTGTGTGAAGAGTTCAACCTGGGCTTCCATTTATGCCTCTTCTGGTTGAAATAATATCCTGATTATTTGAAGCATTTTATCTGATAATTGTTCAACTATTGTAGAGGTTGTCAAAGATATGATATATCCTAGTTTGTCTTGTCAAAACCCCACCAAAATTTCATTTCAGAACAACTAATCCTATCCCTTACCACCCATGCATTGCATTGTGTGTCAACAAAATAATACAATCCATTTACAAAAATGCACAAAGCATATCAAGATTTCCAATGTCTCTAGTAACCTTTTCCTTGTTTTGAGAACATACCCATGTTTTGAGAAGTGACAACTCATGAGAGTTCAGATTTGGGGTGTTGATCAATGTTTTCATCAAGGTCTCCATCATAGAATTTCAAGCAAAGAGAAGGACATCTTCATCTCCTTCACCATTACAAGGTTACAAAATAGGTCCTCTTACCTTAGTTGCAAGGCACAATCTAAAATAGCTAAGACAAGATCAAGTCCTATTGGAGTGCTATCCATTTCTCCACAAACCTGAGTGCTAGTTAGACCATATCCTCAGCTACCAATGACATACAACATGGTCTAATCTGCCCTTAAGCTCCATGACATATCTATGGTGCTTCTCAAACTGAAAAGGAGGACAAATTCTGGATACCAACATGAGTGGCACCATTGCCAAGGAATTATTGGAATTTATTGGTGTTTTTGAAGTGTTTGAGGAGTTTGAACATTTGTGTATTCAAGTATTTGAGCTGCTACATTGTTAAAATATCATCCTATGCTTCAGATCTACAAGTTTTTTAAACAAGGGTTTCAAGTTTTGTCTGCCCTTTTTCCATTTACTAGCAGTTTATACACTTTGGGTGCATTGTGATTGATTGATTTAAGAAGAATAAGGTCTGATTTATAAGGATTTGCAAGGTTTTTAGTGCTAGCAAATATTTGACAGATTATTTTAGTGCATTCTTGCACAACTTAGGTGAAATTCCTTAATGGTGACTCCATGTTGATTTGATCTTGAAAATACCAGTGTCTTAAGCTTTCCGTCATTTATTTTTGTGTTGCTAACCTCTGTAAAACTGGAGGGAAGAAGATCTCTCTTCCTTAGAGACTCTACTAAGAAATTTTTCTCAGAGTCAAAAAATTCAGAGTTGGAAGGGAGAAGAGTTTAGAAAGTGGTTAAAGGTCAGACATCAGGAAAAGATATAGCCATTGGTGAGAGAGATCAGCCTTTGGTAGAGGACTATCACTCTTCTTCAAGTGATTCTAATTCAAGCAATCCTCTCATAAACTTGTTTTCCTTAGCTAGTGAAGGTCCTTCTTCTGTACCTGGTAAGTTCCTTCTCCAATCTGTACCTCTGTGTTTTAATTCGAGTAAAAATTTCTAAGAAAATTAGCACTTAGAGAATACCAGTCTTGTGAATCACATTCTTGAAACCCTAAAGATATAGCACTCCTCATCAGCTTGTCTCACCTCCAAGATCACCCCCACCAAACAATATGGCTCAGCCTAGACCTCCATTTGTTGTTAACACCTTTGGTCCTATAAATTTTAGAGGAATGGATGGTTACCCAAATGCTGTCCCACAAGATGTCAGAAATAGGTTGCCAAAATTCCAGGGTAACAATGCTATTAGTGGTGATCAGCATCTCAAACTTTTTGATAATATGATGGAATATTTTGAGATAGAATTTGAAGATGTGTATATTAACTTATTTATTCATACACTAGAAGAAGATGTTAGGGATTGGTACAAGGCTCTACCTGATAACTCTATTGATTCATGGACTGAAATGAAAAATGCATTTAGGTTGCAATATGGTGACAGGACTGATCCTAGATTTCTTTTATCTGGGTTTGAGAATATCAAGAAGAACCCTAATGAATCAGTCCATGACTTCAACACAAGGTTTAACAAAACTTTGAGAAGGTTTCATGTTGGTTTGAGGTCTTGTGATGAATCTTGTTTAATCAAATATGTAGATGCATTTGATAATAAGGCATCCTATTACCTAAGGGACAAGAACCCAACCAATCTAAGACAAGCTTTCACCATGACACTTCAAATTGAAAACAATATCAAGGTTGTTGGGAAACCTCTCAAGAGAGATGGTGTAAAATTGATAAACCTTGAAAAACCTCAAGCTAGCAAAGGTGCTGATTTAGAAGAGGTTGTGAAAATTTGGCAGGGGCTGTCAAAGAAATCTCATACAAGTTGGCAAGAGTTGAGAAGGGAATTGGGTAGACTTCACAAGGTCAGCCTAGGAAGCAGACACAAGATAGATTTGGCAATCACCATAGGAATGAGCAGAGGTTTGATGACAAGGGTAAAGGACCTATTGGCTCTGTAAATAGACAACCCCAAACACGTGAAATTAGATTGGTTCCTGACCCTCTAACTGCCAAGGGTTGCTGCTGTTGATGAAGTTGCTGATATGGATTGGTGTGATAGATGTTTTCTTCCTCATCCTCCATGTGAAGTGGACCAACAATTTGATGAAGCTGATAATGAGGATGGAACTGATGATGATATTTACATGGTGGGTTGTTCTTCAAGCTCACAAGGAGGAGCAACATCTACTGAAGTAATAAGTGCTAGGACTGTTGCTACCTTTTGGGATTGCATCAAATGGGTACAAGTATTTCTCCCCCCTCATGCTCTTGAAGTTGATGTAGTGCAAGCTTTTGAAATTCCTAACAATGACTTTGAATACTCTGAGAGCTTTGATGATTAAGAAGTATGATGGTGGTATCCCTTCAGAGGAAGATAGAAAATTGTTGATGAATGTTGTTGTAGCTCAAGAGAAGGACTATAACACTAGAAGCAAATTTGTTAAGGGAGTTGGGCCTCAAGCCAAACCTAAAACACCCTTGCTCACAAGCATTCCAAAAGAAGCTCCTAGGAAAGAAACACTTGCTAAAAGCTCTGTTGTCCCAAGACAAAAATTACAGTCCTCATCATGCCCAAGTTGCCAAGAATCCTTTTCCATCTGATGAATCTTCTTGTATCCCTTCCAATGTTGTTTTTCCAAAGAGTGTCCCCTATGACATAGCCCAAGTATTGAGCCAAATTAAAGTGAGTGTTCCAATCATTGAGTTGCTTAGAATTCCTGAGCATAAGAAGAGAGCATTTGAGTACTTGGGATTGAAAGAAGAGAAGATCACCCCAAGTAGAAATGTAAATGTTGTTGAGACTCCTCTCCAAATCATTGTTGACCTTGAAACACCACCAGCAGTGGAAGATCTTGGAGAGACACCTGAGGTATATTTGGGGACATCCTTGGTTGATTCCCAATTGAATGTTGATCCATTCTTTACAAGTTTTCTCATAAAAGATAGGCTACTTCACAATTGTATGTTTGATTCTAGTGCATCATGTAATTTCATGCCTCTAGAAGTCATGAATGAGTTGGATATCAAAGTGACTGCTACCTATGGGAAGTTTACTGCCATGGATTCAAGGGAAGTGCCGGTGGTTGGTTGTGTGAAAGGTTTGGTAGTGCAACTTGCAGCCTATCTTGGAAAGAATTTGAAACTTGATGTTGTAATTATTGACTGCCCTGCCAAATGGGGTATGCTTTTGTCAAGAAAATGGGCTGCAAGTGTTAGTGGCAGCGTTCAGATGGATATGTCTTTTGCCACCATTCCCATTGAGGGCAGCCTTGTCAAACTTTATGGTGAAAAGAAAATGTTACATCTAATTGAGGATCCCAATAATGCTTCCTATGAAGTGTTATTTGTTGATGTTGATGCTGATAATTTCATTGGTTTTGTTGATGGAAAAGAAAATAAAATGGATCAGTCAAAGTGCCTTGATATGGTATGTTCTCCTTGGACCTTGCTATTTGATGGAGCTTGCTCCAAATTTGGAAATGGTGTTGGTGTAATTCTGATTTCTCCTAGCTTGGAAGAATTTGTTTTTTCCTTCAAGCTTAATTTTGAATGTACTAAAAACATTGTTGAATATGAAGCCTTATTGTTGGGTCTAATAATTTCATGGAAGTATGGAGTCAGGGACATCATTGCAAAGGGAGATTTAGAGATGGTTGTCAAACAAATAATAAAACTGTATGCTACAAAAAATCAACGTATGAAACAATACAAGCATGCAGTTTGGGATTTAATTGAGATGTTTGATTCCTTCAATATTATGCACCATGACAGAAGTTTGAATGTTGTTACTGACAAGTTGGTAGTGTTGGGGTCAAGATTTGAAGATTGCACCATTTCACCTTATTGTGAATACAACATTGAAGTGCTGACTAGGCCTATTGTCCCTGACAACATCAAGCATTGGCAAGTGTTTGATGATGATTCTCAAGTGCAAAGGTTCTTGTAAAATCAAGGTGAGTTTTTAGATCAACATATTGATTCGGAGCCAATGGTGTGTATGATTAAAGGAAGAGAGACTTTGTTTGGAAAAGATATCATCCAATTGAAAACAAACACCATTCCTAGAGGTCTTGTTGCACTTGAGTCAAATTTTAACAGTTTTGATTGCATCATAAATAGAAACATGTTTGCCTCAAGGGATGTGGAAGAGCATAACTTAGGTACAAAGGACAAACCAAGAAAATTTTGGTTGGGAAGCAGTTTAAACAAGGAAGAAAAATAGTCCTACCTCCAATTGTTGAAACAATATCAAGACTACCTTGCTTGGTCCTATTCAGAGCTAAAAGCATATAGAGAAGACTTGTTTCAACATGAGATCCCTCTTGAAACAAATTCCAAACCATTACAGACAGAGGAAAAGGCCAATTAATACACTTTTCTCCATGAAAATGCAAGAGGAGTTAAAGAAGTTGAGAGATGGAGGTATTATTCAGCCCACTAGATATTCATCTTGGGTTGACAACCCTTGTGCCAGTCAGAAAGAAGAATGGAGATATCAGACTTTGTGTAGACTTCAGAAATATGAACAAAGCATCCATGAAGGACAACTATCCCTTGCCAAATATGGAAAATATGTTGTAGCTTGTGACAGGTTCTGAATTACTTTCTACATTGGATGGTTTCTTCGGATATAATCAAGTGGTAGTTAAAGAATCAGAAAGACTTAAGACAACATTCACTACACCTTGGGGAACATATGTTTTTGTTAGGATGCCCTTTGGTTTGATGAATGTTGGTGCCACTTTTCAAAGAGAAATGGATGTTGCTTTTTTTGGTTACATCAATGAGTTCATTACAATTTACCAAGATGATGTGACTATGTTTTCAAGGTAGAGAGGTGATCATTTGCAGCACTTGGAGAATATGCTGATTAGATGTAGGGAGTATGGCATTTATCTTAATCCAAAGAAGTGTCATTTTGGCATACAAAAGGCCAATCTTCTTGGAAACATTGTGTCAAAATATGGTGTTATGATAGACCCTGAGAGAGTGGAAGGCAATCAGCAAAGTACCTATCCCAAGAACCAAGAAAGGCATCCAATATTTCTTTGGTCAGATTAATTTTATTAGAAGGTTTGTTTCCAACTTTGTTGAGTTAACTCTTCCAATCACAAGCATGTTAAAGAAGGACCAAGTTATCAAATGGCAAGAGGCTTCCATTCAAGCTTTTAAAGGAATTAAGGATGCACTTAAACATGCACCTATTTTCGCAACCCCAAACTATAAGAGGCCTTTCCAAATACTTTTCCTTTGCCTCTGAGTATACCATTGCTTATGTTTTGCTGCAAAAGGATGGGAATGGGGCTGAGAGACCTATTGCCTTCTTTAGCAAGGCTTTACAAGCAGCTGAGTTGAAGTATACAATCATGGAAAAACAAGCATTTTCCCTTGGTGAAAGCAACAAAAGTTTTCAGACCTTATGTATTGAGTTCCAAAGTTTTTGCTTATGTTCCCCACACCATGGTGAAAGACATCTTATCAAAGATGGAGGTCTCAAGAAAAATATATAGATGGGTGAACAAGCTGTAGGAATATGATATGGACATCCAAACCACAAAGTTGGTAAGAGGCTTGGGTCTTGCTAAGCTCATGGCTGAGAGAAACTTGCAGAATGTGGAAGTGAATCAGCTAGAGGAAGAAAGCCTAGATGTGCTTGCAAAGTTAGTAAATTCATGAGTGGTACAAGGATGTAATCTTTTACCTTAGACACCTTTGTTGTATCCTGATCATTTAAATAAAAATAAGAAAAGAGCCCTCAAGCTGGCTTCTCAAAAGTACATCATCATTGACCTTGGGCTGGCTTGGAAGAACCCTGAAGGTGTCCTCTTGAAATGCATAAATGAAGATGAAGCTCCCAAGATAGTTGTTGATTTCCATGGGGGAGTTTGTGGAGGACACTTTGCTGGAAGAGTAACAACACATAAGATTTTGAGAGCTGGTTATTGGTGGCCTTCTCTCTTCAAAGATGCAACCCAGCTGGTTAGAAAATGTGATAGTTGCCAACATTTCTCTGGAAGACTAAAAGCTTCAGGGCTCCCTTCCTTTGCAGCCTGTATCAATTGAAGATCCTTTCAAGCAATGGGGGATGGACTTCATTGGTGAGATTTCAGATCCTTCTAGTGCTGGCCATAAGTGGATCCTTGTAGCCACTAATTATTTTACAAAGTGGGTAGAGGCAATCCCCACCAAGAAAGTAACACACCAAATAGTTATGGACTTCTTGTTGAATCAAATCATATGCAGATTTGGAGTCCCAATCAAGATTGTAGCTGATAATGCCATGTGCTTTAGAGCCAAACCTTTAATGGCAATGTGTAATGAATATGGAATCAATCTGACTTATTCTTCAAACTATAACCCCCAAGGGAATGGACAAGCTGAGTCCAACAATAATTATTTGTTGAAGATCATTAGAAGAACCTTGGAGCAAAACAAGAAGAAATGGGGTGAATAATTGAAATTTGTAGTTTGGGCTGATAAGATAACTCCTAAAAGGGCTACTGGTAAAAGCCCATTTGAATTGGTGTATGGAACTCAGGCTTTGCTACCCTTACACCTGAAATTATCTTCATTTCAGTTTTCCCAACAGTTGGAAGATCAAGAGCTTGGCCCATATGAATCAAGGATCAATCAGATTATTGAGCTTGATGAGGAGAGAAGAGCATCCCATCAAAGGCATGTCAGATTTAGAGAAAAATTGAAGAGATTGTTTGATAAGAAGGTCACTCCTAGAGCCTTCAATGTTGGAGATCTGGTCTTGTTATGGGATAGTAGGCATGAAGACAAGGGCAAGCATGGAAAATTTGATGCATTATGGATGGGCCCTTATGCCATTGATATCAGAATTGGTGAACATACCTTCTTTCTCAAGGATTTAGATGGGAATTGTTTGAGCTTCCTATTAATGGCAGACATTTGAAACATTTCTTGGATTAAACCCCAAATTTGAGGTATGCACCAACTTGTACAGTGTATAGTGTTTGGTTTTTTTTGCTCTTTTTTTGGTGTTTTGTTCGGTTTTGTGGTTTGCCTTGCTGTGTGGCAGCCATTTTTGTCGGGTTCTTGGCTGGTTTTTGGTGTTTTTGGCTCTTGAATCCTTTTCCCAATGGTATTTTGGCACTTGGTCTATGTTTTGTCCTTGTGGCACTCACTAGGAGTGCCCATCCCCAAGCAAGAGCCGATGTTGGTGCCATTTCTGAGCTGCACATAGTGTGCCCTAATTTTTCATGTCTATTTTTGCTCAGAAATGTGTTACTTCTCAAATTGGTGACCTGCAATTTCTTCCCCCTGGTTGAAATGCTTAAAAAATGCCCATAAACTTGTTGTTCTACCCTAGTTTAAAAGAGAAATCTATGTGTGCTCTTATTTGTGCCCTAGGTTTTTCCAATTTGCGGGCTGTGTCATTTTTCCCTTTACCAGATCGTGCAAAAATTGAAATTGATCAAATCATAAATGTTTATGGGTTAATTTCCCAATCCTAAGGTCGACAACAATGTCAAAACATGTTTCATTTGATTTAAAATCAAAAAATTTGCAATCCTTGTTGAAAAATTTGAATTCTACGGCATCCTTTAAATTTTTCACATTTTGGCCGTCATATGGGTGTCATTTGTCTGTCAAATTCATCATTGGAAGGTATTGGCAATGTGGCGGGTTCCTATTGGCCAGGGGGTGTCGAGAAATATTTCTAACTTATCATTTTTGAAATTTTGGCAAAAATGGAAAATTTTGATCTGTGGCTCCACTGGTTCTTTCAAGAGATGCCTACGTGGCATGTTTTGATTGGCATAAGGAATTGGTGGGTGGTTAGATTTCCTTAGGAAATTTTGATTTCATTTTGCAAAATTTTGAAAGAAGAATTTTGGCCTGAAGGCCCGCAGCGAATAGGGAGAGGACACGTGGCACATAAGGTTGGTCTGAGGGCATGCGGGTGGTGGAGGGACTTGGAGAATTTTGATGTTTTATGGCTCAATGTGATAAAGTAAAATTTTGGCCCGAAACCCCGCAGCCAATCGCAAGAGGACACGTGTCCTAGAATTTTCAAAATGGAGGTGGCGGGTCCATGGGGGGACTTGAGTTTTTTGGCTCTAAATTTATAAAGTTTCAAAATCATTTTTCTCCCCTCGTTTTAATTAGAGGAGGACACGCAGTCATGAGTTTCAGGGGAGGTCGGCGGCCTAGCGGATGAAAAATTGAAATTTTTCCCCTTTAGCAAAAAAGGGGGGCTAAATTGAAAATTTTGGGCCAAATCTCCGCAACGAATTAGGAAAGGACGCATGTCCAAAAGGTCAAAAGGCGAAGGAAGGGGCCAAAGGAAATTTTTATAACTTTTGGCCTTTATTGTCTAAAAGGTAAAAAATGAAGAATGGCTCCGCACCAATCATAGGAGGACACCATGTCCGGGGATAGAGCGGAGGTGGGTCCCACGGGCCGACAAAGATAGAAGGGGATTTTTTCCCTTTTTCACAAAGGAGTTCAAAATCAAAATTTGAAGCACTGGCCCACTAGAAAATGACAAGATGGATGTGTGGCAAAGGACCAAATTGGAGGTCAGTGGGTCGATGGAAAAAGGAGGGAATTTTTTCCCTTTTCATAAAAAGGACCAAAAATGCAAGAATTTTAAGCGACAATCCCGCTGGCGAATCACCATAGGGGACACGTGGCAAGGGAAAAAATCAAGGTGCGGGCCCACGGGGAAAAAGTGAAAAAAATTTTCAAATTTTCCAAAAAAGGTGGAAAATGTGTAGAATTGAATGCACAATCCCAATTTCGGTCCCACCATTGATTTTTGGACACGTGGATCAGCTCCAAGATTTCAAGGGCGGAAAGGTGCAGAGAAAAAAGTCAAAATTTTCCATTTTTCGCAAATGCATGTTTTTTAAAGTCAAAAATGATCCCAATTTCAATCCAATCATTTTTTGACACCTGTCCTGCCTTATCCAAAGTTTAAAAAGGTAATATTGAGCGTATTTTTGGATTGCATCTTCCACGTGGAGGGCTGATATTAAAGGTTGGTGTAAGATCAACGGTTTCTGTGTAATTTCATTTTTTTCCCACCATTTTTCCTCCAAGAATCTTGGAATCATGATTTTTGCATCAAAATCCATCAAATTAACAGTGATTTTGTGTCCTCTTGGCCTTCTAGGATCATTGGCATCACTTTCATGGCTTAATTCTTTGACTTGTGATGTTTTTGAAGTAAATTTTTGCCCCAGCCCGAGCAAGCACGTGAAATGACAAAATCAAAAGTTGCAGAGGTAGTTTAAAAGGGTAAAAAGGTGAAAATGAGGAGTAAGAGGTGTTTGCATGCCTCAATGATGAAAAACATGCCTCCAGGATGGATAATGATCAAGATATTTATAATGATTTAATCTTTTTGACACACCTGACAACATGCAAGTGTTTTTCTGTTTGATGTCATTTTCATTGAATCATGAAGAGTTGTAAAAAAATTGATCACATGGTATATTATTTTCTTGGGAAAGAAGTCTCCAATATAGCACGAGGTATATAGGGAATTTTGGAGAAATTGTAAAAGGAGGGAGTTGAAAATCACGAGAAAATTTTGAGAGAAAGCTCTTTTTTTCTGAGAAACCCACCAAAGAACAAGAGTAATTTCTTCTGTGTTGGATCTTCATGTATGTGAGTTGGTTACAAGTGTATAGCCATCACACAACTCTAATATTGTCCATGAAACTCTCCCCTGCTGATGAATCTAACAAGATTTTGAGTTAATCTATGTTTTCTTGGGCAATATGATGTCTGTTATCATTTTTAAATGCTTGTAAATAGTTTTCATTGTTCTTGTTGCAATCTTGCATTAAAAGTCTTTAGAAATGACACAGAATCTCCATTTCTTATTGATAGTTTAGTGGCATTTGCAATCTCATGTTCAGAAGAGCCTTCATCTAATAAAAAGATAAAAAAATTTAAAATCACTTTACCTTTCTTGATTGCAGATATTTCTTGTAAGCCTTTGGGGGTACCTCAGGCGTGGTTTGATCATGGATTTTTGTGTTTAATTGAGTTCTTTACTTCAAGCTTTTATATTAAATTCTCAAAGATTGTGTGAAGAGTGTAACCTGGGCTTCCATTTATGCCTCTTCTGGTTGAAAGAATATCCTAATTATTTGAAGCATTTTATTTGATAATTGTCCAAATATTGTATAGGTTGTGAAAGATCTGATATATCCTCAGTTTGTCTTGTCAACACACAACCAAAATTTCATTTCATAATAACTAATCCTACCCCTTACTACCCCTGCATTGCATTGTGTGTCAACAAAATAATACAATCCATTTACAAAAATGCACAAAGCATATCAGGATTTCCAATGTCTCTAGTAACCTTTGCCTTGTTTTGAGAACATACCCATGTTTTGAGAAGTGACAACTCATGAGAGTTCAGATCTAGGGGTTGTTGATCAATGTTTTCATCAAGGTCTCCATCATAGAATTTCAAGAAAAGAGAAGGACATCTTCATCTCCTTCACCATTACAAGGTTACAAAATAGGTCCTCTTACCTTGGTTGCAAGGCACAACCTAAAACAGCTAGGACAAGATCAAGTCCTATTGGAGTGCTATCCATTTCTCCACAAACCTAAGTGCCAGGTAGACCATATCCTCAGCTACCAATGACATACAACATAGGTCTGATCTATCCTTAAGCTCCATGACATATCTATGGTACTACTTAGACTGAAAAGGAGAAAAAATTTGGATACCAACACCAAGGCCAAAGGAGGGTATTATGTGTTTTGCAGGTAAACATATGACAACAATCAACAGGGGATTGCAGACCAGCCACATTCGAATGCTATATGGATTCAACAATGGTCACCATGGCAACATGTGTTATGTTGTGTGTGTTTGAATTGTTGTTAGGGGTTCCCCATGGGGGGACATTACCTCTTGTTGTTACCAAGGTTTTAATGTGTAGTTCCTTCTTTTCTTTTATTTAAATTAAGTATCTGATTTTATAGTGATGTATTTCCTTTTATTAATTATTTAAATTATGTCTAGATTAGTAAATTAAATGTTACTAAACTAATTATGGATGGGGAAAAATAATTCATTTATTAGATTAGATGGCTTAGGCTCTTGGGTTATGTGTTGTAAGTTGAGTGTTTGTGATCTTGAGTGTTGTACACTCTACCTCATCTTGGAAATTCGGATTCAGCCTTCAGGACCAATTTTGGAGGCTTGTAGGACAAGTTAAACTTGTCCCATGCCTCTTAAATTACTATACCAACCCTACATATGGATTGGAGGGTCAAAGATAGACCCCATTATGTTTTTTTAAATACAAAAGTGGCATTTATTGTAATTTTCTTACATGGGTTTTAAATTTTGTCCTTCAGGGGTGTGGTTTTGGATTGCATGTGTAAGAGGTTTGTCATTCCATTCAACCACCAATTTATTTTGCATTGGGGTTGAGGTTTTACTTATGATGTGGAGTTTAGGATAAGTGATGTGGCATCCTACATGGAGCCACCTCACCCTCCTCTCTCCCTTTTCTATTTATTCTAATTCTCTTGTTTGTTTAGGGGTTACTTCATTCCTTTTGTGTGCACTTGTATTTTGGAGTTGGAGAATTTTGGAGTGCTTGTGGGTTTCTTTTGGAGATTTTTTGTGTTGGAGTGGGCTTGAAGGATATTTTTGTGTGACTCTTGGATCAAACTCTACCATGGAAAGGTAGGAGCTACACTCTTGTTTAAATTTTTTCTTATATTTGTGTATGTGTATGTTATTAAGTATTTTGGTATGCTTGTTCGGTACTTGGGTAGGTTTCCTAAGTGTGATGTAGGAGACGGCTATGGGGATATTTTATGTGGGGAGACATAAGATAATAATTCATGTTTTTGAGGGAGTTGGGTTGGGTGACCTACCTTGGACACAAAAATGCTTGCATTTCTTACTTGGTTTTTATGAGGGAGACATAAGAGATAGTAAGGAGGCATAAGAGGATATTGAGGGAGGCATAAGATTTTTGTAGAGGTTTTGGAGATGTATATTGGAGGGTTTTAAGGTGGGCACCTAATTCCCATTAGGAGGCATAAGTGATCTCCCCCATAGATCCTTGCTCCTCTGGCTTTGCATTATGAAACCTTGTATATTTTGTTAGTATCCTTCTTGTGACTGTAGTTTGTGTTGATTGTTTTTTGGTATGGTTATGAAATATTTGTATTGTGGTGTGGAAGCTTTACATTTTTTGATATGAGTTGGATCCATCTTTTATTGCATCTTGGTTAGGGTTCAGGGGGGCCAATGAGGAGGATAGCTTCTTCTCCTCATTGGATTATTGGTTGGGTGGAGAGTGTTGCCTCTCCCCTATTTTTTATTTTTCAAGTGAAGACATGGTTGAGCTCTCGTTGATTATGTGAAACTTGGATCATTTTTTTATGTTCAAAATAAATCCTTCCTTGTGATAAAACCTTCTTGTTGTTCCCAATTTAGGTGGAAGACTTGTAGTATTGTATTTTAAAAAAAGCCATTGCATTGTAAGTTTCACTTACTAATTTGTATTATTATTTTGAGGGAGATTCATTAAGGAATGTGTATTTGTCCCTTCTCCTTAAATTGTAGAATGTGAAGGAAGAAAGTAGAATGGAAATCATGTTTAAAAGCTTAGTTGTAGTGTACTAAAACAAAAGAGAGAAAATATTTTGTATTAAACGGAATGAGCTATTCTCAAGAAAAGAAAGTTTACTTTCATGTTTGAAGTTGGATATTGTAAATGAAGTAAGAAGAGAAACAATTTTTAGTGAGTTAAGTTCTTGTATAATGGAATTTAGATGGAAGGGAAAACTACTTAACCTTCATTTTTAGTGGGTTTGTTGTCTCAAATGGGTGTGAATTTCCTATTGGAAAATTACAAGTTCTATTTTAAAACGATGAGGAAACCTTGTATATATTTCTTGTGAAAATGTTTGTAAACTTGTTAACGCAAAAAGAAAGGATTCACTTTCATTGATATATTTGTATTTGACAGCTAGTTAATTTCATTGCTTATTCTTGGTATAGAAATTTTTAAAATTCTTATGGAATTATGGAAAAGTTTTCAAATTTTCCCTTGATTACTTGGTTTTCAAACAAAATGTATTCTATTCCCTTTTTAAAAATGATGGAGTAAATTAAAATGCATGGTTACTACTAGTCGTAGCCTAAATCGATTGTAAAATTTTAATTGCAATTTTACTATAAGTTATACAAGTATCAATGCTAACTAAAGTAAATACAAAAGAAAATTAAAGGGATAGAAAACTAGTTCTTTTGCATGCTATATAAATAATCCTACCAAATCTTAAAAGAATTTTTAAATATAGGAGTAAACTTGACTTATACTAATAATATTGTGAGTATTAATTCTTATCTATAATAGTATAATATTCATATAGTATCAAAATGTTGATCTTAATCATGTTATTGATATTATCAATATACTTATATATTTAAATTATATATGTATGTATGTATTACTTTGTATTTTAAAATTTACCTTATATACATCAACAAAAGTTCAATAAAAGAAATTATAAACTAATTAAAAGTTAGGGGGAGGGTCACTGACCCCACCCCACACCCCATTAATAAATGCGATGGAGAGTCAGGTTGGTGACCCTCCCCCCAATGCAACAAACTTTTCCAATACTTAAAAATGTGTGCACCATTTTTGGACTGTGTAATGCAAAACCACGACCAATATAATTTTAAAAAAAAATCGTTTTATATATATATATATATATATATATATATATATATATATATATATATATATATATATATACCGTCCATTTAGCATTTTCGGGTTTGTGCCAAAATGAAATTTTGGGGTTTGTATTAAAATGAAACTTAAATGAAAACCATACATATACATGTGTGTGTGTGTGTGTCCCCTTTCCAAGTATATTAAAAAACTATTATAACTATTTCCTCTAAGATGGGGGAAAACCCACAAGCCCATTTGGCCAAATCTAGAACTATGAGTTAAATAAAATATCTCAATACTTGAAAACTCTAAATGAGGGTATAAACAAAATAATAAAATAATGAAGATGTATGCCTCTCCAAAGAAGTTTGGAATGGCCTCTAATGGATTCCTCCTCCTCCAACAACCTGCAAAACAAAAAGAGAAATAATAAGTCAAGGGAAGAGACAAAGAAGTTTTCTTAAGAAAACTTTAGGGTTAGTTATCTCTTCCTCATCTAAGGGCCCCAAATGAATCCATTCAAGGGATGAGATTCATCCCTACAAAAAGTAGGTGGGAGTGGGTGAGAGGAATTTGAATCTAAATTTAAATGTTAATTCTAAAATACATGGTTTGAATTTTTAAGGGGTCACTTTAATTGTGTAAAGGGTGTGTTTATTCTTCTAACCCTTGTGTTAATTAGGAACCTTGTTATTTATTTTAAAACTAGTCACCTTGTGGGATCATTATGAATTTAGTATTTAATTAAATAGACCCCCTTTTTCCCATGGGATTAATTTATCCTAGTTGACTATAGTGGAGATTAAATGTTTATCAATATAACCTTTAAGGGGAACCTAAACCATACTTTAGGATAATTAGGTTTATTAAAAATATAATGTGAGTTTTATTATTTTATAATGGGGAAAATTATATTATTAAATTTAAGTGACTTAGAAACAAAATGTGATAGCTTTTATTTTTCAAAACCTTTTTGCAGGCATGTCTTTAAAAAAAAATATATTCCATAAGTTTTCTAGCTTGCCCTAGGTATTTCTTGGGACTCGTCTGGGAAGATTTTAGTGGATGTTACACTTAGTATCAAAGTCATGGGTTTAACTCTTAGACCCATGGGCACACTGGAAAACACAAGACATGAACATTTAACCTAGTGTAAATATTTTTGTAAACCTAGAAAATAACCTTGTCTGATAATTGTATAATATAGAAAACCTAGAAAAGTTAAATAAAACCTAGAGTGATGAACTAACTCTTTCCTTGGTATGTGCAGGAGGCACAGACCAGATGAGGGATTCTTGCACGTTGATTTAGACTTGTCACCTCCAAATCAGGCGGTAGCGACCATTCTACCTCAGATTTTATACACGGTTCATGACGTCAATATCGGTATACGCGGAAGGTCCTTAGAAGGATGACTTGTTAGATATGATAGGGAGCCATCTGTTGAGGCTCATGCATCTCCTCGACATAACAAGGAGCATAGGGTAGAGAAATCCCACGTGGAGTTGGCTAGGTCAAACTCACCACAGAGGGGGCATGGAGAAAGGATTTCAGGACACAGGGATAGATCTCAAAGCCCTATGCAGAGAGAGGAGCATGAAGAAATACCTTGAGGTTGTCAGTCGTCAGTTGCAGACCATAACAGGGAGATCCTGAAGCTACACCCGTCTCACTATTATAGAGATATAGGTGGTTTTCAGGAAGAGGCCTGTTTGGTGAGCTTGAGCGGATGCTTCAAGCTCTGCCCTTGTACTAGCAACACGAAATCTCGTCCTGCAATCCATCTGCTGAGGGATGGAGTAGGTGTCTCGTGGACGACTGAGGAGTAGAAGCTCCATGTTGAATCAGAGATAGTTACTCGAGTAGCTCTTTGGGGAGCAGTTTAGGAGTAGGTATTTATCTAGGAGTTTTATTCAATAGAGGATAGATGAAATCCATGACATTCATTAGGAATTTATGATTGTAGCTAAGTATGAGATTCGATTCCAAGACCTACTACATTATGTTGACTATATATAGGACAAGTAGGTTTGGATTCATAGGTTCATCAGGGGATTGAATTTAGATTTGGGTGGTGTAGTGCGTACATTCATTGCCCACAGACCTTAGCAGATGCTGTGGAGAAGGCCTTTATTGTAGAGGAGACATGGTGGAAGATGCAGCAGGCCAGGGATAGACATGCGGAGCCACATCAACCAATAGATGTAGGATAACACGTTAAGGGGGTCATCTCCTCCTCCTTCGTGGTAGACATGGTTCTACACAGTCGACATTTAGGCCACCACAGAAGCCACCTCAGCAGTAGCAGACAATAACAAACCTACACACATTACAGACCTACTCACAGAGATTCGACACACATAGGGGGTGGAGTACTTGGGCCTCCTCATTGGGGTATCATTAAGACATAGGGTGCACTGAGAGCTCAGTCAGCAGGATCTCGTTAACAGAGGCCTCGAATAGTCTATAGCCTGATCATTAGGGTCCATAGAACACAGACCTCTAGAGTACCAGCTGGAGTTGCATCTCATTGGAGAGGACCATGATAATTGTTATGGTTGTGGCATTGTTGGAAATCATTAGAGAGATTTCCCACATAACCCTAGTAATAAGGGTAAGGTGTAGATTTCAAAGCATATGGTTGGTGACATGGGATGTAGCCATTGGATCTATGCAATGCAGTCGATGAACCGCCAGGATGAGCTACCAGAGTAACGTGATATTTACTGCATAGGTAGCATTGGTGGTATTCCTGCATCTCTATATTGTTTGATTATGGATCAGTTTGATTCATGTTATTGCACCATCCTTAGTAGAGCATTGCAGGCTGGTGGTAAGTTAGAAAAGGTATTATTTTGGAAATGTTGAGATGGCTTCTGGAGCTAAAATTTCTAGTAGAATTCTTAGTTAAGGAGTGTGTAGTAGATTTGGGACCCTTCACCACTACCTCGGATCTTTGTATGCTTCTGTTGGGTTCATATGGAGTCATCTTAGGCATGGACTGGTTATTTATACAGAGATTCAAAGTGGACTATTACCATAAGACTATTTCATGTATAGATGATCTAGGAATTGAGTTAGTGATAACAGGAGTTAGGACGCACGTTTCCATTCACACCATCTCCGTTATGCAGCTTAAGCGATGTGTTTGACAAGGTTTCCAGATGTATGTTGTTTCGATTAGTGAAATATCTGAGGATGAGTCTAGTGGGCCAAATCTTGATGACCATCACGTCTTGAGATATTTTTTTAATGTCTTTCCAGGGGAGCTACCAGGGTTACCACCCCCACATGAGATAGATTTTCACATATATTTTGTTCCAAGAGTTGAGCCTATCTCATGAGCACCTTATCAGATGACTACCCTTGATCTCTATTAGCACAAGTTGCAGCTTTAGAGACTTTTAGAGAAAGGCATAATCCATCCTAGTGTATCTCCTTGGGATGCACTGGTGGTTTTTGTAAAGAATAAAGACAAATCTCTATGTTTGTTTATTGATTATTGCCAGCTGAATAAAGTAACGATCAAGAATCATTACCCCCTTCAACGCATTGATGATTTAAATGATTAGATGAAGGGGGCCACTATTTTCTCCCAGATAGATTTTAAGTCAAGGTATCATTAGTTGAGGATCATGTATTCATATATTTATAAGAGTGCCTTCTGTACAAGATACGGCCACTACGAGTTCAAAGTAGTGCCTTTTGGTCTTAAAAATTCCCTTGTAGTGTTCATGAGCTTGATAAATGGGGTTTTAAAAAGAATGGATCACTTCCTGTTCATATTCTTTGAAAAAATTCTGATATACTCATGTTCACATGAGAAGAATGAGGGGCACCTTCCCCATGTTCTTTAGTGTCTTTGTGACCAACAACTTTATGGGAACCTAGAGAAGTGCTTGTTCTTCCAGACAAACATGTAGTATTTGAGACAGTTCATTTATGGGGAAGGTATCATAGTGGATCCTACCAAGATTCAAGCTATTATGGATTGGCTAGCACCCACTAGTGTGAGTGAGGTGTGCAGTTTCATGGGTTTGATAGGATACTACCGGAGATTTGTACAAGACTTTTCTCGAGTTGTGCACCCCATCACTTCCCTTTAGTAGAAAAGTAAGATTTTTTTATGGTCATATAGATGTGAGCAGGCCTTCAAGAAAACTAAAGGAATGTTTCATGACAACACCTATTCTTGCAGTACCAGACCCTCAAGGAGAGTTCTTTGTTTGCATAGATGCTTCTTTGGAAGGACATTGGAGGTGTGTTGATGCAGGAGGGAAGAGTAGCTACTATTTGAGTCTCGCAAAATCAAATATTATGATCTCAATTATTTGAATCATGATCTTGAGCCTGCAGTCAGTTGTGCATGCCTTATTTTGGTGGAGAAAATTCCTTCTTGACCAGAGATTAACACATCAGGATTTATCACCTGAGTCTTTGCCACCTCTTCACGCAACCCAATCTCAACGCTTGTCAGTAGCATTGGATGTAGTTGCTTTATGAGTATGACATAGAGATAGAACATGTGAAGGGGAAGGAAAACATGGTTGCAGATGCTCATGAGTAGATGGAGACATGTGGCTATGGCTACTTTAGTGGGTACAAATTTGTGGAGTAGGATTTTGTAGCATAGCATCTTGATGACAGTTTCTACCTTGTACCTATGAGCTAGAGATTGAGTCTCAGAGACCCCTTAAAGGGGAATATTCAATGGATCTTCTATTAGATATAAATGGTATTCTCAAGATCATAAAGTTTGTATATATGTTCCTAGACATGGATTCTTGAGACAATAAATTTTGACAGAGGCTAATCATGCACCTTATTTAGTCCATCTCAAGCTGAAGAAGATGCACGCCACCTTGAGACAATTGTACCATTGGAGGGGAATTTAGAGAGACGTGGCTCAGTTTGAGTCATTTTGTTTAGAGTGTCAGAAGGTGAAGGCTGAGCATCAACATCCAGCTAGCCTTCTCTTCCCTCATGCCAAACTGGAGTGGAAATGGGACACTATTTCCATGGACTTTATAGTTGGGTTACCGACGTTGAAGATACTACCACGACGCCATCATGGTCACGGTGGATAAATTAACGAAAGTGGCTAATTTTTCTCTGGTGAAGACCACCTACAAAGATGAGTGTAGTGGTACGGGTATATCTTGATGAGATTTTTAGATTGCATGAGATTCTGTGGAATATCATTTGCAATCGTGATACATTATGTACACTTCACACTTTTAGAACTACCATGCAGTATACTCTTGGGATGAAGATCAATATCAGATACAGGATATCACCCTGAGAAATATGAACAAACTGGATTGCAGGTGAATAAGATCTAGGAGGACATACTTAAGATGTACGTCATGGATCATCAATCGAGATGGGAGGAGTATTTCTACTTCATGGAGTTTTCCTATAATAATAGTTTCCAAAGTTTGATATGCATGGCTTCATTTTCATGTACTATATGGGAGAGAGTGCAGGACACCATCTGAGTTGGGACAGGTTAGAGGACAAGGTTTCCTCTTGGACCAGACTCTACTGGCAGTACATGGAGAAGTAGGTTGTTATGACCAGGAAGAGATTGTAGGTGGCTTAAGACAGTCAGAAGAAGTATGCAAATCAACATAGGATAGATTTTAGTTTTGAGGTTGGTCACGAAGGTGTTTCTTTATATCATGTCGCACGTAAAATCCCTATCCATTACGGAAAAGTTTCTAAGCTTGCTCCTAGGTCTGTGGGTCCCTTTGAGATCTTTGAGCGTATCGGACCATTGGCCTATCATCTAGCATTTCCATCTCATCTTGTCTCGCATCCATGATGTATTTCATGTTTTTGTACTTATGAGGTATATTGCAAGATCCTTCTCATGTTCCAGATTAGATGTCATTACAGGTGTAGGATCAGGGGTAGGTGATGGTGGATATCGTTCGTATATTTTAGAGCACAGGACCCTAGTCCTTTAAGGAAGAGATATTCACCAGGTTTGATTCCAGTGGGGCAGGTATGATGAGACTGAATGCTACATGAGAGGATGCTACATTGCTATGATTCCAGTTTCCACACCTACTCCACTGACTTCTAAGAGGGAATTCGAGTCTAAGGGGAGGGGGATGTTAGTGCCCACTTCCCTTCAACACTTATTACCTTTCGATTTTGATTACTAGCTGGTTATGCATGGATATTATTGGTATTATTTTGACTTAGCATGATGATTAGACGATAGAGATACTTGGACTATTGTTGGATTTCGACTCATAGTATGATGTCTGTGAATTCTTAGAGACATTTTATATGGATGATGATGTGTTGTTGATATATTTATATATTTTTGACATTCGATATTTTCGTCATATTGACTAGATATTAACATTTGAACTAATCTTGTGATCCTATTGATATTGATGAAATGTAGAAATGAGATGTTGTTAGAAATTGAAAATAATAATGTTATTTTCCTAGTATGATGATTTAATTCATATATATATGATTTTGGATTTATATTTTTATATTTTATCTTAGATGTTTTGATGTGGCCATGAGGCTGAAGGAAATATTATTTGTTATTGTAGGTAAACATATCACAATAATCGACAAAGGATTGGAGACCAACCACATTGGAATGCTAGATGGGTTCAATAATGGTCACCATGTAAACTTGTGTTATGTTGTTATGTGTGTTTGAATTGTTGTTAGGGGGTTTCCTATGGGGGGGATATTACCTCAAATTGTGACCAAAGGGGTTATGTGTAGTTCCTTCTAGTTATTCCCATTTATTTAATTTTAGTATGTGATTTTATAGTGATGTATTTCCTTTTATTGATTATTTAAATTGTGTTTAGATTAGTAAATTAATAATGTTACTAAACTAACTATTGATGAGACAAAAGAATTTATTTAGTAGATTAAATGTCTCTTTAGGTTATGTGTTGTAAGTTGAGTGCTTGTGATCTTGAGTGTTGTACACTCTACCTCATCTTGGAAATTCGGATTTGGCCTTAAGGGCCAATTTTGGAGGCTTATGCGAGAAGTTAAACTTGTCCCAGATGTCTTAAATTACTATACCAATCCTACCTATGGATTTTGGAGGTAAAAAATAGACCCCATTATGTTTTTTATCAAGACAAAATTGGCATTTATTTCACTTCTTCTTACATGAGGTTTTA
This sequence comes from Taxus chinensis, assembly GCA_019776745.2. Taxonomy (NCBI): domain Eukaryota; kingdom Viridiplantae; phylum Streptophyta; class Pinopsida; order Cupressales; family Taxaceae; genus Taxus; species Taxus chinensis. The sequence goes on along the minus strand of CM034155.1, from coordinate 557,507,822 downwards.
AAGTTTGTCCTTAAGGGGTATGGATTTGGTTTGTGTGTGTAAGAGATTTTTCATTCCTCTTAACCACTAATTTATTGTGCATTGGAGTTGAGTTTTTTCTTGTGAGGTGAATTTGAAGATAAGTGATGTGGTATCCTACATGGAACCACCTTACCCTCCTCTCTCCCTTTTCTATTTATGCTAGTTATTTTTTTTGTTTGGGGGTTACTTCATTTCTTGTGTGTGCACATGTATTTTGGAGTGGGAGAATTTTGGAGTGCTTATGGACCTATTTTGGAGATTTTTGGTGTTGGATTGGGCTTGAAGGAGCTTGGTGTGTGACTCTTGGATCAAACTCTACCACAGAAAGGTAGGAGCTACACTCTTGTTTAAATGTTTTCTTTTATTTTTGTATATGTGTTTGTTATTGAGTGTTTTGGTATGCTTGTTGAGTTCTTGGGTAGATTGTACTAAGTGTGGTGTAGGAGAGGGCTATGGGGATATTTTATGTAGGGATGCATAATAGTTTATTTCTTGTTTTGGAGAGAGTTGGCTTGGGTGCCCCACCTTGGACAAGAAAATGCTTGCATTTCTTACTTGGTTTTTATGAGGGACACATAAGATATTTATAAGGGACACATAAGAGATAGTAGGGAGGCATAAGAGAATGTGGGAGGCATAAGAGGATCTTGAGGGAGGCATAAACATTGTGTAGGGGTTTTGGATATGTATATTGGAGGCTTTTGAAGGTGGGCAAGTAGTTCTCATTGAGAGGCATAAGTAATCTCCCTATAGATCCTTCCTCCATTGGCTTTGCATTCTAAAGCCTTTTATATTTTGTTAGTTTACTTATTGTGATTGTAGTTTGTGTTGATTGGGTTTTTTTATGGTTGTGAAATCTTTGTATTATGATGTGGAAGATTTGTATTTGTTGTCATAAGTTGCTTCCATCTTTTATTGAATCGTGGTTGGGGCTCAGAGGGCTAATGAGGAGGATAACTTCTTCTCCTCATTAGATTATTGGTTGTGTGGAGAGTGTTGCTCTATCCACTCATTTTATGTATGATCAAGTGAAGACGTGGTTGTGCTCTCGTTGGTGATGTGAAACTTGGGAGCATTTTTTTATGTACAAAATAAATCCTTTCTTGTGAGAAAACCTTCTTGTTATTCCCACTCCAAGTGGAAGACTTGTAGTATTGTATTATTAAAAAAATGTTGCATTGTAAGTTTCACTTACTAATTTTTATTATTGATGTTTGAGGGATATTCATTAAGGAACGTGTATTTGTCCCTTCTCCTTAAATTGTAGATTGTGAAGGAAGAAAGTAGAATGGAAATCGTGTTTAAAAGCTTAGTTGTAGTGTATTAAAACAAAAGAGAGAAAATCTTTTGTATTAAAAGGAATGATTTATGCTGAAGAAAAGAAAGTTTACTTTCATTGTTGAAGTTGTATTATTGTAAATGAAGTAAGAAAGAAACAATTTTTAGTGAGTTAAGTTCTTGTATAATGGAATCTACATGGAAGGGAAAACTACTTAGCCTACATTTTTAGTTCATTTGTTTTCTAAAATGGGTGTGTATTTCCTATTGTGAAAATTATATGTTCTATTTTAAAACGATGAGAAAACCTTACATAATTTTCTTGTGAAAATGTTTGTAAACTTGTTAATGCAAAAAGAAAGGATTTCACTTTCATTGATATATTTGTATTAGATAGCTAGTAAATTTCATTACTTATTCTTGGTATAGAAAAGTTTTAAATTCATATGGAATTACTCAAAATTTTTAAAATTTTCCCTTGGAATAGTTGGTTTTCAAACAAAATGTATTCGATTTCCTTTGTAAATTTAATGGAGTAACTCAAAATGCATGGTTACTACTAGTCGTAGTCTAAATTGATTGTAAAATTTTAGTTACAATTTTTCTATAAGGTATACAAGTATCAATGCTAAATAAAATAAATACAAAGGAAAATAAAAGTGATAGAAAACTAGTTCTTTTTCATGCTATATAACCAATTCTACCAAATCTTAAAATAAATTTTTAAATATAGGAATAAACTTGACTTATACTAATAATACTATGAGTATTAATTGTTATCTATAATAGTCCAATATTAATATAGTATCAAAATGTTTATCTTAATCATGTTATTGATATTATCAATATACTTATGTATTTAAATTTTATATATATATATATATATATATATATATATATATATATATATAACTTCATATTTTATAAATGTACCTTATATAAATGAACAAAAGTTCAATAAAAGAAATTATAAATCAATTAAAAGATACGTGGCCTGTGTTTATTTAAGGGAAAAGGGTAAGGGGGAGGGTCACTGACACCCATCCCCTATCCCATTAATAAATGGGATGGGGGGTGGGGTCCCGTGACCCTCCCCCCAACCCAACAAACTTTTCCAATACTTAAAAATCCGTGCAACATTTTTGGACTGTGTAAAGATAAAACCGTGGCCAATATAATTTCAAAAGCAAATCACTATATATATATATATATATATATATATATATATATATATATATATATATATATATATATATATATTACCCTCCATTTATCATTTTTGGGTTTGTTTCAAAATGAAAATTTTGGGTATTTAGCATTTTCGGGTTTGTGTCAAAATGAAATTATTTTGGTTTGTGTCTAAATAAAATTTTCTGGTTTGTATTAAAATTAAATTTTAATGAAATCCATACATGTGTGTGTGTGTGTGTGTTTGTGTGTGTGTGTGTCCTCTTTCCAAGTATATTCAAATACTATTTTAACTATTTCCTCTAAAATGGAGTAAAACCCACATGCCCGTTTGGGTAAATATAACTAAAAAAAGGAGCTAAATAAAATAAGTCAATACTTTGAAACCCTAGAATGAGGGTGTGAATAAAAGAACAAAAGAAATGAAGAAGTGTTTGCCTTTCCAAAGAGAGCTTGAAATGGCCTCTAATGGCTTCCTCCTTCTCCTCCGACAACTTGTAAAACTATAAGAGAAATAATGAGTCAAGGGAAGAGAGAAAGAAGCTTTTTTAAGAAAACCTTAGGGTTAGTTGTCTCTTCCCCTCATCTAAGGGTCCCAAATTAATCCATCGAAGGGATGAGATTCAACCCTACAAAAAGTAGGTGGGGAGTGGGTGAGAGGAAGTTGAATTTAAATTTAAAATGTTAAAAATTCTAAAATACATGGGTTGAATTTTTTTAGGGGTCACTTTAATTGTGTAAGGGGTGGGTTTATTCTTCTAACCCTTGGGATAATTTGGAACCTTGATATTTATTTTAAAACTAGTCACCTTGTGGGATCATTATGACTTTAGTATTTAATTAAATAGACCCCCTTTTTCCCATGGGATTAATTTATCCTAGTTGACTATAGTGGAGATTAAATGTTTATCAATATAACCTTTAAGGGGAACCTAAACCATACTTTAGGATAATTAGGTTTATTAAAAATATAATGTGAGTTTTATTATTTTATAATGGGGAAAATTATATTGTTAAATTTAAGTGACTTAGAAACAAAATGTGACAACTGTTATTTTTTAAAACCTTTTTGCGGGCATGTTTTAAAAAAAAAATCCATAATTTTTCTAGCTTTCTTTATGTTGTTTTTGGGTCTCGTGCGAGAAGATTTTAGTGGGCGTTACAAGTTGGCTGACATATTTACAAAACTATTGGAAAAAGAGACATTTGAGTGTTTACGAAGTGGCTTAGGATTTTAGGACTTTGCACAAGTTTAGCAGCTTCGGAAACATGTCAATTAGTTTCGGAAATGTTACAACAACTTTTAAACAAACTTGATATAAATTTTTGATGATTTCCATCTATTCATAATTAAGCGGGAGTATTGGAAAATCAACTGGGCATTAAATGTGAAACTAATTTCTATCTTTCTCCATACTTAGTTCACTAACATCACAGATTTGTATTTAATTATGACAACTGCATATTTAGTTTTTGGTTGGAAAAATCTCCTTGATTATCTCTTGTCAAAGATTTCACACTACCTTGTAAGGCAAGTATTTGTGTAGGTTCATGTTATTAAAGGATTCATGTTTTATTGTGTATTAGCAATAGAAATCAATAGAAAAAATTAGATTTGAGAGAAGAGAAAGTGTGCAATCCCATCTCAAATTTGGACTAGTTTTGATGAAAGAAATACTTCATTATCAAGTTGTTATTATATGAATGAAAGTTTTGTGTATAGTTGTAGCTACTTTTCATTTCAAGAGAATATAAAAGTATTCTTGAAGCTGTTTGAAGCCTAGATTGTTGTTTTATTTTGTTTCCATAAATCTCTGTAGTTTTTCCTTTCATTCCCTGTTCCAAATCTTTCTATAAACCTACTTATTTTATTATCTATTGATGTCTTTAGTTTCTGTAGATCCTCAAATTTCCTTCATCCTTCATAAATGGGATAGTTATTTATTACTATGAAGCTCGACAATAGCAGCTTAAAAAACATATCCTCCACTATGGGATACCCTTTTCTAATCACTCCTGCAATTCCACCCACTAACGCCATCAAATTAATGAGTACCATAATAGAGAAGGGAAGAAACAACTCTCAAGCCACTCTGAACTCTAAAAATATCTTCCTCGTATCTCTTTACTATTTCACTGTCATCCACTTTACTTGCTACCTCAAAACCCACTTTGGATATTCCAAGTAATTTGAAAACTACTTGAATAAGCACAAACAGACAGGAAGACTCACCTTTAATCATCCACATACGTTGCTCATTCCACCAACATCATAGAGAGGCTCCTCCTAGATATATAAACTCAATTTCACTGTATGCATATGCACATGCTCCTAAAATAACAAAGAGGAGAAACCATGGATCTGAAATCTACCAAAGCACAATAAAGCAATATAAGGCAATAATAAATCAAAGTATTTTCTTCGTTTAGGATTTACAAAAAGAAGTGAAAGAATAAAATACCTCAGGAAATAATGATAGGTTGCTGAGCATGGATAAGTCCGGAACTAAACCATAGCATATTAATGGTAAGGAGGATGGAGCCCATAGTAAGTAGAAGCTATAGCCCATGTTCTCTGCTAGACTTGTATGGCGAATCCCATATGTAAATGGACAAAACCTACTTACAGAAATATCTAGTATACCTGTGGCCCATCTCTTATTTTGGTTCAATGTGTCGTTCAAAGTAATAGGAGTGCACCCCAAGAAAGTGTCTCATCTGGGCGAACAAGAAATAGATTTCCATCCTCTACAGTGTATAGAAACACCTGTCAATACATCCTTCACTATAGATAATCATACAACATGTCAACCTGCAATACAAAAGTTTTAATTCAGTAAATAATTACATCCATCATAATGTTTTTTTTTTAAAATATATGGCATGTGTTTTCCTTTTCTCCCCAAAAAGTGTTATCCTCGTAATCGTATCTGGAAAGCTCTTTTTCCTATTCAAATCTCTTGGATGGTCTTGTTTTCTCTATGTTTAAATTTGTGGAAGGAATAAGCTGATTGATCAAATTAGAGGATCCATCCACATATTGGTGTGGCTCATTCCCATATAAGACATCCCTATGAAGAACGCATCTAGTTCCCACATAAAATGGACCTTCAATTCCATCCAGTCCTTTATATTGTATCTATATACAATAGTTTGTAACTATAATGCTCTATCAATTCAGTCCTCTATAATGATCTTTAAATTGGAATATTTTTAAATATGAGTTGAAATTGTATATATACACATCGTAAGCCCTCTTGATATGACTACCATAGAGATCATTTTTGGTAATGCCATGACATTTTTCATTTTAGGAAATTGAACATAACCAAACTGGTGACCAGTTTGAGGGTCCATGAAAAATCACATAGCATCTTGAAGGGATTTAAAGTTGTTGGCGTACATGTCACAGTCAAGTATAAGAATGAAGGGAGCATTGTTCATAACAACGAACACTCTCATCTAAAAAATTGTTTGAACAAAATTAACTCGGATTCATACACATTTATCAATCTATTTTATACAAACTAAGAACTGTATTTTTTTATTGAATTATGTTTGGGTAAGTTAAATTTTCTATATTGTATTGGTTTTCCTATGTTTTTTAACTTCAAAAATCCCAATTTTAACAAATATACACTCCAAAAAGAGCTGTAATGGTTGTAACTTATGGACTCACAATAGAAAAATGTCTTGACGCAAGATAGGGGTTTCCATTTTACTACCTTATTATAGCATAATAAATATAATAACTTTAGACATACTTACCATAATGTTGAGAGCACCAACCTTAAAATTATGGGCACATTCTGGTTGCTTTTATCGGGACACATATACAAGATTTGGTAGGTCATGGTCCTTGACTTCACAATCTTTTCTCTTCTCTAAAAAAACCTACACGTATGATTAAACAAACATACATGACATTACCAAGCAAGAATGAATTATATTAAAATTTTGGTAATAATGTTCTTGATCACATTTTGGAATTGTAACACCCGTAAAAACAATGTTCTACGAACACGTTAAAACCTAACACTTAACATGAAAATTGCAACTAATTTTTTTTGTATAAAAGTTACAAGGGTGCTAACCCCTAGGGTAGATTAAATTAATTTACACCAATAATCTCAACTTTACAGCTGATACACCAAGTCTAGTTAAATGATTAAATATTCTTAATTTGTCTCTAAGGTCGATTAATTAACATTCAACTAGGAGGGTTCCATAATTTAATTTACCTGGTTTAATGTTTTTACTCCCCCTTAACAACATTCCTACCTTAACACTTTACCTTATACTTAGTTACTATTGTTCCATTTTATTTATTTTTTATAACTTAAGTGTCTATTTCATTATTTTTCTAAAATATGCAAGGAACTAGATTAGAGACTTTGCACACCAAGGGAATAAATGGCCCCATTGACCCATCTACACATACCTTTAATTTGTTAATTTAAAACATCTATATAATATATTCTTACCTAACAAATGTAGGGTTGATCCTCAACCCTTGGATCAATTTAATTGTGGCTAATAGATCCTAGGGTTCCAAACTAACCCTAAAAAACCTTATGAATTATTAGTTAATCTCTTTCATTACCCAAGTCTCCTCATTTGGTCACTTTTCCTTTGTTTAATTTGTAGGTTGGAGCAAGGGAAGCCATAATAACAAGGGAGGAAGAACTATGGAGGATTCTACAAAGAAATCAAGCTTAGATTAGTTTAGATTGTAGGTTTATTATTGTAATGTCTTTCATTCAAGGATTGAAGGGATTTCCTTTTCGAATCTGATTTTATTACCAACTATTTGTATTTGGAGTTCTCCATTTGGGGAAAACCCTACCTCTATTAATATATATAATTTTTAGCACTTCTAATTAGCCATTTGAGGATTTATATGCTTTAAAAAATGAGATTGGTAATTAGTTGTTTTCTCAAGGTTTCCTTGTAATTTCTACATGCTTTAAATTTCATTTTGACCAAGTTAAAATTTTTGTGGCCAATAGATCCTAGGGTTCCAAACTAACCCTAAAAAACCTTATGAATTATTAGTTAATCTCTTTCATTACCCAAGTCTCCTCATTTGGTCACTTTTCCTTTGTTTAATTTGTAGGTTGGAGCAAGGGAAGCCATAATAACAAGGGAGGAAGAACTATGGAGGATTCTACAAAGAAATCAAGCTTAGATTAGTTTAGATTGTAGGTTTATTATTGTAATGTCTTTCATTCAAGGATGGGAGTGAAGGGATTTCCAAGCTTAGATTAGTTTATATTATAGATTTATCATTGTAATTTCTCCTATTCAAGGATTGAAGTGATTTTCTTTACCGATCTAGTTTTATTTCAAAACTATTCGTATTTGGAGGTTATCCATTTGGGCAAAACCCTACCTCCCATTTATATATACAATTTTGAGTACTTCTGAATCCAGCCATTTGAAGATTTATATTGCATTAAACCATGAGATTGGTAGCCATTATTTGTTTACTGGAGGTTTCCTTGTAAATTTTTACAGGCATAAAATTTAATTATTGACCAAGTTAAAAAATTGCACAGGCACGAATTTACGTGAATTTATTCTGTAAAAAGTGACATAACCACCCGCCCAGAGTAGACCAGCAGTCCTATGGGACCGCCACCCCACCTGGGTGACGATTCACGAACCATCACCTTGTCGAAGCAATAGTTCTGAGACTATTGCCTTTCCTGAGTGGTGGTTACGAGACCGCCACTCTGTATAGGGTGCCAATCTTATTTCTTAAAAACATAACCTTCATTTTCAAGATTTCCTCGAAAAACAAAATTCACTCAAATGTTTAAAAATATATTCTGAACTTGATTTTATATGCCTAGAGTTTTTCAGTTGTAGGACTTATTTCCATCTATTCATTCTCATAGTTAAAATTACTCATTCGTAAGGAATTTTCTATTTTAATAGTAATAACAACAACTACAAGATCATTCTCATTTTGTTCCAACAATTTTTCTTTCAATTACAAGAGTATAAAAAAGGAACTAAGTCTACTTCCAATGTTGTTATTTTCTTACTACAAAACGCAACATCCCAACATAACAATATACTTCAAATTTCTTTGTCTCTTTCCATTCTCACTACAAATTATTTGTTCTACATTCATATTTTGTTATGCATACTTTGTTAACATCTTACAACTTCTATATTCCTTCTTTCTCATTTACAATAATACAACTTCACAATGAAGATAACTTTCTTTCTCACAATACAACTTTCAAGTAAACTTTTACAAAAGATTTCCGTTTTGGTTTTTTTCTTTCCATACTATAATCTAAGGAAAATGGAAAATTTTACAACTCTTTAATGAAATTCTTCAAATAATATTACAACTTACAATACAACATTTCCTTTAAACAAAATACAATATTACAATCTTCCTCCTTGAGTGGGAATAATAAGAAAGTTTTCTCAAAAGTAAGGATTTCATAAGGACACCAACAATGCTCCATGCTTCACATCACCAACAAGATATCTCAACCATTGCTTCTTTTGATCACAAATAAAAAGGGGGGGTGAAGAGGCAACACTCTCCACCCAACCAAGGAATTCCAATGAGGAGAAGAAGTCAATCCAACGCATTGGCCCCCGAGCTCTAACCATAATGCAATCAAAGGTGGATCCAACACATAGTAACAAACAAGCTTCCAAAACACAAAACCAAGTATTTCACAACCATTCCAAAACACAACCATCTACAAACTACAAACAAAATGAAGGAAAAACAACAAATATATACAATGACTTCAAAATGAAAATCCAAAGGAGAAAAGAATCTATGGGGAGGTCCCTTATGCCTCCACAATGGGAAATGGGTGCCCACTTTAAAAACCTCCAACACATAACTCAAAGCCCCTACACACTCTTATGCCTCCCTCAAGTACCTCTTATGCCTCCCACATACTCTTATGCCTCCCTCATTTTCTTATACCTCCATCATAAAATAAACAACTAAGCAATGCAAGTATTCCTTATTCAAGGTGGGGAACCCAACCCAAACTCCCTCCAAAACATGAAATAAACTCTGTATGCCTCCCTAAATGAATTCTCCCCATAGTCCCCCTCATACACCACTAGCTTAGGCAATCTACCCTAGCACCGAAAAATCATTCCAAAACACTCAAAAACAAACACATATACACAAAATCAAAGAAGAAAATTAAGAAAGAGTAAAGCTCCTATCTTTCTATGGTAGAGGTTTTTTCAAGAGTCAACCTCGAAGCTTCTTCAAACCCAAGAAATCAATAACAAGCTCCACCAAATATCTTCATGAACTTCAAAATCCTATAACTCCAAAAAATTCAAGAGCACAAAAGAATGAAGTAACGCCCAAACAAGTAAAAAAACTTGAATAAATAGAAAAGTGAGAGAGAACGGTGAGGTTCCTCCATGTAGGATTGCCACATCACTCATCCTCAACTCCACCTCACAAGTCAAACCTCAACCTCCAATGCATCATAAATCGGTGGGTGAGAGGAATGATACAGTTACTGACACACACAATCCAAGCCCACACCCCCTAAGGACATACTTTCATTACAAGTGTAAGAAAAGTGCAATAAAATTTTAACTTTTTGATCTTCCTAAGACACATGATGGGGTTTATGTTTGACCCCCCAACCCATAGGTATGGATTGGTATAGACAATTTAAGAGGTGTGGGACAAGTGTTGAATTGTCCCACAAGCCTTCCAAAATTGGCCCTTAAGGCCAAATTCGAATTTCTCATGAAGGGGTAGGGTGTACAACACTCAAGATCACAATCACTCAACTTACAACACATAATTCAAGAGCAATCAATTCTAATAAATGAATTTTTTTGACCCATTCTTAATTAATTCTAGTAACCCAGATTAATTTAACTCAAATAAGGCACCTAAACTCATTAAAGATCAAAGGGAATATACACCAAAATCTAAATAATTAATACAAGGAGATTACGTCACTATAATTCACATACTAAAAATTAAATAAAGGAAACTAAATAAAAGCCAACACACAAACCCTTTGATCACAATTAGGGGTAATCCCCCCATGGGAAACCCCTCTAACAACAATTCAAACATAGACACACAACAAAAATACATATTGCCATGATGACCCTTGTTGAATTCACCTAGCATTCCAATGTGGTTTGTCTCAAATCCACCCGTTCTTTATTGCAAATATATTTTTGTGTAAAACACACAATACCTCCATCATGCCTCATGGCCACATCAAAGCATCCAAGATAAAATATGCAATATAATTTCAACAATCATCTACATATGCATCCAAATCATCTAAGAAAATTTATGATATGCATTTACAATTTCTAACAACATCTTTATTCTACATTTCATCAATATCAATAGGATTACAAAATTAGTTCAATTATCAGGGTCTACTCAATGTGACAAAAATATCGCATGTCAAAAATATATATAACCATCTCAACAGCATATCATCATCAATATGAAAATGTGTCTAAAAGTCCACACACACATCATACTAAGAACTCAAAAACCAACAATAGTCTTAGCATCTCTAACATCTATATCATGATAAGTCAAAATAATACAAAATGTCCATAAGTAGAGTCAATAGTATCGAAATCAACATAAATAAAAATTGAAGGGAAGTGGGTACTACATCCCCCTCCCCTTAGAATCTAGACTTCCTCCTAGAAGTCACTAGAATATGTTTTGGGAACTGAACTCGTAGCAATGTAGCATCCTCCCATGTAGAAACAGTCTCGTCATACCTATCCCACTCGACCCGAACATGGTCAGTCTCTCTGCCTCCAAGGCCTCAGGGTCCTGCACTATACAATATAGACGGGCTCCACCATCACCTGCCCCTAATCCTGCACATGCAATGCGGTCCAATCTAATACGTGAGAAGGATAAGAAATGTATCTCCTAAGCACAAAAACATGAAACACATCAATGGACACCAGACAAGCTAGGTAGACAACACTAAACGATAGGCCAAGTGACTGATGTGCTCCAAGATCTCAAAGGGACCCAAAAACCTAGGAGAAAGCTTATAACCTTTTCTGTAATGGATAGGGATCTTATATAGCTCTGACGTGAAGAAACACCTTCATGCCCACCTCATAACTACGATCTTTCCTATTCTAGATCTGCATACTTTTTCTGCCTGTCCTATGCCATCTATGCAATCTCTTCCTAATCATAACAACCTACTGCTCCATATCCTGCAGTAAGGCTATCCCAAGATAAACCATGTCCTCTAACCCGTCCCAACTCAAGACGTCTCTTGCACTCCCTGCCATATAATTTCGTTAAAAGGAGTCCATGCCTATAGGAACTTTGAAAACTATTATTGTAGGTGAACTCCACCAAGCATAGATACTGCTCCCATCTCAAATGATGATCCATGACATAAATCCTAAGCATGTCTTCAAAAATTTGATTCACTTGCTGAGTCCATCTTCCTATATCGTCTCAGGGTGATATGTTGTATTAAATTTGATATCTCATCTCTGATAACATGTTGCATCATAGTCTAGATGTGAGAAGTGTATAAAGGATTGTGGTCACAAATGATCTTACTATGGAATCCCATGTAACCTCACAATCTCAATCAAGATATACTTGTGCCACTACACTAGCTGTGCATGTGGTCTTCACCTGGAGAAATATGAGCCACTTTCATCAATTTATCCACCGTGACCATGATGGCATCGTGGTCGTATCTCGATGTCGGTATCCCAACTATGAAGTCTATGGATATAGTGTCCCATTTCCACTCTGGTATAGCGTGAGGAAAGATAAGGCCACTCCAGATTTTGATTCTCAGCTTTCACCCTCTGACACTCTAAATAATGTGACACAAACTGAGCCACGTCTCTCCAAATTCCCCTCCAATGGTATAAATGTCTCAAAGTGGCGTGCATCTTCTTCACCCCGAAATGATGGGCTAGTGAATAAGGTGCATCATGATCCTCTGATTGAAAAATGTATCTTGTCTCAGAGCTCTCCATCTCTAGGAATCATATATCCAACCTATATGTTTGAGAAGACCATCTAACTCTAGTGAAAATCCATCAAATCTCCTCCTCATGGGGTACTCTGAGACTCAATCTCTTCTGTATCTGCAAGGTAGAAGTTGTCATGAGAAAGTATATTGCATAATCCTGAGAACTCTGTAAATTCTATACCCACTGAAGTAGCCATAGCCACATGTCTTTATCTACTTCAAGGTGTCAGTGAAACAGACATTGGCTCCTTCCCCTTCACATGCTCTATCTCCATATCGTACTCACAAAGAGTCAATTCCATCTCAATGCCACTGACGAAACGTTGAGATTGGGTTGCATGAAGAGTCAAATGAAGACCTCTAGTGATCAGTCCTGAGTGTAAATCTCCAGCCAAGAGGGAAGTGTCTCCACTACACCAAGGCATGGATAACTACTGCAAGCTCAAGATCATGAGTTGGATAATTGAGCTCATAATATTTGAGTTTGCGAGAACTCAAAAGAAACTACTCTTCCCTCCTACATTAACACACCTCCAATTCCTGCCAAAGAAGCATCTGTGAAAATGAAGAACTCACCCCGAGGATCTGAGCACTGCAAGAATTGGTGCTATGTCGTGAGGCATTCATGTCAATGTCCTGAAGGCCTACTCACATCTATCTGACCATAAAATCACTTCTTCCCTTTCTATTGAAGGGAAGTGATGGAGTGCATCAATCTGAGAAAAGTACTTGAAAAATATATCTATGTCAACATCCTACCAAACCCATGAAGGTTCTGCACACCTTGGTCACACTATTAGGTGTTGGCCAATCCATGATAGCTTGAATCTTGGAAGGATCAAGCTACAATACCTTCCCCATAAATAATGTGGCCCAAATACTGCACTTCTATGTCTGAAAGAACACACACTTCTCTAGGTTTCGGTAGAGATACTACTCATGAAGACACTAATGAACCTTGACGAAGGTTCTCCATCGTGATCCTCACGCATACGTGAGTAAATCATAATGTCATCAAGGAATTATGAGCATAAATGAATCTAAATAATGTCCTGAGCCTATCCCATTCATCAAGCTCATGAACATGCTACAAGGGAATTCGTCAGACCAAAAGGTACCACTGTGAACTTGTAATGGCCATATCTTGTATCGGAACGATACGTCTTATGAATATCTACCTCTGTGATCCTCAGCTGATGATACGCCTGAGTTAAGAGGTATCTTGGCAGAATTTTTTAGCTCCCTTCATTGATCAAATAAATCATCAATGTGAATGAAAGGGGGTAATGATTCTTGATCGTTACTTTGTTCAGCTGGCAGAAATCAACTGCAACCAAACCTTAGTTATTCTTGTCATCCCTCTTTACAACCCTCCCACAGTTGCTCAACATCCCCCAAGCAGATACACTAGAATGGATTTAGCACTTTCTCACATAGTTGAAAACAAAATCTGCAACCTTGAGGATTTAATCAAAGCTAATGAGGGTATTCAAAATATATAAACAACCACCATGAGATAGCCTCTGCGTTCAGGGACCACATCTATGTGAGGCATTTAGTTGCTCAAGTTGGTGCGAAAATGGGGAACCCCAGTAGATCCCCTGGACAAACATTACAAAGAGGGTCTGTTAGGGTTTGATTATTCCAACAAATTGTCACATGGTGGATGTAAAGAAAAATCCTCATTATGTACAAAAATACCGTCATATGCATACTTATTCATGACAACCTCATCACTACATTTTCCACTTTCAGCTGTCATACCAGAGATGGTGTGAATGAAAACAAGCCTCCTAATTGGTGCTATTATAGACTGAATTCCTAGATCATCTATACAAGTAATAGTCTTGGGATCGATGGTGGATGTCCACTCTGATTTTCTACCTGTGCAAACAACAAGTCCATGTCCCACTATGACTTTATAAGGAAACTCGATTGCGAAGTTTATCCTCAACGAAGATCCCAAGGTATTTTGGAAGGGTCCCAAGATACACTACAGACTCCGGGGAACTAAGGAGTCTACATAAGATTTTGGCACCAGAAGCACATCGTGCACCTATTCCAGTAGGGTAGAGTCTCATGCATAGACTGCCACCATCCTACACATGCTTTACTGAAGACTGGTCCAATCCAATAGTCAAACGAACCAGAATCATAGAATATAGAGGTGGAAACACCACCAATGCTACCTATCAGGATCTATCATACGTACCCATGGTGCTCAACATACGAGTGAGATTTTTGAGTTAGATGCTCGCAGATGTACACGATGAGCTATGTCCCATGTCACCAGTACTAGTATGAGGCTCTGACATATTTTCTCGTCATGTAGTAGCATATGTTACTAGCAGTTCTAAGTGAGGACGATACTTTCACACGATAATGATTTTGGTAACAACTGGCATAACCATGGGTGCTTCCTAGTCCTCTCCAGTGAGATGAAGCGCCAACCGGTACTCTAGAGGTTTGTGTTGTGGATCCTGACGACCCGACTATGGACTAGCTGAGGTCTCTACTGAAAAAGATCCTATTGATTGAGCTCTTGTTGCACCTTGTGTCCTTGATGGGACCCCTATGAAGAGGCCCCATACTCCACCTCCTCTATGCTTCAAATATTTGAGGAGGTTTGTAAGGTAGGTGGGTTTGTTGCTTCTGCTTGTATTGAGATGGTTGTTGAGGTGGCATGAATGAAGACTATCCCAAACCCTTTCCACCAAGAAGAAGAGTAACTGACCCCCTTGATCTGCTATCTTGTATCTACTAGATGCGGCTCTGAACTCTATCTCTAGCCTACTACCTAGAGCTTAATCTAGATAGAAAGTGTACGGAAGCAAAAATCATGAGGCATACTAGGTTCCCATTGGTAAAAAGAGAAAGCTATATTTCTAAAAAACCAAGGTCCTTCATTAATTTTTTTTGCATTTCTTACTCGGATTGGAAGCAATAAATGAATCCTTCTCCAACCATGGCTCATACTTCTACCTTGAAAGACCATTTTATCCTACTACATTCTCTGTCTATATCAATATTCATTTGTATCCCTACAAACCTAGCCACTATTGCATAACAAAATCTCGGTTTGGCTTTGTCTATGATGAATTTCGGGACATATAGCATTGGCTCTACATTCTTCCACCCAGGTGAGAGCTTCACGGGCTCTTGATTCACCTCTCCAAGAAGTTCCCCCTCCTAGGTGTTATTCCCTTTTCCGACAAAAAACACCTACAAATTTTACTCCATCCTTAAAATATTAGTGTATTATTTTTTCATCAAGCACCGTTTATTTTTTTAGGTGCAAGAGTTATGTTTATAAAGTAATTGAATTATGAGTTTTAAATCTATAAATATCATGTTGTGTGTTAAGAAAGTATTAAACATTTGTTGCGTGGAGGGTATGAATAGTTAACAAATTGTAATTGCCTAGCCAAACATCCAGTTTGAAGTTTTGATGAGGATTTGTGTTTACAAACTAAATGGATATGTGTTCAAAAACCAATTAATGATATTTTACAAATAACTACCAAACATAGGTTAGACAAAGTAAATGGATCTAAGTTCAAAACCTACAAAGTATAGTACAAGTAATTAAAAAATTATTAGTGAAAATGTAAATTGAAGAATAGAGAATAAAGGATTGAAAACAAAATGTGGATACATTTTTACACTAAGTTTTAAAAATTTAAAAAATCAACAATTTAAAAATTAAGGATGAAAATTGACCTAGTACAAATATCATAAAAGCATCGAATTGAAAAATGTTAATAGATATCAATCTCAATGTTTTCATCTTTGGTTTTATGTACATCTGAATTGATTAACTATTTTATTACTTATCTTTTTATATTTTCCAATTTCAAGAAAATAAAAGGCACAAAAAGCTACTGTACAATGAAGAATAAAATTTGTGAATCAAACATGTAACCTAGTGTAGATTTTAATTATTACACTCTACCATCTGAGAAAAGAACAACAACCATTTAAATAATATGATAGTAATAATGGAGTATGGGGTGGGCTTAGGTCCTTATTGTTTTCCAAGTGAACTACATATAGATATATTCAATGTGTCTGGTCTTGATCCACATGAACAAGTGTGATAGCTACCTACAAAACTCAAACAATTCATGTAAAGTATAGATCCAAAGCTCCTTGGTACAATTAAAACTCTTAAAAATACATGTTTGGCCTTTTTATATATAGCCGGTCAAGTTTTTGTTATCAGACATATTTAGCTTGATTAAAGAGTCAAACCCATGACCAAGTGGTTGTCAATGAAATGGATTACCATTGTGGCACAACACAAGATGATTATATATTACATTTTTGATTTAATTATGAAAGATAAAAAAATCAACTGATAATGAAATGGATATATACATATTACATACATACATACATACATACATACATACATACATATATATATATATATATATATATATATATCACACATGCGTGAACATGGAGATATTATGACACGATTTGATTTTACTGTTTCTTGTCATTGTAATATATAGTAATATTAATTGAAATTCAGATGGATGTCAAATTTAATGTGTAATAGATAAGAAAAAAAAATTGTGCATCAAACTCATTTGCGTGTATTTAATATATTATATCTATACGTGTATTCATGTCATCTCTAATGAGATAAATGAACATTTTGTCTAGCAAGAAAATTTGTCAGGAGGACAAATTGGTGGTTATCTTGTCTAGTGCTCTAGGAGTGTACGTCCCTCTACTTAATCAGTGCAGTTGTCATATGTGCATGCGTGAGTAAAAAGTGAGTATTATCTCTGGTGGCCTTTTAGTTGGGGATACTACAGGGGCACTCCACTGACCCTATGGAAAAAAGTCATGCAAATATCTACAAGGGAAGAATTTACCAAGAAAGTAGGGAAAGGGGGCGAGAAAGTTAGAAAAGAGAAACTAATGCCTACAAGTAGAAAATTATAGACTTGCATACACTAGTCAAAAATTTCATTATATGCACTTGAATTTAGAAGAAAATAAACTTTACATAACAAAAACAAGACCAAATATCATTTAATGAGCACAAAGTACCACTAAACTCCTTATTCAAAAAATTCTAAACTTCCTTCTTATTTTATTGAAGCTCAACTAGAAATTGTACATAGCATAGAAATGAAAGACATTTTAGAGTAGGGAAAATGGTAGAAATTTTCTATCTCTTTGCTCTCTTCACAAGGATATCTCTCTCATGAATTTACAAAAACCAGCTCCAAAATCTAAGAATTCTCATAAGAAGAAGTCCAAATGAGGAACTTGTTACAATTTATAGAAGAGAAGGCAATTCTTCATCTTCTTGGTGACTTTTCAAATACTTTAATATGACTTTAGACTACTCATATTCCACTTAAGTATTTAATTCCCTTTTATAAAATCAAGGCAACTTAAATTTTACATTATGTTTCTAAATTCACTTAAATTTCTAATAAAAAGTGAAAACCCTTAATGCAAAAATATAACATAGATGAGAGAGAGTGTTGGGTGAGAAGAGAAGAGAGAAAGAAAGAAGAGGAAGAAGAAGAATAGAGAAAGAGGAAGAACTCTGCAAAAGAATGAGCCATTATAGTGGATTTGACCTCGCTCCCTAACTAGTTTCCACCTCACGCTCACTGAGAAGGCCTTTATCCCTCCAAGCTCCTTACTGAAAGGAGATGATGTAGGTTCTACTCTTGTCGGCATGAGGAATGCGAACACAGCTCAAGGTATCTGTTCATACATCAGCCACACTGTTGATATCTTTGAACCTCTCGAACCATGATGAATTTTTCCCTGCGATAAGTGAAATAGAGGCCCAATTCTCTAAGAGGAATTTGAGGGTAACCCTTAGTGAAGGACAAAAAATTGCCTACCTCTTTCTTGGAATGTTATTCAAATAGACCAATCAATTCATTAGCAGTTGTGTCCTCACCCATTGCAGGTACTATAAGTTTCTACATTTTTCAATTTATACTATCCTGCAACTTTTATGCTTGTTCCTCTTTTTCCTCCAGTTCTGTGATGGCCTGATTGATTTCCTCAAAAAAAAATTCCAAGGTAATTTCCCATACATCAGACAAGTCTTATGAAGGAGTTTTTGAAATATTCCTATCAATCAACTACTGGCGATGAGTGTTGCTCATTTCATCTACTACTTGACTCAAAGGTTCTCAATAGTCCCTTTCTTTCTCCAAGTCCTCCCTGAGTTCATGTGTCCTATTTTTTGTCACACACATGTAAGGGAAGAGTTTGACAGCTTCTTAAAGCATTGACTTCCCTTTTTCATAAATTGAGTCGATCCATTCATTATTCACTTGCACCTACATTGTGAACTCGTACGTCCTCCTAATGGACTCTATATTGAAACTACTGATGGGTGTAACTTCCTCAATGATGATTATCATGGCATTGGGATCAACAAGATATTGCACATAGAATGATAGATTTTTTACCTTCTCCTTTAGTTCATCAATCTTCTTCTTATACTCCTTATTCCTTACCACCATGTGAGCAGAAGATTTTTGATACATGTGCAAATCCTCTTAATGAGTTTTCGGTCCCATTTGGATTGTGTTCATCTCATAGTCATTCAATGTCATCTCATCTACTGGCTTGATTACCTTTAGCCCAGATACTTCAATGTATTTACTACTCATTTTCCCATAGTACAAATATGAGGCTGTAGGTGTGAGCTTTCTATATTTTTTCGTTAGCTAGTGAGACAATCACTAATAGATCAGGTGCTGCCACTTGTTGCACATTGTGGATGTTAAGAACAATCATTTCTTGCATCCAATGGAACATGTCATCCAATTCAAGCTAAATGATAGGTGCACTAACCAATCCCTGCTCTTAAGGAGGAGGCAAATCAAGGATGATGGATGTGTGAATGTCAATAAGAGGTGAGACCCCTTATGGTGGTTTAAAGACTGGGTTTTTAACCATATGTTTCTCCTGCCACTTTTGTTTCTCCCGCTCAGATTTTCTTCCTGCATTTATGTGATCAAGTCTTCCTCTCGCAGTGATGCAAATGAGTCTTCTTCTACCCTGAAATTCTTTGGCATCTTCTCATGAGGAGAAGCTTCCTATTTTCTTGCCTTTCTTTTCAAACTTTCTCTAGAGTATCTAAAAATGGAAGTCACCTCTATCAAATTTTTAAGATGACTGATGGGAGGCTTGCTTCTGACTTGGAGGAATTCCTCGTGACTAGATGATCATGGTTATCTTCTTCTGAAAACCAATTTCTCATCCTCCTCACCACCTTCTTAGTCAAATCCTTTATAATCCCTGATTCACAAACATACCAGTTAACATTGAGACAAAGGGGATAACTTGACTATTGCATACTCAGGATCATATATCTTTGTCCCGTCATCATGCAAAATATATTCATACCAAGAGAACTTGAATTTCTTCATCTCACTGATCATCATCCTCATAAGGTCCTTTTCATGCACTTCAAATTCATCGACACAATTGGCCCAGAAGTCCTCGACTTGTGGCTCATGTTGCAATTCTTAGATGTAGAAAGAATAGGAATCTTCTCAGATGTCAAAATTAGGCCTAGAAATGTAGGAATGCAAAGTCAAATGAGCAAAAGTGGCCTCCAGATGAGATGCTGCCATTTGATATCTTACACATGAATACACCGAGAGAGATAGGAAATAAAACAACTTCTTCTTCCTGCTCCTAAGCCTGTTATTCAATTGAATGATATGCCTGCAGAACTCAAACAATATAATTTGTCCACTAAGCTACTTGGGCAGCCTTAATGGAGATTGTTCGAAGCCAACAACTCATAGGTAGGAGAAGGTTGAGAATTTTATGAAGTAAGATCCGTAATTTTTTTTATTAGGGATGTTACCTATGATGACATCCTCACCTCCAAATCACCTTCTAAGCTTCGAACCACATACATTGTGAATGCATCATTCACGTAAATAAAATTTTCTATGGATTTCATCCATTACCAATTATGGAAGGTTCTTGAATGTAGGTACCTTGGCAGTGATGTTCTGCATGAGGGCCAATACTTTGAAATATCTTAAGCTAGGGTAAGTCCACCAAGTTGGGGGACCAAAAAGTGGACAAAAGCCCGAAAAAAAAGTAAAACACGTACGTGTTCTATTATAATGCGATCACATTTTAATTTTCTAGGTTTAGAATTTACTAAACCATAACATGTATGCATTAATTATGTTATAAACAAATAAATATGTCTGATCCTCTATCATTTTATCTCCCTCAAACAGTGATTTTCAGAGCTTAATTGTGCTCTCACGTTTTTTGCATTCAACTATATCTCAATCTCAAACGATTGTCTCTATATCACCGGGAAGATCTAAATCAAAAATGGCGCCATGGAGAAGAGGTGGGCACAATTCTTTTCTCAAATTTACATTGAAATTTGATAATTATAGAGTAGAATTTGAATTGAATAAATATTTTATATTGGGACAGTTTGAGGTTGGTGGAATCAACCACAACCAAACCTTGTTATTCTTGTCATCCCTCCCAACCCTCCCACAGTTGCTCAACATCCCCCAAATAGTCAAGAAGATTTAGCATTCCACATAGTTGAAAACAAAAATTCAAATTGACGATTTAATCAAAATAATGAGGGATTCAAAATCTATAAACCACCATTGTGCCTCTCTTTCAAACACATTGGAGGCATTAGTTTCTCAAGTTCGATGCGACAATGGGGAAAATTGATCATTGGACATCTTACAAAGAGGGTTGTAGGGTTTATTATTCCAACAAATTGTCAGATGTGGATGTAAATAAAAATGAAATTACAAAATACCTCATATGCACCTTATTCATGGACCTCGGCACTAATTTTGTTATTTTCATTGTCATGCAAATTGTTTCCCATCAATTGGTGTAATAATAATTTCATTAAAAGTAATTTTTGGGACCGATGGTGGATGTTGTTTTATTTTCCACCTTGAAATAACAATGAGGTCCCACTATACTTTATCAGGGAAACTCTATTATGAGTTTATCATCAACGAGATCCCAATTTATTTTAATTTCTGAGATTTCTAGGGCCAGGGAAAAGGATCTGCACAGGATCGACCATGTGCACAACATGCACCTATTCAGTAGGGTAGAGTCTCCGCATAGAAGCCCCCCTCACCCTGAGACTGTCCCTCCAATAGTGAAGGAGACAATAGATATTGAAACACTCCATGCGCTTCAGGAGCTATCTATGACCCTTTTTTGACATACGTGGGAGATTTTGTGAGTTAGATGCTCGCAGATGTACACATGAGTATTCCCTCAGGGAGTACTAATATGAGGCCACATATTTTCTCGTCATGTGGTAGCATATGTTTGGGGCCTGAGTAGGATGATACTTTCACGCGTATTTATTTTTGTGCAGCTGACGCTAGGGGTGCACACGACAATGTCACTATGTCAAATTCCTTTTTTAGTGAAACATTTGGATTATAGTCATCAGCATTACCTTCGTAGGTATTTGTTATGTTTTATTATGTATGTTAAAAAAAGAGTTTGGAGTACAATATTTACTTATATATTTTAAAAATTTTGAAATAATTGTATTTTTACATGTACATGCATTGATATTACAACGTGCGGGAGAGGCATCTTCACCCCAACCACAGGCGGTGAGCACCATGTTTACACATACATTCACAGAGGTAATTTAGAATGTTAATTGTGTAAAATGTTCACATACACGCATATATAGATATATATATATATATATATATAACTTTTAAAGTCAAATATATGTATGTTCTTATATGTTCATCTAACTCGTGTGTTACATGTTTGAAAAAGATGTTGCCTTCACTAAACACCCCACCATCTCTACGAAAAGTATAGAAAGATTTTTCTGCTATGATTTCATTTGCGCAGCAACTCACTGATGTATTAAAACAACATGTAAATTTTGTTAAATTACTCATGTAATTCATATTATGTTAAATTACATGTTCGTAATGTCCTTCATTGTAGAATTATTAAATTATGTTAATAATGTCCTTCATTGTGTAGATGTAGGAGTTACATGTGATAGGTAGCAGCCCTGTTTTATTTGATTCATAGGCATGGTGGCAGGGTAAAAACAATAGTTCTGATATTGATAAAATTAGTTAAAATATTGTCATTACACATACATGTACTTAGTTTTATTCTAGCTAATTATGATGTTAGATTTTGTGATCTTGTGTGTATGTAGGGAACTTCAACCCCTTCCATTTTTGACTTTGATGGTGTGGAGTCCTCCATCTCATCATATTTGTACCCCCATTCGTAATCAAGGAGCTCTCAATGACTCATCTAAGTGTGAGATGCGGATTTGGAGTGATCGACAACTTGCGGTAAGTTTGTGTATTTATGTAAATACTGTAGTCCTTTTTCATGTACCCCTTAGTACAAATTTCTAACCCTATGCACATTGGCCTATCACCCAGTGGGCATTGGGCACTCACTCAAGGCACGTGCAGGTGCACCGAGCCCCTCCTTTATGTGAGAATTGTTAGAAGATCTTATGCCATTGTTAGAGGATTAAATGCAGAAAAGTGGATATTTGTGTCTAGAGCACAATATGAGTTACCATTTCCTTATACCTCATGTATGAAAATGAGAGAAACAACACAACATTGATTATGAAGAACAAATCTAATTTATAATATGAAGAAATGACACTAGGGTTTACACCCATGAACCAAATATTCTTAACAGATATATATATATATATATATATATATATATATATATATATATATATATATATTGATCAAAAGTGCTAAGTAACCACATTACATTCAAAAGACCATGCCAGGTCGGACATAGTGAATGCCAAGGATCCGGTTCATATAATGTATGTTAAAAAGAATATTTAACTCATATATCAAAATTCATAGCTATGCCCTCCCTTATTACATGAGATTTACAAACCCATCCCTTAGACATGATGACCTTCTTGTAACTCCCTACTGGAGAAACTCCAACCCTAAGGCTCCTTAATACTTTCTACAGAGTTTCACCTTCCCCATGCTATATTTCTTCATCCTCTTTCTTCTTCATGATAGAGTGTCTTCTTATAGGTCCAATACCCACCTCCATGCATTCATCCTAGAGTCAATCACATACCAAGTGTCCATGTGATCCTTCATTGAATGAATGCTTATCCTGCTCCGAGATATCCACCTTCTGTAATGATTTCTTCCTAGGAATATTCCCTTCGTAGAATATCCTTTTCTTGACCACCAAGTCTATAGGCTGACAACCTATCCACTCCAACATGCCTATTCGGGTCACGTTTTTCCTCAAGTTCCTACCATAACATTGAATATGGCTAAGTCCTTAGATTTTACGTACTAACTTACGCATGCACCCTGGTTTCTCTTAAACCCTTGCTAACTTCTCCCTGCACGCCCTTCTTCTTACTAGCCCTGCACACTCATGCGCCCTCTGGTACTTAGAAAATAATATTAGGACCAACATCACCCCACACTAAGCTTTCTCTCCATCCTCGGAAACATCATGTTTTTTCAAAGAATAAAGAATGGTGGGATCCAGAAAAATTGTATAGAGGATGAAAGAATTAAGAATGGAAGAATGGAGAAAAATATGCTATTGCTGCAAGAGGAGTGGGAACTCCTACCTCATTTATGCCTCAATATTCTCCCAAGAATCCACTTCACCCTGCGCCTGTTGGATCTAGGTCACCCACTAGAGCTTTCACCTCCTCAAAGATCAATTCATTGCCCTTAGCGTTCAGTGCATGTATGATCCCTTCCAGCTACTTTCTAAGCTCATCCAACGCATCCATCCTGTGAGTGACCTGGGGGTACAGTTCCTTAAGCTGATTTTTTAACTGAACCTCACAAGGTTTTGATTGCTTCCATTTTCTTCTCAACTTCAGCTAGGATTTTATCCCACTCTTCCATGTTTCCTTTATTCTTATACTGGAATTCTTACATATCCACCTCATGTGTAACAACTAGTATACTTGCTACCCTGTCCCTTTTAGTGCAGTTATCATATACAGCCACAATCATTCATGTGGCGGTCTCCACAATGGCAAGGATCTCGGAATACCAAGTGATTGTCTCCCTGATCTTTTGTTTCTCTTCCTTCTTATGGCATGCCAACGCCTCTTCTGTTGATTCCAATGTGAGTGGTTTCCTTTCCATGGTAAGGATACGAGTTACGTCTTCTAAGAATTACAAGGTTGACTCATATTTCTGCTCAGGTGGGTCCAGGTCTAGATTCTTCAAGATAATGGCATCTATAATTATCTCTATCTTTTTGTAGACCTCACACACCTTCACCTTTTCCTCCCTTAGATATTTCCTTATTTGTGCACTGATAAGATCCTCATGCTTTAGATCCTTTCTCTTCTTAATGATCTCTTCATTCTTCTTCTCCATCTCTCCCTCCAAGAACCTTACCCTATCATTCCTTCTGAAAAGTATCACCTCAACCTCCATTGACATCTCGTTGAGCACGTTGCATACTTTCTCATCAGATAACTGTTGAGCGTTTATCAAGGGGTTCACTCCTTTGGTCTCTGGTATCTTCATCAATGCGCCTTTGCTGACCTCAAAATCAAGCTCATCAACATGGGATTCAAAATCCCAAGACAACATCTTCCTCATTCGTGGGTACCCACCTTCTTCTTTGAATGAAAACAATGCAAGGATTTGTCTATAGCACAGTACTTTGGAAGCGCACACGTAGTACCTTACTTGGATCATTGATGTAACTCATTCCTTGCTCCTTCCCTATTACCACACTCTTCCCCCTTGTGTGTACTACTTTTGGGAAGCTTACTGCTAAATTGGGATCTCCGCCCATGCTCCCATATTCCTTTCCTACACTCTCGTCCTCTATCTCTTTGAGTATTTCATCAGTGCTACGGTCCACCTCCTATTCCACCAAGTCCTTTATTATGTCTACTACTTTCCTTTCTTCGAGCCTCTTCTATTTGCTACTTGGTGAGGCTTGGGGTCCTGTGATCCTTAGTATTTACCTCCTCACTTCCCCCCTTTCCATGAGCATCTCCTTCCTCCTCATCCTTTTCCTCATTCCCTTCCTCCTCCGAGTCATGTACATCATACACAGGATGGTCCTAAGCCTCTTCATGCTCATCATCTTCCTTCTCACCTCTGTATATAACATCGTTGGCAAATTGATAGCTTTCTCCTCCTTACACTACAAGTGTTGATATGTGATTTTTCCTAAGAAGGTGTATTCTTTTGAATATTGAGAATCATGATTGCAAAAGGGATAAATTATTATCGTTCATGGATTCATTTTTCTATGTTGTAGTTGCTTAGAAGTAAAATTATTATTCTTTGGTATTTGTAAAAGTTGTGAACTAAAATTTCTGTTTGCATACTTATTTTTAATAACAAAAAAACCTTGGATCAATTCCATTGATCCAACGTATGCTTCAGTTTCTTACCTATTTACACTATTAAGTCGACATTCTGGAATGGAAGGTATTAAGAGAAATAAGTCTTTGTATGTTTACAATTTTCAGGACCCTTCTTTTGAGGTTCTTGTTTTACATTTGCTGTGAAATACGAAATTGGATCTTCTAGTTAATTTCTTATGACCTGGTTGGTGTAAGAAGGAAAAAATACTTACTTCAAGACTATTGAGGTAAATCCTTAATCCTAGATCTTTAAGATCTGTCCTAACTGGATTCTAACCTAAGGTAAACTAGACTTACCTTAGATCTATTTCTGACTATGAATGTTACACCCTAATCTAAGTTGTATGCTTTACAGGTGTGGAGTTTTGAAATAACCTAAGGTAATGTAAGGCCTATTTATGACCTATTACCTAATACTAAACCACTGTGGGGTAAGGCTTATTCTTTGATGACAAGCTTACCTATGGAAATGATTAAATGACCTAAGATAAATGATTTTTATCTAACCTAAGGTCAGATCCTAAACTTATGTTTATCTATCCTAACCTAATGTTAAATGAAAGGGGACCTAAGGGGTCGCATGGAAATTTAGAGGCAGTGGCGATGGTTTCAATGGACATTTAAGTGATTTGATTTTAATTTAAAAATGCGGGGTACTACCAGTTTTGGTAGAGGCGTGGAAATTAGATGGAATGCCTAGCTGGCATTGTCACTAAAGTTAGACATGTGTGCTTTAGTTAAGTTTGAATTTGCCAGTTTTAGATGGAAATGGCATGGATATTTAGGTGGGAAAGTGGAATTCAATAGAATTAATGATCATTGGTTTTGGTGAGCAAACTGCATAGGAAACCATGCAAGCGAAATTCTCGGAGGTTGTTTGGTATTTCATTCATTTTCAATTTTTACTCTGCATGGGGATATATGGTTCTTCGAACCAACATGTCTGTTTGCAATCTGTTTCTATTTTTGGCTCCTTTAGACTATTTTTGATCCAATGGAGGTATAAGAGGCATATGAGAAAGAATTTTTGGGTTGTTGAATTTTTTTGGAGAAGAAGGAATTGTGAAGGCTCGGTTGGAAATCTTCTTCAAATCAACAGAATCTATATCAGGCATGATAGGCTCTATCCATTAAGTTTTTTTTGTAATTTTCTCTAAACATCTTTATTTAAACAACTTTTCTCTTGTGATCAATGGGTTTTTACTTTATAATGATCACCTTGCTTCTTTACTTGAATAATCTTTGTATCTTTCTGATAATGTGTCTTTGTTAGATGATATGGAATATGGGTTTTTCCTGTTTAATGTTAATAGTGACTCATACCTTAATTTGGTTGAGTCTTGAATAATGTTGAACTTACTTGAACCCTTCCTTTCTTCTCATAAGGTTTATGGGAATATGTTGTTATTAGAATCTTTCGAACTCGGTTTGTCTGTTATGGTTGATAAAAGTTAAGAAATGTATACTTCCTTTTCGCATCCTTGATTTGGTTGAAGTATTGTTACTTCTACTAGAACTATAATAATGTGGGTGCTTGTATTCAATACTGTGTGAACTGGAACTCATATGGGAAACAATAATGAATGAGTGACTTCTTCTTGAACTTTACTATATAAACCTTCATTCTTTTCGAACCTGGTATTTTGATGGAAGTTGGACTGATAATGGGTGGTTGGATTTTTTGTACTTGTGGATTCAAACTCGTATGGAAACAAGAATGAATGAGTTACTTATTCTCTTACCATTTCAGTTAAAACTTAGTTTGTTCAAATCTTGTTCCTTTATGGAAACTATATGGTAATGGCTTCTTGGATACTTAGATTTTGAAATTATCTTATTGAATATAATAGTGTGCAAAGTTCCTCTTTCTGAACTTTAAATGTTCTTCGGTTTTTCCTTAAATCTTTGAAAGACCGAATTGAAAGTTGGATAAATGAAGTTCTATTATATTTAAGGAAATTCAAGGAAGTTGGTTTGGTCTGAGTTGATTTTGGAATTATTTAGATAGCTTTGTTGATCTTGCTTGATGTCGATCTTGATGTCCTTCTTCACTTTAAAGTAAATAATGATCGTTTAGACTTACTCATATTGATCTAGATAATAATCAAAAGCTAACTTGCTCGCATGAGTTGTTGAAACTTTATTGTTATGGGTTCATGAATATTTATTGAATGTATATTCAGATTTTGGTTGACATACATGACCTGGAACCAACCACTCGGTTCAGTATGAAGGGTTTTCTAGATTTTTCAGTTTCTAGGATCTCTGAGTATGTTGAAGGAATAAATGTATTGTCAACATAGTATTTTTGTACAAATGAGTTTTTCCATAGGGAGGGGGTGAATGGATTTCAGTTTATCTATCGTCTCTTAAGCTGACTTGTGCACCTATAGCTAATTCATGTTGTTCCTTATGTTGCATTATTTTTTAAATTGAATTCAGATGGATCTTTCTCTATCCATTCAAAAGATGTTTTCTCTCACCTCTGTGAGGATGCGAGTGTGAGTCTTTCTTACCGATTTTTACAATATCGTCTAGAAGGAATGAATATAATTTGGTTCCTTGACTGAAACTTTAATGATTTGGAAAGACTGTTGAAGTCTGTTAGTTTTCCTGTAAGATGTTTAGCAATTCTTTTTATTTCATCTCCTTCTTGATTTGGATAATGTACTATTGATACTGTAATTGTGCCATGATGGGGATCCTTATTTTGAGTACTGATTTGAATACTTCTGATGTATATACGATTTAGTATCTTCTAGTGAATGATTTCAATTTTTAAGAGTTAAGGATATTGTGATTGGGTATGTACCAATCCTTTTATGACCTTCGTTACTTGGGATAGAATGTTGGAATCCTCATCTAAATGTGATTAATTGGGTCCTTGCTCTTCTATTCACTAAGGTAAATTTTTCTTCGTTGTCCCCTTTAGAAACTATAAGATATTTTGTGCCGCATTCTCTTTTCTGAGTTGTGAAATGTTATTCAGTTTAACTGAATTGAAAGGGAATTTCTAATTTGTTTTATCACAGATCGTCCTTCCCTCTCCTGTGTAAATCTTATTTATAGATTTAATAGGTTCAGTTTCATTTTTTAGGAATGAATTTGAGTATTCATTTATACTTCTTACTTATTCACTTGACTTATATTAAAGGAAATCAATTTTAGCAATAGTTGATTAATGTGAAATGTTATTTGTTGAGTGAATACTTTCCTAATTCTAATGTGTGGCCTAAGTTGAGAACTTAGGCTATATCTTGGACTTTAAATTAGGATGTAGCATCTAAAATAGGAATTTCTTATTTTATGTTGTAGATGATACATCCTAAGGCCTTTCTTGAATTTGGAATTAGCTTGGTTGTAGATGCCCTTTTATGAAATTTTGTAATATTGAGTTTGATAGTACTTGTTTCTTAGAGTAACTCTATTTTTGGAAAAATAACAGAGTTAGTTTCTGTATTTCTAATTCAGATAGAATTATATAAGAAATAATTAGTACTTATCTTTACTGGAAGGAGATAAGAATTTGGGGAAACATTACTTATCTGTTATAATGTTGTAGAGTGCTAATTATATCATGATCCTTTCTTAATGATTATTTTAGATTGATCAATTGTTCTTCTTTTATGATTGGTGTTACTTATGATTTATTCATTTGTTTGGCCTTACTGTTTCATAAAAGTAGAGTTGGTTTTATGAAACAATTAGTTAAAAGCACATCATTTTAATGCTTAGTGCTTATCATGCCCAGTTCAATGAACTGACCCGTGTTAGAAATTTTTGCAAATGGACTTTGTAAGTGAAGGAAGGAAATAACTTATATGATGTAGTGGTTGCTTAAAATATGGATATTTTATAGAGAAGTCTTGTTCATTATTGAAATGTATTAAAAGAATAAAAATTTTATTCTTTAATGATCTTGATGCTATTGACATGAATTATGTCCTAAATACATGGTCCTACAAAATATGTATTTTACCATGATGAATTGGAAAATATTTAGAGTTACTTATACTTGATATGTCATTTCCGATTGAATTATATGAAGAAAATTTGTAATCTTCTTTGCATTGTTTTCATTCTTATATGAATGGATCCTTATTTCTGTTATAACTAAATGGGTTGGATGGATGGGAATTAGTTAGAATATCCCTTATTTGAATGCAACTTATTAAGTTGGCATGCATCGATGTTTTTTTATCTAATCATGCATGGTTTATTGAAAATATGTTAATAGAAGTATAACTTAAGTACCATGACTCGTGTAATGAAAAAGGGTATAACGAACCCTATTACTTAACTAAAAAAAGGGGAAGGTTCACTCCCTTTGGAGCAATACCTTGATAAGTTTCAAAACAAATGTTTGGTATATGAGATCGTTAATCAATTAGACTTCATCTCTATGAATTCTACTAATGGAACCTATTTTGGATCCTAAACAGGCTACGAATGGTTAAGTTATATTAAGTAAATCTAATGATGGAAGGTGATCATGTTTTCAATTAACTTCACATTAAGAAAAAAGTTAATGAACATAAAAGTAATCATAATTTTATGAAGTTTTGTATTACATTAACAAATCAAATAAGGATGACAAACTTAATGGTTGTTGGAAGTAGATTTCAGCAGGGTTGTTGTAATTTGAATCTTAGTTATGACATAAATGCGGGTAAATGACCTCTTTAAGAGGTGTGTATGTCAAGATGTGTAATTCTGTCAGATGTTGGCACACGCCAACTACAGAATTGTACCTTCATGAAGACTAGGGTCTTCACAAGGATATAATGTTGTATTTGACATGTTGCAACACCCCTCGGCATTGGTTTATCTAGACCTACTCAAACCTGGACTTGATCTTAGTTTCTCTCTAGGTCATATTAGGGATATGATTTAGCATAGGAAAAGACCCACAATGACCTAGGGTAACTAGGCACATTCAATCGACTTCTATCAATTGAGTATGTCTATATACCCCTAGATCATCACGAGTGGTTCCCTATACCAAATGATGTCACTAACCTGGGTTAGGGTTCAACCTTGAACAAGTGAACTGAAAGAAGTCAGTGAAGACCATTCTAGATAACAGAGGAGTGGGGTGGAGGATGTATTCCATTAGACGAGTATGTCATCTAGGAATAGTAAAATGAATAGTGTGTTAACCAAAGTATCGCAAGCTATTGGTTGCATTATCCTACGTCACCTATTTTAAGAAATGGAATTTCAGATCAATATTGGTAACAAATATTCAGATAGGTTTCTTATACAGAATATTCATATACCCAGAATAGGGTAATAGAACCAAGTATACTTAGTATAGACTTAGTATTCAATACCGTAAGTTAACATGAGAGATTAGTTAGGAACCAAGTAATGAAATAAGAGATCGGTAGTTCACCGAGTCATTTACAGCTGCATATGGTTATCTCTTATGGGATTAATTGGCATGGAATGTGTGTTCTAAATTATGATTATTTAGAACAAAGAACATTAGGTATAAAAAACAAAAAATTCCCTTGTTTCTATAGTCTTAAAATGGGAATGTTACATTGTAGGCTTCCAAGCTCTTCATTTCCTCTGATTCCATCTCCTCCACTACCTTCCGCTTCTTCCTAACTAGTGACTCTAGTATAGGGGATTCTTCCTTCTCATCTTCTTCAACAAATGACTCCTTGGTGATTCTTATTTTGAAAGGGGGTCTTCTTGCTCTCACACCCTCTTCCTCAAGTGTATTTTATTTTTCCTTAACGGGGGACTTCTTCCATAGAGCATATGTGCTCGACCTCACACCTAACTCATGTGTTCCAATAGAATATGTTATTTGTACACTTGGTGCCTTCCTGTTTAGTGCCTCCTCTCTCTCCCTCTTCCTCAGTGTGGCCTTATTCCTTATGGTGGGGTCTTCTGGGATAAATATATCATTCTCCACATAGGCTGCTTTCTCATATTTTGACCTAATGTGAAAGTATACCCTCATTACGGTTCTTCTAGCAATTGGCAATGTCACAGGTTTTATCATATGCACCTCATGGGAGACATACTTCTCCACATAAGCATGCTTCTTAGGGTTTAATAGCTTTCTACGTAGCTCACAGTGGTCTTGGTCCACCTCGATGAGGTTGAACCTTAGTCTTTTGGCCTCCTTGAAGTGATTGACCCTAGCTTGGAAATATTGGGTAGTGAAAGAGAACAAAATTTTACAACATGGGATCTTGGTCCCATCTATCAAGGAGAACCTGCTACTGTAGAAATTGTGGTATATAGCAAACTCAGCTTCTCCTTTGACCAACACCAAAAAAAAATTTAGATATTCTCCACTCACTTCTGAACACATCGCGCATTTTCTTGTACCATTTCTTCATATGCACCTTGTGGGCAGTCTTCATGGTGTCATAAGTATACTTCTTAAATTTCTTGGTAGGGGAGGGGTTCTCATCTAGATACTCTCATAAAAAAAATTTGGACCATCAGGCACTCCAATTTTTGAAAACACAATGGTAAGGAGGAAATTACCAAACACTATCTTCTCCCCGTCTTGCGCGGCACTGATGATCTCCTTTGCTATGAAGTCAGATAGGTTATAGATAGTTCCCTCTGAAATTTTTTGGCACACATTCAACCAGGCCTTGTTGATCTATGTCCACCTCTCCTGTCAATTTAATTTTGTTACTAAGCTTAGGACCATCCTCATTATAAGGATGGAATTTGCTTATATGTAAAAGTATCGTGACCCTTTCTTATAGTCATAGGCCTCCAAAAGTTTCTGTATGGCCTCCTTGTCCTCTAAGTCATCATCAAATGAATCTCCTTTGCAGGTAATATTTTTATCTAAAAATCCACAGACAAGAAGATTCCTGCATTTTCGAATCCTATTCGGATTCAAATCTTCACCAAGTAAAAGTGACTTAGCTGAAGCACAAAGAACTGTCGACACTAAAATTTTCCTCCGTAATTTCTATTTCATTAATGTATGTATTGGGAATATGATGTTGTTAAGTATAATTAGAAGTAGTGTCTGATAGAAGATAACGGCGCCGTCGGTACAGTGCCGCCAATAATGTGGAGTACGGTAACAGTCAAAGTACAATAGGAATGTTGTAAAAAGTAAATATTTGTCGTAAGTGGTCCAGTAATGTTAAAATGTCAAAGTTTGGGTAATTAGAGAAGTAGGGTCTACGTGATTAGGAATTAGAAATATTATATTGGTAATAAGGACAAGGAGTGAGGTCATAAATATTTTGTATATTTTATTTGTAAAAAGTCTAAAAATTTGGAACCCATGTAAAATGATAAGGTTTATCTTATCTTAGAAGATAAGCTTACATGTATAGATAAGAGTTAAGGTATGGAATATGATTCGTCAGAGTGGATTTCTTATCCTATCTTAGAGATAAGATGGATAAGCCTGGAAGTTCTATAAATAGAGAGGCCACCCCCCCTCATTTAACATAGAAGGAAGTAGTGAGAAATATTCTAGGAAGTGTGCGAAGGAAGCCATCAGTTTAAAGATGTGTTGAAGAAGCCATTAAGAGGTGTAATTGTAAAGTTTCTCCCATAGTCTTGGTGAAAGGCAAGTGAAGTCAATAACACTTGAAGTACCTCATGGGTGAGATTGTAACAGTTTCATATTAATATTATAATTTATGTTGATATTTCAGATTTTTCATCATTCTGTCTTATCATAGTCGATGGTATTCTTGTGTTATGTTGTTGTTTTGTTTCCAGATTACATCAACCAAACTAAAGGTTGTTCATTAGTAAATAATCTTAGCACGAGGAGTTCCCGGTGAAGAATTATCATAGTGCCGGATTGGTGATGACATTTTGGTTCCGTTGCCGGGACCATTCCTCGTTGGTGGATTTTCTGGAGAGATATTCCCACTTGGTCAAAAATCAATTGGAGGGTAACCTTGTTTTTTACTGTGCATAGTAGTTACCATGGTAAAGTCATTTTTGCCATGAATAGTAGTTACCATGGTAAAGTCATTTTTGCTGGAATAGTATTTACCGCAGTAAAGTCACTTTTTACCGTGAATAGTATTTACCGCAGTAACTTCACTTTTTACTGTGAATAGTGTTTACCACAGTAAAGTCAGTTTTTACTGCAGTAAGTCAAGTTTTACCATAGTTTACCGTGGTCATTTCTATTTTACTGTAGAAAGGTGTAAAGTCACTTTCTAGTATAGTGATTCCAATTATTTGTGCACATAATTCTTGTTGATTATACTTGTGGGTTGGTATTTCATGGTGGTTACTTTTGAAAATGGGAAAGATTCATGTTTTTTCAGCTCAATCTAATGAAGATGCTTCTTCTTTCATTCAAGAGTTTAAACGATCTTGTATTTTGTAATGGCCTTATAAAAAGGGAACAATGGACTGAATTTTTTCCTACCTTTTTGGATGGTTCAACACTTAGGTGGTTTGAAACACTAGGTGATAATGTGAAAAATTCATGGGATTTATTAACTCAAAGTTTTCTTAAAGAATTTTGGTGAACAACAGAAATATGCAAATCTCATGATCGAGATCACAAAGCTATCCCAAGGAGAGAAGGAGAAGATAAGGGATTATCATGCTCGTGTTCTAGAGCTAAGGAGGAAGCTCGATACCCAGATCCGGAAGGAAGGACTAGCGAATGGGTTGATGAATGGCGTGGATAATCTCCTGTGTAAGCACTTCATTCTTGGGATGAAGCCAGAGATCAGACAACGAGTGAAGTATGACCGCCCAGCTACCATTGAACAAGCAAAGGAGATTGCAAGAAGGAAAGAAGAAAGCATGGAAGAGGAGCCCAAATAAATTGTTGTTAAAGTAGAGCCTACACCAGCACCTTTGGTCCAAAATCCACAACCACTCCCGGTGAGCACAAATATTTCTCCCAGTACATCTACTGAGTATGAAGATCTGCTTAGGAAGATGGACCAGTTAACTATTAATCATCTTCAAGGAAAGGAATTTAGTTCTCAGGTAGAGGATAGAGGTCCAAAAAGAAATATTTCTGAAGTTGTTTGTTATGGTTGTTATAAAAAGGGTCATTATAAGTATAATTGTCCAGATAGAGCTTCTACATCTGGTACAAGAGATAATGATAAAGGAAAATCACCTGTGAATTCTCTTGATGTAGTAGATAAGAGTAGAAATAATGAAGTAGATGTGTTTGTAAGAAAAAGAAAGAAAGAAAAAGATAATCAATATGGAACTGATCCTAAGAAGATGAAAGGAGAAACTAGTAAGAAACATAGGAGAAGAAAGTTGGGTGTGCAGGATTTTCTGATTTCACAGGGGCAAGGACCATACTCCATCTTAGAAGATCTGTCCAAAAGGCCTGCAAATATTACATATGGTCAACTCTTGGCTATGTCTTCTGAGAAAAGGCGGGAGTTGCGAGGTGGACTCAATGCTCGAAGAAGGAAGGAGGTTGAGGTCCTTGTTTTGGAGGCAGAGGCAGATCCCTATGCTCCACAAGCTGAGGTATTATGTAATGGTATTTCAATTCATGATGTCTTAGTTGATGGAGGTGCTACAGTTAATGTAATGACCGAGTCTGTAATGAATATGTTGGGTTTAAAAATTGATCGCCCTTCAACACTTATGTTAAGGTCATTAAATAAGGGAAAAACTAAACCAGAAGGTGTAGTTTCAAATGTTGCAATATCTGTTATGGGTGTGGTATGTGTGGTAGACTTTCAGGTGATGAAAAATGGTACTGTTGCATACCCAATGCTGCTGGGAAGACCATGGCTAAGGAGGGTTCATGCAAGAAACTACTGGAATGAAGGTTTCATGACACTTGGACGTGGTAGAGAGAGGGTGAAGATAAATGTGATCCCTCGACATCATAAGGCAGAACCTATGGATTCAAGTGATGAAACTGATGATTGGACATCCTCTGATTACTCTAGTACCAGTGAAGTGGACATTGAAGATGAAGAAAGTGAGGTTGATGTTTCAGTCATGGATATCCTTCCAGTCACACCAACTCATGACCCCATAAAATTATCTGAAGAAGAATTTGATGATTTTCTCCAACAAATAAAGATTGGTGATGCTGTGATGGTGAGTGAGAAGGAATCCTACCTCCAGCTCTTTCGAAGGTACATACACACTTTTGATTACAAGGAACTCCGTCAAGTAAGTTGGGTAGAACATTCTATTGAGCTGGTAGATGGTGCTAAGCCCATAAAGAAAATACCATATAGAATGAATCCTAATTTTTCCAAGACTGTAAAAGAAAAAATAGATAAGTTTCTTGATGCAGGATTCATATTTGTTATGGAGAATTTAG
Source organism: Taxus chinensis (assembly GCA_019776745.2). Classification (NCBI taxonomy): domain Eukaryota; kingdom Viridiplantae; phylum Streptophyta; class Pinopsida; order Cupressales; family Taxaceae; genus Taxus; species Taxus chinensis. The sequence goes on along the minus strand of CM034155.1, from coordinate 557,471,611 downwards.
AATGGGTTTCTCCCATTATGATCTCAATAAAAAAGAATGGGAAGCTACGCATTTTTGTTGATTATAGGAAGCTCAATAAGGCAACAAAGAAGGATCATTACCCTCTTCCATTTTCAGATCAGATCTTGGATGAAGTAGTTGGCCAGGAGTGCTATAGTTTTTCTTATGGAAATAACGGCTACAACTAAGTTCGTATAGCAGAGAAAGATCAGCTGAAGACCACGTTCAGCACTCCTTGGGGAACGTTTTCTTATAGATTTATGCCTTTTGGGTTGTGTAATGCTCCAACAACATTCCAGCGTTTGATGAATAGGGTGTTCGAACTCTACATTGGGACCTTCATCAGAGTATTTCTGGATGATTTTTGCATCTATGGGAGCAAGTTGGACCACCTGCACCAAATGGAGACAACATTTCAAAGGTTAGATGAAGCACAAGCCTCACTAAACCCTACAAAGTGTGTATTTGGATGTTCTAAAGGTGTTTTGTTAGGGCATGTTGTATCCAGAGATGGTATTGGTACTGATCCTGATAAAGTTTCAAAAATCAAAGATTTACCATTTCCTATTAATAGAAGTAAGTTGAGATCATTTTTAGGCCATGTGGGTTACTATAGAAGGTTCATCAAGAATTTCTCAAAGATTACATAGCCACTAACCCAATTCTTGAAGAAGGATATTACTTATGAACCAGGAAATAAAGCACATGAAGCTTTTGGACAGCTGAAGGAAGCCCTAGTGTCTTCACCTGTTTTGAAGAATCTAGATTGGAGCAAGCCATTCATTGTGTACACTGATGCCTCAGATGCAGCACTAGGAAGTAATTTGAGCAAAAAGGATGAAAATGGCAATGAACATCCAATTTACTTTGGGAGCAGACAAATGAGCAGTGCTGAGCTAAATTATACTATAACTGAAAAAGAGGCTCTGGCTATCATTTTTGCTCTAAAGAAGTTTAGAAATTACTTGCTAGGGAAAAAATTTCTAGTTGTAACAGATCATCAGGCTCTAAAATATATTGTAAATAAGCCTAACCCATCAGGGAGGATAGCAAGATGTATAATTTTGCTACAAGAATTTGAATTTGATATTATAGATAGGTCAGGAAAGAAGCATGTCAATGCAGATGCACTCTCTCGAGCCTATGATGGTTTAGGATCATCTTGTGATGATGATGATTTCCCTGATGCAGCATTGTTATCCCTTGACACAATCCCTAGTGAATACATAGATATTTGGAATTATCTGAATGAATTCAAGTTTCCTGATGGTGCCAATGCAAAGACTAAGAGAAAGATTACTCAAGCCAGTCATCCATATTCTATTCTGCATGGAGTATTATTTCGAATAGGACCTGATGGAAAGTACAAGAGAGTAGTTGGAAGTGATCAAGGGAAGGAACTGCTAGAAGAATTCCACAATGGTACATGTGGAGGACACTTCTCTGGACAACTTACAGCAAGAAGGATCTTGGATGCAGGTTATCACTGGCCCACTCTTTTTAAAGATTGTTATAATTATTGTAAGACATGTGATATTTGTCAAACACATGGTAACTGTAAGACTTCATCAGCTCCATTATTTCATATTCTTCCCCTTGGTCCTTTTAAAAAGTGGGGAATAGACATTGTAGGTCCACTTCCAACTACCTCACACCAAAATAAGTATATTGTAGTTGCCACAGATTATTTAACCAAGTGGGTTGAAGCTAGGCTATTGAAAACAGCTTCCATGGATGAAGTGGCAAGGTTCATATAAGAACGCATTGTCACCAGATTTGGTTGCCCATTAGAAATTGTAACAGATCAAGGAAGCCACTTCATTAATGAGGTGGTAGAAGCCCTAGTCAATAAGTTTTCTATTAAGCACAGGAAGGAAACAACATACAAGCCAAGCACAAATGGACAGGTGGAACGAACAAATTTTGTGTTGTGTCAAATTCTAGCAAAAGATGTAGCCTTGCAGGTACATAAGTGGGATAAAAGGATTCATGCAGCATTGTGGGAATATAGGGCAACATCAAAGTCAGCAATAGGATACTCCCCATTTTAGTAAGCCTATGGCATTGATCCAGTTCTTCCTATTGAGTTTGATATTCCCACTGTGAGAGTTATGAAAAATGAAAGGATGGATGAAAGTGATTCAGTAAAAGAAAGGTTGGTACATCTTCATTTGCTGGAGGAAATGAGAGAAATAGCAAAGGATACAAGCCATAAGAAGAAAATGAAGCAGAAGGAATACTTTGATAAAAAGATCCGGTGGTGTCCATTTCATGTGAATGACTTGGTTCTAGTATATGATTCCAAATACAAAAAAAGAAGACAGAGAAAATTTCTTCCAAAATGGATGGGGCCCTACAAAATAGCAGTTGTGCATGAAAATGGTACGTACCGACTGGAGGAATTGGATGGCACTCCCATTACGAAATGGTCAACCACGACAAGTTGAAGATTTTCCAAGCACCAGAATAGTCTACTCCGAGGGCGGAGTAGAAGCTAGGAAGGGGGAAGATGTCGACACTAAAATTTTCCTCCGTAATTTCTATTTCATTAATGTATGTATTAGGAATATGATGTTCTTAAGTATAATTAGTAGTAGCGTCTGATAGAAGATAACGACACCGTCAATACGGTGCCGCCAATAATGTGGAGTACGGTAACAGTCAAAGTACAATAGGAATGTTGTAAAAAGTAAATATTTGTCGTAAGTGGTCCGGTAATGTTAAAATGTCAAAGTTTGGGTAATTAGAGAAGTAGGGTCTACGTGATTAGGAATTAGAAATATTATATTGGTAATAAGGACAAGGAGTGAGGTCATAAATATTTTGTATATTTTATTTATAAAAAGTCTAAAAATGTGGAACCCATGTAAAATGATAAGGTTTATCTTATCTTAGAAGATAAGCTTACATGTACAGATAAGAGTTAAGGTATGGAATATGATTCGTCAGAGTGGATTTCTTATCCTATCTTAGAGATAAGATGGATAATCCTGGAAGTTCTATAAATAGAGAGGCTACCCCCCTCATTTAGCATAGAAGGAAGTAGTGAGAAATATTGTAGGAAGTGTGTGAAGGAAGCCATCAGTTTAAAGGTGTGTTGAAGAAGCCATTAAGAGGTGTAATTGTAAAGTTTCTCCCATAGTCTTGGTGAAAGGCAAGTGAAGTCAATAACACTTGAAGTACCTCATGGGTGAGATTGTAACAATTTCATATTAATATTATAATTTATTTTGATATTTCAGATTTGTCATCGTTCTGTCTTATCATAGTCGATGGTATTCTTGTGTTATGTTTTTGTTTTGTTTCCAGATTACATCCACCAAACTAAAGGCTGTGCATTAGTAAATAATCATAGCACGAGGAGTTCCCGGTGAAGAATCATCATAGTGCCGGATTGGTGATGACAGAATGCAAAGCAAGCTCGCAGATGGTGCAAAGTTTCCAACCATCACAACTTCAAGAGTCAAAGAAGGGAGAAAAGAATTAGAATCCCATAGGGTTTCTATGTATAACTAACCAAAAGGGTCCAACCCCAAAAGAGTTGTGACGTTATATACGGTGGGGTCCCTTACTAACCAGAGGAAAAAATAGTGTTCTCGCAGACGGTACCAAGCTTCGGCACAGCCCATTCCCATAACCCTAAAGGGAAACAAAAATCTTAAGGATGTGTGGGCTTCCCATGTGGATCTCACAAAAAATGGACTCCAGGTTCAAAGCATGTCACAAAAGGTAACAAACCATATATCACATATGAGTGATTACAAGACTTATCTGAAAGATTTAATGCTCAAGACTTTTTCAAAAGATTAGAGGTGAAGGGTTGTCTAGCTTGTCATTTAAGTAATGAGTTAATGTATAGCCTAGTATGAAGAATGCCAACCTACAAAGATTCAAGTTATTCATTTTCATTTAAGGGTAGTTTCAGTATAGCAACAAAATACGTGTTATTTGAGTCATAAGGCCGATAACCAATACACCAAGGATCAAAATATCTAGTTTTTTAATAATAGGCCGAGGGGATGTTCCTCAAAAGACAAGTTCATTTTAAGGGATTCAGTCACAAGATAGTAAAGATGCATTAAATAGGCATGGCTATAACCTTTTAGAAGGGGAAAATAATGGAAAGTGTGAGAAAGTTCTCTAGAAATATTTTCCGGTCACTTCGCTCCATTTTTCATAATTAAAAGCAGTTGAAAGGGAGTGTAGAGGGGATTCTTATATTCTCTTCCTCCTCCTATATATATGGTACATGTAAGATATAGACATTTAGAAATAGTGAGAGATAATTATGGGAATCAGTCAATTTTTCTTCTTTGTCTCAAGTCCCTCTTTTGTAAACGAAAAAGGTCTTGAAGCTCTAGCTTTCTTCCTAGGTTTTGTAACAACAAGCTTGCCTCTTTTCTAAATGTAATATTGTGCACAATTTTTGGAGTAATATATATGTCCTGTGGTGTTTTCTATTCATCATTAGCATATATTTGTTATCTATGATCACCTTTATTTTCACATATAAACTATGCATCTTTCAATGTTGTTGTTATCTTTGAAGTTATTCTCTAAGTCGTTTGAAGTAGTGTTTCATGTGAATATTTTCTGACCTATGGTACATTTTGACCAAAATTTTCAGTTGTTCATCATTTTCCTTTTTTAGATAGTTGTGGTCTTAATTGATCTCTTAGAAGGCTCATTTAGCGCATCGCCCCCCTTTAAATTCATATTTTTGTTTTTTTTCTAACCCTCTTCTCGCAACCAAGAGAAGATCCAACTTCTTTAAAATATGGGAGGTCTCTTTAGTGTGCACGATCCCACTAACATATATATTCCCTTGACTCTGATGGTCCAATATACCAAGGATGATCATTAATAGCTTTCTTGGCATGCCTGGTGGGACTACTCAGAGTGATATTTTATCATGGCATCAACTCAGTATATTCTTGATAAAGTTCAAGCTTCAATAAAAATAGTTGTGGAGCACATTCAGCAACTCCACATGGTCCAAAAAAATCATTACAGTGGCCCGCAGATCTCCCTCTCATCCATTTCCACTCATCTTTCTTTCCAAGTCTTCAATTTCTCTTCATCCTATGAAGTCGTGTAATCATGGATTCATTACCACCTAGGGATTGTCCTTTTTTCCATCTCCAAGCCACCCATTCCACCCTCCCCTTTTCTTAGAGCAGCTATATTACCTGATCCAACAAGCAATGGCTCCAAATTCTAAATAAGAGGAGCATATGGTGAGAAGTGATACGGGCTCAAGAGGTTCATATCGCAAGCTGAGTAGAAAAGAGGCTGTAGAAGTTTCCTTTTTTTTCATTCCCACAAAGCATCTCCACTGGAAAATTTTTCATCAACGGGATTCATACTACAAGATGAATCCACATATGATGGAGAATTTCCAAACTCAAAATCCATCATACAAAATCATAAAGCTTTGAGAGAGGAGGAAGAAGATAAGCTTGAGTGCTTATAAGATTTGGGGGGATGGCTCAATGAAGAAGGGCCTGTAGAAATAAAAATCTTCGCCGCTTCATCAACCCCACAACAAAGGCATCCTTCTACCCACAACTCCCCTAAGACTAGTCTCAGGACTCTAGAAGAAATAATTATTGAGAGCTTCGTGCTTTCAATAAAAGAGCCTGGATACATCGATAAAGCTGCTAAAAACAAAGAATGAGAGGATAGGGATGACACCCTTAAGAGATGCCTGAAAAAAATCCCCATGCTAAAAGATGCAATCTAGAACAACGGGCAGAAGAAAATATTTAGACCAAATCCCATCAAAATAAATGTCCTCCTCGATACCAAGGGAAGACTCAACACCATTCATGCTCCCTTCATAGCATGAGGATAATTTTTAGGACCCCCGAGGGTCAGCTACAAACACCTCTAAGAAAGAGAAGAACATCTAAAGGAGGTATTCATTATGTACGATTGATATCACGGGTGGAAGAGTAAAAGGTAATTTTTTACCCTTGCTATAGGTCATATCAATAGCTAGATTAGTCATAGGGCCGCCTTTTATAATAAAAGGAAGTTATTTTTCCTTTCCTAGTTCAGGGTTCGTTTAGATTATGTGAAAGCAATCAAACTAGGAGTAGGAGTAGATTGCTTTCAATAGGATAAGTGCTTGCGCACACTTTACATGACTCATTTGAGGCATGTATGTTTTGTCATTTTTATAGGCCCACTCTTATATTACTCCATTAAGAGGCACCAAATCCTAGGAAGACTCTGGCTAGGATGAAGAATTCACAGTTGGCTGAGGTGGTTGCAAGCTTAACTTCAAACAAACACAAAGAAACTAAAATTCATAATTGGTTGTCATTTCAATTTTCTACTCTTATAAAAAAAAATTATAAAAAAAAATTTATTAGGGTAGGAAGGAGTAAAAAATAATCAGCATCCATGAAGGTTCCGTAAAAGGCTCAAAAGTGCTACCAGCTCAGATTTGTAGTGACTTCAAAGCATAGTACCAAACCAAATTGATAGCAGGAGATTTTAGGTTCTTTCCATTTAGAAGGATAATGGTCCAAGTGAGTCACCAAAGTGTTATCTAAAAATCCACAAACAAGAAGATTCCTACATTTTCAAATCCTATTCGGAGTCAAATCTTCACCAAGTAGAAGGGACTAAGCCAAAGTCAAAAAGGACACAAAGAAGGCTCGCAGACGATGCCAAGTTTCTAACCATTGTAACTTCAAGAGTCAAAGAAGGAAGAAAATTCTCGGAAGCCCGCAAGGTTTCCACGTAGAAGTAACCAAAAGGGTCCCACCCCAAAAGGGTTGTGATGTTATATATTGATGGGGTCCCTTACTCACTAGATGAAAAAATGGTGTACCCACGGACAATGTCAAGTGTTCGGCATAACACATTCCAAGAACCCTGAAGGGCAGACACAAATCTTAAGGATGTGTGGGCTTCCCACATGTGGATCTCACTGCAAATGGACTCTAGGTTTGAATTAGGTCACAAAAAGGTTATAATCTGTATATCACATATGAGTGATTACGAGAATTATCTAAAAGATTTAATGCTCAAGACTTTTTCAAAAGATTGGAGGTGAAGGGTCGTTTGGCTTGTCATTTTAGTAACAAGTTAATGTATAGCCCTGTGTGAAGAATGCCAACCTATGAAGACAAGTTATTCATCTGGACTTGAAGGGTCGTTTTAGTATATCAACAAAATATGTATCATTTGAGTCATAAGGCCGAAAACCAATGCACCAATGATCAAAATATCTAGTTCTATAATAAAGAACTAAGGGGATGTTCCTCAAAAGATAATTTCATTTTAAGGGAGTCAGTCACAAGATAGTAAAGATGAATTGAATAGGCATGGCTCTAACCTTTTAGAATGGGAAAATAGTGGAAAGTGTGAGAAATTTATGTAGAAATATTTTCTGGTCACTTCGCTCCCATTTTTCATAATTAAAAGTAGTTGAAAGGGAGTGTAGAGAGTGCTTCTTATCTTCGCTTCCTCTTCCTATATATATGGTATGTGATAGATATAGACATATAGAAGTAGTGAGAGATAATTATGGGAATCAGTCAATTTTTCTTCTCTGTCTCAAGTCCCTATTATCCATATTTCACCCCCATGTGCCAAATATTGGATCGGCCACAACCTTACATAAGAGGAACCTGAGAGGGACTCATTCAAATCCTATAAATTGGTCATAGAAAGACTCAACCATGGAGTGGCGGAGGCCAAGAGAGACTAAAGGACCCTGTGTAAAAGAAATGACTTTGTCGGGCTGTTTCCATGTCTTAAATCTGTTCTCCAAGTTACAGGAAGACTCCAACTTGCATCAGCCCTCAACATAGCAAATGGTCGTACATAGTCAAAAGGTGGATAAGGTGGGCTTCAAAATTGGATAATTATAAAAGTCTAAGCGGAGAATGCCAAGTGTCAGTGTGGTGCATCTCCAAGAGTTGGTCCCAAGGCAGAGACCCAAATGAGCGCGATGCTCACCATGATATCCCAAAGTCTAAAAGTAAGAGGGACCATTAAACATTCCATAGTTCAACGAAGGCCAAAAAGTGTCAACTTGACGCTCCTCCAAAGGCAAACTTTGGGTCATGTTTTCAAGCAAGCACGGTGCCTCCACTTGTTATATCAAGAGGGGCATATCTTTTGACTCAGGGCTCGAAAATATCATGAATCTGACACCATTAGAAAGATCTCGGCCTCACCTATGCCATTGAAGGTCTGAGACTTTAATTTGAGGAGGTCAAGTAAAGAGAAAATGGAGGAAATTTATTCATGGGCCTTCAATGCAGGATCCATCTGTCCCAACAACCAGATCGGATTCGATCTATTTCGGCTGTTATTTCCTCTTCTTTCAAGGCGCTGAATCAAGGAATCATGCAGTAAAGATGGATTTGGGGAATATTTTATCAGAAGCATTAACAGCAATGGTTGAGTTTTCAACCCACTTTTCCCACTTCCCTCTCTCTTTCTTCTCTTCAGATCAAATATATAAATACAGGAGCAGGATTCATTGTAAAGGGTTGTTCATTCTTCTTCCTTGCCCCCCTCTCTTTTTCTTCTCCAAGGTCGAATGTGGAGTTTAAGTCTCCTCCCTTGGCTTTGTAATGGAATTTTCTTGCCTCTTTCCCATTAATGGTGTACTGTGTGAACTCCTGGAGCAATAAAATTTGTTTTCATGATGTTTTTTTTCCATCCTTTGATCATTTTGTACTCCCTTCTTGCCTCTCACCATTGCAGGGTATACTGTGCATATCTCTGATGTCCATTGCAGGTTTTTGGGAGTTATGTTTAAGGGGTTTGAAATGGTGTTTTGTGAAAACATTATCCTTGGTCTATGATACGTCTTTCCATCCTCTCCATTTCTCACCTCTTTCCATTTCAGGCAATTGGGTTTGTGATCAGTAGTTCCCTTTTCTCAGTGATATCACCTTTTTAGTGTAGGATTTATTTATTTTCATGCTCTCTCTCTCTCTCTCCTCTCTCTCCTTGGTCCCTTGTAATTGGTATATTAGGAGTAGATAGTCACATTTCCTTCCTTAGAAGTAGTTTAGTTCTAGGATTAGGAAGAGGAACCAGCCTTCTCTGGAGGAGCATTCCCATTTGCAAGTCCCATAGCTTGGAGAATGATCCAATGTTATGTAAATCACAAAAAAATGAGCCTTCCTTAGAAAAGCTAGATCCATAACTCATATGGGGGTGCTGTGATTTCACACTAATAGTTCTGTGCATGCCCAGTGGGACAGGTCTGAATCACCTTACCACTTCACTTCTTCAGGTTCGATGCGCTCTTGGTGAAGGTTTCAACCTTTAGAGGCACTTTCAAGCACATCTAGTGACTCCATCTAGTCAACAACCCATCCTCTGAGTTGTAGACCTTTTCCATCCATTTCCAATAATTTTTCATCCATTTTATTCTATCCATCTCTTTCATTTTATCCCATTCCATGAGGTTGTGAAATCATGAATTCATTCCCTTCATGGAACTCACACTTGTAGCAACAGCAGTACGTTCCACCTCCAATGCTTTTCACAACTCCTCCAAATTAGACATTATAAGCAGACTCAAAATCACTATACCTATCCACAATAACAATGCCAAAACTAGTTTGGCCATGAAGCTTATCAGGAACAGGGATATGCATATAATGACAAAAACCAAATGGAAGATGTTGATCTACTGGAGAAGATTCAAAAAATGGAGGCTGCCATGGTTCAGTCAAGGGGCATAGCACCAATGAAGTAAATTCAAGATTGGTTTTAGGCCACCTTGTCCATGGGAAGGCCCTTTTCCAAAACATTACATCCCTCAGGAGAAGCTAGACTTCATGGTTCAAATGTTGCCCCAACTTTAACAATGGACTGAGGAGATCCGGGCTTATGAGTTGGAGTCAAGACAGCCTTGTCGATGAGTAAGTCCACCACCTCTTAGCTCTTCATTTTCTCTTCCTCAATCTTTATCATTTTAACATGATCAAGATTCAAGCCCCTCAGTTGTTTCCCCAAGTATTAGTTTCTCTTCTCTATCCCCTAATCTTTCACCTCATCTTAGTTCTTCTCCCTTCTTACCTTCCAAAAAGTCATCCCCTCCAAACAAACAAGAAGTTCCACCTCCCTCCCCACCACAAACAATTTTAAAGCTGGTTGAACCCTAGCCTGCCACTCCTCTTACTTTCCCAATTCCATGTTGGGAAGATACTCAAGAATCTAGTCAGGGACAACAAGAAGAGGAGCCCAATAGAAAATAAATAATAGACAATCTGATGAGTTGGGCTTGTCGACACTAAAATTTTCCTCCATAAATTCTATTTCATTAATGTATGTATTAGGAATAGGATGTTGTTAAGTATAATTAGTAGTAGCGTTTGATAGAAGATAACTGACGCCATCAGTACGGTGTCACCAATAATGTGGAGTACTGGTAACAAGTCAAAGTACAATAGGAATGTTGTAAAAAGTAAATATTTGTCGTAAGTGGTCCGGTAATGTTAAAAGTTTGGGTAATTAGAGAAGTAGGGTCTACATGATTAGGAATTAGAAATATTATATTGGTAATAAGGACAAGGAGTGAGGTCATAAATATTTTGTGTATTTTATTTGTAAAAAGTCTAAAAATGTGGAACCCATGTAAAATGATAAGGTTTATCTTATCTTAAGAGATAACCTTACATGTACAGATAAGAGTTAAGGTATGGAATATGATTCGTCAGAGTGGATTTCTTATCCTATCTTAGAGATAAGATGGATAATCCTGGAAGTTCTATAAATAGAGAGGCCACCCCCCTCATTTAGCATAGAAAGAAGTAGTGAAAAATATTGTAAGAAGTGTGTAAAGGAAGCCATCAGTTAAAGGTGTGTTGAAGAAGCCATCAAGAGGTGTAATTGTAAATTTTCTCCCATAGTCTTGTTGAAGTACCTCATGGGTGAGATTGTAACAATTTCATGTTAATATTATAATTTAGTTTGATATTTCAGATTTGTCATCATTCTGTCTTATCATAGTCGATGGTATTCTTGTGTTCGGTAGTTGTTTTGTTTCCAGATTACATCCACCAAACTAAAGGTTGTGCATTAGTAAATAATCATATCATGAGGAGTTCCCGGTGAAGAATTATCATAGTACCGGATTGGTGATGACATTTTGGTTCCGTTGCCGGGACTATTCCTCGTTGGTGGATTTTCTGGAGAGATATTCCCACTTAGTCAAAAATCAATTGGAGGGTAACCTTGTTTTTACTGTGTATAGTAGTTACCATGGTAAAGTCATTTTTACCGTGAATAGTAGTTACCATGATAAAGTAATTTTTGCTCTAAATAGTATTTATCACAATAAAGTCACTTTTTACCGTGAATAGTATTTACCGCAATAACTTCACTTTTTACCGCGAATAGTGTTTACCACAATAAAATCAGTTTTTACCGTAGTAAGTCAAGTTTTACCATAGTTTACCATGGTCATTTCTATAGTAATTCCAATTATTTGTGCACATAAGTCTTGTTGCTTGTACTTGCGGGTTGGTATTTCATGGTGGTTACTTTTGAAAATGGGAAAGATTCCTGTTTTTTCAGCTCAATCTAATGAAGATGCTTCTTCTTTCATTCAAGAGTTTAAGTGATCTTGTATTTGTAATGGCCTTATAAGAAGGGAACAATGGACTGAATTTTTTCCTACCTTTTTAGATGGTTCCGCACTTATGTGGTTTGAAACACTAGGTGATAATGTGAAAAATTCATGGGATTTATTAACTGAAAGTTTTCTTGAAGAATTTGGTTAACAACAGAAATATGCAGATCTCGTGATCAAGATCACAAAGCTATCCCAAGGAGAGAAGGAGAAGATAAGGGATTATCATGCTCGTGTTCTAGAGCTAAGGAGGAAGCTCGATGCCCAGATCCGGAAGGAAGGACTAGCGAATGGGTTGATGAATGGCGTGGATAATCTCCTCTGTAAGCACTTCATTCTTGGGATGAAGCCAAAGATCAGACAACGAGTGAAGTATGACCGCCCAACTACCATTGAACAAGCAAAGGAGATTGCAAGAAGGAAAGAAGAAAGCATGGAAGAGGAGCCCAAAGAAATTGTTGTTAAAGTAGAGCCTACACCAGCACCTTTGGTCCAAAATCCACAACCACTCCCGGTGAGCACAAATATTTCTCCCAGTACATCTACTGAGTATGAAGATCTGCTTAGGAAGATGGGCCACTTAACTATTAATCTTCTTCAAGGAAAGGAATTTAGTTCTCAGGTAGGAGATAGAGGTCCAAAAAGAAATATTTCTGTTGTTTGTTATGGTTGTTATAAAAAGGGTCATTATAAGTATAATTGTCCAGATAGAGCTTCTACATCTGGTACAAGAGATAATGATAAAGGAAAAGCACCTGTGAATTCTCTTGATGTAGTAGATAAGAGTAGAAATAATGAAGTAGATGCGTTTGTAACAAAAAGAAAGAAAGAAAAATATAATCAAGATGGAACTAATCCTAAGAAGATGAAAGGAGAAACTAGTAAGAAACATAGGAGAAGAAAGTTGGGTGTGCAGGATTTTCTGACTTCACAGGGGCAAGGACCATACTCCATCTTGGAAGATCTGTCCAAAAGGCTTGCAAATATTACATATGGTCAACTCTTGGCTGTCTTCTGAGAAAAGGCGGGAGTTGCGAGGTGGACTCAATGCTCGAAGAAGGAAGGAGGTTGAGGTCCCTGTTTTGGAGGGAGAGGCAGATCCCTATGCTCCACAAGCTGAGGTATTATGTAATGGTATTTCAATTCATGATGTCTTAGTTGATGGAGGTGCTGTAGTTAATGTAATGACCGAGTCTGTAATGAATATGTTGGGTTTAAAAATTGATCGCCCTTCAACACTTATGTTAAGGTCATTAAATAAGGGAAAAACTAAACCAGAAGGTGTAGTTTAAAATGTGGCAATATCTGTTATGGGTGTTGTATGTGTGGTAGACTTTCATGTGATGAAAAATGGTACTGTTGCGTACCCAATGCTGCTGGGAAGACCATGGCTAACGAGAGTTAATGCAAGAAACTACTGAATGAAGGTTTCATGACACTTGGATGTGGTAGAGAGAGGGTGAAGATAAACATGATCCCTCGAAATCATAAAGCAGAACCTATGGATTCAAGTGATGAAACTGATGATTGGACATCCTCTGATTACTCTAGTACCAATGAAGTGGACACTGAAGATGAAGAAAGTGAGGTTGATGTTTCAGTCATGGATATTCTTCCAGTCACACCAACCCAGGACCCCATAAAATTATCTGAAGAAGAAGTTGATGATCGTCTCCAACAAATAAATATTGGTGATGGTGTGATGGAGAGCGAGAAGGAATCCTACCTCCAGCTTTTTTGAAGGTACATACACTTATTCAATTTTGATTATAAGGAACTCTGTCAAGTAAGTTGGGTAGAACATTGTATTGAGCTGGTGGATGGTGCTAAGCCCATAAAGCAAATGCCATATAGAATGAATCCTAATTTTTTCAAGACTGTAAAAGAAGAAATAGATAAGTTGCTTGATGCAGGATTCATATTTGCTGTGGAGAATTCAGAATGGGTTTCTCCCATTGTGATCTCAATAAAAAAGAATGGGAAGCTACAAATTTGTGTTGATTACAGGAAGCTCAATAAGGCAACAAAGAAGGATCATTACCCTCTTCCATTTTTAGATCAGATCTTGGACCAAGTAGCTGGCCAGGAGTGCTATAGTTTTGTTGATGGATATAGTGGCTACAACCAAGTTCATATAGCATAAAAAGATCAGCTGAAGACCACGTTCAGCACTCCTTGGGGAACGTTTTCTTATAGAGTTATGCCTTTTGGGTTGTGTAATGCTCCAGCAACATTCCAGCGTTTGATGAATAGGGTGTTCGGACCCTACATTGGGACCTTCATCAGAGTATTTCTGGATGATTTTTGCATCTATGGGAGCAAGTTGGACCACCTACACAAGATGGAGACAGCATTTCAAAGGTTAGATGAAGCACAAGCCTCACTAAACCCTACAAAGTGTGTCTTTGGATGTTCTAAAGGTGTTTTGTTAGGGCATGTTGTATCCAGAGATGGTATTGGTACTGATCCTGATAAAGTTTCAAAACTCAAAGATTTACCATTTCCTATGAATAGAAGTAAGTTGAGATCATTTTTAGGCCATGTGGGTTACTATAGAAGGTTCATCAAGAATTTCTCAAAGATTGCACAGCCACTAACCCAGTTCTTGAAGAAGGATGTTACTTATGAACCAGGAAATAAGGAGCATGAAGGTTTTGGACAACTGAAGGAAGCCCTGGTGTCTTCACCTATTTTGAAGAATCTAGATTGGAGCAAGCCATTCATTGTGTACACTGATGCCTCAGATGTAGCACTAGGAAGTACTTTGAGCCAAAATGATGAAAATGGGAATGAACATCCAATTTACTTTCGGAGCAGACAAATCAGTAGTGCTGAGATAAATTATACTGTAACTGAAAAAGAGGCTCTGGCTATAATTTTTGCTGTAAAGAAGTGTAGAAATTACATGCTAGGGTAAAAATTTCTAGTTGTAACAGATCATCAAGCTCTAAAATATATTGTAAATAAGCCTAACCCATCAGGGAGGATAGCAAGATGGATAATTTTGCTACAAGAGTTTGAATTTGATATTATAGATAGGCCAGGAAATAAGCATGTCAATGTAGATGCACTCTCTCGAGCCTATGATGGTTTAGGATCATCTTGTGATGATGATGATTTCCCCGATGCAGCATTGTTATCCCTTGACACAATCCCTAATGAATACATAGATATTTGGAATTATCTGAATGAATTCAAGTTTCCTGATGGTGCCAATGCAAAGACTAAGAGAAAGATTACTCAAGCCAGTCGTCCATATTCTATTATGCATGGAGTATTATTTCGAATAGGACCTAATGGACAGTACAAGAGGGCAGTTGGACGTGATCAAGGAAAGGAACTGCTAGAAGAATTCCACAATGGTACATGTGGAGGGAACTTCTCTGGACAACTTACAACAAGAAGGATCTTAGATGCAGGTTATCACTGGCCCACTCTTTTTAAATATTGTTATAATTATTGTAAGACATGTGATATTTGTCAAACACATGGTAACCGTAAGACTTCATCAGCTCCATTATGTCCTATTCTTCGACTTGGTCCCTTTGAAAAGTGGGGAATAGACATTACAGGTCCACTTCCAACTACATCACGTCAAAATAAGTATATTGTAGTTGCCACAGATTATTTAACCAAGTGGGTTGAAGCTAGGCCATTGAAAACAGCTTCCATGGATGAAGTGGCAAGGTTCATATATGAACGCATTGTCACCAGATTTAGTTGTCCATTAGAAATTGTAACAGATCAAGGAAGCCACTTCATTAATGAGGTGGTAGAAGCCCTAGTCAATAAGTTTTCTATTAAGCACAGGAAGGCAACAACATACAAGCCAAGAACAAATGGATAGGTAGAACGAACAAATTTTGTGCTATGTCAAATTCTAGCAAAAGATGCAGCCTTGCAGGTACATAAAGGGGATAAAAGGAATCATGCAGCATTGTGGGCATATAGGGCAACATCAAAGTCAGCAACAGGATACTCCCCATTTTAGTAAGCCTATGGCATTGATCCAGTTCTTCCTATTGAGTTTGATATTCCCACTGTGAGAGTTATGAAAAATGAAAGGATGGATGAAAGTGACTTAGTAAAAGAAAGGTTGGTACATCTTCATTTGCTAGAGAAAATGAGGGAAATAGCAAAGGATACAAGCCATAAAAATAAAATGAAGTAGAAGGAATACTTTGATCAAAATATCCAGTGGTCTCCATTTCATGTGAATGACTTGGTCCTAGTATATGATTCTAGATACAAAAAAAGAAGACAGAGAAAATTTCTTCCAAAATGTACTGGAGGAATTACATGGCACTCCCATTACGAAATGGGTCAACCACGACAAGTTGAATATTTTCCAAGCACCTGAATAGTCTACTCTGAGGACGGAGTAGAAGCTAGGAAGGGGGAAAATGTCGACACTAAAATTTTCCTCCATAATTTCTATTTCATTAATGTATGTATTAGGAATAGGATGTTGTTAAGTATAATTAGTAGTAGCGTCTGATAGAAGATAACGGCGCCATCAGTACGGTGTCACCACTAATGTGGAGTATGGTAACAGTCAAAGTACAATAGGAATGTTGTAAAAAGTAAATATTTGTCGTAAGTGGTCCGGTAATGTTAAAATGTCAAAGTTTGGGTAATTAGAGAAGTAGGGTCTACATGTTTAGGAATTAGAATATTATATTGGTAATAAGGACAAGGAGTGAGGTCATAAATATTTTGTGTATTTTATTTGTAAAAATTCTAAAAATGTGTAACCCATGTAAAATGATAAGGTTTATCTTATCTTAAGAGATTAGCTTACATGTACAGATAAGAGTTAAGGTATGGAATATGATTCGTCAAAGTGGATTTCTTATCCTATCTTAGAGATAAGATGGATAAGCCTGGAAGTTCTATAAATAGAGAGGCCACCCCCCTCATTTAGCATAGAAAGAAGTAGTGAGAAATATTGTAAGAAGTGTGCAAAGGAAGCCATCAGTTAAAGTTGTGTTGAAGAAGCCATCAAGAGGTGTAATTGTAAAGTTTCTCCCATAGTCTTGTTGAAGTACCTCATGGGTGAGATTGTAACAATTTCATGTTAATATTATAATTTACTTTGATATATCAGATTTTTCATCATTCCGTCTTATCATAGTCGATGGTATTCTTGTGTTCGGTTGTTGTTTTGTTTCTAGATTACATCCACCAAATTAAAGGCTGTGCATTAGTAAATAATCATAGCACGAGGAGTTCCCGGTGAGGAATTATCATAGTTCCGGATTGGTGATGACAGGCTCCTACATTTGGATTTACAAAGATCCCCTTGATGGTCAAGCCAATATAGGAGGTCAAGGTTAAAGAGCCAATGGTGGCTGAGTTTGAATTTTCAGTAGAGGAGGAGGACCATACCATTTCAGAGGCCCCAAGTGTGAAGTAGGCTACAGAAGAACCTTCAGTTCTTCCTCCCACTTCATCCCCTTCAAAATCTAATGTAGAAGAAGAGTTTGAGCTTTCAAACTTCATGTTTGAAGATGAGGGGAACCATGGTGACAAAATTTCATATTCGAAGGACACCATGGAGGAGGTCGAACACATGCAGCAAGACAACAAGGAGGTAGATTATCTTCCTGACTTGGAGGATTGTCTTGATGGAGTGGAACCCAAGGAGATCATATCATTTTCTCCTCCATCATCCACCTTCCAAGAACAATAGTCTACTGCCACGGAGGATAACATCTAAGGACAACA
The DNA here is from genome assembly GCA_019776745.2 of Taxus chinensis. Lineage (NCBI taxonomy): Eukaryota > Viridiplantae > Streptophyta > Pinopsida > Cupressales > Taxaceae > Taxus > Taxus chinensis. The sequence continues at coordinate 557,454,270 of CM034155.1, read as the reverse complement.
ACCTGCATCTCACAATGCCCCTCAGGAACCAAGGTTAGAAGATCTTAATCTTCCATGTTCTTCTCAGGAGGAGGAAGGAAACAGTGAAGACCCCATCTCTCCCACACCATCCACTCAAGAAGGTCTGTACGAAGACTCCATTCTTAGAGTTAAAATTTAGAGTAACAGGCACATCCATCGGATCAAACTGTGCCCAATCAGGTACTTGGCTTCATTGGAGCCAAGGGAGAAGCCAAAACAAGTCATGCCTACTCCAGGGCATGAGGATGAGCATCAAAGTACCAAGGGTCATCATCAACACCTCGACAAGTCTGATGTAATTCAGCTTGAGGAGGTATTTTCCATTAATGTTGATATCTTGATGATTTGGGTGGAGGACCGACTTATTGTCATTTTTTCACTCATACAGGAAGCTATATTTAGTGTTAAATCATTTGCATGGCTGCCCCTCTTGACAAAGGGAAGCTACTTCTCCCTGCCTGTAGCAGGCTTTGTCTAGCATTCTTTCTCTTTGGTTATTGTAGGAGTAGGAGTAGGCTTTGTTTCCAGTAGAAGAACTACTTTGCACACTCTGCATGTTCTACTTGGAGCATGTATGATTTCTAGTTTTCTACATAGTGTTGTTGTGGACTGTTGTTGCTCTCATGTAGTGTTTGGACTTGGCATTTGGTCAAGATCAGTTTCAGTTCTAATGGGTTTCCAAGCAGCCCAAGGGTCATTTTTCAAAGTTCAGATCAATAGCAGGCCATCACTCATGACTCCATGCCCAACAGATACAACAAGGTAATTGGTCTTTTCATCTAGCAGGTGTTAGGAAATAAGGGATAAAATATGTGGAAGAATCCCTCACAAAATTGCAACAGTAGAAACTAATATGCAAAAATTATTACAGATCTCAAATAAAATTACAGAATAAAATAACACAACACAAAGAGACAGTATTTAACATGGTTCACCCAATTTTGGCTACGTCCACCAAGAATCACTTGCTCATATTTTATTACAAGCCACCACTCTCTCAATACAATACCCAGATCTGTTTGGAGATATGCTCAACAAACTCTACAGAATTCACACCCGAATTCAAAACACATATGCAATACATTTGCTTGTACATCTATCATAGGCATAAAACCATATAAATAGACAACTGCTTAAGCAGTTTTACAAAACCGTGGGTATCAAAACCATTGGCAAAACCTGTCCCATAAACCTATGGGTCAAAAAACTTTCCCATATGAGAAAAGCATGTTTCCCGATATTTCGGGTGTAATTTTTTGAGGCCAAAAAATTTACGCCTAAAAAAAATCCCCGAACCCCGGCGAGGATACATGAAAAGTGTACAGTACTCTTAATGTACAGTCTTCAATACTTTCACACACGAAAACAGGCTCCACAACCTAACAGCAGGAAGATACCCCTATGAGTCACCAAATTGTTATCCATATTTTGCCCTTGTGCCAAATATTGGATCAGCCACAACCCTACATAAAAGGAACCTGACATGAATCATTCAAATCCTACAAATTGGTCGCAGAAAGACTCAACCATGGAGTGGCAGAGGCTAAGAGAGACTAAAGGACCCTGTGCAAAATAAACAACTCTTTTGGGCCATTTCCATGTCTTAAATCCATTCTCCAAGCTACAGGCATACTCCAACTTGTGTCAGCCCTCCATATAGCAAACGGTCAGACAAAGTCAAAAAGTAGATAAGGAAAGCTTCAAAATTGGCTAAGTATAAAAGTGTAAGTGGAGAACTCCAAGTGTCAGTGTGGCGCATCTCCAAGAGTTGGTCCCAAGGTAGAGACCCAAATGAGCGTGAGCTTGCCACGTAGCTTTAAGTCTAAAAGTAAGAGGGACCGTTGAAAATTCCACAGATCAGCAAAGGCCGATAAGTGTCAACTCAATGATCCTCTGAAGGAAAACTTTGGGTCAGTTTTTCAAGCAATCGTGGTGCCTTCACGTGTTATATCAAGAGGGGGATATCTTTTGACTCAGGGCTCGAAATATCGTGAATCTGACACCATTGAAAAGATCTCGTCCTCACCTACGCCATGGAGATATGAGACTTTAATTTGAGGAGGTTAGGTAAAGGAAAATGGACGAAATGTCTTCATCCCTTCAATGCAGGATCCATCTATCTCAACAACCAAATAAAATTCGATCTGTTTCTATGGTTTCCTCTTCTTTCAAGGTTTCGAATCAAGGAATCATGAGGTAAAGATGGATTTGGGGCATATTTTATCATAAGAATTAATAGCAGTGGTTGAGTTTCAACCCACTTTTCTCACTTCCCTCTCTCTTTCTTCTCTCTGATCAAATATATAAATACAGGGGCAAGATTCATTATAAAGGGTTGTTCATTCTTCTTCCCCGCCCCCCCCTCTCTTTTTATTCTCCAAGGTCGAATGTGGAGTTTAAGCCTCCTCCCTTGGCTTTGTAATGGTATTTTCTTTCCTCTTTCCTATTAATGGTGTACTGTGTGAACTCCTGGAGAAATAAAATCTATTTTTCGTGATGTGTTTTGTCCATCCTTTGCTCATTTTGTTGTCTCTTCTTGCCTCTCACCATTACAGGGTATATTGTGCAAATCTTTGATGTCCATTACTGGTTTTTAGGAGATGTGTTTAAGGTGTTTGAAATGGTGTTCTATGTGAACTTTATCCTTGGTCTATGATACATCTGTCCATCCCCTCCATTTCTCACCTCTCTCCATTTTAGGCAGTTGGGTTTATGATCAGCAATTACCTTTTCTCGTTGTTATCACCTCAGTAGTGTAGGATTTCTTTATTTTCATTCTCTCTCTATCTCCTTGGTTCCTTAAAATTGTTATATTAGGATTAGATAGTCACATTTCCTTCCTTAGAAGTAGTTTAGTGCTAGGATTAGGAAGAGGAACTAGCCTTCTCTGGAGGATCATTCCCATTTGCAAGTCCTACGGCTTGGGGAATGATCCAATGTTATGCAAATCACACCAAATGACCCTGCCTTAGAAAATTAGATCCATAACTCATTTGGGGGTGCTATGATTTTGCACTAATAGCCCCTCTTTTGTAAAATACAGAGGTCTTGAAGCTCTACCTTTCTTCCTAGGTTTTGTAACAGAAATCTTGCCTCTTTTCTAAATGTAATACTATGCATAATTTTTTGAGTAATATATATGTCATGTGCTATTTTTTGTTCATCATTAGCATATATGTATTCTCTTTGATCACCTTTTATTTAACATATACACTATGCATCTTCCAATGTTGTTGCTATCTTTTAAGCTATGCTTAAGTAGTTTGAATTAGTGTTTCGTGTGAATCTTTTCTGATCTGTACTACATTTTGACTAACCTTTTCAGTTGTTCGTTGTTTTCCTTTTTCAGACAGTTGTAGTCTCAATTGATCTCTTAGGTGGATCATTTGGCACATTTCCCCCTTTTAAATTCATATTTTTGTTTTTTTCTAACCCTCTTCTCACAACCAAGAGAAGAGTCATCTTCTTTAAAATATAGAGGTCTCTTTAGGGGAAACGTCCCACTAACCTATAGATTCCCATGACTATGATGGTCCAATCCGCCAAGGATGATCGTTAAAAAATTTCCTGGCACACCAGGTGGGACTACTCATGGTGATATTTTATCATGGCATCAACTCGGTATATTCTTGATAAATTTCAAGCTTCAATAAAAATAGTTGGGGAGCACATTCAGCGACTCCACATGGTCCAGAAAAATCATTACAGTGGCTTGTAGACATCTCTCTCATCCATTTCCACTCATCTTTTTTTCCAAGTCTTCAATTTAACTTCATCCGATGAATTCATGAAATCATGGCTTCATTACCACCAAGGTATCATCCTTTTTTCCATCTCCAAGCCACCCATTCCACCCTCCCCTTTTCTTCGAGTAGCTATATTCCCCACTCTAACAAGTAATGGCTCAAAATTCTAAAGAAGAGGAGCATATGGTGATAAGTGATACAGGCTCAGGAGGTTCATATCGCAAGCTGAGAAGAAAAGAGGCTCTAGAAGTTTCCCTTTTTTGTCCTCCCCAAAATCAGCTCCACTGGAAAAAATTTCATCAATGGGCTTCATACTGCAAGATGAAGCCACATATGGTGGAGAATTTGTAGACTCAAAAACCATCATACAAAATCATAAAGCTTTGAAAGAGGATGAAGAAAATAAGCATGAGTGCTTATCAAATTTGGGGGGATGGCTCAATGAAGAAGGGCCTGTAGAAATAAAAATCTTCTCTTCTTCATCAGTCCCACAAAAAAGGAAACCTTCCACCCATAACAACTCCCTTGGGAATAGTCCTAGGACTCTAGAAGAAAGAATTATTGAGAGCTTCTTGCTTTCAATCAAAGAGCCTGGATACACTGAAAAAGCTTCTAAAAACAAGGAAGGAGAGGATAGGTATGACACCCTTCAGAGAGGCCTACAGAAAATCCCCGTGCTAAAAGATGTAATCCAGAACAACAAGAAAAAGCAAAGAGTCAAACCGACTCCCACCAAAGAAATGTCCTCCTCAATACTAAGGGAAGACTCAACACCAGTAATTCTCACTTCAGAGCATGAGAATAATTTTTAGGACCCCGAGGGTCAGTTGTAACACCTCTAAGAAAGAGAAGAACATCTAAAGGAGGTATTCATTATGTTCACTAATATCACGGGTTGAAGAGTGAAAGGTAATTTTTAACCCTTGCTACGGGTCATATCAATAGCTAAATTATTCATAGGGCCACATTTTATAATAAAAGGAAGCTATTTTTCCTTTCCTCTTTCAAGGTTTGTTTAGCTTATGTCAAACCAATTAGATTAGGACTAGGAGTAGATTGCTTTCAGCAGGATAAGTGTTTGCGCACAGACTACATGAATCATTTGAGGCATGTATGTTTTGTCTTTTTTATAGTTATATTACTCCATTAAGAGGCACCAGAGCCTAGGAAGACTCCGACTGGATGAAGAGTTCACAGTTGGTTGAGGCGGTTGTAAGCTTCACTTCAAACAAACGCAGAGCAACTAAAATTTATAGTTGGTTGTCTTTTCAATTTTTTACTCTTTACAAAATTAATTACAAAAGTTTTTTTATTACGGTAGGAAGGAGTAAAAATTATTCAACATCCATGAAGGCTCCATAAAAGGATCAAAAGCGCTACCGGCTCAAATTCGTAGTGACTTTGAATCATAGTTCCAGACCAAATTCATAGCAGGAGATTGTGGGTTCTTTCCATTTAGTAGGCTAATGGTCCTAGTAAGTCACTAAACCGTTATCTAAAAATCCACAGACAAGAAGATTCCTACATTTTCAAAGCCTATTCGGAGTCAAATCTTCACCAAGCAGAAGGGAGTTGGCTAAATCAAAAAGGACGCAGAGAAGGCTCATGGACGGTGCCAAGTGTCCAACCGTCGCAACTTCAAGAGTCAAATAAGGGAGAAAAATCTCAGAATCCTACAGGGTTTCCATGTAGAAATAACCAAAAGGGTCCCACCCCAAAAGGGTTGTGATGTTATATACGGTGGGGTCCCTTACTCACTATAGGATCTAACGGTGTGCCCAAAGATGATGTCAAGTGTCAGCATAGCACATTTAAATAACCTTGAAGGGCATTAGAAATATTAAGTATGTGTGGGCTTCCCACATGGATCTCACAACAAATGGAATCTAGGTTCAAAGTAGGTCACAAAAGGTGACAAGTTGTATATCACATATGAGTGATTATGAGACTTATCTAAAAGATTTAATTCTCAAGAATTTTTCAAAAGAATGGAGGTGAAGGGTCATCTAGCTTGTAATTTTAGTAACGAGTTAATGTATAGCCATGTGTGAAAAATGCCAAGCTGTGAAGACTCAAGTTATTCATCTGCATTGAAGGGTCATTTTAGTATAGCAAAAAAATACGTGTCGTTTGAGTCATAAGGCTAGAAAAAAATGCACCAAGGATTGAAATATCTAGTTTTGTAATAAATGGAGGAGGGGATGTTCCTCAAAAGATGAGTTCGTTTTAAGGGAGTTGGTAGCAGGATAATAGAGATGTATTAAATAGGCATGGCTCTAATCTTTTGGAAGGGGCATATAATTGAAAGTGTGAGAAAGATATCTATAAATATTTTCTGGTCACTTCACTCCATTTGTCATAATTAAAAGCAATTCAAAAGGAGTGTAAAGGGGCTTCTTATCTTCTCTTCCTCCTCCTATATATATGGTACGCAGTAGATATAGACATATAGAAGTAGTGAGAGATAATTATAGGACTTAGTTGATTTTTTATTTGTCTCAAGTCCCTCTTTTGTAAAAAATAGAAGTCTTAAAGCTCTAGCTTTCTTCCTAGGTTTTGTAATAGCAAGCTTGCCTCTTTTCTAAATGTAATATTATCCACAATTGTTGGAGTAATATATATGTCATTTGGTGTTTTCTGTTCATCATTAGCATATCTTTATTACCTCTAATCACCTTTATTTTCACATATAAACTATGCATCTTCCAATGTTGTTGTTATCTTTGAAGTTATGCTTAAGTAGTTTGAAGTAGTGTTTTGTGTGAATCTTTTATGACCTGTGGTGCATTTTGACTACCCTTTTCATTTGTTCACCGTTTTCCTTTTTCAAACAGTTGTGGTCTCAATTGATCTCTTGGAAGGCTTGTTTAGCACATATCCCTCCTTTAAATTCATATTTTTGTTTTGTTTTTCTAACCCTCATCTCACAACCAAGAGAAGAGACAACTTCTTTAAATTATGGAGGTCTGTTTAGGGTGCACGTCCCACTAACCTAAAGATTCCCACAAATCTGATGGTCCAATCCACCAAGGATGATCATCAACAAATACCAGTAAATTTTGAGATCAGCTGGGGAGTTATCTTCATCCTTCACCCCATAAGTAGAAATGGTCTTCATGCACACGTGACACTAGCCATTCGTATAACCACTTGGGTTTACCAAAATATGCAAACTCATACAGCTGCAATAATCTGGCCTTCTCTATGTTCACCTTCACTTCATCATCATAGATGGGCATTACATAAGGTGTCTTCTCATCTGTAGGTCTCACCATATCCAACACCATTTCTTTTTCTGTGATGCTCATGTGATGGTTGTAGTCACTTACAACCATTTTCCTCACGTGAGACACCCACTCTTTTTCGCATTAATATGCCATCTATGGATTGCATCTTTGCATACCATTCCTCATTGAAAATAGTGGAAACAATATGTTTCCCTTTTCCCTTACCCTTCTTTGGTACATCAGTTTCCTTTTTTGGTGTCATATTCTTGTTAGGTTACTAAAAACAAACTCTTCCTTGCTCTTCTTCATTTCTTTGCTCAAATATGTGGCTTACCTTCGTGAAAGATCCCTTTACTCTCATGCCCTAATTGCAGAACCCTTACCTAGACAATCCTTCCATAAGACAATGTACTCTCCTAAAATCTTCTTCCCTACCCCTGTGTACTCCTTCCACTCTGGTTCACAACTCACACTAGTTTCGTACTTAGATTCTCACAATTTTTCCTTCACATAAAACTTCTTTGTGAATGCCCTAGTTCACAAGAGCTCTTAGATATTGTATTTTCAAGGTAAAAATAATGTCCCTGACATTCTACTTATAGTTTTCACTCATCTCCTACGATAAATGTGATGTCACCTACTAATGTAATTTTGCATTAAAGGTGAATTTTTCCACTAAATCCAACCTTAAGCACCTTTATCCCAGTGCCCTATCATGCACGAAAAAATATCTACAACCTTCTGGCCTGTTAAAATCCTTACTAAATGAAGATCCTCATGCATGTGCTTGTAGTGCCTAAGGCACCTCTTCTGTCCTTAACCTAATTTTTTCCCTCACTTACCTGATATTGTTCCTACGCTTCTCATCCTTTGTACGTGGTCTTTGTAAAGTCATCCCGACACTAAACTCCTTATGTCCACCTTTTCTATGTGTGCTCTTCCACACTACATGCCTTCGATCTGGGCCATCAAAACACAACTTCCACTACCAGCTTACATTTTACTTCCCATTACTCCACCCCACATAAAAATAGATGCATGGTCCTCTGCGCATACACAACCTTTTTAAAATAATAAGTGGCTACAACAAAATAAGCCGTGAAAAACAACACAAAATAAGGGAAAAAGCTACGAGAAAGGGAAACACAAGGAAAATAAATGTATTAAGGGGAATCCTAAGCTAAATGGCAATATTTACTTATTTATAAACACAGGGAAGGATTATTTATAGTAGGGCTTTAGCCTACTCCCATTGAAATGGTATAGTAATCATGTTCCATCCAGTGCTTATAACTAGAAATCATCTAAATCAAGGATGTACAAGATGATATATGGCCCTAAAGCAAGACCATCTGCCCAACCTCGAATTGTTTGTTTTTAATATGGAGATCATGTCATGCTTTTTGCTATGGATTTTCAACCTTTTAAATCCATCTATCAAGTGATTGTCTTTCTTCTAGCTGTATTAAATTCTCCATTTGTTCTTGAATTTTTTTTTCATCACCTAACCCTCGTGTGTGTGTAATACACAACGATGGTAGCATAAATTTGACCGGTAAAACAACCTCCGTGCCAAAAACCAATTGAAATAGTGTGGCCTTGTTCAATATCTTGTAGCTAGTCATGTATGCCCATATTACAGCTGAAACATTGTCATCCCAATATTGTCTTCCCATGTCAAAAATTTTATTCAACATGTTACTCATAATTTTGTTAAACACCTATGCAATTTCATTATCTTGTGGGTGATAAGGGGTGATCTTATGATAGGCCGTCATGAACTCTACCAAAAAAATCCTGACTGTTTCATTCAAATAATGTGTACCCCTATCACTAGTCAAGCTTACAGGAAATCCATACCTGTTGATTATGTTATCCCATAAGAATCTAGCAGTTTTCGTCATTGTGTAATCCCTTGTAGGTGCTACCTTCGACCACCTTGTTAAGTAATCATTGCAAGTAATGATATAGCGTGAACTAGTCATTTGCGCTGCAGGTGAAATTGGTCCTACAAAATCAATGGCCCACTTTTCAAATGGTTCTGACCTGGCTATAGATCTCAAGGGAATCTCATCTCTTTTTCTTAGATTTCCAAGGTGTTTGAAATGGTCACAAGCCTTTCAAAACTCAATGCAATCTTAGTAGATGCTTTACCACCAAAACCATATGAGTAGAATCTTCCACGAAGTGGTATTCCCTGCATAGTGCCCTCCTACAATTCCACCATGTGCTTCTTCCATGATTACAACATGCTCTTGTTCCAACACACACTGATGCAGAACCTCGTCACATCATAATTTCGATAAGTCTCCATTTATATCATGTAGTGTGCGACACGTATGGCTAACTATTTTCTATCCAAATTCTACATTTCTTCCGGCACCACACCCTTTTTTAGAAACATAGCAATATCTTCTAAATCAGAGGGAGTGCTCCACAACATAAACAATTGTGCATCTAGCATAATATCCTCAATACTCTACGCGTCCTCCCCTGAGTTAATCCTTGAAAAATGGTTAGGCCCTAACTTACTCTTTCCTGGCTTCACAAAAACCGTAAACTCAAATTCCTAAAAAATCAAGACCCACAGACATATGCGCCTTTGAAAAATGGGCTTATTCACCAAGTACTTCAATGCCATGTGGTCTATGTAGAATATGAAATGTGTTGCCAACAAATATAGCCTAAACTTATGCAGCATGTAGATCATTCATAGTTCTTCACGCTCATTAGTAGTATAGTTTTTCTCTACTGCTATCAAATTCCTACTTGCAAAGAAAATGGGGTGATCAATAATCCCCTCACTAGGTTGTACCAACACTACTCCAATGGTTGTCTCTAAGGCATCAACATGCACATAGAAATGTTTATCCCAAGAAGGAAAGCATAATATGGGCGCAGTGATGAGCTTATCCTTCAATGTATCAAACGTCGTCTGTTGTACCTCTCCCCGGTGAAAACTACTCTTGTGCTTTAGTAACTTCTCTAATGGTGTGGTGATTTTGGCATACACCTTGATAAACTTCCAGTAGTATCCTATATGCCCAAGGAACCCGCACACTGCACTCTAGATGGTAGGCTCCTCTAATCCCACAATAATGAAAACTTTTGCATGATCGACCCATAAGCCTTCCTTACATATGATGTGCCCCAATAGGGTTCCAAATGGATTAGCGAAGAGACACTTCTTGATGTTGAGGGATATGCAGAAATTCCAACATCTTTCAAATATTAAGCATAAATTTTCACAATGGTCTTTCACTAGTCCATACATCGTCTAGTCATCAAGGTAGACCTTAATAAACTTATGGATGAATTCTTGAAATGCCTACACAACAATGCATCAAAACACAACAAGCGCATTCTTCAGTCCAAAGGGCATGAGCGTATAGGCAAAAATTCCTCATTCAGTGGTGAAATTTGTCTTTTTGTTGTCTTCTTTAGCAATTCTAACTTAATGATATCCTAAGAATCCATCTGTGAAGGAATAGATCTCACGCCCAACTACTCCTTCCAGGATTTCTTTAGTGAAGGGTGTTAGAAAAGGATCAATAACACATATTTCATTTAGGTCCCTATAGTCAACACAGATTCTTATCCTTCCATATTTTTTAATACTGATGACCATTGGGCTTACACATTCTGATTACTCCATAGCTTCAATGATTCTTGAAGCAATCATTTTTTCTATCTACTCCTTGACCTTGACGTGAAGATTCAAATTCATTCTATAAGGCCTCTTCTGAATTGGGTGTGCACCTTCTTTTAACTTGATTTTCATTTCTCCCAAGGAATGGTGAATTCCTTTAAGCTCATGGTATCCACATGGAAATAGGTCCTAATACTCATGCAGTAGATCAATGATCTTAGAGACATCCTTCTCTTACCAATAGTCTCCAATAGTGGCCTCCTTAGGTTCCATTTCTAAACTGATGTTAACCTTCTTTGTTTTCAAGGGTTCATTGTAGGTATGGATATTAACAAAGAACGTGATTCTCACTTCGCACCACTCTACAAGGCTATCGCGATGTGTCACCCACCAACGCATTGTGGTCCCAAGAAAATTATAGCTGAGAATCCCTCTTCTTTTGATCTCATGTTTCCACTGAGCCTCCATTTCTCGTAAGAAATCATCAGGGTTAGATCATCCAGAATAAGTACGTAACTTCCTTCCTCATATGTGCTTGACTAAGTGTGACTTTATCACCCTTATTACATAGCCTCTTAATTATCACCCAATTGTCACATGCCACACTAGTTGTATTATTGATGGACTAAGCATCTTCAAACTGAATAACTTCCTCTGTAGGGTGAATCACCTCAGGGTCCCTAATAGAGATTATATAGATCCTATCAATTAATTTTTCTCGAAAGGGCTCAGTATAGGGGGCTGAATTTCCATCGGTTAAAGGGATGATGACCCACTCTTCCTTATTCTCAAAACTTATGTATCCCTTATTGAACCTGTTATCCTACAAAATTGACAAGGGAAATTTACAGGTAACCATACCAAAATTCCGTGTTGGTCCCCCTAAAGAAGTTTGATAATGTTCAAAATGACCTAAAACTCCCTTTTGAAAATCAAGCTATTTCTGAACTTAACCATTTTTCAGCTTATTCCCTCGGTGTAATTTTTCATGTGTCAACAATTGTAAAATTGCACCTTTCTTATACTAGGCACACTAAATTTTATGTCAACATACCAAAAGGTGTGCCGCTCAAAAAGTCATATGGCACTGAAAACCTTGTGTCAAAATCTTAAAACATACACTAAGTATTTTTCCTTTGGTGTTGGGAATGTTGTGTTGACATCCTAAAATGTGCGCTAAGGCGTTGGAGAACTCATGTCAGCATTAATAAAATTGCGCTAAGGTGCATTTTCACTCGTGTCAACGCTCTAGAAAGTGCACCAAAGGAAGCTGGTGAAGTAATAAATGTCAGTTTTCTTATAAATAGGCACCCGACACCTGTCATTTTCATGAATTGAAAATTGAAAAAAGTGTATTCTCTGCACTTGTCAGCCATCCTTGTTCCCCACCCTGTGTGTCGTTTTTCAAGCTTGTGGACCCCAACGTCGTCCTTCATCTTTTATAAATCTGGGTAAGTGGCTCCTCTCCTTGTTGTTGTTTTTATTTTTATTTTTTTTGTGTTAGGTATTAGGATGGTGTAAAAGATAAAAATTAAAAGAAATATACCTAACACAATCTGCAAGCTAGCTGAAACCATTTTCCAGATCTACAAATATGGAAGACCCCTTCCTCTGAAAAACTCAAAGAACCCATCTTCTTTTTCCTTGCTAAAACAAATCCTCTTTGCCATTTGATAAATCTAAAGGAAAGAGAAAGAGAAATCAAGAAAACAAAGCCAAATTGTTAAATTGATTAAATCATGGTGCACTATCCTTATTTGCAACATCTACCAAAAATTGAACCTTTGCACACCTTACCCTCTTGCATCATAAATCTAACCCGTGGCCAGTAGAAATAACACTTAACAACTTTCATAGGGCGAAGATGCAATCTACACAACATCAACAAAAGATGTTGAGTTCTTCAAAACCACGCCATGCATTTTTTCCCCTTGGCGCATTGTTTTGTCTTGCAACATATTTCAATGTTGTTCCTTGGCGCACTCTGAACCCATGCAACACCAACTTTTTCAGCACCCAACTCCAGTAATTTTTCCCAAAGGCGCAGGTGCCATTCCCTTAACGTCAACATGACATGTTTCATGTTGTAAACCCATGCCCTACGCTTTACCCTTTGGCACTGCATTCTATCATGCAACACCTCTTGAAAGTGTGCCCTTTATAACCTTGGTGCAACTTTTCTCATATCAACACTGGTGCACCTTTTTTCATGTCAACATCTTCAAAAGTGTGCTCAACATTTTTAAGCCTCTACATTATGCTATGAACCTGCGCCTTGTGCTGTCGACACAAAATTTTCCTCCGTAATTTCTATTTCATTAATGTATGTATTAGGAATAAGATGTTGTTAAGTATAATTAGTAGTAGCATCCGATAGAAGATAACGGCGCCATCAGTACGGTGCCGCCAATAATGTAGAGTACGGTAATAGTCAAAGTACAATAGGAATGTTGTAAAAAGTAAATATTTGTTGTAAGTGGTCCGATAATGTTAAAATGTCAAAGTTGGGATAAGTAGAGAAGTAGGGTCTACATGATTAGGAATTAGAAATATTATATTTGTAATAAGGACAAAGAGTGATGTCATAAATATTTTGTGTATTTTATTTATGGGAAAGTCTAAAAAGGTGGAACCCATGTGAGATGATAAGGTTTATCTTATCTTAGAAGATAAGCCTACATGTAAAGGCAAAAGTTTAGGCATGAAATATGATTGGCCGGAAGATATTTCCTATCCTATCTTAGAGATAAGATGGATAAGCCTAAATTCCTATAAATAAAGAGGCCACCCCACCTCATTTAGTATATAGAAGGAAGTAGTGAGAAATATTGTATGAGTAAGTGTGTAAAGGAAGCCATCATTTTGAAGGTGTGTTAAAGAAGCCATTAAGAAGTGTAATTGTGAAGTTTCTCCCATAGTTATTATTGGAAGGCAAGTGAAGTCAGTAACACTTAAATTACCTCATGGGTGAGATTGTAACAATTTCATGTTGATATTATAATTTACACTTATATTAAAGATTTATCGTCATTCCTTCTTATCATAGTCTATGGTATTCTTGTTTTATGTTTCTTGTGTTTCCAGATTTCATCCACCAAACTAAAGGCTATGCATTAGTAAATAATCATAGCACGAGGAGTTCCCAGTGAAGAATTATCATAGTGCTGGATTGGTGTTGACATTTTGGTTCCGTTGCTGGAACCATTCCTCGTTGGTGGATTTTCTGGAGAGATATTCCCACTTAGTCAAAAAACTCATTTGGAGGGTAACATTGTTTTTACTGTGCATAGGAGTTACCATGGCAAAGTCATTTTTACCGTGAATAGTATTTACCACAGTAACTTCATTTTTTACCGTGAATAGTATTTACCGTAGTAACTTCACTTTTTACCGTGAATAGTGTTTACCACAGTAAATTCAGTTTTTACCGCATTCAGTAAAGTTTTACCATAGTTTACTGTGGTCATTTCTATTTTACTGTAGAAAAGTGTAAAGTCACTTTCTAGTATAGTGATTCCAATTATTTGTGCACATAAGTCTTGTTGATTGTACTTGTGGGTTGGTATTTCATAGTAATTACTTTTTAAAATGGGAAAGATTCATGTTTTTTCAGCCCAATCTACTGAAAATGCTTCCTCTTTCATTCAAGAGTTTAAACGATCTTGTATTTGTAATGGCCTCATAAGAAGGGAACAATGAACTAAATTTTTTCCTACCTTTTTGGATGGTTCAGCACTTAGGTGGTTTGAAACACTAGGTGAAAATGTAAAAAACTCATGGGATTTATTAACTGAAAGTTTTCTTGAAGAAATTGGTTAACAACAGAAATATGCAGATCTCATGATCGAGATCACAAAGCTAGCCCAAGGAGAGAAGGAGAAGATAAGAGATTATCATGCTCGTGTTCTAGAGCTAAGGAGGAAGCTTGATGCCTAGATCCGGAAGGAAGGATTAGCGGATGGGTTGATGAATGGCATGGATAATCTCCTCTGTAAGCACTTCATTCTTGGGATGAAGCCAGAGATCAGACAACGAGTGAAGTATGACCACCCAGCTACCATTGAACAAGCAAAGGAGATTGCAAGATGGCAAGAAGAAAGCATGGAAGAGGAGCCCAAAAAAATTGTTGCTAAGGTAGAGCCTACACCAACACCTTTGGTCCAGAATCCACAACCACTTTCGGTGAGGACAAATCTTTCTCCTAGTACATCTACTAAGTATGAAGATCTGCTCAAGAAGATGGGTCAGTTAACTATTAATCTTCTTCAAGGAAAGGAATTTAGTTCTCAGGGAGGAGATAAAGGTCCAAAAAGAAATATTTCTGAAGTTTTCTATTATGGTTGTTATAAAAAGGGTCATTATAAGTATAATTGTCTAGATAGGGCTTCTACATCTGGTACAAGAGATAATGATAAAGGAAAAGCACCTATGAATTCTTTTGATGTAGTAGATAAAAGCATAAATAATGAAGTAGATGTGTTTGTAACAAAAAAAAAAGAAAGAAAAAGATAACCAAGATGGAAATGATCCTAAGAAGATGAAAGGAGAAACTAGTAAGAAACATAGGAGAAGAAAGTTGGGTGTGTAGGATTTTCTGATTTCACAGGGATAAGGACCATACTCCATCTTAGAAGATCTATCCAAAAGGCCTGCAAATATTATATATGGTCAACTCTTGGCTATGTCTTCTGAGAAGAGGCAGGAGCTACGAAGTGGACTCAATGCTTGACGAAGGAAGGAGGTTGAGGTCCCTGTTTTGGAGGCAGAGGCGGATCCCTATGCTCCACAAGCTGAGCTACTATGTAATGGTATTTCAATTCATGATGTCTTAGTTGATGGAGGTGTTGCAGTTATGTAATGACCGAGTCTGTAATGAATATGTGTGGGTTTAAAAAATTGATCGCCCCTCAACACTTATGGTTAAGGTCATTAAATAAGGGAAAAACTAAACCAGAAGGTGTAGTTTCAAATGTGGAAATATCTTTTATGGGTTTTGTATGTGTGGTAGACTTTCAGGTGATGAAAAATGGTACTGTTGCGTATCTAATGTTGTTGGGAAGACCACGGCTAAGGAGAATTCAATGTAAGAAATTACTGGAATGAAGGCTTCATGACACTTGGATGTGGTAGAGAGAGGGTGAAAATAAATGTGATCCCTCGGCATCATAAGGCAGAACCTAGTGATTCAAGTGATGAAACTGATGATTGGACATCGTCTGATTACTCTAGTACCAGTGAAATGGACACAGAAAATGAAGAAAGTGAGGTTGATGTTTCGGTCATGGATATCCTTCCAGTCATACTGACTCATGACCCCATAAAATTATCTGAAGAAAAAATTAATGATCGTCTCCAGAAAATATAAGATTGGTGATGCTGTGATGGAAAAGATAAGTTGCTTGATGCAGGATTCATATTTTCTCTAGAGAATTTAGAATGGGTTTCTCCCATTGTGATCTCAATAAAAAATAATGGGAAGCTACGCATTTGTGTTGATTACAGAAATCTCAATAAGGCACAAAGAAGGATCATTAACCCTCTTCCATTCTCAGATCAGATCTTGGACCGAAGGTAGCAGGGCCAAGAGTGTTATAGTTTTGCTGATGGATATAGCACGATACAACCAAGTTAGTATAGCGGAGAAATATCAGCTGAAGACCATATTCACCACTCCTTGGGGAACGTTTTCTTATAGAGTTATGCCTTTTGGGTGGTTGTAATGCTCTGGCAATGTTCCAGCGCTTGATGAATAGGGTGTTCGAACCCTACATTGGGACTTCATCAGGTATTTCTGGATGATTTTTTAACTATGGGAGAAGTTTGGACCACCTACAAAACAGCCCATAAAATTATCTGAAGAAAAAATTAATGATCGTCTCCAGAAAATAAAGATTGGTGATGCTGTGATGGAAAAGATAAGTTGCTTGATGCAGGATTCATATTTTCTCTAGAGAATTTAGAATGGGTTTCTCCCATTGTGATCTCAATAAAAAATAATGGGAAGCTACGCATTTGTGTTGATTACAGAAATCTCAATAAGGCAACAAAGAAGGATCATTACCCTCTTCCATTCTCAGATCAGATCTTGGACGAAGTAGCAGGCCAAGAGTGTTATAGTTTTGCTGATGGATATAGCAGATACAACCAAGTTAGTATAGCGGAGAAATATCAGCTGAAGACCATATTCACCACTCCTTGGGGAACGTTTTCTTATAGAGTTATGCCTTTTGGGTTGTGTAATGCTCTGGCAATGTTCCAGCGCTTGATGAATAGGGTGTTCGAACCCTACATTGGGACCTTCATCAGAGTATTTCTGGATGATTTTTACATCTATGGGAGCAAGTTGGACCACCTACACCAAATGGAGACAACATTTCAAAGGTTAGATGAAGCACAAGCCTCACTAAACCCTACAAAGTGTGTCTTTGGATGTTCTAAAGGTGTTTTGTTAGGGCATGTTGTGTCAAGAGATGGTATTGGTACTGATCCTGATAAAGTTTCAAAAATCAAAGATTTACCATTTCCTATTAATAGAAGTAAGTTGAGATCATTTTTAGGCCATGTGGGTTACTATAGAAGGTTCATCAAGAATTTCTCAAAGATTGCATAGCCACTAACCCAGTTCTTGAAGAAGGATGTTACTTATGAACCAGGAAATAAGGCGCATGAAGGTTTTGGACAACTGAAGGAAGCCCTGGTGTCTTCACCTATTTTGAAGAATCCAGATTGGAGCAAGCCATTCATTTTGTACACTGATGCCTCAGATGCAGCACTAGGAAGTACTTTGAGCCAAAATGATGAAAATGGGAATGAACATCCAATTTACTTTGGGAGCAGACAAATGAGCAGTCCTGAGGTAAATTATACTGTAACTAAAAAAGAGGCTCTGGCTATCATTTTTGATGTAAAGAAGTTTAGAAATTACATGCTAGGGTAAAAATTTCTAGTTGTAACGGATCATCAGGCTCTAAAATATATTGTAAATAAGCCTAACCCATCAGGGAGGATAGCAAGATGGATAATTTTGCTACAAGAGTTTGAATTTGATATTATAGATAGGCCAGGAAAGAAGCATGTCAATGCAGATGCACTCTCTCGAGCCTATGATGGTTTAGGATCATCTTGTGATGATGATGACTTCCCAGATGTAGCATTGTTATCCCTTGACACAATCCCTAGTGAATACATAGATATTTAGAATTATCTGAATGAATTCAAGTTTCCTGATGGTGCCAATGCAAAGACTAAGAGAAAGATTACTCAAGCCAGTCGTCCATATTCTATTCTGCATGGAGTATTATTTTGAATAGGACCTAATGGACAGTACAAGAGGGAAGTTAGACATGATCAAGGGAAGGAGCTGATAGAAGAATTCCACAATGGTACATGTTGAGGGCATTTCTCTAGACAACTTACGGCAAGAAGGATCTTGGATGCAGGTTATCACTGGCCCACTCTTTTTAGAGATTATTATAATTATTGTAAGACATGTGATATTTTTCAAACACATGGTAACCGTAAGACTTCATCAGCTCCATTATGTCCTATTCTTCCACTTGGTCCCTTTAAAAAGTGGGGAATAGACATTGTAGGTCCACTTCCAACTACCCCACGCCAAAATAAGTATATTGTAGTTGGCACAGATTATTTAACTAAGTGGGTTAAAGCTAGGCCATTGAAAATAGCTTCTATGGATGAAGTGGCAAGGTTCATATATGAACGCATTGTCACCAGATTTGGTTGCCCATTAGAAATTGTAACAGATCAAGGAAGCCACTTCATTAATGAGGTAGTAGAAGCCCTAGTCAACAAGTTTTCTATTAAGCACAGGAAGGAAACAACATACAAGCCAAGCACAAATGGATAGGTTAAATGGAAAAAAAATTTGTTGTGTCAAATTCTAGCAAAAGATGCAGCCTTGCATGTACATAAGTGGGATAAAAGGATTCATGCAGCATTGTGAGCATATAGGGCAACATCAAAGTCAGCAATAGGATACTCCCAATTTCAATTGGCCTATGGCATTGATCCAGTTCTTAATGGGGCCCTAAAAAATAACAGATGTGCATGAAAATGGTACATACCGACTGGAGGAATTGGATGGCAGTCCCATTACGAAATGGGTCAACCACGACAAGTTGAAGATTTTCCAAGCACCAAAATAGTTTACTCCGAGGACGGAGTAGAAGCTAGGAAGGGGGAAGATGTCGACACTAAAATTTTCCTCCGTAATTTCTATTTCATTAATGTATGTATTAGGAATAGGATGTTGTTAAGTATAATTAGTAGTAGCGTCCGATAGAAGATAACGGCGCCGTCAGTACGGTGCCGCCAATAATGTAGAGTACGGTAACAGTCAAAGTACAATAGGAATGTTGTAAAAAGTAAATATTTGTTATAAGTGGTCTGGTAATGTTAAAATGTCAAAGTTGGGATAAGTAGAGAAGTAGGGTCTACATGATTAGGAATTAGAAATATTATATTTGTAATAAGGACAAAGAGTGATGTCACAAATATTTTGTGTATTTTATTTGTGTGAAAGTCTAAAAAGGTGGAACCCATGTGAGATGATAAGGTTTATCTTATCTTAGAAGATAAACCTACATGCAAAGGCAAGAGTTTAGGCATGAAATATGATTGGCCAGAAGATATTTCCTATCCTATCTTAGAGATAAGATGGATAAGCCTAAATTCCTATAAATAAAGAGGTCACCCCCCCTCATTTATCATATAGAAGGAAGAAGTGAGAAATATTGTATGAGTAAGTGTGTAAAGGAAGCCATCATTTTGAAGGTGTGTTAAAGAAGCCATTAAGAAGTGTAAGTGTGAATTTTCTCCCATAGTTATTGTTAGAAGGCAAGTGAAGTCAGTAACACTTGAAGTACCTCATGGGTGAGATTGTAACAATTTTATGTTGATATTATAATTTACACTTATATTTCAGATTTATCGTCATTCCTTCTTATCATAGTCTATGGTGTTCTTGTGTTATGTTTGTTGTTGTGTTTCCAGATTTCATCCACCAAACTAAAGGTTGTGCATTAGTAAATAATCATAGCACGAGGAGTTCCCAGTGAAGAATTATCATTCTGTAAGCTTTCATTATGAATAACATGAGGGTTGACATGGCCCTTCTGTGTTGGACCTCATTGATTCTCCTTGTAGAACAACAACAGTCCATCCTTGAGCTCACACATGTCTTCATCAAGCAAGAAATCCAACCAAGTCTAAAGGAAAAGCAAAGTTGTCAAAACAAGAGATGAAGTACAAATATCAGAAAGTCAGGATTCCTGACTCATATGCAGAGAGTAGATCTTGATATCAGAGACTCCGAGCTTGGGCCATATTGATATGGAAGACTTCTGGACGAGAACCAACCTGGCTAGCTAGTGGCCCCTGGATGAACAAACTTAGTGAGCAGTGGATTACACTTTATAGCTGGGTTTCCAGAAAGTGTCTGTAAATAACGAGTTCATCATGTTGGTGGCTTGATGTTATAACAAGGACACAAGATGTGTCGAAGATAAGGATGGAACAAGATGATCATCGACCTCACATCTTGTCACTACTTTGAAATAACCCTAAGCATTCCTCATCACAGGCAATATGTTGCCATAAGCCTAGAAGACTACAAGAAGGCATAGAGATGACAATGAGGAAAAATTCTTGCAAATGATGAACAAGCTATATCTTAAGATCAAAAATCCAGTGAGAAGATGGCCAAAGACCATCCACCGCATAGTGACTTCAATGAGGAACTGAGCGATACAATCACCTTCCTGAACAGAATATTTGGGCTTCCTGATGCTCATTATTTCCATAAATGGATGCTAAGGTACTTAGAGACCATGAGAAAGAATGCTACTTGATGAAAATTTTGGATAGGATGAGAAATCATCAGTGAAACCATCTCCCAGCAGCTTCAACAGGTCCTCACAACTAGGAAGTTCTATACGAATTCCTATGTTATATATGTTGCTAGCATCAACGAGAGATTTTACAGGCCTAGACTCAAAATGGGGTATGGCCCCAGGTCATAGATATATGAATACTACCCAGAGCTAAAGCTTGAGAACAACATCCCCTAATTCTCAAAAATCAACGACGCCTTCTTCTATGAGGTGATCTACCTATTGAGGCTGAATATGAGACATGGTCAAACTAGCCCGAGTGTGGTTTCTGTCATAAAGAAGTGGGGAGAATTGTTCACATAGTTCTCCCACGTTCACATATCTTAGGGCTAGTGAATTTTGAAGGTGAACCAAAAAATCTCCCAAGGTATGTAGGGCCCAAGTTGATTCTCTTGGATTTGTCAAGGCAATTGATCACATACCATGAGAAATGCATGAAGAGAAAGAAAGGGAGGAACTCCATTCCTCCTTACAAAGTGGGCTCGATAAACCTGCACCCACACTGGCCAAAATCATGGGAAATGTATACTGAGCTTGAATTTTTGAATCTAAAGCATCAACTTCCCAGCCATGCCTGACCTTCGATTGTTGGAGTTGCCTCCCAAAGGCAAAAATTGATCTCCTATCCATGTTCTTAAGATTGAGGACATCTACATCGACCTAACACACAAAATAGATATCAGGTGAAAGGATCACTCCTGGCTGGCTCTGGAGGAAAGTGTTCTATTATGGCATAGCCATCATTGTCCAAAAGGAATTCCAAGAGCCTGGCCAAGAAATTGAACAAGTTTACCTTGACATGGATGGGGACGATTGGACGTTTGCAGAGATTAACAGAGCCAAGGCACTGAAGACCATTCAAGCAAAGGGTCAATGCCCACGTTACCATGTGCACCAAACTATTGGTGGCAAATAGAATGGTCTCACCTACCTCAGGGTATATTTTACTACTGCACAGTAAAAACAAGGTAGAGCACCTCCAATTGATTTTTGACCTAGGTGCTGAATATCTCTCCAGAAAAGGAACCAACGAGGAATGGTCCCGGTAACGGAACCAAAATGTCATCACCAATCCGGCACTATGATAACTCTTGACCGGGAACTCCTCGTCCTACTGACTATTTGACTAATGCACAGCCTTTAGTTTGACCTGGATGTAATCTAGGTAAAGAAGAAGATACCACCATAAGTTTCACATAGAATACCATCCACTATGATAAGACAGAATGATGAAAACTCTACAGATATCAAAATAAATTATAATACCCATATGAAATTCCTTACAATCTCACTCCTGAGGTACTTCCACTGTCGTTGACTTCAATCTGACTTTCACCAAGACTGTTTCTTCTTCTCTTCCAATCTCCTACCTCTTCCATGGCTTCTTCAACTCTCCTTATGAATCTAATCACTTCCAGTCGTTCACACTTCCTATCCATATTGCAGACTACTTCCTTCCATGCTCCATGAGGGGGGTAGCCTTTCTCTTCCCTGGTAGTAACTCCTAGGCTTATCCATCTTAGCTCTAACACCGCATTGGAAATCCACTCTGTCGAATGCCACCATTCCAAGTGTCTCAACGTTCTTATCTGTACATGTAAGCTTATCTTCTAAGATAAGCTTCCCCTTATCAATCCCCTTTACTTGGGTTCCACATTCCCTCTAGACTCCTTTACATAAGTCCAAGATAGAAAATATTCTATGACCTCACTCCTGGGTCAACTCAAGAGAAAATTTCCCATCGTACCCATGGACTTCTCTGTCATTCCTAATCACGAAGGGACCCTACTTGACACTAAAATTTTCCTCCATAACTTTGACATATTTAACATTAATGTATGTACTTAGGACAAGGATGTACTGTTAAGTATACATTAGTATTGTAGCGTCTGACTAGAAGATAACGTACGCCATCAATACAGGCGTCACCAATAATAGCGGCACCGTTATCGGTAATAGTCAAACGCTACAACTAGGAATGTACTGTAACAACAGTAAATATTTGTCGTAAGGGGTACATGGTAATGTTAAATATGTCAAAGTTATGGAGTAAAATTTTAGAGAAGACAGGGTCTACATGATTAGCCCAAGTGTAGAAAGGATTATATTGGTAATAAAGACAAGGAGTGAGATTCAAGTAAATAAGAAGAAGCTTCTGAAGGCCTATCCTTCTACTTCTGTAGAAGCAATTGGCTAACCTAGTGTCTCTAGGTAACCCATGTAGAAATGATAAAGGTTTCATCTGGATACTTAACAGATCAAGCTGTACATGTCACAAATACAGAGTTACCGAGGTATGGATATATCCCTTCGTCAGAGTGGATTTCCTCTCATCCTATCTGTAGAGATCAAGCATGGATAAGCCTATGGAAGTCTCTTCTAAATAGAGAGGCCACCCTCCCTTCTATTTAGCACCTAGAATCCAGTAGTGAGAAATATCTGTCACGGAAGTGCTGCGAAGTATTCCCTCCATCCAAATATAGATCCCTTATGTTTTCATGTCCTTCTCTTCGTCCTGTAGTAACTCTAGGCCCCACAAGCAACGGTGCATTGGAATCCTTGTCAATGCCACCACCGAGTGTTTCAACATTCTTCCCTGAGGCCTCCACAGTTGCTCCCCCTTTCACTCTAGTTTCTTCTTCTATTTCCCTCTACTCCCACTCCTATAAGTCCTAACTGGATTTCTGACCATCTGGGCCAGCATAAGAGAAAAGGTTCCCATCGCACCCATGGACTTCTCTATCATTCCGAAGAAGGGACCCAAGAAACAGAAAGAAATAACTCACTTTTCAAAAGCACTTCGGGGGAGAGAGTCATGGAGATTACATACTCGGACCCCACTAAGGAAAAGGAGGATTTGTCTCCCATAGACTTCACGGTGACTCAAGTCACAGTGGGTACCTCATCTGAAAGCCTGCAAGGGGAAGCCTTGTTTGCAGTAGATTCCCTTTGCAAGAAGCTCCAGGAAGCAAAAGAGGAGAAGAGAATACTCAAGGACCATAAAACAAACATCTCCTCCAAGCATTACAGAGAATGGGAAACGCTCCTCCTGTAATTGCCACCGAACCTACTGGAAGTTATTAGTCAGGATAAGATAAATAAATATGCCAAGATTAGCAAACAAGGCACAACAATGTCCCCCTGGATAGAGTGAATAATCCTCATAGATAGTGAGGAAATAATCAAGAAATTCATAGTGACTCTACCATGATATAGATCATAGCAAATAAGGAGCTACAAGCAGTAGCAGGATCTCATCTTCGAGGAGTTAGAAAATGCCTGATTGTAACATGAAAAATTCCAAGCAATGGCTCGACTGCTCAGCTAACGACCTATTAAAGGTATCGGCGTCATTGATCACCACACGTGGGCACATAACAAAGCTCTCGTTACATTGGATTACCGGGTTGATCAAATGGAATATATCCTGGAGAGGATAGATAAAATCAAGGACGAATCACTGGATGCAAAATACAACATAGAGCAAATGGTTACAAAGATGTCTCCAGGGATGCTCAGTGAATCGTTCACCTTGAGGGAGGCAGACGATACAATCCAGCTCTTCAAGGCTATCGTCAACCCAAGATTTGGTGCCAGATGTCACTTTTGACTAAGAATCAATCAATAACCTCTCTGGCTTGTTGCAATTTCATTGGATTCTTGATTGAGGCATGTGAAGAGTACGTCAGGCTACCTGAAAAGCTCAATACTGAAAAATAAACTTGCAAAGTTCATTGGTGACCATTTCAAGGGTCTAGATCATAATCAACTTCAAGACAATGATTAGCAAATTTATGGAATATCGTGCAGCTTAGTGTCACATCGCCTCTCCTGATCTGAAGCAAGACACTCAAGTTTAAGACAAAGAGATGATGAGGAGTAGTGTCTCCTCTTGTGTACGCTTTGATCATTTTTGTAAGAATATTTAAAAAGCTATGTTGGCATTTACGATGACATCATCCATGTTGCATCATGGGATGTTGCCATCCAAAAACTTTCCCAAAGTCAACTTTTGAATTTTTAGATATTTTGTAAATAGTGGTTGGTTTGCTTTTGTCTTCTTTCCTCCTCTCTCTTCTATAAATACTGGAATACTTGTTATATTCCAGGTGGATATTTTTTGTATGAAAAAGGAAGTGAAGAGAGAAAGACATTGTGCTTCCTTGTAATAGAAGAGATATTAATATATATGTTCAGACTTTGTGCTTAATATATGTGTTATTTGTATCAGATATTTCTTAAGTTAGATCTATGTTTCTATTATGTTGGATTCCTTCTTGTTATCGTCATATGTTCATTAGTATTGCTTTATGTTTATTTATGCAAGTAATTTTGGCTTTGTTTACTACCAGCCCAAAGCATAAACCTTCTGATCTTTCCATCTTGGAATTCATTTATTTTTCTCCCTTCAGATCTATCCTTCCTCTGTTCCTTCCTTCCTTACCTTTTTGTTCGCATTGTTGGAATCTACCTCTACTGGGATGAGATACCAAACCCCCTGAAGTTAGAATAGTGTAGATTTGCACAGATTCCTATTTGATAGAATAGCAATAAACCAATTTCACTTTGTTGTCTCAAAGAGGGGTTATGCCCTACACACTGTTGGCCTGTTTCCCCATGACCTCACCTAACTGACAATTTTTCAGACCAACAAAACCTTAGGTCGGAATTGTTCTTGTAACACTAGGGTCACCCAAGTAATGCTAGAAAGTTATCTTCCTCAGCTAGCGCCAAGACTTCAAAATATCTAGTGAACTTTTCCCCTTGGATAGTTATAACAACATCCTTCAAGACACCAATGGGCATTGCCTTTTTTTGTTAGCCATAGACAACACATTCGAAGATGGATGTAATGGGGGCTTCCCATTTGATGCCATACGTCTAGAGTGAGGACATTAAACTCCATGCCTATGTCAATCAAAATATTTCCCAGAATCCATCCACAAAAACATTCAAGGTAATCTCCTTATCATAGTCAAGGTTTTGGGAAGGAAGGTTATCATGCATAACCTACCTTTCACAATATACTCTGGTGCGTGGTACCTTCTCCCGTAACCATTCCCCTAGCAAAGGAATGATATTCTCCTACCTTAAAATCTTGTATACTTCCCTTACCTCATCCAGATCCTTTTATGGAGCCTCTGCATTCTTATTTTTCTCTAACTACATTGATTGTTCCTTTAGGCATTAGATCTCTCCTTGTAGGCTTCAAATCACATCCATGGTTTCTTGATACATCTCCTTCTGATGAGTAGGATTTGGATACTTCCCATGTGTCACCTCCTCTTTAATAACCAGTGGTTTTTTCCTTGGTATTTCCCTTACGAGTGCAGCCTCAGCTCGTGTCATATCTAATATAGGCTCTGGTTCCAACTCATATGCCACCCTTGACATCCATTTTGAATAGGCCTTCCTTATTCCTACCATTCCAGTGCCTTTGTTTTTTTAGTGCTACTGGCTCATATGTTCAAATAGCTCTAGAAACTCCTCAAACTTATTTTTTTTTCCACACCAAGACCATTACAACATATCAGGTAATTCACTCTTACAGTGCTCCGTAGACCCACAAGTGTAATAGATTCCACGTGGGAACTCATTTCTCCCTCTATGGTTACCATGACCAAAAAATCCTCCTAGGAAACCTCTTCAATGCACCCCTCCATCCACACACCCTTCATAGTGATGACCATCATCCTTGGAATTTTTTGTGAGGTTAGTTTGTCGCAAAAAAATATCAATGGCATCATGTATATGGTCAATCAATCTATAATCATTTGTGTCATGAGTAGTAGAGGTACAAATCTTGCAATCGCAAGACACACTTTTACGGATTGCATGTTGTAGTAGTGAGCAGCTACTTGCAAAGTGATCTCCATGGTGCATACCAATCTCCTAGGGAAATTGTCATTTGTATGGCCTTGTACCTCACAATTCATGCACCATAGACCACTGCGAGTCTCATGCATTGAGTTCGTAGATATATTTTATAGTTACTTGGCCATTATAATAATTTGAGCCTCAAGAAAAGGAGTAACACTGGTATCCATCCTTCCAATAGCCTCAACATGCATGGAAGCCTCTAAGGCCTTGCGCGGGTCTATGAAATTCTTTTGCGAAAGTGTTCTCCTAAAAGGTGTTATCAACCTTCAAAAAAACTAGTAAGCATGCTAAGAAGGATGAATATCATAAGAGAGTCTTGAAACATGTATCGTACTCGAACACACTCTTTGCCATACCTTTTTTAATCTCCTTCAACATGTTAATTCTCTTATATTCAAACTCGGGTATATGAAATTCAACTAGGAAGGCATTTTACAGCGTGGTGTAATCCACCAATGTTTAATGGGGGTCATACTTTTGGTCCCAACTATGCATGCATCATTGCAATGTCATTAAAAACTGACTTTCCTTCCACTCCAGGGTAGTAAACCCCTTTGCATGTCATAGAAGATCACACTTTTATACATGCTCTTCAGCATCATCAACACCTTTGTATTCTGGTAGATGTAAAGACATTTCAAAAACACTTTTTGAGGTGGTAGAGGTCTTTGTCCACCTGATCCAGAACCTTGATTCCCTCCGATGTTACCTCCACCACTAGATCCACTAGATCCATCATGTCTTGTTCCTCCTAGCCCACCAGATCCTCCAAATATGCTAGGTCCACCATGTCCTTTAGCTCTTATACCACCAGATCAACCTCTTGTAGTCAGTAATGGGCTTGAAGTGGTTGCACCTAGTGTCCCCAACGTCCCACTAAACTATATGCCAATGGTTTGTAATATTACACCTCTACCATATGTGTGTCCCACGTCACTTCCAAATGCAATACCCAAGCTTTGTGTACCCATACTTTCCCAAATGTTATTTCATAAAATATTCCTCCAAATACATGGAATGATTGTGCAGCCATAGATGTACGAAAGGGAAAATTATATCTCCTAGGTACAGATCGATCACTCCTACCAATACCAACTGGGTTAGTAATACTTATCTCTGGATTTGGAAAACTAAGCGCCAGGGGTTTGTCACCAGGAGGATATAGATGCACATCGACGGCTCTCCTTTCATTAAGCGATAAAATCTCATCAGAAGATGAAGGGGTATCTCTTCCACACTTGCCAAGATGGGGTATCATAGAATGGTCAGACTCCATGTCCTCTGTGTGAACCTCAATTCCTTCCCGCAATGTCTGCCTCTATAAATCTATCATTCCTACAACCTTGAGTTTCCTATACAACTCCCTTTCACGAGATTCACTATACTTGAGTAAATTTCTCCTTTTCAGAGGCAATTTCTACCGTCTTCCTCCACCTTAGCTTCCTCAACCAACACTCAGAAGAGCTTTAGCTGGCCATAAGAAATACTTCCATAGTGTAATGATCAAGATCTTTATGGCTAAAGGAATAACACACAAAAATGATCCTTTAGGATCCCTTAAAGACTCAAACTCATCAACTTCTAGAAAAGAATACATAGAAATAGTGTATTCCATGGTATAAATGGTCAGCACTCTACTCCACCAATGATCAACAACACATGTCCAAGTCAGATCAGCATCTTACACGCCTCTGATATTCATCTTAGTGTTATGTTGTGGAGCATGTTTTCATGTGAGAAAGTGTTGAAGACTGTACACTAAGAGTACTAAACACTTTCCACATTTGTCTCTCTGGGGTTCGCGGTCAGGCTAGGCCCTGAGTGGGGGTCTGGGGGTGGCAGCCCCCAGTAGTAGGGGTTCAGGGTGCAAGCCCTTGAAAAACAAAATTGGCCTTAAAATGTGCCTGATATACTGGGAAACGTGCTTTTCTCATATGGGGTAGGATTTTTGACCCATATGTTTATGGGACGGTTTTGGCCCATGGTTTTAATACCCATGGTTTTGTAAAACTACTTCAACCAATTGTCTACTTATGTGGTTTTATGCATATGGTAGAAATATGATGTAACATTGCAGATGTGTTTTGAATTCGGGTGTGAATTCTATAAAGTTTGTTGAGCATAGCTCCAAACATATTTGTGTATTGTATTGAGAGAGAAGTGGCTTGTAATAAAATTTGAGCAAGTGATTCTTGGTGGACGTAGCCCAAATTGGGTGAACCATGTTAAATACTGTCTCTTTGTGTTGTGTTATTTTATTCTACACTTTTATTTGAGATCTGTAATATTTTCTACATATTAGTTTCTACTGTTGCAATTCTGTGAGGGATTGTTCCGCATATTTTATCCCTTATTTCCTAACACTTAGGTCCACATAGCATTTGTTCTCCTAATAGTTAAATTTATGATACTAGATGGATGTACGCCAAAAGCTTTTCATCCAACATGATATTTGTGAAAGTACATGCCTAAACATAGTAGTATGGAGCTCATAACAAAAGTCATGGTTCCCTATCTTCATGTTTTGGAGATCACTTTTGAATTGCTTCCAAAAATATTTCATAGAGATTATATCTCTGAGCACACCATGACAACCATTTGTGATTTTAAGCCAGTAGTTTCAACATTGTGGGATTGAGCGTAGAAGCTCTTTGTTTGTAATGGTAAAACTTCTCATGCCACAATTTTGACCACACAGGTCCCAGCAACGGAACTGAGTTGTGAGTTATGTTTCAATGAAAACCTCTTATTACAACTTGTCTAACCCCGATGCGCATTGGCCTATCACCTAGGAGTGTCATTAGAATGATCACCTGAGGCATGCACGAGCTTCGAGCCCCTATTTTATAAATGGTGCACCTTGTGAAAATAGATTCTCTCATTAACAGAGGATTACCCTTTTCCAATAGTGGATCTTCTATGTAAAAGCATCCCTTCATGGAGTCCTACTCAAAAATATCCTTGATTAATTTCATGCATGATATTGAGAGAGAGAGGATAACATGGATCTATGCAGAACATATTTCATTTGTGGAATATGTAGAAATTTCATTTTCCTAGGGTGTCCTCCTACTATGTGACTAGATTTTATCTATACTAGATATCTCACTATCAAATCCAATGCTAGTGTAATCATATTACTTTGCTAATGACCATGCAAGGTGGATTTATTTTTGTGTATTCTCAAGGATCATGACCCAACTTTGAGTAGAATGTTAAGAGATTTCCCCCGCAATATATAACTCATATATCAAATACTTCCTAGCTATGCCTTCCCTTAATTACATGGTATTTATAGACCCATCACTTAGACATGATGACCTTCTTATAACAATCCTTAATGGAGTTGACATGGCATGTTCTAGTGTATACCTTAATGACTTACTGGAGAGTCTTCACCTTCCCCAGGTCTATATGTATGCATCACATTTTTCTTCTACCCAAGTTTCTAGTTGCATTTTAGATTTCAATATCCTCTATGTATGCCTTCTATTTAAGAGTAGATCTTACATTCAAAGTGTAGATCTGGTCCTCCATTGGTGACATTATAACCCTAGTCTAAGCTCTCCACATCCTGTAATGATATTCTTCCTAGGAATCATCCGCTTCGTCCACATATGTGTCTTTTTTCTTGACCATTAGGTCTCCCATTTAATGGTGCCTACCCCTATTCACTCGGCAATATGAACTATCTAAGGTCACGTTTTTCCACTTGATATTTTATCCAGAAGGCCAAATATGTGCCACGTCGAAATATTTTACGTACTGCCTTTTGGGAATGCACCCTCGTAGGTTTCTCCTAGGACCCCCTTACTTAAACTACCAATTGCTCTGTATGCTTCATCCCTGGTGGAAATCATTTTTGTATTTAGCACATTGTGCTCACGCGCCCTCTAATTCTTGGCCAATATTTCTAGGCCCAACTAATAATTTCCCTTTTTAGCATTGTTTTAACTACATGTTCCAAACATTGTTTTAATGGTAAGTTTTTTTCATCAAAATAACTTTCCTTTTCTTTTATTGGTTCTATTTTCTTTAGAATATGCAGTCTATATAGGACTCTTTGCATGGGCTTAGACAATCCACATTCATGCATCATAGATCTCTAGCTACGTCTAAGGGAGTGTTCTTCAGTTTGATTGCACTTGAGGAAATATATCATCTACTATGTATGCTCCTAAACATCTTTATGCTTCAACTGTCACCATGTTTATTATATGTTGAGGTCTGAGCCTATTAATGCAAATAAACTTGATGGTATGTGACAAAGTTAGGGCATATTGTATTAAACTATAATAAACATTACACAATGAACACCAATTGTAACATGGAAAACCTCATACAAGGTAAAAAACCATGGTCAAAGCTTATATTTCCATTAAACTAATGATGAAATGCACTTGACAATATTTATAGTCTAGTATGTATTACTTCTTCACCACTTCTCTTCTTGATGTACAAAAAATCAACATTTTCAATCGTATTTTATTGGGCCTGGAGAGCCCTATGATAACAATGGTTTATACGGATTTGTCTGTCTCATGAAGCAGTCCCACCTACTTTGAGTAATTATTGATTTAATTTATCAATTTGTATATGTGTATTTACCTTACCTGCGCTTCTTTTTGCTCATGGTCTATTTGTATGGGTTCCTATCTTATCATGCACCAACTACATTCTTCAATGCTTCTTAGTATTCTCCCATGTTAAAACACTTGAGCATACAAACATTAGGACCATCATTAAGAAAAAAAAAATTTACAACAAGCATGGAAAGAAAGATATAAGGATGCCCATAACGTATTACAAGATTCAATAGTTCAAAAAGAGTCATCAAAATTTGATGCCTTTCATCTATTGATACTTTGAGAATGTCTCTCTAGATGCATTACTCCAATGCTCAAGAATTTCTCTAGATGCAATGACATTCTGATTCAGACACTTAATGATTCTTGATTGTCTAATCCTGCCCAATTCATGTTATCACCTCTAAATATGTAGGCATTTCAAGTTATTTGGAAATCATATCACACCCTTCACTAGACTTGATGACTACCCCTATCTTTTTTAAGGCACTCTTGAAAGAATCCATGGGTTTATCATAGCATAGATTATCAATGAATGGAAGGTCACTAAGTCATAGGCCATTTGACTCCCATTAAGAACTAAATAAGAAATATTTACTAAGTGATTGATAACTCCCATGTGTTCTTAGCCATTCCCCTATAAAATTCATTCTGACGACAATATAGTCATTGAACAAGAACTCTTAGATGAGGTTTTGGATCTGAAGAGAAGTCTCTAGGTGTCACGGAGTTCGAGAAATTACCTGTCAAAGATATAGCGTCAGGGCTCTTAAGGGACTACACCCGGATGAGGTATCCCAAAAGCATGGGGAGCATAGGGAACCAAAACAAGGCCTCCACTAGTGTTCACCATGCCATCCAGATGTGTTGGCATAGATAGTTTGGTCCCACGAGCTACTGTTTGCAAAATATAGCATGTAACAACCTTACACTAACTCAAACTGTAGTATTTAATGTGTTTACAAATAATAGGACAACAAGAGAACCGAAAGGAGATGGAGGAAACCACAAGAGTATTTTGTATAGGGTACTGATATGGAGGTTTTGGATTTGACAAGACATCCCTAGGTGCCACGGAGTCTGAGAAATCACCCATCAAAGATATATAATTTTTTGATATCATGGCTCTTAAGGGACTATGCCCGGACAAGGTAGCCCAGAAGCCCCTGGAGCTTTGGCCTCCAAAACAACACCTCCCATAGCATTTACATGGCCACTGCGATGTGTTGGCATAGTCAGTTTGGTGCCAAGATGTTCCATTTGTAAAGTATTGTGTCTAGAAGCCTTACACTGACTCAAACTACAATATTTCACGTGTTTGCAAACAATAGAACAATGAGAGAGAAAAATGGATATGGAGAAAACCATGAGAGGATTTCATAGAGGTTATTGAAATGGAGGTTTCATATCTAACAAGATGTCTCTAGGTTCCACAGATTCTGAGAAATCACTTGTCGAAGATATAACGTGTTTTGGTTTCATGGATCTTAAGGGACTATGCCCAGACAAGGTAATCTGGAAGCACAAAGAGCATAGGGAACCAAAATGAGGCCTTCACTAGCATTCACTAGGACATCTGAACATGCTGGCATAGACATTTCAGTCTCATGAGCTACCATTTGCAAAATATATCATCTTACAGCCTTACACTAACTCAAATTGCAATATTTTGAGCGTTTGCAAACAATAGGACAACAAGATAACCAAAAGGATATGGAGAAAAATGTGAGAGGTTTTCATAGAGGGTCTTGACATGGAGGTTTTAGATCTAATGAGACATCCCTAGAATTCATGGATTCTGAGAAATCACCCGTCGAAGATATAGCATTTTTTGGTATCAGGGCTCTTAAGGGACTACGCCCAAATGAGGTAGCCCGGAAGCACATGAACCTTTGGCCTCTAATATGAAACCTCCCCTAGTGTTTACTTGGACACCCCAATGTGTTGGTATAGTCAGTTTGGTACAAATATATTTTTTTACAAAGTATTGTGTGTGGCAGCCTTACACAGACTTAAATTGTAGTATTTTGCACATTTGCAAACAATAGGACAACGAGAGAACCGAAATGAGATGGAGAAAACCATGAGAGGATTTTGTAAAGGAAACCCAACAGGGAGGTTTTAAATCTAATGAGATGTCCCTAGGTTCCATGGAATTCGAGAAATCACTCGTCAAAGATATAATGTTTTTTGGTCACATCGCTCTTAAGGGACTACACCCAGACGAGGTAGCCTGGAAGCACTTAGAGCTCTAGATTCTGGAAAAAAACCTCCCCTAGCATTTACCTGGCACATACAATCAAGTGATATGTGCTTCTATTTGCAAAGTATTACATTTGGCATCCTTACACTGACTCAAACTGCAGTATTTCACGTGTTTACAAATAATAAGACAGCAAGAGAAATTGATCAAAGGAGATGGAGAAAACCACGATAGGATTTTTTAGAGGGTCCTGACACAGAGGTTTTTTATCTAAGGAGATGTATCAGGGGTCCGCGATGTTCAAGAAATCAACCATCAAATATATAGCATTTTTTGGTCTCAAGGCTCTTCTGGGACTATGCCCAGATGAGGTAGCCTGGAAGCACCTAGAGTTTTGGGGCAGTTGGTTGAGCACCAAGAGCTTCCATTTGCAAAGTATTGCATTTGGCAGCCTTACATTGACTCAAAGTGTAGTATTTGGTGCGCTTGCAAACAATAGGACAACGAGAGAACCGAAAGGATATGGGGAAAACTAGGATAATTTTTTGTAGAGGGTCATAACATGGATATTTTTAATATGACGATACATCCCTAGGTGCCACGAAGTGCGAGAAATCACCCATCAAATACATAGCATTTTTTGGTCTTAGGGATCTTAAGAGACTATGCCTTGATGAGGTAACTTGGAAGAACCTGGAGCTTTGGCCTTTGAAATGAAACCTCCCCAACCATTTACCTATCCACCCCAACATTTTGGTGCATTCGGTTCAGCACCAAGAGCTTCTGCTTGCAAAGTATTGTGTCTGTCAACCTTACAGTGACTCAAACTACAGTATTCCGTGCATTTGTAAAAAAATAGGACAATGAGAGAACTGAAACGAGATGGAGAAAACCATGAGAAGATTTTGTAAAGGATCTTGACTTTGATGTGTTGGATGTGACGATACATCCCTAGGTTCCATGGAATCCGAGAAATAACCCGTCGAAGATATGGTGTTTTTTGGTCTCAGGGATCTTAAGGGACTACGCCCAGATGAGGTAGCCTAAAAGCACCTGGAGCTTTGGCCTCTGAAACAAAAAAATCCCTTAGTATTTACCTGGCCACCCTAATGTCTTGACATAGTTGGTTCAGTGCCAAGAGCTTACGTTTGTAAAGTATTGTGTCTGACAACCTTACACTAACTCAAACTACAGTATTTCACGTGTTTGCAAACAATATGACAACGAGATAACTAAATGGAGATGGATAAAACTGAGAGAGGATTTTGTAGAGGGTCTTGTCTTAGAGGTTTTGGATCTGAAGAGACATCCCTAGGTTCCACAAAGTCTGATAATTCACTCGTCGAAGATATAGCATTTTTTGGTCTCATGGCTCTTAAGGGACTACGCCTAGATGAGATAGCTCGGAAGCACCTAGAGATTTTCCCTCTGAAATGATACCTCACCTAGTGTTTACCTCGAAACCCTAATGTGTTGGCACAATTGGTTTGGTACCAAGAGCTTCCGTTTGCAAAGTATTGAGTTTGATAGCCTTACAATGACTCAAACTGTAATATTTCGCACATTTGCAAACAATAGCATAGCGAGAGAATTGAAAGGAGTTGGATAAAACCGAGAGAGGAATTCATAGTGGGTCCTAACATGGAGGTTTCAGATCTGACAAGATGTCTCTAAGTGCCACGGAGTTGGAGAAATCACACATCAAAGATATAGCATTTTTTGATCTCAGGGCTCTTAAGGGACTATGCCAGGACGAGGTAGCCTGGAAGAACCTGGAGCTTTGGCTTCCAAAAATACACCTCTCTTTGCATTTAAATAGCCATTTCGATGTGTTAGCATAGTCATTTCGGTGCCAAGAGCTTCTGTTTTCAAATTATTGCATCTGACATCCTTACACGAACTCAAAGTGTAATATTTCACGTGTTTGCAAATAATAGGACAACAAGAGAGGCAAAAGGAGATTGTGAAAACCACAAGAGGTTTTCGTATAGGGTCCAGACATGGAGGTGTTGGATCTAACGAGATGTCTCTAGGTACCATGGATTCTGAGATATAAACCATCGAGAATATAGCATTTTTTGGTCTCGTGTCTCTTAAGGGAGTACGCCTGGATGAGGTAGCCTGGAAGCACCTGGAGCTTTGACCTCTGAAAATACACCACCCCTAGCATTTAGGTTGCTGCCTTGATATTTTTTCATATTTAGTTTGGTGCCATGAGCTTCCATTTTCAAAGTATTGCGTTTGATAGGCTTATACTGACTCGAACTGCAGTATTTCGCACGTTTGCAAACAATATGACAACAAGAGAACCGAAAGTAGATGGATAAAAGTGCAAGAGGATTTCATAGAGTGTCCCAACATGGATATTTCAGGTATGACGAGATGTCCGTAGGTGCCATAGATTCTAAGAAATTACCTGTCAAAGACATAGCATTTTTTGTCTTAGGGCTCTTAAGGGACTACTCCCAGACGAGGTAGCCCAAAAGTACTTGGAGCTTTGGCCTCTAAATTGATACCTCCCCTACGTTTACTAGCCACCCTGACATGTTGGTGTAGTCATTTTGGTGCCAATATCTTTCTCTTGCAAAGTATTGCATCTGACACCCTTACACTGACTCAGACTCTAGTATTTTGCGTGTTTGCAAACAATAGAACAATGAGAGAACCAAATGGATATGGATAAAACCAAGAGAGGATTTATTAGAGGATCACGATGTGGATGTATCAGATCTGATGAGACATCTCTAGGTGTCATGGAGTCTGAGAAATCACTTGTCGGAGATATAGTGTTTTTTGGTCGAACAACCTTGAACAAAAGTTTGTTTTATAAAAACTCAAATAACTTGAACAAATTACCTAAATTTGACCAAAAAATTCGTAGGAAGCATCATGACACCTTCCTCTATCATCTTCCAAATTTTCTAGAAAAAAATAGGTCTACATTTTTCTATCCCGTCTCATTTACATGCTATAATAGTGTATGCTAGAATAGTATAAGTTTTTCTGATGCAATATTTTACAAACATAAGCTCTTGGCACTGAACCGACTATGCCAACACATCAGGATGGCTAGGTAAATCATAGTAGAGGTGATGTTTTGTCGAGGCCAAATCTCCACAATCTTCCTGGCTACCTTTTCTAGGTGTAGTCCCTTAAGAGCCCTAAGACAAAAGCATGTTATATCTTTGACGAGTGATTACTCTAACTCAATTATACCTAGAGATGTCTCTTCAAATCCTATACCTCCTCCTATGGAGCCTCTATGAAATCCTCTCATGGTTTTCTACATCTCCTTTTGGTTCTCTCGTTGTCCTATTGTTTGCAAATATGTAATATACTATAGTCTAAGTCAATGTAAGGCTATCAGACGCTATATTTTATAAACAGTAACTTGTGGGACCAAACTGTCTGTGCCAACACGTCTGAATGGCCTGGTTAACACTATTGGAGGCCTAGTTTTGGTTCCCTATGCTCTTCGTGCTTTTGGGATACCTCATCTGGGCATAGTCCCTTAGGAGCCTTGAGACCAAAACACGTTATATCTTTGACGGGTGATTACTCGGACTCCGTGGCACCTAGAGATGTCTTGTCAAATCGAACACCTCCAGCTAGGGAACCTCTATGAAATCCTATGCCAACTTTTTCCATATCCTTTCTATGCTCCCACTGTCCTATTGTTTGCAAACATGCAAAATAGTGTAGTCTAAGTCAATGTAAGGTTGTTCATTGCCAATCACGTGAATAATATAGGTGGTTCATATAATATAGGTGGTGAAATGAGACTTTGAATAAGACTTTTTTAAAATATAGGTGTTGAAATGAGAATTTATTTTTGTTGTTTCTTTCTAATATTTAAGTTTTGTTAGCTTCACTTAAATTTGAGAATAAAAAATTCTCTATTGACAGTGAAAACGTTGTGAAGGTGAAATCCTTTTTTTCACAACTAACCGACATAAACATGTTAGTAAGTAACTAAATAGAATTTTAAATCATACAAAATTTAAACAAAATCATTAAAGTAAATATTCAAATTAAATTCATGAAGAACATACATTTGAAGATTCAATTTAATGAACCGCAAGGATCAAATCTACTCTTGATAGTAGCAAGAATTGTTTCATGATATGATTCACGAACCTTCCATAGATTCTTGTTTAATGGCCTACCTTGATATTTGATCAATTTAATATTTGTTGCAAGAACCAAATGTGAATAGTGAAGTATCTTTCCATGTACTTCATAGTCTTCAAATAACCAAGTGTTTGATTTTTTGATAGGATATCGTCGAAGCCAAGTTCTAGTGACTACCACTGACCTAGTGGGATACTCAAGGTCTTAACCATCAAATATTGTGGAAGTTAATTTCTTTCCCCTCTACACAATGATACAAGAAGTGGTATGTTCTCTCTTTGTTAAATTCCATCATAATAACTGCAAAAATGTGCCTTACATCACAAAGTAAAACTCAAGTCAAATTTAAAATACTTTAAGATTTGACCATTTAATAATTTATAAATCTAAAACATGGCATGTACATATATGTATGTACCTTGTTGCATTAAATCAGAGACTTGGTCAAAGTCAAGTGATGTTGTCATTTGATCTGAAGACACTACAAGTTGTAATGCTCATGGAACTTGATGTGTGTCGAGTCGAATTAGAGGTCTATAAGTACATTCATCTACCCACTGTTGTGACTCACATTCATTCCATGCAAAATCAATGCATGATATACTAAAACATTCCATGCACCTAGTATAAATAGTCCAAGCATTTGTACGTGAACTACAGAATGAGTGCATATCAATCGATCCTGCAATTGTCATATAATATTCAAAGTTTTCTAGATGTTGTTTATCTATCAACAAAAATTATCTACAAACCATTGATCTCTCTTGATATTCATGGACCATGTTCTTGACACACCAATAAACAATGTTTTTTACATCCATAAATTTAGCACCATCCTTGAAATTTTACTCTTCTCTTGCAAGTGCTCTTTTCACACATGCTCCTGCACCATCATGCTCTCCTTTCCCATTCCCTACCTTAGTAAAACTCCAGATATGTTGCACATTTATTTCTTTGTGCATCATGTTTAGCTAATAAAACATTTGTGCATTCTTGAATTGTGATGTGCAGTTGTCTGACCAAATTTAATGTTGATTAAAATTAATGTTCCTCTCATTCAAGTTCACATAAAACAATTGGAAAAACCCTTGCACATATTCTGTAGAATGTTTCTAATCATCACTAATGTAGAAATGATACTCTCTTAATATTTTAAGATCTTTCTCAGTTCTTTCTAGAAAGTGCATGAATGTTATATGCATGAAATTAGCAACTTGCATTGAGTTATAATATCGATACTGAACCTCCATTTGTGGCTACAATGTGTAATTCTCTGCAAAGTCGACTACTGAAACAATAGTACCAAGTGGGAATGTGTTTTTTCTTAACTTGAATTTTTCATCCAACCATCGAGCTCTATGTGTGTTTCTTGCATACTCATAAACAATTTCCTCTCTAAATTTGACCATATATTTTGATACATGTAATTGTTTAATAACAAGCTCACACCTCTCATATTATTTTCCATATTTTAATTGATATGCCACCAATTTATATTTTCCAAAATCAACCAATTATTTTCCTATTGAATCTGTACTCTCCTCATGGATACAACTTTTCATAATTGGAAATCCACCACATACATTGCATGTTCCATCCAAACATGCTTTGTTATAAAAAAATTGTCTAGTTGATTTTTCACAAAATATTGTTGGAATAAATTCCCTTAAATATTTTGGTGGGAAATTTAATCCACACTACTCCAACATGATGTCAATATGCAAAACACAATGTATTTAACAAAAAACATCATAATGCATTGAAAATTCAACATGATGCCTGCAACAAAAAGTGGTACGTGAGTGATTTATTTTCACATAAAAGGGTTTGCTCATTTCAAAGAATCTTTGGCTAATGTTAATTTGTGGATTTTCATTCTTAAACTTAGAGAACAATTGTGTTTGAGTCATATCTAAGATTTTTTTTGCACACGATTCACTATTATGAGAACCTATTCTTCTTTTTATTGTATCTTGTCTATTCGGTGACACCCTTGTGTTCTCATTCCAGAATTTTGCAATTAATTCTTGGATAATATCATATGTATTCTTACATTTCCGTGGAATTCTACTAGAGAAAGCCCAATAGTCAGTTTTATTGACTAACTCAAGAAATTTACGTCTCTCTATTACTTTCATTAGTGTTTTTTTTTTAGCTTCAAAGCACTGCTTGTTTTTCTAATCAAGTGTTTATTAACTGTTTTATCACTTACTATACAATTATTAAGTGCATGATGTGTAGCATTACTATCTTTGGTGCACCTTTTTCAACCTACAATTTGGTATTATTTATGTATGTTTTCAATAATTGATGCATTTTGATCAACAAAATTAGATTTTCTTAACCTCGTGGTCTTCATTATAGGTCTTGTTTTAATTAATTTCATCAATGTAACAAATAATTGACATCTTTTTGTGTCATTTAAATTTTAAATTAATTATCCCAAATTCCACTAGCTTTTATTCTCGCATTTCTTTCAAGCATTTTGGTAGGCATTGGTTTTATAATTTTTTCATCAATTTCAATTAAGTAAAATGATTTTCTTCAGAAAATGGAAGGAGGTGTTCTTAGAGGTGAAGATTTTTTAACAAAGTTAATTTCTTCATTCAATGTTTCCATACAAATTTCGGGGTTAACATTTGGATTCTCAAGTAAAGTTTCAACAATTGGATTCATATCAATTTCCTCATCCATATTAGCATTATCATTCAATTTAAAATCATTATTTTCTACATTTTCATTATATATTTCATCCTCATTTTCTAATACATTAGCTACATTTGATATAGCAGATGTACCTTGCCCTGCACGAAGTTTTCACATTCTCCTCAATTTCTTTATTATCATCTCTTCCAATTGCTCTGGTGTCTTATTCTTGACATTCCTCTTGTCCTTAGCTCGAATTTTATTGCCCATGATTAGATAAATTCAACTAGTGGGGTAGGGGACAAAAATAACTACTAAAAAATCGTGTAAGAATATACAAAAAATTGTAGACCAGACAGAATGGATGCAGAAATCGCATGAAAGAGATGAAAGGGACATTGGGGGACCACATTACATAAACAAATAATAACGTATCGGTATTATGATTTTTCACTTTTCTAACCCATGCCTCAAGGCTTGGGATCCGGTTTGGATCCCCAAGCCTAAGACATGGACCTACACAAACACAGCAAACCGCGTGTTTTTGCAAGAAAATGCAAAAATCCAACTTTCGCCATGATAAATCAACATCAAATGATCGATTCATTTAAACAACATTATACCATGACGTAAACAAGATTTTCTTCTTTGTATAAATATAATTTCTAATTTTTATAACAAATATAAGGTTTCCTTATTATTTATTTTCTAACTATGCCTTTTTATAGCTATTTTTTGAAGTTTAAACATGTCTATCTTTTATCGTGTATCTTTTTTTCACTCATCAAGATTGAATAAAAAAAAATTAGGCACAAACTAGGACTAATTATATACATATTAAAGAAAATTGATATTTTGTGAAGTAGTTAGGGGGGCATGGTCGGAGCTCCGTTACTTTTCAAAACATAAAAATTTTGTACTACAAATATCATTAAAAAAAATTCACTAAAAACTCTTTAAAAAATCTAACACAAACTATATGCTCCTAGCTATCTTTCTACCAAAGGGTTTTCAAAAATACTAATTGGTGGGGGGCACAAAAGTCACTCTATTATTTGTTTTAATAAAAATAGGAGCACATGTTCGTATTTTAGTTATTTGACCCACTTAGACTCATCTGTTTTCAATAAAATTTAGTAGGTTAAAAAGTAGACTCAAAATACTACGATTCATGTTTATACAACATCTTCAAATTCTGAGTTTAACTATTTCAAAAAACATGTATAGGTGGAAGTTGTTTTTTCAGAAAAATGCGTCCACTTAAGACCCCCGTTTGGCCCCCTAACTTGGTGCACTTACCCGGTAGCGAGGAGATAGACAAAGTAATAATTCATGCATAACTTATTTGTCATGGGTACCTGGAGTAATTATAGATGGAGATTTTTGTTGATGATTTTCCCCTAGTCAATCCTCTGCTTTCCTTTTATCAACATCAAGATGAAAAGGCCTATCTAGTCTTGGAAGTCTCTTGTTCTTGCTTCGCACATAAATCTTGTGAGGAGAGTGATGGAATCTAAATATCCTTCTCAAAACTCACATCTTAGAAGGTTGTTGGGCATCCTTGAGGTATTTCTTCCTGTCTTCAACCACGAACCAAGTGCCACCCCTTATACATATGCATCCATCATTTCCCAATAGTGCAAGGCTCTGTCCTTTGAGATGACAACCATGTGGGGTCATGTCAATATCTCAAGAGAAAGTCAGATGGTTCTAGGGAAAATGACTACCATCGTTATACCATTATCAGCTCGGATGTTTCGTGTTCCAGGCTCATAGTGGTGAGAGAGGGCTAGGATCAACTCAAGACTTTGCACAGACACTGGGTGTCCTGTGGCGGTGAACAAGCCACTGGTGAATATTTGATCTTCAATCTTATTTCAGTCCTTGGATCTCATGTGAGCTCTAAGGTAATTTAGGGCCATGTAAAAGACATCACTATCTTCCATCTCATATTTGCAGGTGAAGAGCTATGTCGGCTTCTGTCTCATCCACTTCTACTTCATGTTTTCCT
The DNA here is from genome assembly GCA_019776745.2 of Taxus chinensis. NCBI lineage: Eukaryota > Viridiplantae > Streptophyta > Pinopsida > Cupressales > Taxaceae > Taxus > Taxus chinensis. The sequence continues at coordinate 557,412,259 of CM034155.1, read as the reverse complement.
TAGAAAGAGTAACTTACTATTTTTAGTAAGTATGATAAAGAAAATCCCCCGAACCTCAATTAGATGTTGTGACTTTGATTTCCTCTTCTCCCTACATTCCTCTCACCTTCTGGATCAATTTTCTATTTTTAGCAGGTACTCGTGGGACCACTTACTATTTTTAATAAGTGCCAAAATTGGACCAAAATGCCTGTTCTGATGAATTCTCAGCTACAGTGCATCTTCAATGTCTTCATCTCCTTCGCAAGTTCTTTTGTTGATGAATTTCCCAAAATAGCAGTCCCTTATATAGAAGACCTTCGATTTTTAGAATGTGAGCTTCTGGATCAGATTGATGAGGAATAATTTTTTCTGATTTTTTTTTCCCAATATCGCCCCTCTGAAATTTTATGCTTATCCGATCAATAGTTTAGGAGATTCTAAACTTTTCATTTTTTGACCTGGCAGTGCTTCTAGAAACAACAGCCATTAATGGACCTCAAAAATTACAGGTCTAGTTTTCTCCTCTGTTCATGATGGAAATCAAATTTTTGAGATGGGTTTTTCCTTCTTGTGCTTTCAGTGAAATCTCGTTTCGATCCAACTGTCGAATTGACGGGAAATCTAGCTTCTATCTCCGTTGGGTAGGAAAGAGGCTTTCTTCGCTGTGAATGTTTTATGCCACTAGAGGAGGGTATAAAGGTTTTTTTATGGTTTTTTATATAGGAATGAACAGAAAAAAATGGTTCGTCAATTCGTGTATCTGTTTTCAATATTTCTTCAAAATTTGATTTCACGATAATGGGGATTTCCACTGTTTTACTTCTTTGTTCTTCATTTCTTCTGCTTAGCTCGATGAAATATTCTTATGAGACCTATGTATTGTCATGATAAATAGGATTTATTTTATTTGTTGGAGCTTCTTTGAGATTTGGCAATGGCGTAGTAGTGGTAGGAATATGCAGAGGAGTTTGTAGATATGGTTGTGCACAGGAATGTTTAGAAGTTACAAGCAGGAAGCAGAAAGTTTTTTAAAATTGGAAATAAAGCACAGATGGGATAGAATAAAATTTTCATTCCCCTGACATACCTCACCTCAAAAGGACATGAGAGACATCAAATTATATGTCGAGCATGATGGTGAAATGTGGCTGAGATCTGACGGCGGGGGATAAAAGACAAAAAACAGCTTTAAAGCACTGAGGGGTTGGAAGATGGTCACATGGGTGACCAAACGTATCATTAGGGGCTATGCCCATTTTTCCATATTTGAATTCCATCACCTCAAAGGGATTTTAGGGACATAAAATTACATGGTGAGCAAGGTGATGACACATGGCGGAGATCCGAGGTTGAGAATGAAGGTTTGGCAAACACCTGGAAGCTAAATTGGCGATATTGGAGATTGCATGAGGGTCCAGAGGTCTTATGGGGTTTAGGAACATTTTTCCAACCTTGATGTCCCTGATTATGAGGGACATGAGAGAAAAAAAATCCTTCCAAATCTCCTGGATCTGACATGCATCCTTCCAAAAATTTGATTAACCCATGAACTCGCTCCAAGAGGACAACTTGAAACGGTGATAACTTGAGCTCCCGATGGACCTTTATGATGAAATTTTATATGTTCTTGACTTGAAATTACCTTCTAAATCCAATGGTGTGGGTCATAGGTCTTTATTCCTCTATTTTATCCCTAAAAAAATCTAGAGTTAGGATTTTTTACTCCACCCGTGCATGAGAAAAACTACTTGCAAACCCATTGTGCCAAAGTGTTGTGAAAATACTAATTTCACCATCTTGTAGGCTTATAATTCCCTTTCCAAATATATTTTTTTAATCCTAACTCCATCTAGAGCTCCCATAATTACTTTCGGAAGTTCAATAGTTGTTTTGGCTTGTGAACTACCTAGGCCTGTGAACCTTAATTTTGGTGAAACTGAACCAACTTCTCCAAGTCCTTCCTGAATCTTCTTGAATCACTTACATGATGTCTAAATTCCTTTGACTCACCTATGTGTGTATTTTTGGATTTTCTCTTCCACTCCATGGGTTTGCTCCAGTCCTAGGAAGGCGAGTGATAGCCCTTCCCACAATTGCCTGAAGCTTGCAATTTTAATGAACTCCTAAAATCACCTAGAGGGGGATAAATGGACTTTCCTAAATCACCTAGGTGGATGGGATGACATCAATCAGGAGGTCACTCGGATTGACTAGGTGGACCCAAGGTGCCTTAGAAGGGGTAAGACTTCATAAAAGTAACACGGGGGTATAATTTTTCATGCTCAGAAATTGTCAATTTCCTTGTTGCACATTTACATAACAAAAACTAGCTCTTGCTTGGAGACATGACATGGACTAAGTATAGCGAAGACATGACATGGGGGAATCCAAAATCTCAATTTTAGACCATATGATCCATTGACCAATTCCTTATCCATTGGGACTCATGGAGTTGTTGTACAAAATTACAAGAGACAAAGATAGCAAAGAAGGAAACACACACATTCACACACAAAACAATGGAAAGGAAACACACGACACACAACGGGTTGGGAAACACATGTAACAGAAATGGAAAAACATCTAGCAATCACCTATGGTACAAGGCATGGGACAACCCACTTTCATTAATGATACAAATTTAGCCATTTCCCACTGCGAGGCAATTCCAGCGGTGTTCCATCTAGGTATGAGAGTATAAAAACATTCTCTCCACAAGATTCACAAACCTAGAATGGTCTAAGCCATAATGAATCAAACTTTCCATGGTTGCCTTTTTGGTTCCCTTCTCTTGTCTCGTAGCAGGATGAGGTCTCCAACTTTGAATTCTCTCACTTTCTCTTTCTTGTCAAATATCTTCTTTAATTTTAAATTAGTGTTCTTTTATACGGTCCACCACCCAGAGTCTATTTTCTTCTAGCTTCTCAAGAAAGAGGATCCTCTTGCCAATGGAATCCTTGTACTATATGTCTTCTATTCCGTGGAGCAACTTGAGAGCTGGTATCTCAACCATGATGAAGAATTTTTTCTTCAACTCCATACAACAGTTGTAATGGTGACATACCTATTACCTTCTTGGGAGTGGATCATGTCAGCCCACAATGCATCATACATTCTTTTAAGCCAATTCCTTTGGTTTTCACTTACGAGCTTGTATGATGATGGTTTATGATGTTCTTGTTGCTTGATTTGGCCTGTCCATTTCCCTATGGATATTATTCTTATGAATGAGACAAAGAGATTTTGTAGCCATATAAAAACTAAGTCAACTCCCTTAAAGAGAAATAGGTAGCATTGTCCACTGCAATATTTGGTTTCACTCATAAACATATTATTATATTCTCCTTGATGAAGTTGCATATTGTTTTGGTGCTGGCTTGCTTAGTCGGAATGGCTTCCACCCATTTTTTGAAGTAGTATGTTGTTGTGATAACATAGGTGTGCCCCATGCTTGAGTGTGGGTTTAGAACACCGATGAAATCTAGTCCCCACTGCTGAAATGGTTCTTCAATAACAACAGGCCTAAGCGGTAGTGTTGCAAGTTATGGTCTCCCAATGAATTGTTGACATGTTTCACATTTGGAAACCCATTATTCAGTTTCTATAAAGAGGGTGGGAAAATAATACCTTCCTCAAAGAATATTTTGTGTAGTGACCATTGCTGAGAAATTTCCACCACACGCTTGGTCAATGGTATGCTTTAAGAAATTTTTCTTGTTGCTATTTGTCTACACATTTGAGGCAGCATCCATCAAGACCTCTCTTTAAAGTGTGTGGTTCTAGATTATAAACTTTGTTGCCTTCATCTTGAGTGTTCTCCTTTGCTTATAATCAAGATGAGAAGGGAATTCTCCATAAGTTTGATAACAGGAAATATCATCATACCACTCATCAGTAATGGTTACAAAGAGAACCTGTGGATTATCTACAAAATAAGTTGAGCAAGCACATTTTTCCTCACCGTGTTGAGCCTTGAGTGCTTCATCTTCAACAATCAACCTACACAAGCCATTTCCCATTACCATATTGGACGGTCGAATCTCCAAGTTATATTCTTGAGTATTTGCAATTCAATTTCCTCTTTTAGCTCTTGGATCTTGTTGTGTCATGATTGGCTTGATTGCACTGTTGAGGACCATCACCACCGTATGAGGGTTGAGGATGTAAAACCTGAAATTTTTCACACCCTTGACCACTGCATAGGCATGTTTCTCAAATTGGTTGTATTTTAGCTCATGATTTTTTAATGGGAAACTCGTGAAAGCAATAGGTGCTTCCACACCTTCATCATTCTTCTAAACAAGAATGAAATATTGGGTATGTTCTGATGCATAACAATACATGATTATCTCTTTGCTAAAATATGGAGACACGAGAGTCAGAGCCCTTAGAAATGACTTCTTTTATCTCTTCAAACACTTCCTTCCCTTCATTGTTCCATTTAAATTTTTCTTGAGGTTTCATCATCGTGGCGATGTTCTTAGTTAATTCAAAGAAACTCAAGCAACAAAGCAACGAAGAAGGTTCACCTTTCCGAAGAAGAAGTGGACTCATTTCTTACTTGTGGGTAGAGATATTTCTTTAATAGATCATACTCTCTTAGGATCAATGTGCGCTTCATGCTTGTTCACAATGTTCCCCATCAACTTTCCTTCCGTGACTCCAAAAATGCACTTTTTCAGGTTTAACAATATGCCATGTTTTCTACACCTTGCAAGTACATATTCCAAGTGATGGATATAGTCTCCCCCTCTTTTTTGAAAATACTATGAGATCATCAAGATATATGATGATGCAATGTTTTTAAATATTTTAATGCCAAATCCATCACCATTTGAAATGTATCTCTTGCATTGATTAGGACGAAAGGCATTCTATTGTATGTAAAAGTGACCCAAGGAATTATGAAGGTTGTCTTAGTGTGATCCTCCTCTACCACTTTGATTTGATTGTACCCTGAGAATCTACCGAACAATGAAATCATTTCAAATCTGGTGACTACTTGAAAAATATGGTCCGATGATAGGGAGAGGATAATTTTCTTTCAGCGATGCCTGGTTCAATTTGTGGAAATCTACACATATTCTTATTTAACCATTCTTCTTTCTGTACCAACACAATGTTGGACACTCATGTTGAATGATGGATGGGAAAGATGATCCTTGCATTAAGCATCTTCATTACCTCCTCTTTGATGGTATAAGCAATCTTTGGGTTATATGGCCTTTTGTTTTTCCTGAATGGATTGGCATCTTGCTTCAAGGGAATTGAGTTATGCATTTCCTTCAGTTGGAAGGATTTGAGTTCATCATAAGAGTAGGCCAAAACTTTCGAATATTTCTTACGTGATGCAACAAACCTTCTCTTCTCCTTAGGCGAACAAAATTTTGCAGTATTGACCATCCTTGGCTCCTCCGGGGGTCCCAATCTTTCCCTTCTTAAAATCAGTTGGGCACCGAGAAGATTGTCGTGTTTTCTCTTGAATGAATCTGTCATGTTTTTCAAAGAGGGCCTCCAGAAAAACTAGGCCTTTGGGAATATTATTTCCTTTCAATTTGATCACTCCTTAATCAATCCTCTCAATTCCTTCTTTCTCTTTTTTGGCTACCGCTTCTCAGTGTGGATTCTCACTTCCTCCAAAGAAGAGATTATTTACTCTCTCAGGATCAATGTGCGCTCCATGCGTGTTCACAATGTGCCCCATAAACTTTCCTTCCATGACTCCAAAAATGCACTTTTTCAAGTTTAACGATATGCCATGTTTTCTACACCTTGCAAGTACCTGTTCTAAGTGATGGATATAGTCTCCCCTCTTTTTAGAAAATTCTATGAGATCATCAGGATATATGATGATGTAATGTTTTAAATATTTTAATTCCAAATCCATCGCTGTTTGAAATGTATCTCCTGCATTGATTAGGGACAAAAGGCCATTTTGTTGTATGTAAAAGTGCCCCAATGAATTATGAAGGTTGTCTTAGTGTGATCCTCCTCTACCTCTTTGATTTGATTTTACCATGAGAATCTACTGAGAAATGAAATCATTTCAAATCTGGTGACTACTTGAAAAATATTGTCCATGATAGGGAGAGGATAATTGTCTTTCAGTGATGCCTGGTTCAAGTGTGGAAATCTACACATATTCTTATTCAACCATTCTTCTTCTGTGCCGACACAATGTTGGCCACTCATGTTGAATGATGGTGATGGGAAAGATGATCCTTGCATTAAGCATCTTCATTACCTCCTCTTTGATGGTTATCAGCAATCTTTGGGTTATATGGCATTTGGTTTTTCCTGAATGGATTGGCATCTTGCTTCAAGGGAATTGAGTTATGAAATTTCCTTTAGTTGGAAGGATTTGATTTCATCATAAGAGTAGGCCCAAAACATTTGAATATTTCTTACGTAATGCAACAAACCTTCTCTTCTCCTTAGGTGAACAAAATTTTGCAATATTGACCATCCTTGGGTCCTCTGGGGTCCCAATCTTTTCCTTTTTAAAATCAGCTGGGCACCGAGAAGATTGTCATGTTTTCTCTTGAATGAATTTTTCATGTTTTTCAAAGAGGTCCTCTAGAAAAACTAGGCCTTTGCGAAATCTTGTTTCCTTTCAATTTGATCACTCCTTAATCAATCCCCTCAATTCCTTCTTTCTCTTTTTTGGCTATTGTTTCTCAGTGTGGATTCTCACTTCCTTCAAAGAAGAGATTATTTAAATTGTCCCTTTATTCCAAGAACGTAAGAATATGATTATCATCACTGAAGACCTACCAATGATTTGCATTATCTGGTACACTAGGCTTGAATACTATTTCAATGGTCACTTTGTCCTTGCCAAAAGAAGGATGAGGTGTCACTAGGGAAGCTCATACTGCAAAATAATCAGCCTTTTCATTCTTTTATTATGGGATATCCTCGATGGAAAATTCATTGAAAGATTCAATGCAGTCCCATACTTTGTTTCTATAATGCCAGAGTCTTAGATTTTTCACTTGATATTGTTGTCGTACTTTCTTTACTATCACTACCACATCACCCTGTCATCTCAGCTTTTTGATTCCCATATATTCTTCTATGCCCATGCCTAAGAGGAGAGCTTCATACTCCATCGTGTTATTTGTATTATAAAATTGTAGTCTGTGGGCAAGTGGGTACAATTCACCTGAAGGAGAGTATAACACCATGCCTGCTCCTGAACCTGCACTGGAATGACTACCATCAAATTTTGTTGTCCAAAATTGATCTTCTTATTCTTCCATAAGAAGTGGCAAGTTCTCATATTTTTATGATGTGAGGAAGTATTTGTGTAGCCCGTTGTCTTGAAACATAACATTTACCTTTGGATCGTCAAACTTTGATATTGTGTACTTCATCTTCCTTACTTGCAGTAACTTCACCATCTCACCTTTCATTGGAATAGTTGTAGATTACCAATCCATTTTTATTCCTCCACCCAAGTCTTTGTAGAAGCTTTGGCTCAGTAGCAAGCCAAATGATGTTGGGATGTCTACCACTAGGATGGTTAGAAGTGCCTTCTTATCTAGAAAATAAGCTAATGCTACCTTTACATCTTTGATTCTTCCTACCAACGGAACTTGTTTAGATTCCATTGAATAGTGGGTTTTATTTCCCTGAGTCAAGGTGAAACCTAGAGCATTTGCAACTTTGACAGGAATTGTGTTATCTGAGGCTCCAAAATCTATGATGCAATTATCTAGTTGGAAGCCTTTAATCAAGAGTGACAGGTAGAAAGGGTTCAACCTTGCTAGTTTTGGAGACATTGATGGCTAGCATTTTTTGAGAAGGTCATGTGGATGGTGTGGGGGGGTAAGCCTTTGGAATTTGAGCCTGATGCTATAAAATTACCACCACGGACTACATCAATGAGCCTATTAAATTGAGCAGGGTGTGTTTGTAGGTATTCTATCTCTCTGAGATGGAATTTAGTCTTTCTTACATGTTCCACAAAAATCAAATGGGTTTATGGTTGGAAAGGAAGAGGTTATGAGAATGACAGAAGGTTTACATGGTGAAATTTTTTCTACTTTGGGGGTGGTATGTTCCTTCACAGGTGCAGTAGTTGGCTTGGAAGGAGATGGGGATATAGGTTTTGATGGAACCCTAGATTATTTTGTAGGGACGACATTTGAAGGAGAATTATTTTTAGCAATTTTTTAGCTGGGAGAAGGACTATATGACTTACTTGGTATGGCAGAATGATCCTTGCTAACTTGTGAGTCTAGTTTTTCTTTAGCTGACTCCATCAAAGGTGGTAGTGGTGATCCTCTGCTAATGATTTTATTTTGTGGAACCTCTATACAAAAATATGTGTTATTATTCTTTTCCTTCACTGCATATATTGAGGATGGAACCCCTTTCTTGGATTATGTGCAAGTGAAAACTACACATGAGAAATTTAGAGCTTCATCATCATACATCATCTTCATCATCAACGTACTAAATTAGGCCATTGTGCTTATCACCATCAACTTCCTCGACCTCAAGATAGTTTTCTTCGTCGCCCACATCTTCTTCTTCAGAATCTTCTATTTCCACTTCCTCTTATGGTTCTTTGATGTCACAAGCGGAATTGACTGGTGGTGTTTTGGAGAGAAATTTGGCGAGGAGGTGGAGTAATCCTTGGTCTATTGGGAGGATTTTTCTTCCTTGGATTATTCTACATTGTGATCTGGGACAGTTATTTCTTTAAGGAAACCAACTCATTTGCCATTTTCTGGAACAGTGGTTCTGTGATGACTGATCCTAAACTCTAGCATTTTTTTTTCCATTTGGGCCTTTCAATTTACCAGACAATATCAAATCATCATCAGTTTCTATCATGAATTCTTGAGCTTCCATTAGAGTTCTTGGTTGGGATCTTCTGAGGAAGAAACCTACTTTTGAAGGTAATGCATTGATGAAGAATCTCTTTAAAAAAAATGCAGGAGGCACCACATCCTGAGGGCTTCTTCTTATCACTCTATTATATATTGCTATGAAGTATCTCATTGATTTGGAGGTTTCTTTCTTCATTTGTACCAATTAGACCAAGAGATCTTGACAGTCTTCTGTGGTCTTGAGCATGTGTTCGAATGCACTTCTTATATCTTCCCAGCAAGTGACAGACCTCAGGGGTAGCATGTAGAACCATTTGATGAATTTTTCTTAAAGTGAATAAATAAAGAGCTAGACTGACACAATATTCATGCTCAACGCCTAGCACACCGCAAGCGGTGATAAATGTTGTTTATATGTTCTTCGATAAGCTGAGAGCCATCCCCTCCAAAATTTGGGGAAACAAATTCTTGATCCTTTTGGTAGCTCATAGATAGGTTGAGCAAGGTACATTGGACCGATGTTTCCACCCCATGATACATTTGGTTTGCGTTCTTCACGATCATGATACCCCATTTTTTTTCTATTTCTAGCTTTTAACCTTGCTAAGGATATGGTTTCTGCTTCTGCTCTTTCTTCCACCTTGGCTTAAAGTCTTTCAATTTCTTCAATCTGAGCTCTTATTTCCACTTCCACTCTTGCTTCTCTTTATCTAGCTTCCTCTTCATTCTCTACTTCAGTGAAATCTTCAAGGTTCTTGTTGATGTATGGAAATTCAACGTCCAAAGGATTGGAAAAACTCGGGCTCCCAATGTCATCGATTTCTTAACGAAAGGGAGACCTCTAAAATTCTGAGAAACTCTTGTCTTCTTTGAACCTCTTCAAAAGTGGGATTGGTTTTTCTTCCTTGTCTCTTTTGTCAAGTGTATCTTCTATCCACCAGCTTGGAAATCTAGGTTCTTCTTTGTGGTACTAGAATTTTTCTTCGCCTTTCTAATTTAGTAGTGCGTTCTTCTTCAAGGTCAAGGACTCTTGTGGAAATTAAGAAGTGGTTGACACTTCACATGTTATGCCAAATAGCCTCTCTCAAATCTAAAGAAATATCCTCTTGAATGTGGAAGATAAATTCAGGTCTTTCAATAAGATGATTTCCTGAAATAGCCATGGTTTGTAGACATGAGGCTTAAATAGATATTCGAATTCTAGAATTTTTCTTCTTTTTTTTTGAATTTTTTGAATTTTCTGATTTTTATTTTATTTTTTTTGACCTTCTGGTCGTCTTCAAGTATAGATGTTGTTAAATATACCCCACAGTGGGTGATAAAAATTGTTGTCAATAAAAATTTTCAGGGGATACATTGGTGGTTATCTTGCCAATGCTTTGGGATTTTAAGTCCCTCTACTTAACCAGTGCAGTGGTCGTATGTGTAAATGCAAGTAAAAAGTGATTTTTATCCTGGTGGCCTTATGGACAAGGATCTAACAAGGGAACTCCACTGACCCTGCAGAAAAATCTTACAAATATCTGCACGGGAGGAATTTTATAGGAAAGTGGGAAAGGGAGTGAGAAATTTAGAAAAGATAAATTAATGTTTGCAAGTAAAAAATCAGATACTTGCATACACTAGTCAGAAATTTCATTACATGCACTTGAATTTAGAAGTAAAAAAATGTGCATAACAGCAACAAGACCAAATAGCGCTTAATGAGCACAAAGTACCACTAAGCTCCTTAGTAAAAAAAAGGATAAAAATTCCTTCTTCTTTTATTGAAGCTCAAGAAAAAACTGTACATAGCATAGAAATGGAAAACATTTTAGAGTAGGGAAAATGGTAGAAATTTTCTATCTCTTTTCTCTCTTCATAAGGATATATCTCTAATGAATTCACAAAAAATATCTCCTAAATATAAGAAGTCTCCTAAGAAGAAGTACAAATGAGGATCTTGTTACAATTTATAGAAGAGAAGGAAACTCTTCATCTTCCCAATGAATTTTCAAATACTTTAATCTAACTTTAGACTGCTCATATTCCACTTAAATATTTAATTCCCTTTTATAAAAGCAATAAAGTTTACATTATGTTTCTAAAGCCACTTAAAGTTCTATTGAAAAGTGAAAACCTCAACGCAAAAATATAACATAGATGAGAGAGATCATTGGGTGAGAAGAGAAGAGAGAGAAAGAAAGAAGAGAAAGAAGAGAAAGAGAGAAAGAGGAAGAATTATGTAGAAGAATGAGCCGCTGCAGTGGATTTGATCTCACTCCCTAACTGGTTTCCACCTCGCAATCCTAAGAAGGGCCTCTATCCCTCTAAGATCCTTGCTAAAATGAGCTACTACAGGTTCTAATTTGTTATCATGAGGAATGCGAACGCAAATTAATGTATATATCCATCCATCAACCATATTGTTGATATATTTGCACTTCCCAAACCATGATGAATGTTTCTCTATGATAAGTGCAATAGAGGCCCGAATCTCTAAGAGGTAATCAAGGGTACCCTTAGTGAAGGATGATAAATTTCCTACCTCTTTCTTGACATGTTCTTCAAATGGACCAATCAACTCATCAGCAGTTATGTCCTCGTCCATTGTAGGTAATACAAATTTTTGTGTTTTCGTATTTATACTATCCTGCAACTTATACATTTGTTCCTCTTTTTCCTCCAGCTCTGTGATGACCCGATTGATTTCCTCGAACCTTATTTCTAATTCCCTTGCCCATACATGAGACAAGTCTTATGAAGGAGTTTCAAAAATATTCATGTCTATCAACTCTTGGTGATGTGTGTCAGTCATTTCATCTACTACTGGACCCAAAGGTTCCTAATAGTCCCTTTCTTTCTCCAAGTCCTCCTTGAGTGCCTATGTCCTATTTGTTATCACACACATGTAAACAAATATTTTGACTGCTTCTTGGAGCACTAATTTACCTTTTTTAGAAATTGAGTCAATCCATTCATTATTCTCTTGCCCCTGCATTGTGAACTCATGCGTCCTCTTAATCAGCTCTAGATTGAAGCTACTTTTGGGTGCAAATTCCTCAATGGATATTTTCGTGGCATTAGGATCAACTATATGTTGTACATAGAATGATAGAGTTTGTACCTACTCCTTTATTTCATCAATCTTCTTCTTCTACTCCTTATTCCTTACCACCATGCGAGCGGAAGATTGTTAATACATGTGCAAATCCCCTTCATGAGTTTTCAGTCCTAGTTGGATCATGCTCATCTCATAGTTCTCTAGTACCATCTCATCTATTGGCTTGATTACCTTTGACCAAGCTAAATCAATGTATTTATTACCCGTTTCCCCACTGTAGAACCATGAGGCCGTATGTGTGAACTTTCTTGATATTTTTTATTTAGTCAGTGAAACAATCGATGATAGATCAGGGGCTGCCACTTATTGCACAATGTGGGTGTTAGGAATAATCATTTCCTGTATCTAAGGGAACATCTCATCAAATTGAGTCTCAATAAAAGCTACACCAACCGATCCCTACTCTCGAGGAGGAGGTAAATCCTAGATGAGGGAGGTGTGAATGTCAACAAGAGGTGAGACCTCTAAAGGTTTTGAACCATGTGTTCTCTTCCCACTTTTGTTTCTACCACTGGATTTTATTCCTGCATTTTTGTGATCAAGTCTTCCTCTCATAGTGATGCAAATGAGTCTTCTTCTTCCCTGAATTTATGTGGGGTCTTCTCGTGAGGAGAAGCTTCCAATTTTGTGGCCTTTCTTTTCAAACTTTCTCCAGAGTGTCTAGAACTAGAAGTCACCTTTATAACTTTTAAAGATGACTGATGGGAGGCTTGCTTCTGAATTGGAGGAGTTCCTCATGACTAGATGATCATGGTTCTCTTCTTCTGAAACCAATTTCTCGTTCTCCTCACCACCTTCTCAGTCCACTCCTTTATATCCCCTGATTCATGAACATACTAGTTGACTGGAGGCAAAGAGGACATCTTGACTACCATGTACTTAGGATCATACATCTCTATCCCATAATTATGCAAAATATCTTCATACCAAGAGAACTTGAATTTCTTCATCTCACTGATTGTCATCCTCATATGGTCCTTTGCACCCACTTCAAATTCATTAGCACAATTGGCCTAGTAGTCCTCGACTTGTGACTCATGTTGAAATTTTGGGACGTAGAAAGAGTCAAAATCTTCTCAGATGTTGAAATTAGGCCTGGCAATATAGGAATAAAAATTCAAATAAGTGAAAGCAGTCTCCAGATGAGATGTGTCATTAGATATCTTGTACATGAATACCCCGAGAGAGATATGAAATGAAATCAACTTATTCCTCCTACTCCTAAGCCTTTTATTCACTTGAATGATCTTCCTGTAGAGCTTGAACAATACAATTTGGTCACTTTAAGGTACTTGGGAAGCCTTAGCGGAGCTTGGTCGAAGCCAACAACTCGCAAGTAGGAGAAATTCTAGAATTGTATGACGTAAGAACCGTACATTTTTATCAAGGGAGTTACTTGTGACAACATCTTGGCCTCGAAATCACCTTCCAAGATTTGAACAAGATACATTATGAATGCATCGTTCATGCAAGTGAAATTCCTATGGCTTTCATCCATTACCAATAATGGAAGATTTTTGAACTCAGGTAACTTGGCAGTGATGTTCTACATGAGGGCCAATCCTTTGAAAGATCTTGAGCTAGCGAGGAGATAGGCCAAGTAAGAAATCATGTGGAAATTCTTCTTCATGGGTACCTGGAGTAGTTTCAGATGAAGATTATCGTTGATGATCTGGCCCCAGTCAATCCTTTTTTTTCCTACTGTCAACGTCAAGATGAAAAGGCCCATCTAGTCCTGGAAGTCTCTTGTGCTTGCTTCGCCCAGAACTCTACCGACAATATTGATGGCATATAAATATTCTTCTTAAAACTCACACCTTGAAAGGTTCTTGGGCATCCTTGAGGGCTTTCCTATTTTCTTCACCATGAACTAAGTGCTACCCCTTCTACATATGCATCCATCATTTCCCAATCGTGTAAGGATCTGTCCTTTGAGATGACGACCATGCTGGGTGATGTCGGTATCTACAGAGTAAGTGAGATGGTTATAAGGCTAATGACCACCATTGTTGTACCATTTTCATCTCAAATGGTTCTTGTTTCGGGCTCATAGTGCTGAGAGCAGGTTAGGACCAACTCAAGACTTTACACAAACACTAGATATCCTACAACGGAAAACAAGCCACTGGTGAATATTTGATCTTCAATCTTCCTTCGATCCTTGACTGCCATGCGATTTCTAAGGTCATTCAAGTCCATGTACAAGACATCTCTATCTTCTATCTCATACTCGCAAGTGAAGGGTTGTGATGGTTTTTGTCCCGTCCCCTTTTACTTCATGTTTTCCTTAGAAAGAGCAACTTACTATTTTTAGTTAGTCTGAAAAAAGTAACTCCCTCAAACCTCAATTGGATGTTACGACTCTGATTTCCTCTTCTCCCTATGTTCCTCTCACCTTTTGGATCAACTTTCTATATTTGGCAGGTGCTCATAGGACAACTTACTATTTTTAGTAAGTGTTAAAATTGGACCAAAACGTCTATTTTGATGAATTTTCAACTCGCAGTGCATCTTCTTTGTCTCAGTGTCTCCCTCGCAGGTTCTTTTGTTCATGATTTTCCCATAATTAGCAGTATCCTATGTAAAAGACTTGTTATTTTTAGAAATTGAGACTTCTGGATGGTCAGATTGATATGGAACGAAGTTTTTTTATATGGGTTTTTTTCCCAATATCGCCCCTCTAAAATCTTCTACCTACCCGCTTAACAGTTTGGGAGATTTTAAAATTTTCACGTTTCTAACCTAGCGAAGTACTTCTGGACAGGGCAGCCATTAATGGAACCTTGAATATTGTCAGGTCTGGTTTTTCTCCTCCATTCATGATGGAAATCATGTTTTTGATATGGGTTTTTACTTCTTGTGCTTTTGGTGAAATCTTGTTTCGATACGACTATCTGATTTGACAGGAAATCCAGTTTTTTTCTCTGTTGTTGGGCCAAAAAGAGGATTTCTTCACTGTGAATGTTTTATGTCACTGGGAGGAGGGTATAAAGATGTTTTTTTTTATGTTTTTTGATAGATTAATGAACATCAAAAAAATATGGTTCATCAATCTGTGCATCTGTTTGTAACATGTCTTCAAAATTCTATTTTGCGGCAATGGAGATTTCCACCATTCTTCTTCTCTCGTTCTTCGTTTCCTCTCCTTCATTTCGTTCAAATATTCTCTCTTAGGACCTATTTATCAACATGGGGTAGATGATTTCATTTTATTTGGTGAATTTGGTTTGATCTTTTGAAATGGTGGAATGGTTGTAGAGAAGTTGCAGATGAAAGTTTGCAGAGCAAGGTTATGCACAGAGGAGTCAGATGTTAGATCATTAGAAGCAGGAAGTAGGATTTTTTTTTTTAAATAAAAATAAAGCACAGATGGGAGAGAGGAAAATTTTCAAATGTCCCTGATGTCCCCCACCTCAAAGGTAATGTGACGTACATCAAATTTCACATGTGCAAGCAAAGCGATGACATGTGGTGGAGATCTGACCAGTAGGGGATTAAGGCTAAAAAAATAGCTTTGAAGCACTGGAAGGCACTGAGAAGTTGGTCGTATGAGTGAACCTTGAGGAATCATGAGGGGCTAGGCACATTATTTCAACCCTGTTTGATGTCCCTCACTTCAAATGGACATGAGGAACATCAAATTACACGGCGACGCTAGGTGATCCGCCACGGTGGTCACGATTCGAGTGAGTGAGAGAATGAAGCCTAGTACAAGCACTTGGGAGCTGACCTGGTGAATCTGAGAGGATACACGTGAGGGTCTAGAGGGATTATGAGGGCTAGGAAAATTTTCTTGAAACTTGATGTCCCAAAGCTTGAGGGACGTAAGGAACACAAAATCCCACTCAGGCTCCTAAAGCTGACACGTGTCCTTCATCAAAATTTGACTAACTCCCAAACTAGCTCTAAGAGGGACAACTTGAAACAACGATAACTTGAGCTCCCAATGGATGTTTTTGATGAAATTTTATATTATCCTTGACTATAAATGGCATTCTGAAATCCAATAGTGTAGGTATTAGGTCTTTATTCCTCCATTTGATTCCTTGAAAATGTGGATTTTTTTTATCTAGTACTCCACATGTGCATGAGAAAAACTACTTTGAATACCCATTGCGCCAAAGTGTTGTGGAAAAAACTAATTTCACCATATTTTAGGGTTTGTAATTTCCTTTCCTATGATGTTTTTTTCTCTCCTAACTGCCATCCGGAGCTCCCAAAATCACCTTCGGAAGCTCAATAGTTGTTTTGGCTTGTGCACTGCTTAAGCCTGTGAACCCTGATTTTAGTGAAATTGTCCCAACTTCTTTGGATCCTTCCTAAAGCTTCGTAAGTAAATTCCATGATGTTCCTAGGCCTTTGATTCACCTCCATGTTTGTTTTAGTTTTTATGTTACACTCCATGGGGTCGCTCTAGTCCTAGGAAGGCCGGTGATAGCCCTTCCCACAGTTGCTTAAAGGTTGCAATTTTCATTAAACTCCTAAAATCACCTAGGGGGAATGAATGAACTTTCCTAAATCACCTATGGGGATGGGCTAATATCAATCAGGAGGTCACTTGAATTGAGTAGGTAGACCCAAGGTGCATTGGAAAGGTAAGACTTGAAAAAATTGACACAAAGGATAGTTGTCATGCTTGGAAATTGTCAATTTCCTTGTTGCACATTTGCATGACAACACATTGTTGAATAATACTATCTTATATTCTATACAAGAAGAAACTATTTCATTGTGCATTTGTATATAGGTACTTAATCATATCTATTTTATAGAACCTATTTCTCTATTATCTTCCTTTGTAAGCAAACTTTCTAATTACATCACACCTCTAAATAACCCATTATATACATGATTCATAAGAAATTAAACTAGACATTAACATTAATGTTTAGTTTCAAAATACAATTAAACTAAATAAATACGGTCTACAAACTATGAAACACCAAATGTGTGTACAAATTAGGCATGGGAAATCAGGCACATAAAATAACCATTTTTACTGTATCCAAACGTGCTACAGGTGTAAATGTCTCGTTGTAATCTACTTCATATTGCTGTGAAAAACCTCTGGCAACTAACCTTGCTTTATATTTTTGTACTTTACCATCAGCATTATATTTGGTCTTGTAAACCCACTTCACTCCTATCACGTCCTTTCCTTCTGGAATATCTACCAATTCTCATGTTTGATTCTTCTCTATGGCATCTATCTCATCATCCATGGCTTGAACCCAAACTTCATTGTTTATAGCCTCTTCAAAGTATATTGGATCTGCAGCTTGAGAAAACAATGCAAAAACTGAAAAAGTATTAGTTGTATCAACATTATAAATCTCACTAAGACTCCTTGTTTTCTACTGCAAAGGGCTATCTGATGATGGATTGTTTTGTACTAAAGGAGTAGGTTGTGGTGGTCTTTGTGGTGTTTGCTGGATGGTTGAAGATGCCTGAAATTTTGGAGATCTCCTAGATGTAGATGGATGTGTAGCTTGTGCTACAACTTGTGGTGCATTTCCAAGATTCGAAGAAGATACAATACCTTGTTGCTCAATGCTTTCATTTGCCATATCATCATGAGGAATAGTTTTTGCTACACTCACTGTTTTCTCAATACTTTCATCTCATTCCTCATTTTCAACAAATTGTACATCTCTGTTGATTATGACCTTTCTAGTAACTAGATTGAACAACAATCTGTATAAATTAGGCAAATAAAATAACAACTAACATAAATAAAATAAAGAATTGGAAATAATACATATTATTATAAATCATATCAGCACTTTTGTGCATATATTTCTTCTTTGAGTTCCAGAGCTTCGGTTCAATACAATCTCTCTGAATGTGTTTGATATGAAAACACTTACAATTGCCTCTAATAAATAGATGACTTTATCTAACAATAAAAAACTCAACTCATAAAAATAGAGCCAGAAAGCACATGTTTTTGTGCAATACAAAGCTTTTGATTTATTTGCTTTAATAACTTTTCCTAAACTTAAGAACATTTAAAACTAAAAGCAAATTGTTTTTAACTTTTCTTGGGGAAAAATTAAACTTTTTCTAACAAGGTGCTGGGCATGTGTCACCAACGGGTAGAATAGTACACTGATAGATTTTGGCAACTTCGGCCCACAAATTACTTCCAACTTCGAAAGGGCCCATAAGCAACGATGGATAGTTCTGAGTTTAAATATTAAGGAGACCTCGGGAACTCCTGTGATGATATGGTTGAAGTGATACTGCACATAACACTACAGCCAAAACAGAAAATACAGTGATAGATGTTGGCATTTTGCCCTTGTCTTTCCTGAAAAACATCCCCTCATATATTGGATAACTATTTATTACGATGAATCCGGACAATATTCCCTCCATAAACATACCCTCCAAAGCTGGATAACCTTCTTTAATCACCCCTATTATTCCAGCCATTAGCGCTGTCAAGTTGACAAGCGCTATAATGGAGGGAGGAATAAAGAGCGCAGATGCCACACCAAACTCAAAAATCTCTGCCTCGTATCTTTTCATTGCTTCAGTGTCAGCCACTTTACTTGTTACCTCAAAACCCACTTTGGAGATTCCAAGTAATTTGAAAACTACTTGAATAAGGGAAAATAGATAAGAAGAAACGCCCTTAAACATCCACATTCTTTGCTCGTTCCACCAAATTCTCAGAGAAGCTCCTCCAACATATATAGACTCAATTGCACTGTATGCATATGCCCACGCCGACAAAAATACAAACAGCAGAAACCATGGGTCTGAAATCTACAAAAACATAATAGCAATCAATGTGCTTTCTTTGTTTTGAATGTACATTAGGAATGAAAAAATTACCTGAGGAAATATTGATTGGCCGTTGAGCATGCAAAGCGCTGGAAGTAAACCGTAACAGATTATTGGTAAAGAAGATGGAGCCCATAGGCCGTAGAAGCTGTAACCCATGCACTGTGCTATTCTTGTATGGCGAAGCCCATGAGTAGCTGGACTAAACTTGCTCACAAAAATCTCGAAATGACCTGTGGCCCATCTTTTATGTTGAGTCAGTGCATCGTTTAGATTAACAGGAGCGCACCCCACGAAAGCATCTCGTTTGGGCGAGTAGAAAACGGATTTCCATCCTCTGCACTGTATAGAGAAGCCTGTCAATACATCCTCCACTGCACAGTCGTACAGCATGCCAACCTGCAGCATGGAAACCATTAATTTAGCAAAATACTAGGTATCCATTTGATACTAACATTGAATTTAAATGGGAAAAAAAACCTTTTTGCCCCACAAAGTGTTCTTCTCATAAGTGCAATTGGCAAGCTCTTTGACCTCGTCCAGTGGCTTGGATTTCTCAATGTTTAGATTCCATATTGCAGGAGTGATCTCTCTGATTCCATATTGCTTTGGCTCACTTCCACATAACACTTCTCTGCGGTGAACGCATCCAGTGCCCACGTATAGTGGACCCTCAATTCCATCCAGTCCTTTATATTGTATCTACATAGCACGTTTTATAAAGGCGTCCATTAATTGTGCAGGTGTTTTGGAGCAATGTAAGTTAATGTTGGAGATACTCACCTCGAAAATCCTGTTGAGACGATTGGCATAAAGGTCGTTCTTAGTAATGCCCTGAAATCTTTGAGGAAACTGGACAAAACCAAACTGGTGACTAGTCTGAGGGTCCATGAAAAAACACATGGCTTCTCGAAGGGCTTTACAGTTATTGGCGTACATGTCACAGTCGAGAGTAAGAATGAACGGGGCATTGCTCATAACAGCAGACACTCTTATCTACAAAATTTTATTCAAACCAACAAATAAAATATTTAATAAATATTTCGGTAGACTAAGGTAGGGAATAAATCAAATACGAGCGACATTACCAGAACGTTGAGAGCACCAGCCTTAAAATTATGTGGATATCCAGGTTTTTTCTGACGGGACACGTATACAAGACTCGGCAAATCATGGCCCTCAATGTCAGTGTCTTTTCCCTTCTCTAGCAGAACCTGCAGGTATACGTTACACATTTTTACGCTGCGATTAAGAGCAGTAATTATAAGAGAGAAAATGGGAATTACTGGAATTATATATGAAACCTCTAGGAGAATTTATAACACAGATTTATACGTTGATCTAGAGTTGTAATTGGAATTATATATGAAATCTTAGTGAGTGAGTGAGTGGAGGGAAAACTTTAGAAGCGACAATGGCCTAGGTCGAGTTTATTTAGTAAGTATAAAGTGGTGGGGTTCATTTCCACCAATTATTTGTTATTTTTGGTTTGTATTTTGTGATTGGGAAGAGATTCCTTACATCTTGTAGATAGTTATTGTGGATAATTCATAAAATTATATTAAAAAAATATTAATTGATTATTAAAGCATTTTATAATGTCTCCCTCGTGTGATGTGTGTTGTTATAATTTAAAATAAATAATTATTGTTATTTAAATATTGTGTTATTGTTATCTAAATATATTGCATGCTCCAAAATTTTATTTAATAAAAAAAAAAATGTTAGAAAAATGACATTTCCCTCTTATCTTTTAAATTATATTGAATGATTTTTTTGAAATTAAAAATAAGTATGCTAACACGTGTTTTATAATAACAAGGAAATTCATGATAAGCTATAAAGATCAAAATTACACTCGTCCTGGTTTTTCCATTTCTAATGGTTCAAATATCTCTTATATGTGCAATTCAAATATTTTTCTTCTCAAAAATTATTTCTTTAAATTCACTTGTCA
The DNA here is from genome assembly GCA_019776745.2 of Taxus chinensis. Lineage (NCBI taxonomy): Eukaryota > Viridiplantae > Streptophyta > Pinopsida > Cupressales > Taxaceae > Taxus > Taxus chinensis. The sequence continues at coordinate 557,391,588 of CM034155.1, read as the reverse complement.
TTTATGAAGAGAATTATTTTCATAAAATTTTAAAAATACTGTGACTCAAAAATAGATGTTGCACTCCCTATATTTATTGTTAAGTGTTATATTTAAAATCATTTATTTGAACATAAAAAATTAATTTTTAAATGTAGAGAGTCAAAATTATAGATTATCCTCTTTAAGCCATCATTCCTCATTGCACATATCCATTCACCCATAATTCTATTCATTTTAATTGACCCAAATATTTACATATTTATCAAGCTTCCTTCCTTCATCTTCTTCCTATTTATTTAATGAATGAAAAATATATTGACTTAATTACTATTTTTCATTATTTATGACTATTTTAAGCAAAGCAGGTAAGTAGTGTTTCTACTACAACGATTATGTTGAACAAATACAAAAATTCATTATGGTTCATAATACAACCCAATCTTAACAATCCACTACTCACAAAAGAAAGATTTAGTGTAATGCCTCTACTTGTTTGGTCAGTCATCACTCACTCAGAATGGTCATGTGAAATATGGCGTCTCAATACCTTATCGTTTTTAGTTATTTGTCTCTATATATTGTTGGGTCGAATTTGGGTGCACAAGAGAGTGCATGAGTTAACTCTCTTATGATTGTGTAAAGGAATATGTGCCACCGTCCATGGTCTCTATCTTTGTCCTTGACACCTAATATTTGTACATGTTAATCGCAATATATGACTGCGATTTTCATATCACAATATCTCCCTATAAAGGCTCAATCATATACATCTACATCAATTTCCTCCACGATTTGAACTTGAGAACCATGCCTTATACTAATGTAGAAAAAAAATACCATGGCTTATAAGACTGACTCTTTGACTTTAGAATGACTGAATATTATTGTGCACAACATCAATTTCTCCCCTTGATCCTCAGTTCAAACATGAAAACATTGAGATACCAATAAATTTACTAATAATTATTATTAAGAATATTAATAATAATGGTGTACAAAAATTTAAGATGAAAACCTTGAGATTGATACCTCCTAATATATTAGAAATAAATATATTTAAAATATCAATGTCATTAATAAGAACAATTCAGTACAATAACAATTACTAAATAGGAATTGAAATACAAATAAATAATAATTCACAAAAATATATATAGAAAAATTTCTCATATGTTTATCCTGTATTATAGAGATTCTTTAATACTATAAATATTAATTATGACTAAAAAGATTATGATAACAAGAATTACAGTTAAATAAGTATTGAAATACAAGTAATTATTCTTCATATAAAAGCATAATGGAAGATTATGTTTATTTTCAAGAATCAAAAACCGAACTTCCAAAATCATACAACTTCAACTTTTGTGAACGTAAGGGTTAGTAATGTTATCAAACCTGAAGTATACTGGGATGATCTCTGGAACTTATTTCCGAACTCCATTCTTCGAAACCCTTGTGTTCGTTGGATTTGGCTTTTGGAACACCTCCCCTCTCGACAGTTGTATTTATAGCATTCTTCATGTCCTCGTACATTTTCTAACAAACAGAAAAGAAAAACAGAGAGTGAAATGAATATGTCGAAGCTAAACTCTATAAAAGAAACGAGTAATTCAGATGGCAATCACCTTGACGTTTTTCCATTCTGACAGGAAGGACAAATTATCATTTTCATTGACATGATATTCAGAAAAATAAGCTTCAGGGCATCTCTGCTGAATTGAATACTTGCGGCAAAAGGGTACCCAAATCTTTGCAAAACGTGAAGCTTCAAACAGAGCATAAAAGGTGAGAGGAGATCCTCCATCATCGGAGACATAACATGATAGTTTTTCTACCGGGTAATCAAAAGCCAGAGTAGACAATAGAGTGTTTGCAACGTCTATTGGAGGTTCTTTAATTGGGTCAGCGGTGCAAATAAATATATCAATAGGCGGAAGATCCATCTCAAACCTGTCCACTTACAGAAAACTCCAGTTAATATTGTATTTAACTCTAATACACCAAAGAAGAGAAAATCTACAATGCTTGCCTGTTTGAAAGCCTTTCTGGGAAAGTAGATCGATCCACTGGGCGCCACTTCATGGCCTGGTCTAATATCCAAATGAAGGCGAAGCTTAATTCTGCACAAAATAGCAAAACCCATGACAGATAACCTTGATTTGGTATATACATGATGCGATAATATACAAGTCCCAGAATTGCACCAAAGTATACGCAGGCAGAAACTCTATTTATCTTTGCATGGGGCTTTTCTAGTGTGATGTACAGAGGGAAGTCCGTGGACTCCATCTTGCCTTATGTTCAATTACTAAACCTTGTGATATACTTATAGAAATTGGGTATTGGCAAAGATTCTCGCATGCAAACTCCATTACGTCAAGGAAGAATTTTCACACATTGAATGGCAGACGGCATCCAAATTATTGTGCAGGTCCATTGTGTGATGTAACCTTGTCGGTGTGATATGTGGCCATAAGATCAAATACATGCGGAAGCCTGGCCCCCTGCCGTGGATTTTTCTCTTGTCAAGTTGTTTTTGGGGCCATTTAGAGAATATTTCATGACATTTAAAAGGGAAGTGGTGAAATCAATCACACACAAACCTAGCTGTTAAAAGTACGTATATCTAGATATTGGATCCAAAAGAGTTGACCCCCTGCAAACATACGTGAGGGTTAGGGTAATCGCATTAGAGGTATGTTTGGCATGTTTTATGTTAATAAGTTTTAAACTTTCGCTTTCACTTTTGTTAGTGTTATAAGCAATTGCTAAATTGTAAATGTCTTCGTGATCCTCTTTAGTTATTTTTATTGAGTAATAAATTCAATAAATCAATGTTAAAAATTCATTGTTGGTGTGTTCAATGTTAAGTAAGACACGTAATTAATAAATTGTAAGTATTTTACCGAGCACAAATAATTAATAATTTGTAAGTGACAAGAGTTTAAAGAATACAAATATCTACAATTTTCTTTTTCTTTTTTTTTTATTAAAGGTAAAGGGGGGTTAAGGGGACCCTACCCCATACAATAAGTGGAGACAAAGATGTCACAATGAGAAATAGATGAGGCAGCCTCTACCAGCGACACGTAGAAACAAAAACACAACACATCCAAACCAGCAGCACAACCAAACCAACAACACAAAAGATCAAAACACACAAAGAGCTCGTCCCAGAGACCCCTTCCCATGCAATCTTAAGAACATTTTATGGGGAGTATTATTCCCTTTCTTTTTTCTACTAACAACCGTCCAATCCTTTTTAGTGTTCAGATTTTTATTTTCATTATTATGGATTGAAATCATACCTTCAATATTCTCCTTAGAATTTTGGAACCCATATGAAGCAAGATGAAGGGAACATGTTCCCTTTTTCAAATCCACCACATCCTTGGAACTCAGAGGATCTTGTTGCAATGGATCCTTCTGAATAGGAGGAAGCTCTTCTTCATTCTCAGGGTCTAAATCAAACTCTTTCTTAGACTCAAAATCTGCATCATAATATAACAAGTCATTTACAACTAGGTGGATATAATTTTTTAATGGTGTCTTATAAGTAATTAATAAATTGTAATTGATAGTTACAAGAATTAATCATATGTTATAAGTAATTAATAAATTGTAAATGTTAACAACACGAAGAATATGAATAGAGAGATTCTAAAAATGAATAGTGATAGGAAATATAGGGTTAAAAATAAAGGTGACCCAAATTTTTTAAATATTTAAAAAATAAATGGAATAACTAAATAAACAAAATATGATTATTTAAATAATTTATTAAATTTTAATTACTAATTAATATCAACAATTATATAATTTGAATATAATGAATCAAATGATGATAATCACTTGTTTATTATTTTTATTAATGAATTAAAATAATAACTTTATTTAATCTATTGATAATACTATTTTTCATTTCAATGAATTTATTGATCTAATTATATTAGTTACTTAAAAAATTAAGAACAATTAAGTTCGGAAGACATGATGAAAGAGAATAACTAAATGTAGGCAAAGAAGAGTATGTGAATATGGAGTTTCCATGAATATTGACATATAAGTTGTTTACCATTAACTTTGTTGAGGTTGTGAGGGAATTTTCCAATATCAATCACTTTCCTAATTATTTAATAATTTTAACATATTGTATTAGTTCATAATTTAATATTGTAAATGATAACATAATTAATTATTTGTCTTTAATTGATGTTCAAATAATGTCAATATCTTGATATTACAATTTTAATGATCCTAGGCATGTTCCATAAATTTGGTATTGCAATATCGATACTCATAATAGATATAGGGATTGTTGCAAGAACAAGAAATATCATTAACATTTTTTTCAAAAAAGGTTTGTGCGCATCCGTAACATTTATAAGGAAATTACTATTGGTTTCAACAAAATTAAGTAACATTTCAATTCATTTTTTAGAGGAATTTTGCTATTTTTTATATTACACTATTGATATGGTAGGTAGAATTTCTTACATCAATGATTAATATCATATATTTGGTAACTATGATATCATTTCAACTTATTGAAAGTTTTCTTAATTTTGCAATCATGGTACCCATGATTTTTAATGCATTATGCAAATCGTTCCATTCAATATCCAATTGTTCTACATTAGAAATTCTAGAAAGGATCTAGATAAAAAAATGACATTTATAAGATTATTTCACAATATAAAGATAACTGTAAGGAATCATTACATAAAGATAAATTGTTATGGACCATTTTCCACTCATCGTTGTTGCCATCATCATCAGGTTCGAGTCCACATGGTAAATGAACTTCCATAGAATTTATCGGCTGAAAGGAATTTTATTTTGGAGAATATGTAGGAGGAACATTCCTCTTAATCGCTTCACAAAAATTGTGCACCTTAAAGGGCTCCACTATTTCCCTAACTAGTGTTTCAAGTACTAAAGCCATCAAGTCCTCTAATTATATACCTGAATTTGAATCCCCTGTCAAATTAGCTGGTGTTGTTAAATTTTTCCCTCGAAATGTCTTCGCTCATTCCCTAGAAATATTTTCCTAACCCTAATGCTCAAGGTGATTGCGGAAAACATGGAAACAGTGGCCTATGTGGCCTGGTTAACAGCTCCATTATAAACTACATGGAAGGAAAAATTGATGATGGTGGTATTTCTGGAAACCCTTATCGTCACGCCCTATCTGGTCCCTGCTCCCAAATGGATGTTGGACATTTCAGGGTAGCTGCGTGGATGGAAAAATCATTGGTAGCGATGGATCTGGAAGCAGTCTAAAATCTCATACCCCTGTGCGAGCTCCTTTAAACCTTGTCCTTAGAGGTGTTGCAAATGGTGAAGTATCTTTCCATATTGATCGCAGTGGTCTGAGGGATCAAGGAGGAAACAAACAAGTCAACTCTGAGCTCCTAGACAGTGCGACCTTGTCCAACGACCAAAAGAATGTTGGTAGTGGCACCTCTTTTTCCCTTGCACAGCAGAAAGGAAATCCTTTTGATCCCATTTAGAGTCCCGGTGGTAGTGCTAGGAAGGGTTCTGTTACAGGAAAGGAAGATCCCACTCTTCGTCCTACACTTTCCTTAGTTCTAGTCACTTGGGATAAAAAAGTGGAGCAGGATGACAGTGACATTGCCGAGTGGGTTGGTTTTCAAGAAAAATATTCTTTCAAAGAGATTATGCATGGGAAGTTAGGTTTCAAACCCATGGAATCTGTAACCACTACCCCCATCGTTACATTTAGAGAAGATGTGCTTGAAGCTCGGAAACTCTATCAAGATCACGCCCTAATTTACAAATTCAATAGTTTTTGCCCCAACCTTCCAGTCCTTCATGAATGGATCACAAAACATTCTATCCCTCTTCTAGATGATAGGTTAGACACATACCCTTGTGTTAGGGTAACTTCAATTATTATTTTTACTTCAATAGCTGATAAGGATTCCATAGCTACTAGTCTTTGGGCATTTCAATCTCTCTATCTTGTCATGAAACCCTGGTTCCCTTATTTTAATCCTAGTGTCACTTAATATTTTTCTTGAAAAACTCCCTAGGTAATATTGTCACATTTACCTCTGCAATTTTGTGACCATTCTTGTCTTATTTCCATTGAAAACACTTTGGGAAACATTTTAATCATAAACACCCATACCACTAATTTTACACATACAACCTATGCCTGAATTTGTTGAGCTTGATGCCTCAAGGAATCTACCTGCTAACATTGATCTTAAAGTTCAACACAAAACTTGGACCCAACCTCTTTATTATGAAGGTTATCCATTTAGATGCAGAAGGTGTTTCAATTTGGAACATATCACTGCAAATTGTGCAATTACAAAGTGCAAAAGTGAAAGACCCACTTGGTGGAAAAAAACCTCTCCCAAATCATTTTGTTTTTTATGGTAAGGAATATTTAAACTCAAATGATAATTTGCAGGATTTAGTTTATTCGGTTCCTAAAACTCCACTTAGAGAAAATTCTACTGAATGAAACAAGGGAAAATTAAATGCAGATATGTAGATAGACAAAATTGTTGAATCAAATTTCAGTGAAGTGGATAAGGAAAATACTCATCTTCCTGTAAACAGTACATATCAACTGATGAATCTCTAGAAGTTATACTTCTTATTGAGGATGATTCAGAGGAATGGAAAATAGTGCATGGTAAGAAAAAACCTCCCACAAGAAATCATTTTTCCCTCCTTAGTTGTCTCTTCTCATTGCTGGGAAGTTTTAACTCTTTCTTCTCTTGTTGTGTCTTAATTTTTTGTATCTAGGATTTCAGGCATTCTTTTCTCCTGGGTAGGACCCAAGCAAAAAAACCACTATTTACCCATTACATAAAAAAATATCACAAAATGGCACATGATGGCATATTTCTATGAAGTGGTTCTCTCATTCTTTCACCTTGCAATTTAACAATATCCACTAATATGTCCCAATGCAAAGCACAATATACATCTGAAATGAATCCCTTCATAATCTAGAGGTTGGTTCCATGTTCTATCTTGATATTTTAGCTCAATATTAGCAGGAAGGATCTTTAAGGTGTTTAGATCAACTAGGATATGGGTGAAAAGAGTTTGCGAGAATTGAATTGGAAATGAGGCACCATGAAGTAGTTGCACTCCAACGGAATCATGAAAGCTCCAGTGATAGCAAGGAAAAAAATGATCAGTAATGGAAGAACTTGCTAAATAGAAATAAATCTTGCATTGAGGAAAGACGGTAGAGTGTCTTGGCATGCTCATAAATGAATAGAAAAGGGGTACATATAGGGTGTTGAGTAACCCTAGTGCATGACACATATGAAACCCTAAACATAACCCATGTGAGATGACCCTCCAACATGAGAGGAGGAAACATAGGATAACTCGCACTAACACCCCCCCCTTCATCGAAGCTGGGGTAGTAGTTGTGATAAGTCAGACGGAAGAGGAAGACACTCCTAAAAAACTAAGAAAGATGTGTCAATGGGGCCTCGCAACTAAAGGCCTGATAAGGTGCCCATATACAAACACAATCTTCCTAGAAGAAGAAGAAGAAAATAAGGACTACATAGCCCTAAGAAGATGGGTAGCTGTAGAAGACCTCACCCCAAGAAGAGACCGTAAGTGAAGAAAATTCATCTCATTGAAAGGCTTGGTGAATAATTCTGTAATCTGATCAACTTTTTGAATGTACTGAATGTCGATGATACCATCATGAATAAGCTCCCGTATGAAGTGCATATGGATCTCAATGTGCTTCGTTCGCTGATGCTGAACTAGATTTCTATAAATAGAGATAGTGCTCGTGTTATCATAGTAGATAATGGTAGGCACCCAAAAGTGGATGCCAAACTCTGTCAGAATACCCTGTAGCCAAATAGCTTCTGTGGCAGCGTTAACTGCTCCTCTATATTCTGCCTCTGTAGATGATATTGCAATTGCATTCTGCTTCTTGCTAGACCAACTAATAGGACCCGAACCAAGAGAGAAACTATAGCTAGAAGTAGATTTCTGATGATCTAAGTCACCAGCCCAATCAGAATCTGTGAATCCAATCAAGTCAATATCAACCCCTCCATGATAGTGTATACCATCAGCATAAGTGCCATGAACATAATGAAGGATCTATTTAGTTGTTTTCCAATGCAGCTCATGTGGCTCTTGCATGAATCTGGACACGATCCCAATAGCATATGATAAATCCATTCGAGTGTGAGTCAAGTAGATCAAGCTCCCAACTAACTGTCAGTAAAGAGTACTATCAACCAAGGGAGTAGAGCAATCTGAAACCAACTCAACCCCAGAAAGAAAAGGAGTAGGATAAGACTTACAATCAGACATCTGAAACCGAGCTAGCAAATCAAGAGCATACTTAGGTTGCAAAATCAAGATTCCCAAGTAAGATTGTGAAATCAAGATTCCCGAGTAAGATTGTGAAATCTAAATCCCAAGGAAGTAATGAAGCAGACCTAAGTCAGTCATGGAAAACTTGTTGGCTAAGGCAATCTTCACAGAATCATTAATAGAGGAAGAGCTACTTGTGATCAACAAGTCATCAACATATAGAAAAATAATGAGTATGGAGTCATCTTGCCATAGAATATAAACATTTGGATCAAAGTGACACCTAGTAAACCCTGATGTAAGTAAGAAGGAGTCCATCTTGGCATACCAAGCCTGGGGGGCTTATTTAAGGCCATAAAGAGACTTCTTTAACTTACAAATGAGGGAGGAATCTTGGACATAACCTGGAGGTTGTTCCATATAGATCTCTTCCTCTATGTCACCATGAAGGAAGGCACTCTTAACGTCCATTTGATGTACTTTCCATCTATTTTTTACGGAAATGGCTAGGGTTAGTCGAATAGAAGTCATCTTCACAACCGGAGCAAAGGTTTCTGTATAATCAACCCCAACTATCTGGGAGAAACCCTTAGCTACTAATCACGCTTTAAACTTTTTGACGTCTCCATCTACTCCATACTTTGTTCGGAACACACACTTACACTAAATGATTTTTCTTCCTTTCAGAAGAGTGGTGAGATCCCAAGTATCGTTCTTCATGAGAGAGGAATACTCTTCATCCATGGTAGAATCCCACTCAAGAATACCAAAAGCCTCCCGGAAAGACTGTGGATCAGAAGCAGAGGCGAAGAAAGAGTGGGGTCCAACAAAGTCTGAGCGAGTATGTCTCATATCTGAAGTATCTCCAACTAAATCTCCAGCACTTTGCAAAGTTTTCCTGGCCTAAAGGGGACCAGGAGGATCAGGCTCAGATTCGGAAGATTCTTCACTTGAGTGAGAAGGGACATAGTCCTCATCGTCACTACTATTAGAATCAAAAGACTCAAAGGTCTGATGGTTGGGAGGATCTAGAAGAGGAGCACGGTCAATAGTATTATCATCTAATGAGTCAAAATCTGAATCAATGAGCTGAAGAACCTCAATAGGTGGAGAAGTAGAAGTCGAAGAAGACTCATCAAACTTAACACTTCTCTCAATATACAGCTCATGAGAAGTAGGATTCATCAATTGATATCCCTTCACGCCATCAAGATACCCTACAAAGATACAAGGTTTGGATTGTGGTTCCAAAGCCTTATATTTCTTCTTGGGAATCCGAGCCATAGCCTTGGATCCGAAGACTCGAAAGTATTCAACATCAAGCTTGCATCCAAACTAGGCTTCAAAGGGTGTCATCCCTCTTATTGCCTTGTGTGGAACATGGTTTTGAATGTAATTTGCACAATTCACTGCTTCGGCCCAATACTACGGAGGAAGAGACTTCGAGTGAATCATACAAGTGGCCATCTCCTTCATAGTACGGTTCTTTCTTTCTATGACTCCATTATGTGAAGGGCTATAAGCAACAGTATGTTGCAGAGAGATCCCTTCAGAAGTATAGAAATCCACGAAACTATTGTTTACATATTCACCTCCATTGTCAATTCGAAGAACCTTGATAGACTGTTCCACCTGTTTCTCAGCAAGAGCCTTAGAGTTCTGAAAATGTTCAAAGACTTCAGACTTAAGCTTAAGAAAATATACCCAAGTATATCGTGAATAGTCATCAATGAAGGTTAGCACATAAAGAGCTCTAGTAAATGAAGGAGAAGGAAATGGACCAAAAACATCACTGTGAACAAGATCCAAGGGACGAGTGGCTCTCCAAGATTTTCCTTTGTCAAAGTTCTTTTTAGGATGCTTTCCAAGGGTACAACCCTCACAAAGACCCTTAGAAAATTTGACATGAGGCAACCTGTTGACCATTTCGTTTTGGCTCAATTGTTCAAGATAGCGATAATTTAGATGTCTGAAATGATCATACCATAGCTTATTAACCTCATTTGCATGAAATAGCAAGGCTGTGGGTGTAGAATCAGAAGTAAGTGGAAAAATGTATACAACCGTGAAAGGTGATCTATCTTTCCCTCAGCCATTGTAGTGTCATCATTAAGCTCACGAATAATCACCTAGTTAGGACCAAATTCCACTCGCATTCCTTCACTAAGGTGAGTAATTTGGTAAACCGATAGGAGATTGGTAGAGAGATCAGGAACACTCAACATTTGGTTAAATGTTCCCCCATCTATCTCTATTGATCCACTACCCGGAAACCAACACTTTCGTGTTATCACCCAACGTGATTTGGGACATATCACAAGGTTTGATGTTAGAGAACTCAACATGTGAAGAAGCCATGTGGTACAAGGCACCGGAATCTATAATCCATGTCAATGAAGGAGCAACTCGAGCTATGAGGGCATTTCCTTTCTTCTTATCAAATTTAGAACCTTTTGCAATGGAAGACTCGGCCTTTCGGAGCATTTTGTTTTATGGATTCAAGAACACTTATTTTTATTCTTCTCAAGTAAATGAGATAAGTGATCAATTTTTTTTTTCTAAATAGTGGTGCTCATTGTGACCAAACTTCTTGCAATAGGAACACAAATACTTGTCTTCTCTTCTCTAGGCTCAGAAGTCGAAGCGTTCATGTTAAATTTAGTTTTGGTCTTGGTTTCCTTCTTAGGTTGATCATTTTTCTCTATCTTATTATCAGTCTTCTTTTCCTTACTAGTACTTGCTACAAGGGCATGTGAATTGAACTTGAGAGACCCCATTTGAATGAGTTTATCCTATTCTCGAATGAGTTGGGATGAAAAATAGTCAAAGGAGGGCATATTTCCAATCCTTGCCCAAGGTAACTTTTGTAGCGTAAAAAGTTGACACAAAGATAGAATATTCAGGACCTAACTTAGAGAGAATCGACAAGATCAGTTGAGAATATTTCTTCTCTACTTGACATTCCTTTAACAACAATCTAGTGTGGATAAACTTAGAGAAGAATGCTTGTAGGTTTTCAAAATCACTAGGATTTAACCCTAGTAGTTTGTTTTCCAACTCATGCGCTCTCATGTCATCTTGTTGTCCAAACATTTCATCTAACATTGTCCATGCAAGGTTAGGTGTTTCAGATGACTCAATGTGGAAGAGCAAGTAAGGAGAAACGAACATGTAAAGAAGACCTAAAGCTTCATCACTACGGTTTAACCACTCAGATTTTTCAGGTTCTTCATCTGGTTCAGTCTCAGTTCCCATGGTGATGTAGAATAACCCTTTACCCCTTAGTTTCATAATGAGATTTTCAATCGACCATCAGTTTGAAATTTAAACGTGTAAGAAAAGGAATTGAATAAGCATCCATAGTGAAGAAACCAGCCCCAGGAATGTAGAAAAGAAACACAACCACCTAGGAAATATAGTAACCCCTTGCTTTCGGTACTTTATAGTTTAGTGTTTGGATACAATCGGGTTGGAACGTATTCTTGAAATCAGTAGGTAACTTGCCTTGTAATCAGTGTAATAACACACAAGAGAGGAGACCATAATTCGTGTTTTGGTGGAGTGGCAAGTTGACACCGTATACAAGCATAACTAAAAAAACAGGTAGTTAGGCGTGTTAATCAAATCAGAGTACGTGTGAGAAAAATGGGTCACCTCGCAATGGATACCCCTTTGCTGTAGATTGTGGAGGATGCACTCACTAGTCGCAAGCCTATAATAAGGGTATAATATAATGAGAAAATGGACACAAGAGGGGTCCAGATAATCGCCATAATTGGAAAAGTAATCGAGCAGGCAAATAGGTGCTCAGAATGATGTTGCACACATTGAGTTCGACATGATTGGTGTAATGGCAAATCGACAATGTACCTCTGATACCAATTTAGTCGTTTAGAATCACGTTGGAAACTGTAGTTACCACGATTTTAGTTGCTAATGGAACTTAAAAAAATGACATAGGTGTTAATGGCTCTAACGTAGATCACATTTTAAGATACTATTAATCAGTAACTAAGATCGAATGAAGATTGCATAAGTGAAATTAATAGAAAACTTGCAGATTTAAGAGAAAATTAATCAATTATCTAATTAGCTTGCTCATAAAATGAATAGTAAAAGGGTACATCTAGGGTTAATTGAGTAAATCCTAATGCATGACTCAATAGCAAACCCCTAAACCTAACTCTAAACCTAACCCATGTGATTTAAAATACCCTCCAATATGTGAAAAGGATGAAAATAGGACTTTAAAAAAATAATTCAACAATGGAGGAATTTCAAAAAACTTACAATTTTAAAACTTAACTATATTTTTTAAATGTGACCAAAATTGTTTGTGATATTAATATGCCCACCTTGGAAAAGAAGCATAAACTCATCGAGTTCGAGTTTGAGTTATGATCCAATGTGCTTGTGATGGGAGTGGAAGACTATGCCGTTGGAGTTTGATGAATTCAATGTGGAAGCCACGATTTGATGTACTTATGAGCTTGTGTAGAAAGTGGGGAGAAATTGTGGACCAGGAAGTGCTCGGGACTTGTGACCATGCGGGATTCTATGCCCGATTTATCGTTAATGTCAGGTGCGGGGGATACATGCTGATATTGTTTCATAGTGAATTAAGAATCATACTCGGTGTGATGCCTCCACCAAGTTGTTGAAGGAGACGTTTAGTGGGTTCAAGGGTTGGCTTGAATGGGCTTTTTGGCGCATGCAATGGAATCAACTAAGTCAGAGCATGCAAAGGAGAAGCTTGGGAGATGGTTGGAGATGGCGACAGTGGATTCATGAGCATGACACTAGACAAACCAGGGCATATAGGGTGATTGAGTGACCCCCTAAGTGCATGAGGGTCGCACAGGGTGCATGATGTGGCCAAACAGGACGTCATTGTAAGGGCCGTGAAAGTAAGTTGTTTTTAACATGTAGGGGAGAGACACCATGCGAAAAGATGACACACTAAGACACGAGGTGTTTTGTGCACCATTATGTGACTTAATGTAGTTATGTGTTATGTTATGAAGCTTGACACTAGACCGCAAATAAACTAAGTCAAAATCAAATCGATAAGGGAACTCGTATGTTAGGGAAGAAATGAGCAGTACCGAACTTGATAGTCACATGGGTCAAGCTTAGAGGAAGTTGGTGGCTTAGCTCATAAACTAAAAATCCACTTGTGCCATCATTTGAACATGAGCAAAGAGCTCGGTTGAGAAGAAACATGCACCCAAAACACGAACTCAGCCATATTGTGTTTCGCAAACCTTAAGCTTACAAGATCGACAAGGTAGAGGACCTTTCTCTCTCTGATCTATATGGTTTTTTTTAGATTACTTGTGTACCCAGTGTAAGCTAGAACCAATCAGATTGAGTTGAATACAAGATAGGAGGAGCTTGGTGGAGAGAACTTAACATACAACTAAAAACCCACTTTTACAACTTGGTATGTTTTGTGGAGTCATTTGACCCCTGCAAATGACCAAATAAACACATGGACTAGACGCAAAAAACTGTGTGACTGATAACATGGAGCTATCTTGAGTGTAACATAAACAATAGCTTTAAAAAAGTTTGGTTCCTGCTCCTTACCTACCTACCACTTACTGATCTCCAAATTTAGTTACAGCCAGCTAAATTGAGCTATAAAACCTAATGAAAGCTTCCAAGGGGACATACCTACACAATGATTGCATGAAAGAAACATAGCAAACTACGAGCAATGATGCACCAAGAACAGGAGTGTTAATAACATCTACGCCCTATAAAATCCATAATATAACGATCGAAGAAAAACTTGCATGAGGATTAAAATAACGAAGGGTCCACTAGAGTAATCACAACTAAAAATAACAGAGTGTACAACACAAACCCGAAATCTCAGCTCAATGATACCATTCCTAATAAACACAAAATCGAATCGGATGCAATAACTACGAAATATGCACAGAACACACATGTTGATGGAATCGAAGTAGCTAAGAATCGACAAGGAAGAATACAAAGGTTTAATGAAAGAGCTAACATAACAAAAATAATTTTACATTGCAGGAAAAGACAGCATAGTGTCATTGACATGTGGTAGAAAATGTCAAATGAAGGCCCATTACATAGAGTTTGCTTTAACCTTAGGGCTTGACACATAAGATCTAACCCTAATGACATCAAAATGTGAGATTACCCGCCATGGTGAGAAGAAGGATCAACAAACCCTTTGATCACTGCACACCCCTTACAAGTTTATTCAATCCCAATAGATCAATTAGGAGAATTCACATCAAGTGGTATATATTTAGATGGGAATGTTTCCCAATTTCATCATTACTTAAAGAAATAGGGTTGAAATTTCAAAGTTAAAACAATTTTCTAGTATCATAAAATATAATTCAGAATAATTTTGTGATGAGAATGGCCAATTCAAGTAATGGAAGATCAAATTGAATCCCAAGTAGTGCTTCAGATTGATTCAGGGGTGAGTTTCAAAGTTTTGGAGCAGTTTTCATGATCATCAGGTTGAATCCATACCCAATGGATGCTTCAAGGCTAGTGATATTTGATAACATGCAAGCAATTATATTGATTCAGGGCAAAAAGTCATGGTTCTAGGGTCCCCTCATATTTGTCTAACTCCCCTGTCCAAGAGGAAGAGAGTAAGTTCTGAGAAAATTTAGAAAAAAGGTTCAAGAAGGCAAATAGGTCGATCCAGGAAAAATCATGAAAATTGGCTAAGTCCTGCTCAAGGTCGCCTCTGGGACGCATGGGACAAAAAAGCGCGAACCGGCCGAACCGGGCGAAATCAGCACAAACAGTCCGAAACGCAGCAGGGACAAATGGGACAAAAGTACGCGGCGGGCGCGAAATGCCGGTTCAACAGAGAAAAAATCGAATAACTGCTGAGAGGGACAGTCTGGGACGTTTGGGTCAAAAATACCCGAACCGGCCGGTTCGGCCGAAATCAGTCAAGGCAGTCCAAAACAAAGTGGGCCAAGTGGAACAAAAATACCCGAACCGGCCGGTTCGGCCGAAATGGGAACAAATGGTCCAAAATTCAAATGGGACATTTGGGCCAAAAATGTGCGAACCGGCCGAACCGGGCGAAAAGGGTCGAGGCAGCCCGGAAGGCAAAAGGGACGCATGGGACAGATGGACGCGAACCGGCCGGTTCGCCCGAAATCAGCACAAGGAGCACTATGCCAAATGGGACAAAGGGACATCCGGGACGTGAAAATAGAAGGAGCCGAGGCCAATCAAATCATGACACGTGTCACAGGAAGAAAAGTCAGCGTTTGGTCCGGAAACTTCAAACGGCCATAACTTTTGACTCCGAGCTCCGATTTTGATAAAATTGGACTTTCTGGAACGAGCACGACGTCCTCTACGCCACACAAAACCTGGATTTCTTAATTTTAATGAGGGTAGATATATTTAAATTAAGGAAACGTGTTCGGCTCCAGTCAGTAGAATGCTCTTTCCCGTCAAATGACAGAAAACGCCTGCCAGGCCCAAAACAGCTGCCCGCACTCAGAAGGCCATAACTTTATGCATTTCTCAACGAAATCACACAAAATTGGTACCGTTGGAATCGTGGTTCCGAGCCCGATGCACAGAAATCAAGAAATTCTGGATTTGATCAGAAATTGATTGAGATTTTTAAGGAAACGTGGCCAGGTTCAGAACAGTGTTTATTTGGTAGCTGGGAGTGCAATTAAGAGGCATGGCCATCATTCTTTCTCTGCTGCAGTACATGGGACAGTATGGGGAGCCTTTTGCAAGTAATGTATACCCATTCCACTCAATTTAATGCCTCTTACAGGTGGTTGAAGGACAGATTTCGGGATTTCCATTTCTTCCCTCTCTTTTCCTTCTCATTTTTTCTATAAATTGGAGTGTTGGGCTCATTGTAAGGGGGGAGAGTTTTTGGGTAACAAAGCTCTGTCAAAATTGCTTTGTGAAGCCAGTGTGTTGCAGGCCCTTGTAGTGGACTCCTTGCATGGTGATCCAGGCCCTTATCTTGTAATAGACTGAATTGTGCATACCAGGAAGCAATAAAATATCAAGTTTGTGGATGTATCTTCCCCTGCTGTGTTTTCTTGCATTCTTCTTGCCCCTTTAATCTTTCTACAAGTATATTGTGTCTATTTATTATGTTCTTGCAGGAATTCATTATCATTGTGTGTGCTTGGAATATTGTTGTGAATGCATTTTGCTGGATTATGGTGAACTGTCATCACCTCTTCTAGTGTGCACTTTGCCTCTGTATTTCACACATTTGGAGATTACTCTCACACCCTCTTTTTCTGGTGTATCACCGCTTTAGTGTAGGCTTTCATTTTATGCATTCTCTCTCTCTGGTCCCTTGGAATTTTAGGTTAGAATAGTTAATTTCTCCTGCATTAGAGTAGATTGTGGCAGGTAGTTTAGGAGCAAGAACCAGCTTTCTCTGGAGGTCTATCTCAAGTAGCAAGTCCCACAACTTGGAGATAGTACCCATGTTATCCAATCACACTGGATGCTTAGAGTGATCAAACTAGAAATCTGATCAACATCCAGGGGTGCTGTGATTCGGTGATAACAGTTCTGGCACACCCGGTGGGACCTTAGATGTCTTTACTTTCATTGCAGCAAGATTGATGTGCACTTGTTGTAAGTTCCAGCTTTGAAGGAGCTTTAAAATCGCACCTCTGGCGACTCCAAAGGAGGCATAATCCACTGGTTTCTGCAGTCCAAGCTTGACAAATTTATGAGAAGAATACAGACCAGGTCAAGAACTAGGGAGGAAGGATTGTTTGTTTATCTGCACCTATCTCCGGGAAGAGAAAGAAGGGGAAGAAGAGCTCAAAGATCTGCGTCTCCACCTAATAGAACTTTGTCTACACCTCCACCTGGTAGACCTTTTCTCGCATCAACAAGGGTTCTCAGGCCAATCAGAATGGCGCAACCACTAAATCCCTTTGTCAATTTCACTGGCAGCAGCCCACTTGCCCTCAATGCACAGAATCCAGTTCCAATTGCAGCATTGAAGAACATTCCATTTTTCACTGGAGAAAATCATACCACTCCTGGTGATCATGTCAAAGACATTGCTAACGTCTGTGCAATCCATGAGATAAATGAAATGGATGTGGCTATCAAACTGCTGGCATCATCGTTCAAAGGGAAGGCATTGCAATGGTTTAGAAGCCTTGAAGCTGGTTCTATCACGAATTGGAATCAGTTATGCATAGTTCTCCATGAGCAGTTTGGAGAGAAGGGAGACAACTTGTCTCTTCTAGAACAATTGACGACTATCAAGAGAGCTCCCAACGAGCAGCTAACTGACTTCAACTTCAGATTTCAAAGGTCTTGGGATAGGATTCCGGTGGCAGTCAGGCCAACAGCAGAAGGTGCTTTTCTATACTATCTTAAAGCTTTGAATCCTGATATTTCTATGTTAATTCAATCTATGGGAGGCACAATCTTACCTGCTGCTTATAGTATTGCCATTAGAGCTGAAAACTGTCTTATTCAAGCTAAACTGGCTCCTAGGCCCCCAATGCCATTATATCCAAGTTTAGAGAGCCCAAGCACTAGCCAAGCGCCTGTCTTAGCTCCTATTCCCACTCCTAGAAATCAGAGTTCAAATGAAGCTTCTACTTCATCTTCTAGTGCCTCAAATGAACTTCAAGAAGTCATGAAACAATTGCAAAATTTGGGAAATGAGCTGGTTACTATCAAAAGATAGCAAGCTCAGAGTGCTAGACCGTATCAACCTCAAGCTCAACCTAACAGGCAACCATATCAACCTCAAAGGCCACCCAATCCAGCTGTAAATCAGAATCAAGCAAGGCCTCCGGCCAACAGACCATTTCAGCCCTATAATCCCAATGTTGCATCCACATCCAGAGCTTTGGTGCCAGTCCAAAATAACATGGCCCAAGAATATGATTGGTGTTTCCCGTGCAGTCAGCCACATAACCAATCAATGTGCTTTAACGGTGCATTAAATCAGGCCCTGATGGTGCAAACCATTGGTGGGTCGCAAGAGTCCAGCCACGAAGAAGACCAGCAGCAAGGGGCACCTCAGCAAGGAACATCTCCGAACGAAACTACTCTTGTCAATTGGCAAGCTGAGGATTTCTGTGGTATGAATCAAATACCCTCTCAAAGTGTTGCAGCCAACACAAGGTCAAAGAGGAGAAATTTGGGTGAAGAACAGCCATTGGCTTCAAGTAATCCACAACCTTCTACCACTCCACAAGCCGCTGGAAAACAAACTGTAAATCCAAACATGCAAGGAGCAACCATACCAGCTCCTAAACCAACTGAGATGCCGGCTATTGCTGCCCACATACAAGAGATGAATGTGCAAACCAAGGGACAACAAAAGGGTACTTCATCTCCATTCAGTATCATCGATCAGATGAAGAAAACAAACGTCAACATATCCATGTGGGAATCACTATCTATCCCAGGACAGAGAGATCTGTTACAAGCCACCATGAAGGACTGGCCAGCTTCAAATCAGCAGATGCAAGACAAAGTGCTTACAAATGCTGCCCAATCTGAAGGAAGTCATGGAGGACAACAAGGTAAGATGTTGAAACCCCCTCCCTTCTATATTTCATTAATCATTGGAAATCAGCTAGTGCACAATTGCATGATAGACTCTGGGGCAAGTAGCTCAGTAATGCCTAAACAGATAGCTGATCAGTTAGGGCTCCAGTATGAAATAACATCTAAGGGAGTAGTGCAGTTGGATGGGACTGCAATAGCAACAGTTGGAGTGATTAGAAATTTGAGTCTTACCTTGCACGCATGTCCAAATGTTGTGGTTTTACAAGATGTGTCAGTTATAGACCTTCCACCACTCTTCGCCCTATGTTTGTCAAGGGACTTCACTGCCAAGATTGGGGGATATTTGTCCGCTGATTGGTCTCACATGCTATTCAGGACAAGGTATGGAACCAAAGCCACAATCAGGTCTGAACCTATTGCAAACTTCCATATTGAGCCCTACACTCCAAGTCAGATTAATGCCAATTGCTCGGCATTTGATCAAGAAGATCATCCTAGCACTGATGAAGCTGACACCAAGGTTGGAAGCATCCCAGATTTGACTCTTGATGAATGGGCAAGCAAGGTGCATGCTTTTGATCCCTATCAAGAAATAGAAGAATCTGAGCTAGGAGTTTATTGCATACATGAAGAAAGTCAACCCATTCCCAGCATCACCAAGCCAGATCATAAGGACAAGAATGAAGTATGGCAGCTGTTCTTTGATGGATCAAGGAGTAGACAAGGTGCAGGAGGAGGAGCTATGCTCATTTCACCGCAAAGTATAAGGTATTACTCAGCCTTTCGTTTCCAATTTTCCTGTTCAAACAACACAGCTGAGTATGAAGCCTTAATTCATGGGTTGCACTGGGCAAGGAAGAAAAGCATCAGGAATTTACAAGTATTTGGTGATAGTGAGCTGATCATAAACCAAGTCAAAGGAAAAAATGCTGCCAAAAATGATCTGTTGAAGAACTACAAAAATCGGGTATGGGATCTCATTGAAGATTTTGAATCTTTTAGCATCATTTCCATCCCAAGAAAAAAGAATGAAGCCGCTGACAGATTGGCAGCAATTGGGGCTGCGTTTGATGTTGTAGAAAGTATCAAAAGTGAGAAAACTCAGCCTCATATCAAAGTGGTTGTGAGACCAGCTGTTCCAGATAACAACACAAGTTGGCAAGTCTTCGAGAATGATCAGCAAATTGTTAATTTCCTGCAAGAAGAAGCTGAGTTCTCCATGAGAAATCAAGACAAGCTGGAGCAGCAGTATGGCGATCAAGTCGTGCAGCTTAGGACTAACAAATTGCCAAAAGGCCTCATAACCTTGGAGTCAATATTCAACCCGAATGATCAGTTCTGGAAGGAGAAAGCGAACATTCAAGTAAAGGGTGAAGATTCAGAGCCTATTTTTGTGGAAGAAGGCAAGACATTACAAATTGGCAAGGTAAGTACCTCACAAGAGAAATCTGATTTTGTTCAGCTTTGTCAAGAGTTCCCAGATGTCTTCACTTGGACTTACAAAGATTTAAGAGGTTTCAATCCAAAGTTGGCACAACATACTATTGAGTTGGATCTGGAATCCAAGCCTATCAGGCAAAAGCAAAGGCCAGTGAATCCTCATATCGAGCATCTCATGAGAAAAGAGTTAGGCAAGCTCATTGAGGCCAGTATCATCTTCCCCATCAAACACTCAAGTTGGGTTGCAAATTTGGTGCCGGTAAGAAAGAGAAACGGAGAAATAAGATTGTGTGTGGACTTTCGCGATCTAAATAAAGCATCGCTCAAAGATCATTATCCGCTTCCATCAATGGAACAAATATTGCAGGTTGTAGCTGGTTCGGAAAGGTTTTCATTGCTAGATGGATATTCAGGCTATAATCAGATAATGGTAAAGGAAGAAGATCAATTCAAGACAGCCTTCACTACAAAATGGGGTACGTATGCTTACAAGAAAATGCCATTTGGACTATCAAATGCCGGAGCAACATTTCAGCGAGCTATGGATATGGCATTCAAAGGCTTGATCAACAAGATAGTGCTGGTATATCTAGATGATATCACTGTCTTCTCAAATAATGCAGCAGACCATCTCTTTCACCTCAGACAAGTATTTCAGAGGTGTAGAAGGTTCGGAGTGTCATTGAATCCCAAGAAGTGTGTATTCTTGGCACACGAAGGCAAACTGTTGGGCCACATCGTCTCTAGGGAAGGGCTAACAATTGATCCTGAAAGGGTTGAAGCCATCCAAACGCTTCCATTGCCACACCACAAGAAATATCTCCAAAGCTTCTTAGGAAGGATAAACTTTGTCCGCAGATTTGTGCCTAATTTTTCCACTCTTGTGAAGCCTCTAACAACGATGTTGAAGAAGAATCTGGCATTCAAATGGAAAGCAGAAGGCAAAGAGAGTTTCGAAGACATCAAGCATGCAATATCACAAGCTCCAACTCTTATCAACCCAGACTTTCTCAAAGGACTTCATGTTGTATGCGTTTGGAGGATCAGACACAATCTCAGCTATCTTGACACAGCTGAATAGAGAAGGTTCAGAATAGCCCATAGCATTCTTCAGTCAAACCTTGGAAGATTACGAAATAAAGTATTCTTTCATCGAAAAGCATGTCCTTGCTGTCATCAGGAGCTTGAAGAAGTTCAGACACTTGGTCTCAAACAATAAGATTCAACTGCTGGTGTCTCATGCTGGCGTCAAGGACTTCCTCCTAAACAAGGATTTGAACGAGAAGAGAGCAGGTTGGATCACTCGAGTGATGGAATATGATATTGAAATCAAAGTGACCAAGCTGGTTCGTGGCAAAGGTTTGTGTGAGCAGCTTGCTTCTGAACAACCAGACGAGTCAAAAAGTGAAGAGGATGTTGTCTTGCTACTACAGAATGATCAAGAACAGCCAGCTGATGATGCACCCATCCCATGTTGGACCCAAGACTTGGTGCACTACCTCCAAACAGGCTTGTGCCCCCCAGAAGTAAGCAAAGCAAAAAGGAGATACTTCAGATTACAAGCCATTCCATATGTGCTTGTTGATGGAGTTTTGTTCAAAAGGGACATCAATGGTGTTCTATTAAGATGCATTGGAACAGGTCAAGTTGAGAAAATCCTACACGAGTTCCATGACGGGGAAGCAGGAGGCCACTTTGCTCCACGAGTAACAGCTCTCAAAATCATGAAAGCTGGTTACTACTGGCCAACTGTGTTCAACGATTGCTACTCATGGGTCAAGAAATGCAGGAAATGTGCATTCTTCACGGGGAAAGAAAGGTTAGCAGCGCTGCCCCTTCATCCAATTTTAGTGGATCAGCCATTTATGCAATGGGGATTGGACTTCATTGGGGTTATCAATCCCAATTCAAGTCAGGGCCACAAGTGGATACTTACAGCAACAGGATTATTTCACCAAGTGGACTGAAGCAGTGGCACTCAAGGAGGCAAATGAATCTAATATCTTAGATTTCTATGAAGGGATAGTCACGAGGTTTGGTTCCCCTGCCACTATCATATCATACAATGCATTGGCATTCCTTGGCACAAAGATCACTGAATGGGCTGTCAAGAGTTGTGTGTATCTCAGCACTTCATCGAACTATTACCCTCAAGGTAATGGCCAAGCCGAGTCTACAAACAAGAACCTACTAAGAATCATCAGAAGGACTCTTGATGAGAATCAGAGGACTTGGCATGCAAAGCTCAAATCAGCCCTATGGGCTGATAGGATCACACCTAAGAGATCTACAGGAAGCTCTCCATACAAGCTTGTATACGGGAAAGAAGCAGTTCTACCTATATCACTTGAGTTGCCAGCACTGGAACTCATGAAACAGTTGGAACTAGCTGAGTTTGAACCTATGGAAATCAGGTATGCAGAGCTAATGGAATTAGAAGAATCAAGAGAGCACGCAATGCCCAGACCATAGAAAAAGATAAAGCATTGGTCAAAAAGAGTTTTGACAAGAAAGCTAAGGCCAGGATATTGCAAACTGGAGATTTGGTACTGAAGTGGGATGCTGATCGTGCAAAACCAGGAAAGAACTCCAAGTTTGATGCCATCTGGAGTGGCCCGTACATGATCATTGAATGCAAAGGTAGCAATGCTTTCCGATTGGCTAAGTTGGATGGTGAAGAGTTGCAGATCCCAGTCAATGGGATCTATCTCAAACATTGCTACTAGAAAGATAGAATTCTCACCCTTGTAAATATTAGTTTAGAATTTCCATTCCTCTAAGTGCTTATGCACATTGTACTGCTGTTAGAGTAGTTTCTATTTCCCTAAGTGCTTCTGCACATGTCCTATTGCTTCTAGTATGTGCATGTTTACAGTTCATCAAGCTCCTGGAAAAGAATTTGCAGCCACAGGAAAACCAGCTCAACGAATGTTTCAATGGCTCAAAGACACAGGTTTTCAAATTTCAGATCAGCTGAGAGGTTATCAAACAGACTCCATGCCCAATGGATTGCTACAAGCAGCTGGCCGTTCCTCATCTAGCAGGCAGATGACCCCGCTGAGTCGCCAAAATTGTTATCCAAAATTCACCCCCCAGGTAATTTTGATAACATGCATCAGAATATTCAAGTCCCAGGCAAATTGATTGTTTCAGAGCAAAAATCATGGTTTCTAGGGTCCCTTCAAGATTTTCTAACTCCCCTGTCCAAGAGTTGAAGAGAGCAAGTTCTGAGAAAACGCGGAAAAAAGGGTTGCAAGAAAGCAAGTAGGTCGATCCAGGAAAAATCTGTGAAAATTGGCTAAGTCCTAGCTCCTAGAAGCATTTGGGACAAGTGGGACAAAAAAGGCGCCGGATCGGCCGAAATGAGCACAAGACGGCCCCGAAACGCAATTGGGACAATCGGGACAAAAGGACGCGGCGGGCGCGAAAAGCCGATCTGGCCAAAGAGAGAAAAAATTGGCTAACTACTGAGAGGGTCGCCATTTGGGACAAGTTTGGGACAAAAATACCCGAACCGGCCGAACCGGCCGAAATGAGTCAAGGCAGCCCGAAACAGTCTGGGACGCGCGGGCCCAAAGTACACGAACCGGCCAGATCGGCCGAAATGAGAACTTTTGTCCTGGGACAGT
Source organism: Taxus chinensis (assembly GCA_019776745.2). NCBI lineage: Eukaryota > Viridiplantae > Streptophyta > Pinopsida > Cupressales > Taxaceae > Taxus > Taxus chinensis. Next base: position 557,367,643 of record CM034155.1, on the reverse strand, counting down.
TGGGACAAAAAGGCGCGAACCGGCCGAACCGGGCGAATTTGTCCCAGACAGTCCGAAAGCAAATGGGACATATGGGCTGCGAGTATGCGAACCGGCCGGTTCAGCTGAAATCAGCACAAAGAGCACTGTACCAAATGGGACAAAGGGACGCGTGGGACGCGAAAACCCGAAAGAGCCGAGAGCCAATCAAATCTTGCCACGTGTCACAACGCAAAGAGGGACAAGGAAGCCCATTTCGTCCGGAAAGGTTTTTGTCAAACGGTTTGGGACATCCGGGACAAAAAGACGCGAAGGGCACGAAAGAGCTGGCAGATTTTCAACCAATCAAATCATGACACGTGTCACAGGAAGAAAAGCACGTTTGGTCCTCTTCAAACGCCATAACTTTTGACTCCGAGATTTCTTAAAATTAATGAGGGTAGCATATATTTAAATCAAAAAACATATTCGGCTCCAGTCAGTCAATGCTCTTTCCCGTCAAATGACAGAAAACGCCTGCCAGGCCCAAAATAGCTGCCCGCACTCAGAAGGCCATAACTTTTGCATTTCTCAACGAAATCACACAAAATTGGTACCGTTGGAATCGTGGTTCCGAGGTCAATGCACAGCAATCAAGAAATTCCAGATTTTATCAGAAATTGATTGAGTTTTTTAAGAAAACGTGGCCGGGTTCAGAACAGTGTTTTATTTGGTAGCTGGGAGTGCAATTAAGAGGCATGGCCATCATTCTTTCTCTGCTGCAGGACATGGGACAGTATGGGGAGCCTTTTGCAAGTAATGTATAACCATTCCACTCAATTTAATGCCTCTTACAGGTGGTTGAAGGACAGATTTCGGGATTTCCATTTTTCCCTTCTCTTCTCCTTCTCATTTTTTCTATAAATTGGAGTGTTGGGCTCATTATAAAGGGGAGAGTTTTTGGGTAACAAAGCTCTGTCAAAATTGCTTTGTGAAGCCAGTGTGTTGCAGGCCCTTGTAGTGGACTCCTTGCATGGTGATCCAGGCCCTTATCTTGTAATAGACTGAATTGTGCATACCAGGAAGCAATAAAATACAAGTTTGTGGATGTATCTTCCCCTGCTGTGTTTTTCTTGCATTCTTCTTGCCCCTTTAATCTTTCTACAAGTATATTGTGTCTATTTATTATGTTCTTGCAGGAATTCATTATCATTGTGTGTGCTTGGAATATTGCTATGAATGCATTTTGCTGGATCATGGTGAACTGTCATCACCTCTTCTAGTGTGCACTTTGCCTCTGTATTTCACACATTTGGAGATTACTCTCACACCCTCTTTTTCTGGTGTATCACCGCTTTAGTGTAGGCTTTCATTTTATGCATTCTCTCTCTCTGGTCCCTTGGAATTTTAGGTTAGAATAGCTAGTTTCTCCTGCATTAGAGTAGATTGTGGCAGGTAGTTTAGGAGCAAGAACCAGCTTTCTCTGGAGGTCTATCTCAAGTAGCAAGTCCCACAACTTGGAGATAGTACCCATGTTATCCAATCACACTGGATGCTTAGAGTGATCTAATGAGATTTTCAAACCTAAATACTTTCATGAATGGAATATTTATCTCAAATCAAGGTAAAAAAAACAATAAAAATTCCCCTAGAATGAGGGTAGATGTTCATCTTTTCTTCTAGTAATGGAAGCCAGTACTTTGAGATCCAAGCATGAAGAACTGGTAAAACAGGCCAAAATCCACTAAATCTACAAATCATGCCATGATCCTGGAAGGTCTTTGATTCAATGACCTTTTCTCTAAAGTTCACACATGGTTTGTTGGAATCATAGGTCATTGGATTGATAGGAAGGAGCCCCTTACTTTTACCCTCTTGCACCACCTCCCTAAAAGAATGGTTGGTAGGATGTGAAGCCACATTAAGGAGGTCACTATTTGAATGCATAGATTTCAGGAGACAAAAGCCAACACAAAGTGCATTAACTTACTCCTTCCCTGCGAAAAAATATGAATAGGGGAATGTAAAGTATTAATGGAACAGTTGTCTCCATTTGTAGACTCCTATTTAAAGGTAGAGAAGGGAGATTCTCCTCCACCATGGTGAGCACTATTTCTACCACCATCGTCCCCTGCAAGGCCATTCTCAAATCAAATGACTCCTCCACCACTATCATCGACATTTTTAAAGCACATTCCATGTCCAACACCATTACATGAGTCTCCTCTAGTTAAAGCCAAACTAACCTCATCGTAAAAATATAAAAATACATTCACCGTTTTCCCTTACATCTACTTAAAAGATGAGAACTATATATATATATATCAGTGTAGTCTTCATTTATTTTAATTATTTACAAATATAAATCTAGTTTAATAATCTCTTACAAATTTTCATTGGCCAATGCCAATGACCATTAAATAATCATGTTGGTTATTTCCCTTGATGAGGATAGAGTATTATATAACAAATGAGTATAAAGTGGTGATTTTTTTCTTTTCTATTTATATTTTTTTATCAGACAATGGTAAATATAAAAATATAAAGTGGTAAATTAAAATATTGTAATTAGGGGAGAGATGTGGACTCCACTTTACACTTGTCAGATAACTATCACCCCACTTATATCTTTATTTATATTTACTAATTTATGCATAATCACCTAAATATTTCTTTTCTTTAATGTTTTAAATATAGTATTTTGACACCACACTAAAAATTTGAAAGTTTGTGTAAGAGTTATAATAATTTGAATATAATGTTAAAAGATGCATATGATTTGGGGTTGTAATGCATGTATCTATAAGTATTTTAAAGGGATTTCATTTGGTTTACGAATTTATTTGGAATGGTGTCATGGGAACCTCTGAAACTCATTCTCACCTATCCCGTTTTAGATCTGCATTTGTCGGTGCCGCGGGCTTGTGGTTGATAAAACTAAGGAAATATTCAATTTTATGGTTTTTGTATACTTTTTGGATCTTAGGCTGAACATAAATTTTATTATAGATTGGTACAGAACAAAATATTATTATAGAAGGATTCCTTTTTTGTTTTCAGGAAGAATCGAATTTGATTAAGGTTATGCAAGGATCTTCGTGGTTCTACAGGAAGCATTTCCTTGTCCTCCATCTCTGGAGGCCAAGGTTGATTAAAAAATTTACATTCCAAGATCTCCCCATTTGGATTCGTCTTTCGGCACTCCCCTTACAGTTTTGGGAGCCCGAAATTTTTATGGGGATTGTTAGATCCATGGGAGTGTTAATATACCTCTATCCAGCTACAAAAGCTAGATCCAGGTTGGCCTTCACCAAGATGTGCATCAATGTTCCCAAGGGCTCCATGGTGCCCAAAAGAACATTTTTTGAATCACCGTTTATGAAATGGAAACAAACATTAGAGATAGAAGAATCATCAATCATTTGTGAAAAATGTTGGATGGTCGGATATGAAATAAAGAATTGTTATCATGGTGAGAAATTGATTCAGTTGGAGACTGTTGATCCCAGCCGTACGTGGAGGGTCGTGCTCTAGGTAGATGATGAGACCAAGGTGGAGGATTCATATGCTTCTTTTATCGATACGGAGGTTAAAAGTGAGACCGGGGAAGGTTTGGAGGATGCCACTATGCTTGTTGAGATGGAGAGCGTGGAGACTTGTGTGAGTATCACTGACAGTGTTTATTCTTACAGCAGCATGGAGGCGATGGCGTCGAAGGTAGGGAATGATTGTTGGGAGAGTGAGAGGTCAAACGAGGACAGTGAAATGGGCGGCCCAGTTCAATTTTCAAATTTCAAAAATAGCATTAAATTCACTGAAGTTTCCAGAACCGTTTCTGCTCCCTATGACGATGTGGAGGTTGAGATAAGGGGAAATAGATCTGACCAGTGGGCATTTAGGGGTAGGATCAAATCACTCAAAATTGAAATGTGAAACAAAGCAGTGATGGCCAGGGTTCATTTTAAGACACCTCTATAAAATTGTAAGTGGAAAATACCTGGCGAATATCCCCGGAAACAATTTCAGCGAAAGGCGAATTTAACAGTATTCCAAAACCAAATTTTTGCCTAGTTTTTCGAGCCAGAGAAATAAGCGTTGAAGACCTGGTTGCATCATTGACGTGTGACAATATGACATCAATTATCATTCTTGATGCGCGTCAAGGCAACGTCAATGGCCTATGCTAACGTGCGACAACTGAAGCCATTGACGTGTGACAACTGAAGCCATTGACACGCATCAATAGAGACTGTTGATGCGCATCAATAGACCCAGTTGACGTGCGTCAATAGATTCAGCTGACGCATGTCAATGGTATTAGCTGGCACACGTCAATGGCTCCAGGTGACGTGTGTCAACTGAGTCCAGTGACGCGTGACAACTGAGTACATTAGCATGCATCAACTGAACCTATTGACACGCGTCAACTGATTCCATTGACGTGTGTCAACTAAAGCCATTGACGCATGTCAATGGAATCAGTTGACGCGCGTCAATGGCTTCAGTTGACGCATGCCAATGTACTCAGTTGTCACGCGTCACTGGACTCAGTTGACGTGCGTCACCTAGAGCCATTGACGCGCGTCAGCTAAGACCATTGACGCACGTCAACTGAAGCCATTGACGCGTGATTTAGCCTATAAATACCTTTCAACCGGTCATTTTCTCATTTACACCTTCCGGTTCTTGATTTTTTGCAGATCTCCCTCGTTGTCAAAGACGCAAGCACAATTATAATGTCGACTTCACATGCTTCCCAACTGCAAGCTCAGGAAAAAAATCAAGAAGACAATCCAATCAAATCCATGCCCAAGATCTTCTACAGGAATCCCTTGTGCCCTCACATCCATATTGTTTTAAAGATGTCTTCTGAATATAAAGATTTGATGGATGCATGTGAGTTTACAAGGCTCATTAATATGCCCCATTTCGAAACAGATCCGGATATTTTGAATTACCTTCTGTCATCCTACAATTCAGAGGATGGTATTTTTTATGTGACTCTGAACGATGGCCAAATGTTCCAATTCAGTATCGAAGCAAAGGACATTCATCGGTTTACGGGCCTTCCGTTCAGAAATTTACCAATTGTTACAACCAAGGAAACACTCCTGGAAGAAGACAAGAAATTTCTCGAATCAATGTTCGGTTTCCATGTTGATTGTAAGTATAATTTGTTTTAATTCATATTTTTTATTCTATTTTTTATTCTAATACAATTTGGTGTTATAATTTTATAGTATTTTTCATTGTTTGGCATTTGCAGCCCATGTCAATAAATTCAGGCGTGGTGTGGATACGCAATCAATTGCACACCACTTTCTTGTTGCAGTTATTTCATTTTTTTAATCCAGAATTGTTTTGCAGGGTCGCCAAATAGATATACCAAATTGGGTCATTGCGCACGTCAATGGAATCAGTTGACACGTGTCAATGGCTTCAGTTGACGTGCGCCAATGTACTCAGTTGTCGCGTGTCACTGGACTCATTTGACGCGCGTCACCCAGAGCCATTGACATGCGTTAGCTAAGACCATTGATGCGCGTCAACTGAAGCCATTGACGTGCGATTTAGCCTATAAATACCCTTCAACCGGTCATTTTCTCATTTACACCTTCCGGCTCTTGATTTTTTACAGATCTCCCTCGTTGTCAAAGACGCAAGCACAATTATAATGTCGACTTCACATGCTTCCCAACTGCAAGCTCAGGAAAAAAATCAAGAAGACAATCCAATCAAATCCATGGCCAAGATCATCGACAGGAATCCCTTGTGCCCTCACATCCATACTATTTTAAAGATGTCTTCTGAATATAAAGATTTGATGGATGCATGTGAGTTTACGGGGCTCCTTAATATGCCCCATTTTGAAACAGATCCGGATATTTTGAATTACCTTCTGTCGTCCTACAATTCAGAGGACGGTCTTTTTTATGTGACTCTGAACGATGGCCGAATGTTCCAATTCAGTATCGAAGCAAAGGACATTCATTGGTTTACGGGCCTTCCGTTCAGAAATTTACCAATTGTTACAACCAAGGCAACACTCCTGGAAGAAGACAAGAAATTTCTCGAATCAACGTTCGGTTTCCATGTTGATTGTAAGTATAATTCATTTTAATTCATATTTTTTATTCTGTTTTTTATTCTAATACAATTTGGTGTTATAATTTTATAGTATTTTTCATTGTTTGGCATTTGCAGCCCATGTCAATAAATCCAGGCGTGGTGTGGATACGCAATCAATTGCACACCACTTTCTTGCTGCAATTATTTCATTTCTTCAATCCAGAATTGTTTTGTAGGGTCGCCAAACAGATATACCAAATTGGGCCATTGCATACATAGTTGCCACTATCTCAAAACAAAAATTCGATCGGTGCACCTATCTATCAAAAAAAATAAGAACTGACCTAACAAATTCAAAACTTTCAGAAAAACCTGTCATTTATTCAACAAACTATCTCCTCGGCCTTTATTATGAGGCACTTTTAAATTTAAAAGATAAAAAAATTCCTTCTTACACTAATGAGGAGTTGATGAAGTTGTCAATTCCATTTGAAGAACAACAGGTATAAACTATTTACTTTGTATTTCAATTTTTGACATTACACTACATAGTTATTAACACTTAAATTTTAATGTTTTGTAGAGAAGATTTATTGAAGCCCTTCCCCGAAAAAAGTCGTTATCGAGAGGAAGAGGGAAACAACACGCTGAGGTTTCGGGGGACCCCAATCTGAAATGAAAGCTCACTCCTCTCCAAACCCTTAATAGTTTTAACTCGTTAAATGCCAAAGAATTAATACTTCTCATATATTATTTACAAATTCCAAATTTGAATATTTATTTTTCAATTTAAATTTTTACCAAATGAATTGACAACATTTAATGTTGATGACATTGCAGGGAATTTGGAACATACACTTGTTTCAGAAACTCAACCTTCTTCCCCAACTCACTCCATACAGTCGCATGCATTCGTATCTTCTGAACAAACACTGAACACAACTCCTACAAGGCCACCCTTAGCACCGAGAAAAAATACCCCTTAACAACAAGGTACAACTTTTCGATAGTACATTTAATTTCGTAGTTTTTTGCCTTTTTGAATTATTTTCCTATTTTTCATTTTTTTCTTGTACTTTTCAGCACATGTCTATCCTGATCAAACCACAACACTGACACCCACTCAACCAATAATTTTTAAAATGCCAACCAGAGGAACAGTGAAAAAGAACATTGGTAAATGCATGCCACTTGCTTCGGCCCCTAGTGGGACACTAAACATTCCCTCCTCCTTTCGAATTCTAACTCTTTCACTTAGTGGCTTTCCCAGTGCAACAGGCATATCAGTTTTTGAACAATATAAATTTAGATGAAGATTATTTTGGCATTGATAGCAATGATCCAGCTGGTTTTTTCAATACCCGCGAGATGATTCAAGGCCAGCAGGTATACTTCAAATTTCAATTTAAATATGTTTTAAAATTTTGAATTACATTTCGATTTAAATGTATTTATCTAAATCTTGATTAATTTTATCACAAACAGGATCAGCCCACCCAAAGGCAAAAACAAGTAGCAGTTGATCTTGCTGAAAGCCCCCATACTTCTCCAGCAAGATCATCTTCATCAAATTCAGATAGTGAACAGTTGCTACCTTTTCCTTTGGAGAACTTAATTGGTTCTGATTGTCAATCCCATGTTAGTGACTTTATTCTACCTCATATCAATCAGCTTATAGAATGGGAGAGAAGGGCTAAAGTTCTTATCAATGAGATTATTAGTCGTTATGAAAATTATTGGCAAAGGGATAGTTTATACACTGCAGTCCAGAATCAACCTACGAAGATGGATTCCTTACTTACCCAAGTAAGAAGTGGGACTGTCACGTATAACAACAACTATAAAGACGAAATTTTAGATAATTCATTAAACAAATTGGAATATATTAGTACCGAGGCCCAGGCATATTTTAACAAATGGTCCAAGGACAAGGATTTGGTAGCAATTGCAAATGCTGAAAGAGATAGAGCGGTTGTAAGTACTATCACTTTCAAACAATCATTCTTGTTAATTTGAAATTTTTATTTTTTAGTAATATTTTGAATTGACATTACTCTTTTTGTGCAGTTGAAATATGAAAATTTGAAGAGTCAGGCGAAGGTATTGCAAGTTCACTTGGAAACAGCGAAGAACAGTTTATCTGCAGCAAAAAATTGTTTTGGTTAACAAACAAAACAATACACTAAAGCAGATAATTAAAAAGCACGGTTTCGACCCTAACATATTATTCAAAGGTAAAGCAGCAGCTGATCCAAATTTTCTGTCGCATGGAGATGCGACAAATCAAGAAGAAAGAATTGTAAAAAATCTGGACAGTGTTGTGGAAGATCTTATAAGTTCAGGGGTTATTTCTGTTGTTGGGGAAAGGGGTACATCTACAATGGAAGAAGCCGTTGGGGAAAGGAGCAGAGGAGTAGAATTGGATAAAGAAAAAGAGGGTTGAAAACTTGAAACTTTTATTATTGTGGAAACTTTAAATATTGAGTTTGAAAACTTCTAATATTGAGTATGGTATTTGAATTTAATTATATGGATTTATATATAATCTTTAATTTTGATTGCATTAGATGGTGATTATCATGAATTATATGTATGTTTCTTATTTACTTGCATTGTCATGAATTGTATGTGGACGTAGATGATGAATGATGATAATTGATAATTGATGATAGTGCTATCAAAAATTCACTCCTCAAGGTAATTTTGTTAACATGCATCAAATTCTTCAGTCCCGAGCAAGTAGATTGATTCAAGGCCCGAAATTGTGTTTTTTGGGGGCCCCCTTGGCTTCTCTCTAACTCTCTCATCCAAGAAGAAATCCCAGTGAGTTAAAAAAATGGAAAAAATGCAAAAAATAAGGTTACAAGACTGTTTTAAAGAATTTTGGGTCTGGAGGGTGTAGATCGTACCAATGTGAGTCATATCGAGGTTTTTTCGTACCAAGTTTCGTGGGCCGAAATACAAAGAAAATCGGCTAAGTAAGACATTTTTGTCCCAGGTAGCCCGCGGAACAGTTGGGATAAAAGTATGCACGGGACGCAAAAAGCCGAAACAAACGTAGGGAATTAAAATTGTCAAGTTTTTTTGTTGTCACGTGGTTTGGGACAACCAAGAAAAAAGTATGCGTGGGAAGTAAATTGACCGAATGGCCACAAGACGGTCCATTGCGGGCAGTGCGGAGATTTTCGTCCGGGACAGTCGGGACAAAAGTATGCATGGGACACACGGGATGCGACGAAGGTGAAATAGGCCGCAAAGAGAGGACAAGGAAGCCCGAATCAGCCGATGCGGGAGAATGCGTCCGGGACAGCTAGGAACACAGTACGTACAGGACCCGAATTTTGCTGAAATAGCTGTAGGCAAAGTAGAAAAGTCAATGTTTGACCCGTGAACTTCAAACGGCCATAACTTTTGACTCTGAGCTCCGATTTTCACAAAATTGGACTTTCTGGAACGAGCAAAATGTCTTCTACGCCAAATAAACTGGATTTCTTATTTTTAATGAGGGTAGATATATTTAAATAAAAGAAACATATTCGGCTCCATCCAGTTAATGCTCATCCCCATCAAATGACAGAAAACGCCCGCTAGACCCAAAATAGGTGCCCGCACTTAAAAGGCCATAACTTTTGCATTTCTCGATGAAATCACACAAAATTGGTACCATTGGAATTGTGAGCTCCAAGCCTGATGCACAAAAATCAAGAAATTCTATAGATTTGATAAGAAATCGGTTGACATTTTTTCAGAAAATGTGGTTAGGTTCATAACCAGTGTTTTATTTGGTGGTTGGGAGTGTAATTAAGAGGCATGGTCATCATTCTTTCCCTGCAGCAGAACCTGGGACAGTATGGGGAGCCTTTTAAAAGTAATATAAAATCATTTTAATCAATTTAATACCTCTTACAAGTGATTGAAGGATAGATTTCGGGATTTCCATTTTTCCCTTCTCTCTCTTTTCTCATTTTTCCTATAAATTGGAGTGTTGGGCTGATTATAAAGGGTGGGAGTTTTCATATAGCAAAGCTCTGTCAAAATTGCTTTGTGAAGCCAATGTGATACAGGATCTTGTAGTGGAATCTTTACATGGCGATCTAGGCCCTTATCTCTGTAATAGATTGAACTGTGGATATCATGAAGCAATAAAATACAAGTTTGTGGATGTATCTTCCCCTGTTGTGTTTTCTTGCATTCTTCTTGCCCCTCCAATCTTTATTAAAAGAATATTGTGTTTAATTTATGTTCATGCAAGGAATCTACTCATCATTGTGTATGTTTGAAATGTTGTTGTGAAATGCATTTTCGCTAGATCATGGAGAACTGTCATCACTCACTTCTAGTGTGCACTTTGCTTCTGTATCTCACACATTGGAAAGGATACTCTCACACACCCTCCTTTTCTAGTGTATCACTGCTTTAGTGTAGGCTTTCATTTTATGCACTCTCTCTTCCTTGGTTCCTTGGAAAGCTAGATTAGAATAGTTAGCTTACCCTTGCATTAGAGTAAATGGTGGCAAGTAGTTTATGAGCAAGAACCAACTATCTCTGGAGGTCTATCTCAAGTAACAAGTCCCACAACTTGGAGATAGTACCCATGTTATCCAATTGCACCGTGAGTTCAAGTATATGCACTTGTGGAAACATAAGGGTGCTGTGATTTGTTGATAATAGTTCTGGCACGCCCGATTTGACCGCCTTTAGAAGTCTTCATCTTCAACTATGCAACAAGATTGATGTGCATTTTTTGCAATTTTCTTGCTTAAAAGATCCCTAAATTACACATCTTGTGACTCCAAGAGGAAGAAGAATCAATTGGTTTTAGCAGTACAAGCCTGGAAAACTCATGAGAAGAATACAGCACAAGGTCAATAGTTAGAGAGGAAGAAGTATTGTTTTGAGTATCTGCAATTATCTCCAAGAAGAGATACAGAAGAGGAAGGATAGAGCTCAAAGGTCTCCATCTCCACCAAATAGAACCTCTATCAACACCTCCACCTGGTAGACCTTTCATCCAATCAATAAGGGTTCTAAGGCCAACCAGGAATGGCACAACACAAATCCATATGTCAATTTCATTGGCAGAATCCCACTTGCTCTCAATGCACAAAATCCAATCCCAGTTGTAGCACTGAAGAACATTCCATACTTTACTGGAGAGAATCAGACCACTCCTGGTGATCATGTCAAGGACATTGCTAATATTTGTGTAATTCATGAGATTGATGAGATGCAAGTTGATTGTCAAAATGCTAGCATATTCATTCAAAGGGAAGGCTTTGCAATGGTTCAGGAGCCTTGCTTCAGGTTCTATCCAAAATTGGAACCAATTATGTATAGCCCTCCATGAGTAGTTTCAAGAAAAGGGAGATAACTTGTCCCTTCTGGAACAATTGAAAACTATCAAGAGAGTTCCCAATGAGCAGCTGACTGAATTCAACTTCAGATTTCAAAGGACTTTGGGAGAGAATTCCAATGGCAGTAAGGCCAACAGCAGAAGGTGCTTTCCTATATTACCTTAAAGATTTAAATTCTGATATTTCTATGTTAATTCAATCCATAGGAGGCACAATTATCCCTGCTACTTATAGCATTTCCATTGGAGCTGAAAATTATCTAATTCAAGCTGATAAGCTAGCTCCTAGGCCTCCTAAATGCCATTATATCCAAATTTAGAGAGTCCAATTACTAATCAAGCACCTAATATAGCTCCTATTCCCACTCCTAGAAATCAGAATTCAAGTGAATCTTATACTTCATCTTCTATTGCCTCAAATGAACTTCAAGAAGTCATGAAGCAATTGCAAAAATTAGGTAATGAGTTGGTTACACTCAAGAGGTAGCAAGCCCAAAGTTTTAGGCCTTCATATCTAGCCTGATTGGTCAACCTAACATGTTGTATCAGCCTCAAGAGATGGAACCAAGGCCAGCTATCAGATTTTATCCTTTTGAAAACTTTCAAGCATTGAGCCTCCCACCAACAGTCCATTTCAGCCAAATCAATCCCAATTGTTCATCATTTGATCAAGAGGATTATACCAAGCACTGATGAAGTTGACACCATAGATTGGAAGTATGATTGGTGTTTCCCAGATTTGACTGATGAATGGGCAAGCAAGGTGCATGTGCTTTTGATGCCTTAAATCAAGAAATAGTAAGAATCTGAGCTAAGGAGTCTAGCCATGACATAACATGAAGAAGAATCAGCCTATTTGTAGCAATCACTCAAGCCAGAACACAAGGATGACAATGAGGTATGCCAGTTGTTCTTTGATGGATCAAGAAGTAGATAAGGTGTCAGGAGGGGGAGATATGCTTGTTTCACCTCAAGGAGTCAAAAAGTAGAAATTTACCTTTTATATTTCAACCATTGGCTCTATGTTCTAATCCACAACCTGCTGAATACTCCACAAGCTTTTGGCATACAAGGATTGCATTGGTCAATAACATGCAGAGGAACCCAAACCAGCTCCTGAAATTCAACTGGTGATAGTGAGCTGATTGCTAAACCAAGTGCAAGGAGTAGCATGCTTCCAAGCTAATGATCTAGCTCAGGGATGCTTCATCCCCATAAAACATCATTGATCAGATGAAGATTTTGAGACAAATGTAAACATATCAATGTGGGCTTGCAGTAGTTGGAGCATCACTATCCATCCCAGGCCAAAGAGATTTGCTAGAAGCTGCCAGTAGAAGGATTGGTCAACTTCAAATCAATAGGTCCAAATGCAAGAGTACAGAAAATCATTCAAATGTGATTATAAGGGACCTTCAGTGCTAGGACAACAATGTAAAATGTTGAAGCCCCCTCCATTTTAGTGTTTGAAAATGATCATTGGGGACCAATTCAGTACACATTTCATACATTGAAGAGGCAAGTAGTTCAGTCATGCCCAAGCAAATCAGCCGATCAATTAGGGCTTCAATATGCAGTCATGTTGATCAAAGTGGTACCAGCTAAGAACCAACAAACTACCAAAGTGGGAGTAATTGTCAACTTTGGAGCCTTACATTGCACGCAATGCCCCAACGTGATCAGTTTAGCAAGGATAAAGAAAACACCCAAGTCAGTGATAGATCTTCCAGGTAGACACTTTGCCCTATGTTTGTCAAGGGATTTCAACTTTGTCAAGCCCAAGATGTGTGGAGAAAGTTACTTCATCTCCAAATTGGTCACACATGATTGAATTCCCAAGAAACCCATCAAGAAATGGAACTAAGGCCACAATCAGATCTGAACCTATTGCAAAATTTCACATTGAACATCATGCTCCAAGCCCTAAATCAATACCAATTGTTCAACAGGTTTGATCAAGAAGATTAGCCAAGCACTGATGAAGTTGACACCAAGGTTGGAAGCATCCCAGATTTGAATCTTGATGAATGGCTCAAGGATCAAGGTGCATGCTTTTGATCCTTATCATGGAGAAATAGAAGAATGCTGAGCTAGGAGTTTATTGTTTGCATGAAGAGAATCAAACTCTCCCCATCATCATTATAGCCAGATCATAAGGATGTTAGAATGAAGTATGGAAAATGTTATTTGATGGCATAAGGAGTAGAGCATCGTGTGCAGGAGGAGGAGCTATGCTTGTTTCACCGCAAGGTATGGAGTATTATTCAGCCTTCCATTTTCAGTTTTTCTTGCTCAAACAACACATGCTGAGTTTGATGCCTTTCAATTCACGGATTACTAGGTGAAGGAAGAAAGGATACATCAAGAATTTCACAAGTATTTGGTGGCATAGTGAGCTGATCGTGAAGCTCAAGTTAGTTGTAAAAAATGCTTCCAAGAATGATCTGTTGATAGAACTCAAAGCCAAAATGGAGTATGGGATCTTCATTGAAGATTTTGAATCTTTTAGCATCAATTCCATCCCAAGAAAAAAGAATGAAGCCTCGGACAGAATGGCAGCAATTATTTTTGCTAGTTTGATGGTTGTAGAAAGCTATCAAAAGTGAGAAATCTAGTTTTCATATCAAATTGGTTGTGAGACCAGCTGTTCCGGATAATAATACAATTTGGTTTCTAGTCTTCGAGAATGATCAAAAAATTGTTAATTTCCTACAAGAAGAAGCTGAGTTCTCCATTTGAAATCAAGACCAGCTGGAGTTAGCAGTATGGTTTTTCACCAGTGGTGCATACTCTGAGAACTGAACAAATTACCAAAATTTCCTCATAACCTTGGATGGTCAATCTTCATTTTCTATCCTCTAATGATCAGTTCCAGAAAGAGAAATTGCACATTCAAGTAAAGGGTGAAGATTATTCAGAGCCTATTTTAGTAGATGAAGGCAAGACATTGCAAATTGGAAAAGTAAGTTTTTCACAAGAGAATCTTTGATTTTGTTCAGCTGTTTTCAAGAGTTCCCAGATGTCTTTTCTTGGACTTAAAAAGATTTAAGAGGTTTTTCAACCTACAAAGATTGGCACAACATACTATTGATTATGGATCCAGGATCCAAGCCTGTCAGGCAAAAGCAAAGGCCAGTGAATCCCCATATCAAACCTCTCATAAGAAAAGAGTTAAGCAAGCTTATTGAGGCCAGTATCAGATCTTCCCCATCAAACACTCAAGTTGGGTTCCAAACCCTTGGTGCCAGTAAGAAAGAGAAATGGAGAAATAAGATTGTGTGTAGACTTTCGCGATCTAAACTAGAGCATCACTCAAGGATCATTATCCGCTCCCATCAATGGAACATCCATATTGCAACTGAGGTTGTAGCTGGTTCCGAGAAAGGTTTACCTCATTGCTAGATAGATATTCAGGCTATAATCAGACTAAACTGTGAATGGAAGAAGATCAATTCAAGATAGGCCTTCTGGGACTTACAAAATGGGGATTCACATATTTTTTCTTACAAGAAGATGCCATTTGGACTGATCAAATGTCGAAGCAACATTTCAGTGAGCTATGGATATGGCGTTCATAATGCTGGATCAAAAATATAGTGCTGGTTTACCTAGATGATATCACTTGTCTTTTCAAAGAATGTAGCAGACCATTTCTTTCACTTCAGACCAGTGTTTCAGAGGTGTAGAAGGTTCTTGAGTGTCGTTGAATCCAAAGAAGTGTATATTCTTGGCACACGAGGGCAATATTGTTGGGCCACATTGTCTCTAGGGAAATTTGGCTTTCCCTTTTGATCCTAAAAGGGTTGAAGCCATCCGAACACTTCCATTGCCTTCACCACAAGAAATCTCTTCAAAGCTTCTTGGACAAGGATAAATTTTGTCCGCAAAATTTCTGTGCCTTTTTTTTCCTACTCTTGTGAATCCCTTTAACAATGATGTTGAAGAAGATTCTTGCATTCAAATGGATTCGAGCAAAAGGCAAAGAGAATTTTGAGAACATCAAGCATGTTTAATATCACAGGCTCCAACTCTTATCAACCATGACTTTTCAAAGGATTTCATGTTGTATGCTTTTGGAGGATCAGATACAATCTCAACTATCTTGACTTGAGTCTGAATAGAGAAGGTTCAGAACAACCCATAGCATTCTTTCAGTCAGATCTTGGAAGATTACGAAATAAAGTATTCTTTCATTCTGATTTAGCATGTCCATTTGCTGTTTCTTCCCTTTTAGAAGTTCCTTTTCCTCTATGGTCTATATTTTACAATGATGACCTCATTTAGTTGAGTTTTTTCAAATAAATCTCCGTCCTCCAGGGTGTCTTCTTTCTTCACAAGGATTTAAACGAGAAGAGAGGGTTTTATTTTACTCAGGTATATTGGAATATCTTCTTATTTTAATCATTTGATCTTTTAGCTTGATTTTTGTTTCATTTTTTTGTGTTACCAGCTTAATTATCTTCCTTATTTCCTTTATGTGGACTTCATTCACAAATTTTGGTGAAGAAGATGTTGTCCTTGAGCTACTACATGTCTAATGATTACAAGAACCAACCATAATCTGATGATGCACTCATTCCATGTTGGACTCAAGACTTGGTGCATTACCTCTTTCAAAGAGGCTATGTCTCCCTCCATGTTAATGAGCAAAGTCTTGCAGAGGAGATACTATAGATTACTAGCATCCCATATGTACTCATTAATGGTCAAAATAAACTAGTGTGCCTAGAGATTTAGCCACACTTTTTAGAATGGTCTTCCTCCTAATATACCGGTGGGAGTCCTAGGATTTTGAGACCACAATGGCATCACATTGATATTTTATGGTGTCAAGATCAAATCATGGGGTCCATTTTGCTCAAAAAGTATTCCCATGGTCTCCTAAAGAACATGAAGGCTGGTTACTTAATAACCCATGATTTAAAATCTTTAGCAACATTAAAGTGAGCCAAGAAAAAGAATCATTCTTCACAGGTGAAAGTAAAGATATATCGATGTTACCTTTTGGTTACAACTTTCATTACAATCCCATCATCTTATTCATGTCCATATTGGGTCGAGGGTCCCATGAAATTCATTCCTATTAATTCTATCTTGTTTCAAGTGCATTTTCCTATCAATGGATTTTTTTGGGGGAACAGACTATTTCACCACTTTCATATTTTCTATAGAGAAACCACCACTTAGGAAAAACCTTTTTCCACTTCTAGACCTTGCATGGAAACCACCCACCAGGCCATGTGGGGTTGGGAACCCTCTACTGCATAAAACCATGCATAAATCAAGTGTCCCTTTCCCTTCGCCATTACCATCTCCTTAGCTTCCGTTCAGAGGCATGATTCTATCTAGATGATTCAAAATGATATAATATTACACAATGAACATTTCAATGATAGTTATATACTAAAATGTAATACTTCTTTACTGGTATGAACTGTAACTCCTTCCATAATCCCCACGAGTAGCTCATTTTTTAAGTATATTCTACATTCTCTCACTTTATGGCCAAACATATTACATGTCTAATAATAACCATGAAATTAACTAGCATACCTCATAGCATTATATTTTCTAATAGACCCTTAGATTCATATCACTCTTGAAATTGACGTTCTTGTTGGAATAAACATCTTCATGGTTCTCCTTCTAATCTTCAGGAGATATTTTATCATGTTTAATTCTCTTATTGAAACCAAGATTTGTTTAGTCATGAGAAGACTTTTGATAGGAAAGCCAAGGCTAGAACCTTCCAAATTAGAGATCTAGTGTTGAAATGGGATGCAGATCATGCAAAGCCGAGAAAGCATTCCAAGTTCGATGCCATCTAGAGTGGCCCATACATGATCGTTGAATGCAAAGGTAGCAATGCTTTCCGACTGGCTAAGTTGGATGGTGAAGAATTGCATAT
The DNA here is from genome assembly GCA_019776745.2 of Taxus chinensis. Lineage (NCBI taxonomy): Eukaryota > Viridiplantae > Streptophyta > Pinopsida > Cupressales > Taxaceae > Taxus > Taxus chinensis. Next base: position 557,350,355 of record CM034155.1, on the reverse strand, counting down.
TCTAGTCAATGGGATCTATCTCAAATGCTGCTACTAGAAAGATAGCTTCTCACCCTTGTAAATATTAATTTATAATTTCCATTCCTCTAAGTGCTTATGCACATTGTACTGTTGTTAGAGTAGTTTTTCATTTCCCTAAGTGCTTGCGCACATGTCCTATTGCTTCTAGTATGTGCATGTTTGCAGTTCATCAAGCTCCTGGAAAAGAATTGCAACCACAAGAGAACCAACTCAACAAATGTTTCAATAGCTCAAAGGATACGGGTTTTAAAATTTCAAATCAGCTGGGAGATTATCAAATATACTCCATGCCCAATGGATTGCTACGAGTAGCTATTCGTTCTTCATCTAGTAGGTAGATAACCCCGCTGAGTCGCCAAAATTGTTATCCAAAATTCACCCCTCAAGGTAATTTTGATAACATGCATCAAATTCTTCAGTCCCGAGCAAGTAGATTGATTCAAGGCCCAAAATCATGTTTTTGGGGCCCCATCAGCTTCTCTCTAATTCTCCCATCCAAGAAAAGATCCCAACGAGTTAGAAAAATGGAAGAAATGCAAAAAATAAGGTTGCAAGATTGTTTAAAAGTATTTTGGGTCTAAAGGGTGTGGATCGTACTAGTGCAAGTCGTACCAAGGTTCATTGTACCAAGTTTGGGACCAAAGAGGGAAGAAAATCGGATAAGTCAGACATTTTTGTCCTAGGTGATTCGCGGGACAGTTGGGACATCGAGACGCGCGGGACACAAAAAGGTGAAACAGCCGAAAGTAATAAAAATCATCAAGTTTTATTGTTTTGCACGGTTTGGGACAACCAGGACAAAAGTATGCATGGGACGCGAACCGGCTGATTTGCCGAAAGACAGTCTATTTCAGGTAGTTCGGAGATTCATCCGGGACAGCCAGGACAAAAGTACGTGTGGGATGCGAAAAGGTAAAAAGGCCGTAGAAGAGACAAGCCCAAATCGGCTAATGTGGGAGAATTCATCCGGGACAACAGGACAAAAGTACACGTGGGATGTGAAAAGGTGAAACGGCCGAAGGCAAAGAAGAAAAGTCAACGTTTGACCCATGAACTTCAAACAGCCATATCTTTTGACTCTGAGCTCCGATTTTCACAAAATTGGACTTTCTGGAACGAGCACGACGTCCTCTACGCCAATATTTGGAATTTCTCTCTAATTTTTAGTGAGGGTATATATATTTAAATAAAAGAAATATGTTTGGCTCCAGTCAGTTAATGCTCATTCCCGTCAAATGACAGAAAACCCCTGCCAGACCCAAAATAGTTGCCCGCACTCAGAAGGCCATAACTTTTGCATTTCTCAACGAAATCGCACAAAATTTGTACTGTTGGAATTGTGGATCCGAGCCCAACGTACAAAATTCAATAAATTCTAGATTTTATGAGATATTGATGGATATTTTTTATAAAACGTGGCTGGGTTCATAATAGTGTTTTATTTGGTAGTTGGGAGTACAGTTAAGAGGCATGGTCACCATTCTTTCTCTGTTGCAGCACTTGGGACAGTATGGGGAGCCTTTTGCAAGTAATATACAATCATTTTACTCCATTTAATGCCTCTTACAAGTGGTGGAAGGACAGATTTCGAGATTTTCATTTTCCCTCTCTCTCTCTTCTCATTTTTTCGATAAATTGGAGTGTTGGGATCATTGTAAAGGGGGGAGTTTTCAAAGAGCAAAGCTCTGTCAAAATTTCTTTGTGAAGCCAATGTGCTGCAGGCCCTTGCATGGTGATCTAAGCCATTATCTTGTAATAGATTGAACTGTGCATATCATGAAGCAATAAAATATAAGTTTGTGGATGTATCTTCCCCTGCTGTGTCTTCTTGCATTCTTCTTGCCCCTTCAATCTTGATTACAAGAATACTGTGTCTACTTTATGTTCATGCAGAGATCCACTATCATTGTGTATGTTTGAAATGTTGTTGTAAAATACATTTTTGTTGGATCGTGGGGAACTATCATCACTCCCTCTAGTATGCATTTTTCTTCTTTATCTCACACATTGGAAGGATACTCTCACACACCCTCCTTTTTGGTGTATCACCGCTTTAGTGTAGGCTTTCATTTTATGAATTTTCTCTCCTTGGTCCCTTGGAAAGTTAGATTAGAACAATTAGTTTATCCTGCATTAGAGTAGATTGTGGCAGGTAGTTTAGGAGCAAGGAACAGCTTTCTCTGGAGGTCTATCTCAAGTAGAAAGTCCCACAACTTGGAGATAGTACCCATGTTATCCAATCACACCGTGAGTTCAAGTATATGCGCTTGTATAAACGAGGGGTGTTGTGATTCAGTGATAACAAATAGATGATGATGAAATATGATGAATGACGATAATGATATGATATATATGGACGATGATCAATTTAATGTGGACGTAGATTTATCATCAAGCACAGTAATTCTTCTTCTCTAGACTTTTGAAGTTGTTTTAAGATAATTATTCTCTATACTTGTAACGATATGATCATAATGTCATTAGAATGGATAAAGATGATAAATAAATGGAATGTGTTATAATGGATATAGATGACATTAATGATTAGAATGGATATAGATGACATTAGAACGAATAGAATTGTGTTAATAATAATTGTAGTGTCAGGACTCAGGATATGATAATGATATGGTGATGATATGATATATATGGATGATGAGGACTTTTATGATATGATATATATAATTCTAAGAAATCAAGAAAGAAATATATCAAAGGATTTTGCACATATAAAAAATAAATTAAACATAATTTCAAGTAATCAAGAAAGAATCGTCACCGATAAGAAATTAAACATAATTACAAATATGATAGGGTTTAACTTACATCTTGTGTATTAGATTGTTGTGAAATCATCAATGGTAACATGCTAGATCTTTGTTTTTCCTGACATTGTAGATAGAGGGGTGAGTTTCCTGCCATTGTCAATCCTGAGAAGTACCAGCAACATCTTTAAATATATAGACCAGCAACATCTTTAAATAAATGTAAATATATAGACCTGTAACATCTTTAATGATAACAAGAGCTGAAAAAATGTAAAGTAACAAACAATAAGATTATGTTGAAGAAGATACCTATTCAAAATTGAAATCATCATCGATAATGTGCTAGATATTTGTCTTAAAAGAATTCAACACAAAAAATGGATTAGTAGATAGATGGGTGAGTTGCCTGACATTGTCAGTCCCGAGAAGTAACAGCTTCCTCGGATGGATGTCAACCCATGTTTTCAAAAAATAAAAATATTGTATTTAAATAAATGTAAATACATAGACCTGTAACATCTTTAATGATAACAAGAGCTAAAAAAAATGAATAGTAACAAACAATAAGATTAAGGGGAAAAAGATACCTCCTTAAATTTGAAACCATCACTGCCACTGGTAATGTGCTAGATCTTTGTTTTAAGAAAACCCAACACGAGAAATGGATTAGTAGATAGATGGGTGAATTGCCTGACATTTTCAGTCCCGATAAGGACCAATAAAAATATTGTAGTTAAATAAATTCAAATATATAGACCTGTAACATCTTTAACGATAAAAAGAGCTGAAAAAAATGTAAACTGACAAACAATAAGATTAAGATAAAGATAAAGAAGATACCTATTTAAAGTTGAAACAATCCATTATCAATAGCTTCATCAAACTCGATATTGTCTTCTGTAGAATGTGACGATGAGCCAATTACACTCTCAAGGTTGGGAATATTTGTACTTGTAGCTGTATTATTCACACCTCTTCTTTTGCAAAGGGAATTCCAATGCGCAATTGCTCTGTCAAACGGAAAGGTTTCAATGGAGTATTGAGAAACATAACACCTCATGCAACTTTCCATATTTTTATCCAACCTGTTTCTCAGTTTTGATTTTATAAATGATAAAGCACTGAAAACCCTTTCGTTCTCCACAGACCCCAAAATCATTGTTTGGCATAACTCATATAATCTGAAATATTCACTGATATCTTCTTGTAAGATAGAACTTTTATAGATTCCTCGCCACAGCCTTGTAATAGCACCACTTTCAAAAGGTTGGTCTAAATTCTTGTATTGGTTCCTCATTATTGTTGCAAAATTTGTTGACTGAAACTTTAATAAATCGGCATTCAATATACCTTTGATTTCCATACCCTTGAGCTCTGAAGTCTTTGTAAATTGTTCCATTATTGTACCCATGGATTTATGGAAATGCTTTCTAACAAACTCTGCATGGCCACCTTCAGTATTCCAAAAATTAGGATTCATCACACCCGTGGCTTCCAGAATTTTATCTTTACAGAAACGTTCCCTAATTTCTGATGACAAGGTTTCTGAAAATTTTTTAAGCTTTATTCATGTTTCAACTATAACAGACTCAAACAAATTATGTGTCACGGGAACGTCTTCTCATTCCGATCTTGTAATATCTTGACGTTTTTTCAAAATGTGCAGTGGTATTTCCCTCCCATTAACAATGATGCAAAAGTGATCGTGGATATTAAATCTCAAAAAGGTGTTAGGATTTTTAAGATCTAGTAAAGCTTTCCAATTCTCAAAAACAGGTGCATAAAAACTATCTTGTGAACAGTACAATATATCAAGACTTTGACATACCATTTTTCTTATCCGTATAAAATCCACAATATAGATTAATTTGCCCTGTGCATGCTTCATCGGTGTATTGATCTCCTTTAACATTGGAAGAATACCAACCAATTTAAGCAATGTCTCCAAATCAGTTAAACGAAACAACAAGCCCCTTGCCCTATCAACTTCATGATGGTATTTGTACATGAAACCAACCAATGAAGGATACTCCTCACGAACTTTGCATGCAGGTTCGTACAAAGAGATCCATCTAGTCTCCACATCCTTCAGAAGTTTTTTGCCATCTGTAATTCTAATTGCAAATTGTTGGAACTCGAGAAATTGCTTTGGGTTGCTTGACATATAGGCATGAAGTTCTCTTATAAGGTCTTCTAATTTAGCAACATTTTCGTGGTTGCTTACCATTTTATACGCTAAATTCATTATGTGAGCCATACAGTGAATTGGTAGCATATATGGGGCCACTGTTGTTTGTAATCTAACACATAGCCATGTTCGGTGACCTTGCATGACAGATGCACCATTTGCTCCAACGCATACCAACTTCGTAGCAATTTCATAATCAGTCATTCCAGCAATATCTTTCAAATGAGAAACAACTATTTTATGTAGGTTTTTGGCATTGCGGTTTTCAACCATTTTCATAACACCCAACAGATGAGGTGTCCTTATATGATTTTCTAAAGTATAGACATGGATACATACCCATGCGGTGTTGTCGACTGCTGTCACTTCATCAATTGAAAGAGAGATAAAGTTTGTTTTTTTTACATTCTCTTTCAAATATTCCTTCTCTATCATCAAGAGGCATTTTGCCATTTCCCATCCACTACTTTCAAACCAATGAGACTGAGGTACATTCAGCATTCCATTAAATTGATACAAAACTTTGAAATCGATGAAATCTGAAATCGCTCTTCCTTTTTTTAGTATTTGAAAAAGAGTAGAGAATTGTATGAATTTTGCATGTAGATTTGTTTCTTTCATCTTACCAATATGCGATGTGATCGTTCCTCCCTTTTCCAATAGATGTCTATGTTTTTCTTCTCTGCCTCATATTCTGCTGCGTATCTAACATGCATGCATTATTTTTTAGTTTTCCACCTGTGTGTTTTGATTTTCTGGCCATTCGCCCCTGTTACAGTCAAATATTGTTTTCCACAATGTTTTTCTATAGTGTCCAACTTCAGTTGCATTTTTTTTTGCTTTCCCAATTTCCACGTACATATTGTACATGTACATTCAGATGGGATCTCTTCAAAATAAGATGATTGTACAGGTTCAATAAACGGAAATTTAGCTACCCAATCAAACTTGTATGTCCTGCCAATGGTCCACATATTCTTGTTTGTTTTCAATGCTTTACTTTTTTTAGTAGAATTTTGAGCAATATCACAATCACCTAGTTTCCTCTTTCTTGGACCGGAGTTTGAATTCGATTTATGTCTTCCATATTGCTAAGTGTTTGTATTTGTGATATTTAGAAGCACTTCTGGTTGCACCCCAATAGGAACAATATCTTCAAGATCTGGCATATTATCGTAGGTTTCATGTGTTTGACTTTGATACTGTGCAGAATGCATGTCAACCTCAATAATACCTTCCACATAGTCAGTATTCTAATTCTTTGTGGTGGCATCTATATGGTTGGTATTTTCAATAGTTGTATCTGCAGAGTTTCTAAAATACTTGAAGAGTGATTTCTGAGATTTCTTACTTACTTTTAGGTTATTCGCATTCTTTGAGCTAGCACCTTCCATTATTCTGAAGAGAGTCTTGCGTCAGCAAAAGAACCAAGTAGCGACTCTGTCCACTATCTGTGGTCTCTGTCGCGCGTCCCCTATCTGAGGTCTCTGTCATGCGTCAACTCTGCACTTGTCACGCGTCAACACTGACCTTGTCACGCGTCAACTACTATGCCCAAGTCACGCATCAATGCCTACTCTTGTCACATGTCAACACTGCCCTTGTCACACATCAACACTGCCCTTGTCGCATGTCAAAAATGCTCTTGTCACGTGTCAACAGGCTAACAATAATCTCTGGTGCTTAAGGGTATGCGAGTTCAAATTTCACAGTATTGGTAATTTGGTAAGCTACTTGAGGTATACTACCCGACGAATCACCTAGGTTTTTATAGGAGATGTTTTCAAATGAAGGTGAAGCCGACCCCCCAAAAAAAATATACTATATATTTTAGGTGAACAGGACACCGACCCACTCCGAATAATTCACCTTTTTAAATTTTCCTAAAATGAAATTTTCGCCATATTACGAATATTTGTCGCTAAAATTATCCCTGGTGATGGCGACGAGAGACTAGTGAATGAATTAAATTTTGAACCATGTGGTGTTGCAGTAGGTGAGAATTACTTATGATCGATGGTTGAGTTGGATTGTAGGCTCCAGGTGATCCTTGGGATGGGTACGGATGCTCCTCATGGCAGGGCCTTTAGTGCCAAGAATGATGGGCATGGGTGGACTTTGGTCCATCCCAAGAAAATCAAAATTGGGTGTTAGAAATGAGTGACATGAAGTCATCTTATGTCCGGTAGCAGGTCTTGAGTCATTCATTCTTTGTCTTTGTGGCATGGTTATGCATATTTGTTTTGTTGGATTACACTGTGCTTCCTTTGGGAATTTTTCCTAGAGGGTTGTCTTGGTCACCTATGACCTCGCTTGAATGTTGATGTTGTGGGCTGCTGGTAGAGGCTTCCACATGTGATCTCTATTTTTTTATCTTTTCTCCTTTGTATCAGTGGGTTTTTTGGTATCCTCAAAACCAGTTATTTACAAAATCTAAAAAAAGTAATAAAGAAGGAGAAATTCAGATCAAGCAAGAAGACATTCCTTTTACAATCGTCTATTATTTTAATAGGAAGGTCACTTCCATTATGACGTCACTTCATTAACATAACGATTATGATTTATTACATTATATAACATATCAAATGATATGGAATAATTTAATTAGCTATACTTTACTATGAATAATTAATTACAACTAAAATAATGTTAGTTCAAGAAAATTGACCTATTTCAAGAAACATTTCAAACTCGAGAGATATCAAATGCATTATTCATCTAATTTATGTTTTATAAATATTACTTATTTTATTACGATATTGGACATCCATTTAAATTCATTCATACATTTTATAATTTCATTCTTACTCCCTATAATTGTGTAAAATGCATACTTAATTTAAAAACTAATAATTAGAAAACTATCTTAATATAACCATACCTTCAACATTAGTTTTATAAACATTTGACTCTGAATGAGGAGAAAAAAATTATTTTAACCCTTCATCTGTAGACACAAATATTGCACATTAGACAATATTTAGCTCGGTCTTATACTACTATTTAGAAGGTTCTCAAGTGTACAAAGTACTAATTAATCCCACCTTTTGGCCACCTTTTTCTTTTCTTTTATTTCATCTTTCTCGTATATTTCTCAATACATATCAGCCCATTTCATGACCTTTCCAACATTCTAACCTTAAACCAAGGCACCCCAGCCTGTACTGGGGCACCCCGAGGTGCCCTGGTCTATGCACAACCTCTTTCGCTTCTTTTTGGGTCACTTCTAGTTGTTGGTCATCCTTATCTTCTTCTCAGTTGGCCTTTTCGGGATTAATTATGAAATTAAGCTTGAGAACCCTATAAATATAAATTTATAAGACCATAATGAGGGTCCTACGTCATTGCATCTTATCACTACTATCACTCCATCTAAGGTTGCATCCACATAGCGTCATGCATTCAAGATAAGAGATCTGCATCACACACACTTCATAGGGGGAGGGATTCCATTCTATTCCATGCACACATGCTACTTACATTTTTATAGCTACTATTGATCATTACAAAGTGCGACTGACACGAGAGCACCTAGGGAATGACATGCGCACATGCACGCACGCGCGTGCGCATGCGCGCGCGCGCACACACACACACACACACACACACCCCCCCCCCCCAAAACTACATCAGGGTTTGTAATGTAGTGCAGTACTCAGTGATAAGTCCACTAGTTTAGCAGTTGAGGTCAATCTGAGCCATTCATATGCATCTTTTATTTTTCTAGGGTTTGATACTTCTCCTTGCATTACGGGTCATTACCAAGTTCATCCAATGAATCCAACATGATAGACAGAAAGTACTCAGAGACGTTTAGCGACCATACCATATTGAGGTTCTGAGCATTTCTGTTGGTCTGAGCACTCAAATTGCAGACCATGGCACCCCAGGGTGCCCCAGTATACTCCCAAGAACCTATTTCATCTCAGACAGTCCAGATCTACCCTTCACAGAGTCCCTAAGGGTTTTTCTATAGTTCAATATTTTATTACCAGATCCACGACACTATGTGACAATCTTTTGTTATCAACTGAGTTTTTTCCTCACTCTTCTCTTGCATATTAGGGTTTTATTTCATCTAGAATAATTTATTTACATTTATTTCATACTTCTTTAGTTTATTTACAGCGTTTTAGTCCTCCTAACTAGATTAAAATTAATACCCTAGATATCCCCTTAGGCCATCTAGGTAAATCCTTATTTTTGTTAATCATTTTGGTGACCCGGATGTTTCTTTATCGCACCTTCTGAGGTGTAGTTTCCCCTTTTTCCGTGGCTCAAACTCATGAGTACTTTACTAAATTTCACCTTAAAGCCATCAATGATTTCCTTGTTGAATGCCCATAAGATTTAGATTTACTTCTGCATGTGGCTCATGAAGAGGCCTCTAACTTCACTGAGATCAATCCTTCTATATATTTGTCCACCCAACCTCCCCCCTCTATGTTTCCACCCATATCTATTGTTCCCATTTTGGTTCCCACTCCAACTAATCACTTCACCCCTCCTTTGGTCTCACATCAACGATAAACATCCTTTGTTGACAATCAGGATTTAACCTCCTTATATCACGATCTCCAAGCTCAAATTCGTAAGCTACAACAAGCCACCAAATCCCCCTATTTAGATTCTACCTTGTTGTTGCATACCCCATTTTCACCTCTTATTTCTACTTACCCTCTTCCTCCTAAATTTTTCACCCCTAAATTTCCCATTTTTAATGGACATGGTAACCCAGAGGAGGATCTTTGTGCATTTCATGTTGCTTGTATCGATTTTGCTGACGATCAACTCCTTTTAGCCAAATGTTTTCCTTGCAGTCTCAATGACTACATTATGCATTGGTTCTACGATTTACCTATTCATTCCATCACCTCCTTTACCTATCTCGTCGATGTTTTTCTCACACAATTATCCATCAACATCAGTTCTAAGATGACCTACGCCCAATTAGCATAACTTAAACAGGGACCCAATGAGTACTTCGTTAATTATGTTTTGTGCTACAAAAATAATCTTGCCAAAATGAATAACTTCCTTTCCTATTTTGAGTTACAAGATTTATTTATAAAAATCCTTTTACCACCTCTCTATGAAAGTGTTTTCTTTGAAACCTTTTCTTCTTTTGAGCAACTATGTCATACTCTTAAGCTTCATGAATCTAATCTTCTCTCTATTGTCAAACTAAAGTATCAGGAACAACCTTCATCCTCCTCTTGTTTTCCAAAAAAGACACCATTTAAATCCTCTACATCTAAGCCTATCGACACTAAACTCGCAATCAAAATTGTTACACCTTCTAAGGAGTCACTGTCCCAATCGCCTCGGTGTATATTTACCAACTTCCCTATGGTGCCACACCTCATTTTGCAACAACTTCTCGATATCAACCTCATCACCCTCCTGCCACCACTTGAGTTAGACCCATCACAACCCAAAGGATGTAATTACAATGAAAAATTTCGTTGTGATTACCATCATTATGTAGGACACTCTATTAACTGTTATATTAAACTTCGGGCAATTATCCAGGATCTAATTGACAATGACCAACTCAAATTCCCTAAACCTACTAGCCCTCCTCCCACTAAGGACAAGGGTAAAGTCAAAAAATTTAACTAAGAATCCAACCAATGCGACAAAAAGGCTACGAACTCATTCGTTAATCATGCATACCATGCCACACCACCTTGCAATGTAGGATCACTTTACTTCTTAGTTGTCATCGCTGATACGATCCCACCACTTATTTATTTCTCTCATGCTAACTATCACGCTACATTCACATCTGACCATTTATGCATACAGGCCCTTATTGCCTCAACCCCTATCAACAACACTAAAGCTGATCCATCTTTTCCTATTAGCACATGTTCCTTGTCTATTTCATGATCTATTGGCTACCCTCCATCGTAAATTAACTTTCTATTTAAAAGGCATTATGGTGTCATTAAATTACCTATCACAGTTGGTATTCTCACTCTTCTCCTCCCTTGCTTCATTAATCAAACAGTTAACCATTGTGACCTGCTTCTCAACTTAAATTAGATCTGTAAATCCCAAGCTATTGTCTCCATCAACCACTTATGCCTTATGTTCGTCTATGACAACCAAGTTGTCTCGATTGATGGTATCCCTCATTCACCTCCAACATCCTCGCATTCTACTTTTGTCATCCTAAGGTGTCATCATATTCATCACCAATTTTCAGACCTCCATCACTAAACCTTATTGGTTGACCCCCCCCCTTCTCTCCTCTAGCATACTTGTATCATCCTACATCTATCATCACTTCTCTCTCACACATCACAGCAACCTAGTTACCTGATCACTTACCCTAGTGCTATGGTTCACACTGAATTGTTGAGGGATTACTATTACACTTAACCCCACACACTACACTACATGACCTATACATTTACATTGTATCTTCATGGCATTCACTACACTATTCATCATTGTATATGATCCTAGTTTTACATTCCATCCTCTCATTCTACATTTAATCTAGGTCATGTTGTATATAAGTCTAGCTTTATCTTTTACCATCACATATTATACCTACACCTATCATCATATCTTCCACACTACATATACATCCTACACCCCACATTACATGCATACACCTTACCTATCCTACATGCTACACTAGCTTACATTACACATGGGTCTAGTTCCACCTATCATCGTTCCATCTGCCATTTTTATACATCACTATCATTGCATTCATACATCTTACCTATTCTAAATCTTAGCAATCGCATGTGCACAATGCAATGTGAATGTCGAACGGTATATGTTATTTGATTTAGAGGGATAGTTTTTACTTTTGTAGTTGATGTTGATAAGGGGTGTGATTGATTTTGTAAGTGTAGGAATATAGATGAAGCATTACGTTTAAATATTTTATCTCTACATTTCAAATTTGTTACAAATTCGTACATATACATTTGCAAATCTTATATATTGATTTGTCAGCTTGCAAATTTGGAGGGTAGAATATGTTGCAAGTATGTTCAACCGTGAAGTAGCTATATCAGGGTGCATCGTACACATTACCCAAATAATTTTTTTTTGCAAAATTTTCAGGAACAAAACATTTTAATGCACCATATTCTGGAGCAATTTGTTTGAAATTAAATTTTCCAAATACAAATCTCTCTTTTGAAAACAGATCAAAGTTTCCATAGTGTGAGGCATTATCTCAAGATTACTCGATACTTCAATTTTATTGCACACAAAATGAAACTACCAAACATCTAGATTTGAGTGAAGTTGCTTATTTCTTCTTACTTTGGTAAGACATCCGTTTAGATATCTGTAAACAAAGCCTCCTAAAATATACTGCAATCTATTCCTTTAGATTATATTGATAATATCATTTTGAAAGTAAAAATGTGTCATAAAATATATTGAACTCATTCCTTGATATTTCGAAATTTCTTGAGAACAATTATGAAGCTGAGAGTTATGAATGGACCATACATTTTTAGTGCTAACATGGGCATAACTGCCACACTATACAAATTTGTAAATTGTTCCAAAGTAAAATATTTCTTGAGAACAATTACGAAGCTGAGAGTTATGAATGGACCATACATTTTTAGTACTAACATGGGCAGAACTGCCACACTATACAAATTTGTAAATTGTTCCAAAGTAAAATACAAGCTATTCACACTTCCATGTTTGGTCCCAGTACAAACTTTTCTTACCTTCAAACCAAAGTTCTTAATCTATGGTTTTGACAACCTTAGCAACCAAAAATTCAAGACATTCTTTTATCCTTTAAAAGCATCCTAAACTCTTCCAAATATTATGTGGCTATATAGGAACTAACAAAGACAACAAGCATTAATGAAATGAAAACATTAATCAAAGCACCAAATTGATACCGATGTCTCAGCTTGCCGAATTCTTCATTATCACCCAAGTCAAAGGTGTCCCTACTGGTTAGAGTGTCATGGGGAAGATGATTTGGAAAGAAGGTGTATCACTCAATAATTTCTCCACGCCCAAACAAACATTTCAAACAATGCAAGGAAAACCCAAACTATGCCCGGTGAAAAGAAAGATTGATGAACTTACATTAGCATCATCTCCATAATTATAAATTACTGCTTCTGGAAAGGACATTACTATCTGAGCAGAATCAACCCAAATATTTTTTATTCAGTTGACATCTCCCAACAAAGATAAAAAAAGGTCTAGGCCAATACACAGAATAAGCTGTGTGGTTTTACAGAGTAAGTATTATCTTGAAAACAATTTAAGGGAAACATTACCCATAAGTTTCCACATTTACAAAGAAGTTCGTCACACTAAAGACTTAACCCAACTTCCAAATGTGATCCATGGTCTTCAACTTCTGCCCAGAGCCTTGAGAATTTCACAACCCATGTATTGAAACTATGCATGTTGGAAACTGATAAAGAAGAAAACCAACGTTGTTGTATTATGTCTATTAAACATTGGCACCATTACCTAGTTGGCTTTCATTGCAGATAATAGTCTTGCCATTGAGGCTTTCTACAGGAGTGATTTTTGCCTAAATTCCCAAATCTGAACACAGAGAGAACAAACTCATTTTTTTGTGTAATGTGCACTAAACACTGTCACCATCTCTTGCCTAGCTTTCCATGCAGATAATGGGGCTTTCTACAAGACCAATATATGCCTAACCCTTGAAGGGCATTCTTTTTGTCATATTATATCCCATCTAAATCTCTATATATTCTATGGCCCCCCCTCTATATATATGACCTAAAATACCAGGTAAGAATTATGTTATGTTAAGGTGACTTCTTGTCTTCTTGTTTATCCAATTGTGGGTCTTCCAACAGAAATACAAGATAGGTGCTTGAACAAGAAAGCATCCATGGAAATGGAAGATTTGAATCATATAGAGCACTCTGTGTTGTATATGTATATTCCCCATAATGAACAAGGACTCTGCCACCAAATCCATCAAAGCAATCCTTTTTGTTTTATATATAAAGTTCAATCTCTCCATCAAGGATTAAACTAATTAGATTAACTTTCATCGTGAAAAGAGGAATCAATAGTCATTAACATGACCACATTACTAGTGGGTTGAGTGGAGGCTGAGGGCTCATACAATGATGCCACTGTAATCCATCGAGGATACTTTCATTTACTACATTGTTACACACCATGGTCATTTGCGGTGGTTGGATTGGATCTTCCTCCATCAGAATCTCATTTTCATCATCCATTATCATTTCATCCTCATTCTCGGTGACGTTATCATAAACAGACTTCTGATTTGATGACAACTCCTGCACACATGTGGTAAATTGAGATGGCACCCATGGACCCACTCCAAGATGGTTATCTACAGGTTTTGTCTTTGAGTTGTACAAGTTTGACACAGAATCTGTTTGTCTTACAAAACGGAATAGGTCGAGCAAATTTCCCGACCCTTGAATCTCCCAAGCTACTAACAACAAAACATTGATAATTTTTAATAGCATTTTAAAATCTAAATTGCTTTCAAAATTGAGCTTTGTATAGCAAAAAAATCAATTCCTCTACAGATTAAAAGATATCAATATCAATATATATTTCCAACAGATTATGCTTTCTTCGAGAATAACACTCATCCAGTGGTTGATGGGTGAAATCTTTATACCAATGCTTTTGATACCCTTGTGGCAGCCATGATTAGAATTGGCTTTGGCCAATCTCCAATCATTATTGGAGAAATTGGGTGCCCAAGTGATGGGGCCATTGTTGCAAATATCAGCAATGAAAAAATATTCAACCAAGGATTGGTGAACCATGTACTGAGCAACAAGGGAATACCCCTCAGACCTGGTGTTCCACCTATGGAAGTATACCTATTTGGTCTACTGGATGAGGGCCAAAAGAGTGTCATGCCTACGAACTTTGAAAGACATTGGGGTATCTATACCTTTGACGGCCACCGCCTTGACTTGGGAAAAAGATTTAAAGGTTTGGTGAATGCTACAAATGTCCCATATCTTCCTTCGAGATGGTGTGTTGCAAATTCCAACTGTGATCTGTCCAGTGCTTCGAACTATGCACAACTTGCATGCTCAAGTGTTGATTGCACAAGACTTCTTTATGGAGGATCTTGCAATGACGTTGGAGAAGTAGGTAATGTTTCTTATGCTTTCAACAACTACTATCAACAACAGAATCAAACAAAAGGAAGTTTTTATTTTAATGGATCTGGGAATGATAAATTTTTTGGATCCCTGGGAATGGATTTGGCCTGATCATGTATTGGAGAACTCCATGTACTGAGCGAACAAATTCAGCAATGATTCCAACCAAGGATTCATGAACCACTGTACTGAGCAATACCCCTCAGACCTGGTGTTCCACCTATGGAAGTATACCTATTTGGTCTACTGGATGAGGGCCAAAAGAGTGTCATGCCTACGAACTTTGAAAGACATTGGGGTATCTATACTACTTTGACATTATGCTTTCTTCGAGACTCATCCAGCGGTTGATGAGGAAATTCCTTTATACGAGCCACCAAAGACCTTGACTTGGGAAAAAGATTTAAAGGTTTGGTGAATGCTACAAATGTCCCATATCTTCCTTCGAGATGGTGTGTTATAAATTCCAACTGTGATCTGTCCAGTGCTTCGAACTATGCACAACTTGCATGCTCAAGTGTTGATTGCACAAGACTTCTTTATGGAGGATCTTGCAATGACGTTGGAGAAGTAGGTAATGTTTCTTATGCTTTCAACAACTACTATCAACAACAGAATCAAACAAAAGGAAGTTTTTATTTTAATGGCCTGGGAATGATAAATTTTTTGGATCCCTCAATTGGGGATTGTCGTTTCCTGGTTGGGATTATAGACTCCTTTGCTTCTGCTCTACATACGACTTCAAGAATTTTTCTTTCAGCCCAGTGGATAGTTCTGATGTGTTTACTAACTCATGTTTGTCTTCGATTGTCTACTGATCTCCACATGCCACCAATTCATAACCACTGTATATTCTAAACCTTCATCCTCATTCATCTCCCGCCCCCCTGTTGTAGCATGCAAACAAAACCCCACATCAAACATAATCTGACTGCAAAAATAGTCAGAGAAATCGAGATAAAAACATGGTGAAGAAGGGCTTTACAATTACCTACAACATCTTGTGAATATTTGTTGGTCCTGCTAAATTACCCAAAAACAATTTATTTTTTCTATAAATACACTTAATAAACAAAATTAATTTTTAATTAAGAACCTATTTAATCTAAAGGAAATTATAAATTATTATTATAATATACTACTATTTTACTGTTGTTGGGATTAAAATTACAAATGGCACTAACTTGTTACAAATCTAACCATATTGGTATAAGAGATGAGTTACATTGTGTTCCAAGAAGAGACACAAATCAAAGGGGTAGAATCCCATTTAAGAAACAGTTGATTATTTCCTGATGATTCCACATCATAATATTTGCCTACATTGTCCCCACATGATGATACAATATGTTTGGCAAACATAATGTTTTTCTGGCTTATGACATCTTCGGCAAACCCAAATTGGAGTGGGATGTCTATCGCTCGGACTATTTCTCCTTCCTTATTGCCTGCCATATAATTAATGGGTCTGCACAACATTGACCCAAAGAAGAGATGTTCTACCATTGCTCGAGCAAGCCCATATTCCTCTGTTAATCCTGCTTCCACAGAGTCAAACACTGCACACAGATTCTTCAAACACAGAGCAAAACGCTCCACGAAATTGAGCTTGCCATGAGCTACAATTCCATTAGGTCCAGTGCCCACAGTCAGGATAGCTGGAAGGTCGGAGGAATTGTAATAACTGCCTATCGCGGCCAAACTTGTGGCAATACATGTAATTCAGACACCTCAACTCATTTTGACTTTTCCAATTTAGTTTCCTGTACGAGAATGGAATCGCCATCGAACTTGCATACTCAGACAATCTTCTTCCAGTGAGCAAAAAATGGACCTGAATACTCCTCCTGATAAATCCATTTAACCGCTGTTATTTTGAGATGACCAATTTGGTAATTTTCAGTTTTCAAAGCTTCCATTAATGGCGGCCACTGCATGCCCTCCATTATGTCGAAATCAACGATATGGATCACTTTCTGTGTGTGAGCAGGGATGGCTTCCAAAATACCAGATACAGAAATTGAAGGCGCCATTGCCAAGCGCTGCATGGCCAAACAATCCATGAAAATAGGCAGGAAAATCTAAACCGTCATAGTGCCCGTCTTAACCGTCATTTCGGCTGTCAACATTAATTGCAATGTAAAAAACGTCCAAACGGCTGTCAAATTTGACACAGTCGCAGAAACGTCCGCAAGGGCCTTTCCATCCAATCATCGCCTATTCCATTATCATTTTATTACACCATCCTTTATCCTACTCATCAATTAGTGGTATATGCTTTAGGCTAAATCACCACCCTCACCTTATTCATCACATAGTGGTATACACCACCTTCCATTCTTTCATCGTATAGTGATATATGCTTAGGGGTAAATCATCACTCTTCCATTCAAACAAGGCATGGTATACGCTTAGGCTATAGGGTCCACACACATCTTTCCATATAACTCCTCACCATCCACCCATTCTCTTATGATAGACACTTAGGTCTAAATTATCACTCATGCGTTCAACAAGTCGAGGTATAGGATTAGGCTATAGGGTTCACATGCATCTTTCCATATATCTCATTCCTATACACTCCTTTTATAGTGATATATGCTTAGGGATAAATCATCACTCCTTTGATCAAAAAAATTTTGATATACACTTTGGCTATAGGTTTCACGCACATCTTCTCCCTGTGTCACATTTCACCATCCCATGCACATGCTCATCACAATGCGCTAGATACAACACATAATACTCGACCATTTCCTGATGACACACTCACATTTATGGTTCATTCTTAACTGTTGAGGGGGGCCAAACAAAATTAACCTCACTACATACACATTCCACCCACTTGAGGGGTACGTTACTCCTATCATTTCTTATTGCATTCCAATCCATCCATCCATGGCATACTGCATTATCTTGGTAGCATTTACTCTTTCTTACTAGTGTTTTGCATGCTCATTCTACTACACATGTTAGATTGCTTTCCTATATGTCATTATCAAACACACACATGTGCATTCACACATTTTTTTAGTGTGATCGTAGATATAAGACTCTACACGCGGCATGGATGCTCACCTTCTACCCTTCCTATACACGTCACTGGGGGCATCCACATTCATCTGATCCAAGTGTTATTTTTTCATTTTTTTACTTAGCATATTTTACTTATTGTTTCTACATGCTTTGACATTTTGTTTATCACTCTGACATGCTAATGGGTGTTCCCTGTGCAGCACTTGTATTGCACAACTTCATGTTTCCATGACTACATGTTTGGTTTTACTTGTCTACTTTATTTTCCATTATATGTGGGATTTTCCCTTTACTTGTGTGCATACTTGACTATTGTTTATGGCCATGATGACCTTCTATGTCTTGCGACATTGTGATTGATGTCCCATGTTTGAAACCCATTTTTTGCAGTTTGCTTGTTTTCTTACATGTTTACACTACTTTTCCTGGTAGTTTTTACATTGTCTACGTATTTTACACTTGTCTTATTTACAAGCATGTGTTTGGATTAACACTTGCATTGGCTAGCCATCCTAGTTTTTGTGAGCCTTGGTATCTACCAGGTGCTTTCCATTTCCCTTGCAGGGAAAATTTCTACAAGTCATAATGTGATTGGTCCTCTTCTGGGGTCACATTCTCCTTCCAGGGTCATCGTATGTACCCCCAAAGAGGGGCACATCATTAAGCGTTTCTACTAACACAGTTTATCTACATTGGTTCACACATGAGTGAGTTTAAACCAGTCTACAAGCTCCATGCACATTGGCCTTAATAGGGCATGGTGTCCTTTGGTAATTCTACGAAGAAGTTAGAGGGTTAGGGGTTACAGTGGGTGTGCCTCTCTACACTTCTCTATCCAGTGGAATTAGATCACCTAAAAAACTAGAACAATAAAGAGATATCTTCCAACATTTCATAAGATGTAGTTAAAGGTTGGAGGATACAAGATGGTTCCTCCTTATACTTCATCATCTAGGGTGGCGTGAGATCACCCTAAAAAATTGCAACACTATAGGATATCCTTCTACACCTTTTTTCTCGACATGGATCAGGGGCACATGTTCCATTTTTCCATTTACACTTTCTATTCTAGTGTATTTTACATTTGCATATTTTTACACAACATTTTTACATACATACATATTTGACTACTTGATCATTTTCTCCTTGCAGATTCATTGTATTAGAAATAGGTAGTTAAATTGGGGGCAACAACAACAACGAAAATGATAATGAGAACACATCGCAATGGTACTTGCCATACTTACCATGTAAGTGCACTACACATAGCAACATATATACATGTGTTCCACCCTAGGTTCATTCTCATCACTTTTTATACACATTTTTCATCTTTAGAAGTCAAACTCCTCACCATTTTTCTTTATGTCATTCCACGCTTGAGTCTAGTCCATCGGCACATCTTCTACTACACTCTACATGGTTATCAAGTACACATCTCTATATACTTTATGTTAATGAGCTTTCCACTCACCACCATAAAGTGGGGGAAAATGTAAACACAAATATTGCACATTAGACAATATTTAGCCTAGTCTTATCATACTATTTAGAAGGTTCTCAAGTGTACAAAGTACTAATTAATCTAACTTTTGGTCACCTTTTTCTTATCTTTTATTTCATCTTTCCTGCATATTTCCTGATACCTATCAGTCCATTTCATGACCTTTCTAACATTCTATCATTAAACCAGGGAGCCCTAACCTGTACTGGGGTACCCCAAGGCACCCTAGTCCCATTTTGGGCACCCTAATCTATGCACAACCTCTGTCACTTCTTTTTGGGTCACTTATAGCTATTGGTAATCGTTATTTTATTCTCAGTCGGACTTGTTAGGATTAATTATCAAATTAAGCTTGAGAGCCCTATAAATATAAAGTTATAAGACCATAATGAGGGTCCTAGGTCATCACATCATATCACTTCTATCACTCCATCTAGGGTTGCATCCATTGCATCACCTTCATCCACATAGTGTCATGCATTCATGCTAGGGTATCGACATCACACACACTTCATAAGGGGAGGGATTACATTCTATTCGATGCAAGACATGTAGACATACACTAGAACTACATCAGGGTCTGTAATGTAGTGCTACACTTAGTGATAATTCCACTAGCTTAGCAGTTAAGGTCATTCTGACCCATTCATATGAATCTTTCATTTTTTTAGGGTTTGATAACTCTCCTTGCATTACAAGCCATTCCCCAGTTCATCTGAGGATTCCAACATAACAGACGGGAAGTACTCAGAGACATTTAACGACCATACTAGATTGAGATTATGAGAATTTACATTGTTTCGAGTGCCTAGATTGTAGACCAGGGCACCTTGGGGCACCCCAGTATACTCTCAGGTGCCTGTGTCATCTCAGAAAGTCTAGATCTACCCTTTGCATGGTCCCTAAGGGTTCTTTTGTACTTCCATATTTTATTTCCTGATCCATGACATTGTGTGCTAGTCTTTTGTTATCATCTGAGTCTTTTCCTCACTCTTCTCTTGCATATTAGGGTCTTATTTCATCAAGATTAATTTTTTTACATTTATTTCATACTAATTTAATTCATTTACAACATTTTAGTCCTCCTAACTAGATTAACATTAATACCCTAGATATCCCCTTAGGCCATCTAGGTAAATACTTATTTTTGTTAATCATTATTATGTATTGAATCACTCAATAATACTCCATTTTTGGTTTTTAACATACAACATTAATATGTTAAAATTTGATATTTCACTTTTAGAAATTTTAATACAACAATTTTAATGTTTCCCTAGAGTAATTTTACTATAGGTTTAAGTAGTTAAGTTTATAATTAAAATTGATTAGTACATAACTTTCAAAGATAACACAATTTTCACTGTCATTATTAAATTTGATGAGTATATAACTACTAAAGATATCATATAAAAGAGAATATATACTAGTGGTTGCTCCTAGTGGAGAAAATTTATGTCGTAAGTGTTGATGGTTGGACGGGGTTAAGGTGCATGTTTTTTGGTGGAGTGGTATGGATTATCATGTGAGTAGTGTATGATTATGTTAGGTTTTGTAATTTATTTAGTTTGTAGGTTTTTTTCTAGCATGTGGGATGTATTATGAGTGGGGTCGATTATATGTGTTTTGGGAATACAATTGAGTGGGGTATAGTAATGTAGATGTTTTCGTTGGCTTCTTGCATGAAGGTTGAAGCTGGTGTTTTTTTATGTTTGGAGGTAGTATATATTTTGTATTTTTCATGTAGTTTTTCTCAAAGCTGAAGATTTTTTACTGATCTGATAGTAGATGTTGAATGTGGGTGCAGTCATTGGGAAATGGTGTTGTTATGGTGGTGAAATTGTTTGGTATTTTTTGCATGCCTGCATGGGGATTAGGAAGAATTTTGGGGGGTAGAGGAAAATGGTGTTGGGATTAGATATGGTGATGTTGTGGCATGTATTTTGTATCTTGAAATTTATAGTAAATCATAGGTAAATGTATTTAATACAATTTTCTATAAGAAACATTGGGTGTGTGTTATATGTGTAAGAAGGTGTTG
This sequence comes from Taxus chinensis, assembly GCA_019776745.2. Lineage (NCBI taxonomy): Eukaryota > Viridiplantae > Streptophyta > Pinopsida > Cupressales > Taxaceae > Taxus > Taxus chinensis. The sequence continues at coordinate 557,328,646 of CM034155.1, read as the reverse complement.
ATATGGTATAGTTTTTTTTAATGGTCAAGTTTTAGTGGTTTTTTATGCAGTTTGGTATACAAATACAGGGTGGCGAGAGGGAAATTTAAAAGAACTTGACAATGTTAAAAATAACACATATTTATCAAGAAATTAATGCACAAAATTCATATCATGGATCCAAAATCACTAAAAATTTGATCTGTGTCCATCCGCAATGCCTAGATATTTTGAGGATGTAGTTAAAGGTTAGAGAATAAATAAACTTTCTCCCTACACTCTTCCTCTGGTGGAAGGACGCCCAAATCCCTTGTTTTTTCATACACACACAATCAGGTTGGGAACTGGTCACTCACTACCCCATCACATCATCATCATCATACAGCATTCAAAATCATCAATCATTAAACATTACAATAATCACTCTCGATCAGTGCACTTCATCATTATTTTATATCTCTCGCAACACTGCATGGATCAAAACATTAATCTATGGTTTGTCACGATATATGTTCACATTCGGCATGCTCTTCTACCACATCTATGCGTTCTTCTACATCATGGGCTTCTTTGGATTTCTCTCAAGTACACATCTTTAAATCTTCTATGTTACTGATATTTTGCTCACCAACATAAAGTGGGGGAAAATGTAGTCACAAAATCACACACTTACTACTATTATTATACCACCAAGTATGTTGTTTTATATATGGATCTTGTGTAAGAAAAGTATTCACTAATGACCCATTCCATCTTCCAATCGTCTATCTTGTTAGTATTTATCATTGTTTGTCTCGCACATTTTTCACTCACTCACATAGTTATGGCTAGGTCTCAGGGAGTCTTATCTGTTAGTACTCACTCAGTGTCGCCATTAGTATTTTTGGTTAGGGTGCCTAAATAGGGATTAGGGTACCTAGGGCGCCCTAGTCTGTTTAGGTGTCATGATCCCCATCACACTTGGTTTTATTTTAGACATTCAAGGTCGATCTTTATATTTTTTCCTCTCATCTCCATAGGTACTAGTCAGCATGTCGGGTCATTAGTGTTGAAATTTGAACAAGAGATCCCTATATAAACACAACATGCACACTACATTATAGGCGGACTATTTCAACTAAGGGTTAGTTATCTACATAGAGCAAGGGACTACATTTGGGAACTATTATGCATCACACACTACATTGGAATGGATGTATTCATTCTATTCCATCCACCATTTTGTATTTTATCTAGCTACAACCTGATATCTCTGCATCATTGGCGCTAGGGAAACTTAGGCACATTATTGCACACACAAGGAAATAGAACTAAATTAGGTCTAAGATGTAGTTCAACACTCAGTCATAATTCCATCTATTCGACAACTAAGGATGATCTGACCCCTTCATTTGCATCTTTAGTTTTTAGAGTTTGATGCTTTGTGTGGGGTTTTGTAGGTGATTCTTCATTATAGGTTTTTGGTGACATCAGCAAAACAAGTGTGACATTTACATGACCAAAGGTGAAGTACTGTGAATACCTAACGACCGTATCAAGATCAGATTCTGAGTTGTTTCACAGACCAGGACACCAGTTGGATTTCAAACCAAGGAGCCCACAGGCACCCTATCCCTCTATAAGAGTCCCAGTCCGGCCAAATCCAACTTTGTTTCTATTTTCTTAGGATCATTGTGACATGTTGCTCCATCATTTCATCACTCTGCTCAGTATTAGATCACTACGAGGTAAGTTCAATTCAGGTAAATACCCCCCCCCCCTTTTCATTTTATTTCATTTTAAATTACTAAATAAATTAGTTAGCATTTACATTTCAGTATATTTCATTTATCACATTTTTTTACTCTTAGCTTCGTAATAAAATTCAAATTTTGTAGAGTAAAAAATATGCATTTTCGTATAACTTTAAAATATTAAAAGGGAAAAGTGGAAAGGAAAACATATAGAAATTCCACATATTGTTCTTTTATAAACGTCCTCAACTTTTACAATGTTTTTAAGGGTTATGTAAATAAGTTTGCAACCATATACAAAGTAGAACCATGTGCATATAGAACCATGTGAAACTCAAGATGAATATTTAGATGGGGAAAATGAAAACAACACCTTTTTACTTAATATAGAAATTCAGGAAGGGAATATTTTACATTGCATGCTAGAAAGTAAGTAAAATTTCAGGAAAACTACATTATCTAATGCATGTATAGGATTCTTTGAATTAAATGCACCAAATATATCTACATGGTTGAATGTAGATTCATCATTTTATGCCTCAAGAATGGTACAATAGACCTATTATTTATCAATATACAAGTCCTTGATTGCAATTTTGTAAAGTGGTATTTGTAGAAGAGCATTGGCTTGAGAACATCACAAAAACATTATGTGATAAATCTATCATTTGTAAAAAAATTGTGGTGATGTCCATGATTTCTATAGCAACTTCTTAAAAAGCAATGGCCTATGTTGCACCTATGACATCATCTTTCAAGTAGTTTAATACATATTTATATTCAAATTTGTTGACATCTTTTATTCATTTTTCACAGTTTCAAGACCTATCTAGGTATTGAAAACGTTTTTCTTACATTGCATATAATATGTTGAAGAAACATAAGTGGGGTAGAAAATGCTTGACATTTTTAATGTCAATGATAATTGTTATAGCTAAAAATATGGTTGTTTTTACTAGAACACCTAAAATTTTACTGCATTTGATTTCATTAGCCTCGGTAACATCCATATTTAGTGACATAGATGGTACATTAGAACCATAAGAATCAAACCAAGTTCTCAAATGGTGTGCTTCAACCACATCTAGAATGAAGAAGTATGGTGTATTAGAACCAGTTCTAAAATTTTTCCCTTTGTGTGATCGTATCTTTCATTTCCTAATTGAAATTATTGGTTTCGTTGAATCCTTTGATCCACACAAGTCTGTCAAAACATTGTTCTCCTCATCATAGAAGACACCCTAAAGGGTTGCGTCAATGTAATATCCTGAGCAATATTTTATGATGATTGTTAGTTATTTCGTTGTAGGTTTCATTCAGTTTCTTGATCATGGAGGTTGGAATAACATACAAAATAAAAAATAATGATGTCTACCATAATGTTGGCAGAGGCCATTATTATCTCCGTAATCGACTCGAAGTGAAACTGGTAGGTTTGTATCAATGGAACTTCTTTTATACTTAGTTTGATAGACAATGTCAAGCTGAGGAAAATGTCCCATGAAATTTTTGAATAGTTTTACTCCTTCTTTGAGTAAATCAAGGTGCCACCAAATATCATGTAAACCTTACCAGAGTGTACCTTATTATATAATACTTTTATGACTTGGTTAAAAGAAGTGATAGTTGTGTCATTTCTTTCCTTTTTTACAAGATCGAAACTGAAAATGTGTCCCCTGTAATGAAATTACTTGATTAATTATGATTATCACTAGTAATAGAACACCAAATAACACAATATTGCAAATAAATTCTCTCAATATGAAAGTATAATAGCTTGGCCACTTCGAGGGGGAAACCTCTAGAACATATAATAAGACTCAAATACTCAACATAATGATCATCCATTACCTATACCCCTATTTATACTATTCCTATGTTATGGCCATTAGCAAGGCCGCCAACCAATGATAATAGATCATATATAAAAGAGATACATCATGATATTAAGTTATGATAGCAACAAGTCGGATATATGCATCCCATGTAAGATATATAATTAAGGGCGTAACATGCCCCGCCCCTTCAAAGAAACATTTTCAATGTTGGGAAGCCCTAGATGCTGCTGCATGAATGTTTCATCTTCCCATGATGCATCCTCAATATTCATATTCTTCCACTTGATCAAATACTTAGTACTGACTCTTGTCCTCAATATTTTGGTGAGTGTCTAAAGAATACCTTTAGGTTCCAATATGATCCTTCCTCATCTAGTTCAGGAAGAATTGAATGGGTTGAAACGTGTTACCCAATGACTTTCTTCAACCAAGAAACATGGAAGATTGTATGTATTTTACTTCCTTAAGGGAGCTCTAGCTTATATGCCACACTACCAATTTTCTACAACACTTGGTAAGGATCATAGTATTTAGGTGCAAACTTCTTATCCTTCTTCTGTTGTTTTAAGGATAACTACTTATATGGCTCAACCATACAAAAACAAATTCTTCCACTTTAAAGTGTCACTCACTATGGTGTTGATCAATATGTTGCTTCATGTGGTTTTATGCCATCGCCAAATTCTCTCTAAGGCTAGAGAGTACCTTAAGATGGTGTTGAATGTGATATTTAATTTATCTCACCTTACGTTTGACCTTCAAGCTAGAGATGAGTGATGGAGGATGGTATTTGTAAAGTGCCAGAAATGGAGAAATTTTGGATGAAGTATGAAATGAAGTATTGCACCATCATTCTACAAGTGGAAAACCATTGTGCCCAATGTTCTTGTTTATCCAAAGTAAAACATTGAAGATACCCCTCCAAAAATTTATTTACCACCTCGGTTTTCCCATTTGATTGGGGATGATAAAATGAACTCTGGGCCAATTGGGTACCCCAACCAAGAGAACAAATGAGTTAAAAAATTTCTCGTAAATATTAGATCGTGATCACTTACTATAATTTTAGGAGTGTCATGGAGATTTTGAATTATTTCCATAAAAGATATGTAAACTGTACTAGCTGTGAAAGGATGCGACATGGAACAAAAATGAGCATACTTGGTAAGTCTATCCATTACGACCATGATGAAACTTTTCCCTTATGATTTAGGTAATCCTATGATGAAATCCATAAATATCTCTTTGAATATCTCATTAGGAATAGAAAATGGTTATAGGAGACCCAATGTATTAATGACCTCTCCATTATTATGTTGACACACCAAAAATTATGCTTCAACCCCTCCCAAAAGAAATCTTTTTAAACTTTATGATAAGTTTCAAGAACCCAAAATGACCACCTAGTGGAGAAGAATGACGTTTTGAAAGAACATGGTGTTTAAGTGAATATTTTTTAAACAAATATAACCTATCCTTATTCCACAATGTATCACCCTTCTATATAAAGTTTTTGGATATGGTTGGATCTTTTTGGTTATTTTGAATGAGAGTATAGGTCTCTGCATCTTTATACCATTATTCCCTTACTTGATCTACCCAATCTACCTTTAGTATAGAGATGGCACATAACAATGCTTCTGTGGACTCATCCCTCCTAGATAGAGCATCAATGACAATGTTTTCCTTCCCTTTCTTATAAATAATCTCAAAGTCATAACCCAACATATTTTTGATGCATTTTTATTTCTCTATTGAAGATAGTTGTTTCTCTAAGAAGTATTTCAAACTATGATGATTAGTTTTTACCTTGAAGTGTATGCCCAATTTGTATGGTCTCCATTGTTTGCCTACATATAAGATAGCCATCATTTTATTCTCATAGGTGGGCTTTGACAAATGATTTTGTTTTAGTTTCCAGGTCTCAAATGCTATGGGATGTCCTTCTTACATGAGTATTTCCATGATCCCATTTCATGAAGCATAAAATTCAACTATGAAGGTCTTGGAGAAAGCTAGGGTTTCCAATAATGGGGCAGTGCCCATCAGCCACCTTCAATTTTTCAAATGTCCTAGAAGTTTCCTCATTTTAACGAAAGGAGTATTTCTTAAATAATGTAGTGAGTGGTTCTTCTATACTACCATAGTTCCTTAAAAATTTGCGATAGTACCCCTATGAGACCTAAGAAACCTCATAAATGGTTGAGGGTTCTTGGGACCTCCCATTCCACCATGGACTTGATCTTGCAAGGGTCAACCTTAACACCTTCATGAGGGAAAATATGGCCTAAGTATTCCACTTCATATACCCCAAAAGGACACTTTGATGGCTTGACATATAGTTGATGTTTCTCGAGGAATTCCAAGATTGTATGTGCATGATGTAAATGCTTCTCCCATGATTTTTTGTCGACAAGAATATCATAAAAAAATACAAAGACAAACTTCCGTAGGAATGGTTAAAATAAAAAATTCATCAAAATATGAAATGTAGATGGTGCATTAGTAAGAACAAAAGGCATCACTAGAAAATCATAATGTCATTGATGAGTTCTAATTGCCATCTTATGAATATCATATTTCTTTACTCTAATTTGGTGATACTCAGAACAAAGATCTAGTTTTGTAAACTAAACTACACCATGTAACCCATCTAACAAATCGTCAATGATAAGAATAGGAAACTTATCTTTGAGAGTGTACTTGTTATGTTCTGTGTAGTCTAGACACATGCGCCACCTTCCATCCTTGTGACGCATCATCACCACTGGAGTAGAATAATCACTATGACTATGATGAATAATACCCATTTATATCATTTCCTTAACCATCTTCTCAATATCACTCTTTTGCACATATGGGTATATATAAGGCCTGATGTTGGGGGGTTGGCTTCCTAGAATTAACTGGATGAGATGATCATGATCTCTTTCATGAGACAATCCTCTAGGATCCTTGAGGACAAATGCATATTTATGAATAACCTTTTGAAGATCAAGATGCATTGTTGTAATTGGATTTTGAACTTCTATGGAGAACAATCGCGCTACAAATTATTTAGCCCCCATTTTAAGAATATTCTACATTTGGTTAGAACTAACCACCTGAGGATTTTTTTCATATAGTCCCTGAAGTTCAAATTGTCTTTCCTCATAATGAAAGTGCATGAAAGACTCCTAGAAATTTATCTCTATGGTGCCCAAAGTTGTGAGCCACTAAACACCTAAGACAATAGCAGCTCCACCAATAGGAATAACAAACATAGTGGATTCCATTATGTAGTCACTCATCATGAGTACAATTTTATGGCATTTCCCTGAACATTGGATTGTTCCACCATATGCAATCATTACCTGAAGTTTTGATGTCTATTTTACCATAACTAATAAGTTTTTTTTATTTTTCTGGTAAAAATTAATAAAAAAAAATCGTAACACACTGACTAGATATGCATAGGGATTAATTAACTTGAAAACATCCACTCACTTATGGCTCATGGGAAATCTCCATGTTGAGATTCAATTGTAGGATTCTTTAAGTTCCACTTCCCATATGACTACTTCATATCATTTTTTTGTTGCATATGATAATCTCCACTCGATCTTCATCTTTGAATGTGGAAACTTGGATTCGACTAATCATAGGTTTTTCATCTATAAATATTTTTTTACTCGAATTTGTGACACTATAAAAATTAATTTTCAAATCCCCTTATTTGTGGCATTCGATATGCAATTCAAGTTGTAGACATGACTTCAAGTATGTTTCTGAATAGGTATGGTTTGATTTAGAAATTTTGTCTTGTTTCTCCTATCCTTCAAGATTTCTCATGTTATCTTGGTGTAGTAGAATTCAATCCTAATTGGAAATTTCAATATTCACCTTCATGACTGCACAACATATGTTTGAATATCGCGTACTATAGTGATTTTCATGTATACAAATTTGAATTGATACAATCTTCAATCACTATGATTTTATAGTTTTTGTTGCAAACTATCATGAGCTCCTCATCAAATTTGGCTACTTAATATGAGTTCCGCAATCTCACGCTTGCATGTGGGTTCAACCATATAGTAGAGATTAACATAGTTCCATAGTTTGCATGATAAATGACTTAAATTTTCCATCATATATAAGTAGGTATGCAACAAACCTCTCTAGATCATTGGTCATGTGTAAATTGAAAAAGAGATTATCTAACTAACGTGTTCAACTAAATGTTGATGTGGCTAGTGGGACCTATTATTTCAGTTAAAATAGTAGAAAACGTGTATAAGAAAAATGATCCCTCATCATCAACCTTTTTTGTGAAGCATTTTTCATTAAATATTTTATGTTAGGAAGACTAACATGACCATAGGTGTTAGAGAGGAGAGAGAATATTATGTGCCCATACTATAAATATAACACTTAAATCAAAAGAAAACAAAGTGGAATCATTGTTCAAGTCAATAAACATCGCATCTTTAAATTCTTAATAACTATCTATTTTTTAAAGTATGACTATTTTTAATTATTATTAAACATTTAGACATTTAGATTTTATTAAATTAATTAATTATATATATATACACTTAAAAATATTGAAAAAAATTATTTTTGAAATATTAGTTATTTTAGAATAGGATGTAAAATACCAATATTAATTCGTTGGTAAGCGTCCACCTTTGAAGATGCATTGGCTGGAAAGTGTCAAATTCCAGTGGCTTCAATAAAGTTGCCAGATTTTAGATATTTTTTTATAGTCCTAAATATTTACTATCCTAGATATTTATAGATTTTATATATTTCCTATAATAATATCTAACAATTTGATTTTCTACTTTAGATTTTTTTAGGCTACAATGTTTATCTATTTTTTGGATTATACAATCTTTAAATCAAATTAGCCATTCTTGACTTGGTAATAAGAGAAATCATTTCATAGTTGCAGTTTTGTAGAGATGCACAATGTATTCTTTATTTTAAAACAAAAACAAAGTGCAGCACTTTACCTGAAGCAGAAATTTGTAACTGAAACACGTCATAGAAAAGGAAGAAAAAACTAGAGCGTGGTGTGCTTGTCATGATTAATGTCATAGGCACTGAGCGAGTTCCTTACCCTTCCATTGTTCACCTTGTTTGATTCCTTGGACTACAAATGAGGGTCTTACTACTGAAGTTGCGTCGAGACGACACGTACATCCTTCTACTAGCTCTGTTACTTTTCAACGACTGGTGAGATCCTTTTCGGACCTGGGGGCACTTGGCATACTAGTGCTCCTTTTGGAGACCACCTTTTGATTCATCCCTTGAGGGAGCACCAAAGAGAGACACGGGGCCCTCCGCTCGCTCACCTTATGCTTAGCCGATTTAGGCCTCATCCCTTTGGAGAGTTAAAGGGGGCCCCACCATTTATATAATGCCAAAAAACCCCTTGCGGGTGGGACCCTTGTAGCCAGCTCCTTAAATTTTGACAGTGGGACACATGTCATCATCCGTGGGCTGCTTCTCCATTTCCTTGTGTTTATCTTTGCTCCTTCTGTTTGGCAGGTCCATATGTTTGACTTGGGACAGTTGAAGTTTCCCGCTAATTTGGAGACCCTTTTTGGGTCTGACCTTTGGAGGTGCACCTATCGGACATGTGGAGGCTTCCGCCTAACCCAAGACTTTTTATCGACCAATGTGACTCCCTCCAGGTCATGGACGCATGGAGGGTTGGTGCATGTTTTGAGACTTCCTCCGGATTTTGCCTTTAAAGTTCCACCAAGATGATGCATGCAGGCCTCCGTCGGTCCTGACTTTTCAATGGTCGACTCTATCCCCTTTTTTGGCTCTAACCACATGGCAAGCTGGCACTTGTTTTGGGGACCACTTTTGGATCCAACCTTTGGAGATGTGTCATTGAGACGTATGGAGGCTTCCACTAGTTCCTCTTTCCTTAGCCAATTCAAGGCCTTGGGTTGAACATTGCCTCGTCGGGTTTTAACCACGTGGCGGCTTCCGCTGAAACCTGTTGTTGTTTCCATTTATGCTCTTCCCAAGTCCCTTATGTTTGATGGAGAAACTATGTATCTGACCCGGGACACGTGGAGGCTTCACACTCGTTTGGGGTTTTTATTTTTCTATGCCTTTTGGAATTGCGCGGAGATGACACGTGGTGCCTATTATCCAAAATTCACCCCTCAAGGTAATTTTGATAACATGCATCAAATTCTTGAGTCCTAAGAAAATAGATTGATTTAAGGCCCGAAATCATGTTTTTTGGGGTCCCCTTGGCTTTTTTCTAACTCTACCATCCAAGAAGAAATCCCAACGAGTTAGAAAAAATGGAAAAAATGCAAAAATAAGGTTGCAGGACTGTTTTAAAAGCATTTCAGGTCTGAAGGGTTCAGATCGTACTAGTTTGGGTCATACCGAGGTTCACCATACCAAGCTTGGGGCTGAAATACAAAGAAAATTGGCTAAGTCCGATATTTTTGTCCCAGGCGGTCCGCGGGACAGTTGGGACGTCGAGACGCGTGGGATGCGAAAAGCCGAAACGACCGAAAGTGGAAAAAAGTACGTCATGTTTTGTTTCATGCGGCCAGTTCGGCAAGAAACAGCAGGAATTTCATACTGAACAGTACGCGCCAAAGGGATGCGGGGGACGTGAAAAGCCGAAGCAGCCGAAAGGCAAAGAAGAAAAGTCAATGTTTGACCCGTAAAAACTTCAAACGGCCATAACTTTTGACTTCGAGCTCCGATTTTCACAAAATTGGACTTATCTGGAACGAGCACGACGTCCTCTACGCCACAAAAAACTGGATTTCTTATTTTTAATGAGGGTAGATATATTTAATTAAAAGAAACATATTCGGCTCCAGTCAGTTAATGCTCATTCCCGTCAAATGACAGGAAAACCCCTGCCAGACCCAAAATAGTTACCCGCACTTAGAAGGCCATAACTTTTGCATTTCTCAACGAAATCACACAAAGTTGGTACCGTTGTAATCATGGCTCTGAGCCTGACGCACAAAAATCAAGAAATTCTCAGATTTCATTAGAGATCAATGGATATTTTTTATAAAACGTGGCCTGGGTTCATAATAGTGTTTTATTTGGTAGTTGGGAGTGCAATTAAGAGGCATGGTCATCATTCTTTCTCTGCTGCAGCACATGGGACAGTATGGGGAGCATTTTACAAGTAATATATAATCATTTCACTCCATTTAATACCTCTTACAGGTGGTTGAAGGATAGATTTCGGGATTTCCATTTTCCCTTCTCTTTTCCTTCTCATTTTTCTATAAATTGGAGTGTTGGGCTCATTGTAAAGGAGAGAGTTTTTGGGTAGCAAAGCTCTGTCAAAATTGCTTTGTGAAGCCAATGTGTTGCAGGCCCTTGTAGTGGACTCCTTGCATGGTGATCCAGGCCCTTATCTTGTAATAGATTGAACTGTGCATATCATGAAGCAATAAAATATCAGTTTGTGGATGTATCTTCCCCTGCTGTGTTTTCTTGCATTCTTCTTGCCCCTTTAATCTTTCTACAAGAATATTGTGTCTATTATTATGTTCTTGCAGGGATCCATTATCATTGTGTATGCTTGGAATATTGTTGTGAATGCATTTTGCTAGATTATGGAGAACTGTCATCACCTCTTCTAGTGTGTACTTTGCTTCTGTATTTCACACATTTGGAGACTACTCTCACACCCTCCTTTTCTGGTGTATCACCGCTTTAGTGTAGGATTTCATTTTATGCATTCTCTCTCCCTGGTCCCTTGGAAATTTAGATTAGAACAGTTAGCTTATCCTGCATTAGAGTAGATTGTGGCAGGTAGTTTAGGAGCAAGAACCAGCTTTCTCTGGAGGTCTATCTCAAGTAGCAAGTCCCACAACTTGGAGATAGTACCCATGTTATCCAATCACACCGTGAGTTCAAGTATATGCACTTGTATAAACACAAGGGTGCTGTGATTCGGTGATAACAGTTCTGGCACGCCCGGTGGGACCTTAGAGGTCTTTAATTTCATTGCAACAAGATTGATGTGCACTTGTTGTAAGTTCCAGCTTTGAAGGAGCTTTAAAATCACACATCTGGCGACTCCAAAAGAGGCATAATCCGCTGGTTTCAGCAGTCCAAGCCTGGAAAATTTATGAGAAGAATACAGACCAGATCAAGAACTAGGGAGGAAGGATTGTTTGTTTATCTACACCTATCTCCAGGTAGAGAAAGAAGGGGAAGAAGAGCTCAAAGATCTGCGTCTCCACCTAATAGAACTTTGTCTACACCTCCACCTGGTAGACCTTTTCTCGCATCAACAAGGGTTCTCAGGCCAATCAGAATGGCGCAACCACTAAATCCCTTTGTCAATTTCACTGGCAGCAGCCCACTTGCCCTCAATGCACAGAATCCAGTTCCAATTGCAGCGTTGAAGAACATTCCATTTTTCACTGGAGAAAATCATACCACTCCTGGTGATCATGTCAAAGACATTGCTAACGTCTGTGCAATCCATGAGATAAATGAAATGGATGTGGCTGTCAAATTGCTGGCATCTTCGTTCAAAGGGAAGGCATTGCAATGGTTTAGGAGCCTTACAGCTGGTTCTATCACAAATTGGAATCAGTTGTGCATAGTTCTCCATGAACAGTTTGGGGAAAAGGGAGACAATTTGTCTCTACTAGAACAATTGACAACTATCAAGAGAGCCCCCAACGAGCAGCTGACTGACTTCAACTTCAGATTTCAAAGGTCTTGGGATAGGATTCCAGTGGCAGTCAGGCCAACAGCAGAAGGTGCTTTTCTATATTACCTTAAAGCTTTGAATTCTGATATTTCTATGTTAATTCAATCTATGGGAGGCACAACCTTACCTGCTGCTTATAGCATTGCCATTAGGGCTGAAAACTGTCTTATTCAAGCTGGTAAGCTGGCTCCTAGGCCTCCCATGCCCTTATATCCGAACTTAGAAAATCCAAGCACTAGTCAAGCACCCACTTTGGCTCCTATTCCCACCCCTAGAAATCAAAGTTCAAATGAGACTTCTACTTCATCCTCTAGTGCTTCAAACGAACTCCAAGAGGTCATGAAACAATTGCAAAATTTGGGAAATGAGCTGGTTACTATCAAAAGACAGCAAGCTCAAAGTGCTAGACCGTATCAGCCTCAAGCTCAGCCTAACAGGCTAGCCATATCAACCTCAAAGACCACCCAATCCAGCTGCAAATCAGAATCAAGCAAGGCCTCCTACCAACAGACCATTTCAGCCCTATAATCCCAATGTCGTACATCTGCTTCTAAAGCATTAGTGCCAGTCCAAAATAACATGGCCCAAGAATATGATTGGTGTTTCCCATGCAGTCAGCCACATAACCAATCAATGTGCTTTAACGGTGCATTAAATCAGGCTCTTATGGTGCAAACCATTGGTGGGTCGCAAGAGTCCAGCCACGAAGAAGATCAGCAGCAAGGAGCACCTCAGCAAGGAACATCTCCGAATGAAACTACTCTTGTCAATTGGCAGGCTGAAGATTTCTGTGGTATGAATCAAATACCCTCTCAAAGTGTTGCAGCCAACACAAGGTCAAAGAGGAGAAATTTGGGTGAAGAACAGCCATTGGCTTCGAGTAATCCACAACCTTCTACCACTCCACAAGCCGCTGGCAAACAAACTGTAGATCCAAACATGCAAGGAGCATCCAAACCAGCTCCTAGGCCAACTCAAATGCCAGTTGCTGCTGCCCATGTGCAAGGAATGAATGTGCAGACTAAGGGACAGCAGAGGGATGCTTCATCCCCATTCAACATCATTGATCAGATGAAGAAGACAAATGTAAACATATCAATGTGGGAATCACTATCTATCCCAGGACAAAGAGATTGCTACAAGCTGCCATGAAAGACTGGTCAACTTCAAATCAACAGGTCCAGATGCAAGAGAAGGTACTCACAAATGCTGCCCAGCCTGAAGGAAATCATGGAGGACAGCAAGGTAAAATGTTGAAGCCCCCTCCATTTTATGTTTCATTGATCATAGGAGATAGGTTGGTACATAATTACATGATTGACTCTGGGGCCAGTAGTTCAGTAATGCCCAAGCAAATAGCTGATCAGCTAGGACTCCAATATGAAGTCATCTCCAAGGGTGTAGTGCAATTAGACGGGACAGCAGTGACAACGGTTGGAGTAATCAAAGGATTGAGCCTCACACTGCACGCATGTCCCAACGTAACAGTGTTACAAGATGTGTCAGTCATAGACCTACCACCACTCTTTGCATTGTGCTTGTCAAGAGACTTCACTGCTAAAATTGGAGGCTATCTTTCGGCGGATTGGTCACACATGTTGTTCAGAACAAGATATGGAACCAAAGCCACAATCAGGTCTGAACCTATTGCGAACTTTCACATTGAGCCTTACACTCCAAGCCAAATCAATACCAACTGTTCAGCGTTTGATCAAGAAGATTATCCAAGCACTGATGAAGCTGACACCAAGGTTGGAAGCATCCCAGATTTGACTCTTGATGAATGGGCAAGCAAGGTGCATGCTTTTGATCCTTACCAAGAAATAGAAGAATCCGAGCTAGGAGTTTATTGTTTACATGAAGAGAATCAACCTCTCCCCAGCATCACCAAGCCAGATCATAAGGACAAGAATGAAGTATGGCAATTGTTCTTTGATGGGTCAAGGAGTAGACAAGGTGCAGGAGGAGGAGCTATGCTCATTTCACCGCAAGGTATAAGGTATTACTCAGCCTTCCGTTTCCAGTTTTCCTGTTCAAACAACACAGCTGAGTATGAAGCCTTAATTCATGGATTGCACTGGGCAAGGAAGAAAGGCATCAGGAATTTACAAGTATTTGGTGATAGTGAGCTGATCGTAAACCAAGTCAAAGGAAAAAATGCTGCCAAAAATGATCTGTTGAAGAACTACAAAAATCGGGTATGGGATCTTATTGAAGATTTTGAAGCTTTTAGCATCAATTCCATCCCAAGAAAAAAGAATGAAGCCGCTGACAGGCTGGCAGCAATTGGGGCTGCGTTTGATGTTGTAGAAAGTATCAAAAGTGAGAAAACTCAGCCTCATATCAAAGTGGTTGTGAGACCAGCTGTTCCAGATAACAACACAAGTTGGCAAGTCTTCGAGAATGATCAGCAAATTGTTAATTTCCTACAAGAAGAAGCTGAGTTCTCCATGCCAGGAATCAAGACAAGCTGGAGCAGCAGTATGGTGACCAAGTGGTGCAGCTGAGGACTAACAAATTGCCAAAAGGCCTCATAACCTTGGAGTCAATCTTCAACCCAAATGATCAGTTCCGGAAGGAGAAAGCGAACATTCAAGTAAAGGGTGAAGATTCAGAACCTATTTTAGTAGATGAAGGCAAGACATTGCAAATTGGCAAAGTAAGTACTCTCACAAGAGAAATCTGATTTTGTTCAGCTTTGTCAAGAGTTCCCAGATGTCTTTGCTTGGACTTACAAAGATTTAAGAGGTTTCAACCCAAAGTTGGCACAACATACTATTGAGTTGGATCCAGAATCCAAGCCTGTTAGGCAAAAGCAAAGGCCAGTGAATCCCCATATTGAACCTCTCATGAGAAAAGAGTTAGGCAAGCTCATTGAGGCCAGTATCATCTTCCCCATCAAACACTCAAGTTGGGTTGCAAACTTGGTGCCGGTAAGAAAGAGAAATGGAGAAATAAGATTGTGTGTGGACTTTCGCGATCTAAATAGAGCATCACTCAAAGATCATTATCCGCTTCCATCAATGGAACAAATATTGCAGGTTGTAGCTGGTTCAGAAAGGTTTTCATTGCTAGATGGATATTCAGGCTATAATCAGATAATGGTGAAAGAAGAAGATCAATTCAAAACGGCCTTCACTACAAAATGGGGCACATATGCTTACAAGAAGATGCCATTTGGACTGTCAAATGCCGGAGCAACATTTCAGCGAGCTATGGATATGGCGTTCAAAGGCTTGATCAACAAGATAGTGCTGGTATACCTAGATGATATCACTGTCTTCTCAAAGAATGCAGCAGACCATCTCTTTCACCTCAGACAAGTGTTTCAGAGGTGTAGAAGGTTCGGAGTGTCATTGAATCCAAAGAAGTGTGTATTCTTGGCACACGAAGGCAAACTGTTGGGCCACATTGTCTCTAGGGAAGGGCTAACAATTGATCCTGAAAGGGTTGAAGCCATCCGAACGCTTCCATTGCCACACCACAAGAAATCTCTCCAAAGCTTCTTAGGAAGGATAAACTTTGTCCGCAGATTTGTGCCTAATTTTTCCACTCTTGTGAAGCCTCTAACTATGATGTTGAAGAAGAGTCTGGCATTCAAATGGACAGCAGAAGGCAAAGAGAGTTTTGAAAACATCAAGCATGCAATATCACAAGCTCCAACTCTTATCAACCCAGATTTCTCAAAGGACTTCATGTTGTATGCATTTGGGGGATCAGATACAATCTCAGCTATCTTGACACAGCTGAATAGAGAAGGTTCAGAACAGCCCATAGCATTCTTCAGTCAAACCTTGGAAGATTACGAAATAAAGTATTCTTTCATCGAAAAGCATGTCCTTGCCGTCATCAGAAGTTTGAAGAAGTTCAGACACTTGGTCTCAAACAATAAGATTCAACTGCTGGTGTCTCATGCTGGTGTCAAGGACTTCCTCCTAAACAAGGATTTAAATGAGAAGAGAGCAGGTTGGATCACTCGGGTGATGGAATATGATATTGAAATCAAAGTGACCAAGCTAGTTCGTGGCAAAGGCTTGTGTGAGCAGCTCGCTTCCAAACAACCAGACGAGTCAAAAAGTGAAGAGGATGTTGTCTTGCTACTACAGAATGATCAAGACCAACCAGCTGATGATGCACTCATCCCATGTTGGACTCAAGACCTTGTGCATTACCTCCAAACAGGCTTGTGCCCTCCAGAAGTGAGCAAAGCAAAGAGGAGATACTTCAGATTACAAGCCATTCCATATGTGCTTGTTGATGGAGTTTTGTTTAAAAAAGACATCAATGGAGTTCTATTGAGATGCATTGGAACAGGTCAAGTTGAGAAGATCTTACACGAGTTCCATGACGGGGAAGCAGGAGGCCACTTTGCTCCGCGAGTGACAGCTCTCAAAATCATGAAAGCTGGTTACTATTGGCCTACTGTGTTCAATGATTGCTACTCATGGGTCAAGAAATGCAGGAAATGTGCATTCTTCACAGGAAAAGAAAGGTTAGCAGCACTGCCCCTTCGTCCAATTTCAGTAAATCAGCCATTCATGCAATGGGGATTGGACTTCATTGGGGTTATCAATCCCAATTCAAGTCAGGGCCACAAGTGGATACTAACAGCAACAGACTATTTCACCAAGTGGACCGAAGCAGTGGCACTCAAGGAGGCAAATGAATCTAATATCTTAGATTTCTATGAAGGGATAGTCACGAGGTTTGGTGCCCCTGCCACTATCATATCAGACAATGCATTGGCATTCCTTGGCACAAAGATCACTGAATGGGCTGTCAAGAATTGTGTGTATCTCAGCACTTCATCGAACTATTACCCTCAAGGTAATGGCCAAGCCGAGTCTACAAACAAGAATCTACTAAGAATCATCAGAAGGACTCTGGATGAAAATCAAAGGACTTGGCACTCAAAGCTCAAATCAGCCCTATGGGCCGATAGGATCACACCCAAGAGGTCTACAGGAAGCTCTCCATACAAGCTTGTGTACGGGAAAGAAGCAGTTCTACCTATATCACTCGAGTTGCCAGCATTGGAACTCATGAAACAGTTGGAACTAGCTGAGTTTGAACCTATGGAAATCAGGTATGCAGAGCTGATGGAATTAGAAGAGACAAGAGAGCACGCAATGCAGACCATAGAAAAGGATAAAGCATTGGTCAAAAAGAGTTTTGACAAGAAAGCTAAGGCCAGGATATTACAAACTGGAGATTTGGTACTGAAGTGGGATGCTGATCGTGCAAAACCGGGAAAGCACTCCAAGTTTGATGCCATCTGGAGTGGCCCATACATGATCATTGAATGCAAAGGTAGCAATGCTTTCCGACTGGCTAAGTTGGATGGTGAAGAATTGCAGATTCCGGTCAATGGGATCTATCTCAAACGTTGCTACTAGAAAGATAGATTTTCACCCTTGTAAATATTAATTTAGAATTTCCATTCCTCTAAGTGCTTATGCACATTGTACTGCTGTTAGAGTAGTTTTTATTTCCCTAAGTGCTTGTGCACATGTCCTATTGCTTCTAGTATGTGCATGTTTGCAGTTCATCAAGCTCCTGGAAAAGAATTTGCAGCCACAGGAAAACCAGCTCAACGAATGTTTCAATGGCTCAAGGACACAGGTTTTCAAATTTCAGATCAGCTGAGAGGTTATCAAATAGACTCCATGCCCAATGGATTGCTACAAGCAGCTGGCCATTCTACCTAGCAGGCAGGTACCCCGCTGAGTCGCCAAATTGTTATCCAAAATTCACCCCCAGGGTAAATTTTGATAACATGCATTAAATTCTCAAGTCCCAGGCAAATAGATTGAGTCAGGGCAAAAAGTCATGTTTCTAGGGTCCCCTCAGATTTTTTCTAACTCCCCTGTCCAAGAAGAAGAGAGCAAGTTCTGAGAAAAGGTGAAAAAATTACAGAAAACAAGCTCGGGCCAGAAAAAATCATTAAAAATGGCTAAGTCCTAGTCCTCGCAACAGTCGGGACATGAGGGACATCTGGGTGCGAACCGGCCGAAAGGCCGCCAGGTGGTCTGCGCAGCATTTGGGACAAGTGGGACAAAGGGACGCGCGGGACGCGGAAATCCGAACTGGCCGAAAAGTGGAAAAAATTGACTAACTGTTGAAACAGGCAGTCTGGGACATCTGGGCAGTTAGTACGCGGAGGACGCAAGTCAGCCGAAAAGACTTAAGGCAGCCCGGAACAGTTGGGCCGAAGGTACGTGAAGTACGTGAACCGGCCAGATCGGCCGAAATGAGAACTTTCGTACCGGGACAGTTGGGACAAAAGTACGCGAACCGGCCGAACCGGGCGAATCGGAAGAATTTGTCCCAAGCAGTCCGGGACAAGCGGGACAAGAGTACGCGGCGGACGCGAACCAGCCGGTTCGGCTGAAACAGAGGACTTTCATACTGGGACATCCGGGCCAAAGGGACGCGTGGGACGCGGAAAGCCGAAGCGGCCGACAGCAAGGAAGAAAAGTCAACGTTTGGTCCGGAAACTTCAAACGGCCATAACTTTTGACTCCGAGCTCCGATTTTCATAAAATTGGACTTTCTGGAATGAGCACGACGTCCTCTACGCCAAAAAAACTGGATTTCTTATTTTTGATGAGGGTAGATATATTTAAATAAGAGAAATATATTCGGCTCCAGTCAGTTAATGCTCATTCCCGTCAAATGACAGAAAACGCCTGCCAGACCCAAAATAGCTGCCCGCACTCAGAAGGCCATAACTTTTGCATTTCTCAATGAAATCACACAAAATTGGTACCGTTGGAATCATGGCTCCGAGCCCGATGCACAAAAATCAATAAATTCCATATTTGATGAGAAATTGATTGATATTTTTAAGAAAAACGTGGCCGGGTTCATAACAGTGTTTTATTTGGTAGTTGAGAGTGCAATTAAGAGGCATGGTCATCATTCTTTCTCTGCTGCAGCACATGGGACAGTATGGGGAGCCTTTTGCAAGTAATTTACAATCATTTCACTCCATTTAATACCTCTTACAGGTGGTTGAAGGACAGATTTCAGGATTTCCATTTTCCCTTCTCTTTTCCTTCTCATTTTTCTATAAATTGGAGTGTTGGGCTCATTGTAAAAGAGAGAGTTTTTGGGTAGCAAAGCTCTGCCAAAATTTCTTTGTGAAGCCAGTGTGTTGCAGGCCCTTGTAGTGGACTCCTTGCATGGTGATCCAGGCCCTTATCTTGTAATAGACTGAACTGTGCATATCATGAAGCAATAAAATATCAGTTTGTGGATGTATCTTCCCCTGCTGTGTTTTCTTGCATTCTTCTTGCCCCTTTAATCTTTCTACAAGAATATTGTGTCTATTATTATGTTCTTGCAGGGATCCATTATCATTGTGTATGCTTGGAATATTGTTGTGAATGCATTTTGCTAGATTATGGAGAACTGTCATCACCTCTTCTAGTGTGTACTTTGCTTCTGTATTTCACACATTTGGAGACTACTCTCACACCCTCCTTTTCTGGTGTATCACCGCTTTAGTGTAGGCTTTCATTTTATGCATTCTCTCTCCCTGGTCCCTTGGAAATTTAGATTAGAACAGTTAGCTTATCCTGCATTAGAGTAGATTGTGGCAGGTAGTTTAGGAGCAAGAACCAGCTTTCTCTGGAGGTCTATCTCAAGTAGCAAGTCCCACAACTTGGAGATAGTACCCATGTTATCCAATCACACCGTGAGTTCAAGTATATGCACTTGTATAAACACAAGGGTGTTGTGATTCGGTGATAACAATAAGTACTCTCTTATATAGAACCACATGTTTTAAGGTAATATTTAAAGACATTTACAATGTAATTGGATCCATTCCCTTTGTAGTATTGATCGTAACCTATTTCTCATAGAATTTTTTTTATCCCTTTTAGTTGGAGGTAGGTTCTTTAAAAAATACCCATAAGTTCATACATGATTTACAATTCACTATCCTTAACTATATGTGTATATAAAGGAATGGTTGCTAGAGTGTCAAAATGTTGGAACATCTTAAAGTCATGGTTGATGTAATAGATTCCACATCTGCTACAAGATCCTTTTGATTATTCATTGGAAGTTTGGAACTTGTATGGACATGATTGTTACTGCTAACGGAAGGGGAAAAAACATTCATATAACTCTCGGTAGAAACAAGTGGGGACCCGTCAAAACATGGAAGCTCCTACAAAATGTTAGAGGTATCAATCTACACTATATGGGATATAATGATAGGCTCATTATTTTCTAGTGCATGCTCCATACTATAGCAATCTAAGAAAATAATATGTATCACATGTACTAAATACATGTAGAATTTTGTAACAATGTAGATAACTACATAGTAATTTGCATACATAATGTAGTTGGATGTATTCGTATGCAAAATACATAAAAAAAACATTTCTCATATGGAAAATATGTGAAATAATATACTTTATGGTAGATATAATCATTGAAATGAGAGGAATGAAAGTTTAATGGCGACTTTTATAGAGCATAGAAAGTCATTAGAACCTCTGTAAATAATAGTTTACCAATAAAAGGTGAGGTAAATTTGATTTTTTAAAAATCAAATCTCCAAAGAAATGTTTTTGGCAAGTAACCAAGATAGAGATGGGAGGTTTTGTAGGGATTCTAAAATAAAATATGACATGGATTAACAAAAATTGGCAATTTATTTAAAATATCATCTTTTACAAATTTCGCTCAAGTGGAAACTTGCAAGGAAGGAAACCATGATGCCAAAGGCTAAGCTAATTTTGCATATTTTTTTATGTTGAGTTAGTGAAGTCTCAAAGCTTAAACCCTAATCACGCGGCTACCCTATAGTAGACCTCCAACGACGAAGCTCTCCTGCTTCACTAGCTTCGACTTGCTTGTCATCTGACGAAGGCCTCCTAGTTAAGGTGTTTGTCATGGCTGGTTTCCACCTGCCCGCATGCGTGGCATGCCCTGCTCAAGCGGTCTTTGTCTTCACCAAGGCTGATATCCTCGTCAATTTTCCACATTTTTATTTTGTGTTTACATTTTTGGTTTTAATTTTATTGTCGCTGTCTGCTACCGTGGCTTCCTGGAAGGTTCCTTTGTATCGACCGCGCCAGTTGAGAACATGTTTGTCTTTACTTCTATTTTTTTATCCCTCATATCTGTATCCTTATGTTGATGCTTGCGGAGGAGATTTGTGGGTCAATGTTCTTAAGGCTTGTCTTCAAGTAGGTCTCCAATGTATTGCAGTTGCATATAGTGACTGGTATCAATGTTTAAAGAGAAACTGAAGTCTATCACAGAAAATATGTCCGCTAAAGGGAATACCATAATTGCAACTTATAGAAGACATGGGTGTCTGCATGAGGTATTGACACTGTTTCATCAAATGCACCATAAAACCACCATACTCCCAGATTTAGCCAAAATAAGAGCTTAGGAACAGGGTGTGGACATCCATAAGAGCATAATGCAAAGGGGATTCTTATCAAATTTCGTAGTTGCAAATGCCCTGGTAGACATGTATGCAAAATGTGGAAGCATATAAAAGGCACATGAACTGTTTGACAAAATGCCTCAAAGAGATGTGGTCTCATGGACAGTAGGGATAGGAGGATACGCACAAAATGATTTTGTTGAAAAATCCTTGGAAAGTTTTAAGCAAATGCGATTGCCAGCTGTAATGCCAGACTCCACAGGATTTGTCAGCATCTTCCATGAGTAAGTGTACACCATAGCGTTTGTACATCGGGGAGACCCTGTAATTTTCTTCGCTTCCAAACAACCAAGGTGCACTCACTCACCGCCTTTGCTTTCCACACAGAACCATTTTTTGAATTTTTAAAATTGGCATGTTCTGTCTTTCTCTCCCTCTCTCTATGTTTTTTTTTGGAATTGCTACTTAGATGTTTTTATAACATTGAAGTGTGAATTGTTATTTGTTCCCTCGCATTTTTCACAAATTTCCAACTTCATCACCAATATGCACTTACACAGACTTCAAATTTTTAAGCTTTTCCAAATAGTAAATGTGACACTAAGAAACTACGTGACCTATGACAAGTCAATTGGTTTCTTTTTTCCAACTGTTTCCCGCCCAATTGGTTGTTTATGTCCTGCACTATGTTTATAAATCTTTAGGTGTTTGATTTCTGTCCTCGATTCTCCTAATGAGGAAGAATTTATGTTCTCCAAATATTCATCAAAACTTTAAAATGTTTGTATATACACATTGAATTTGAAGTATACTTAGAGGCAGAGGCCTTATATTCAAAGAACGATTCAATGCTTTTTTGCACCATTAAAATATCTATGCTAGCTTTGTCAATAAGATGTGAATATATTCACACAAATTCTGAAGATGGTTTAGACGGTTAAACACCAACAAGTCGTTTTCCTTGTTGCATAATCTAGACAAACCTTGACTAGAAAAACCCAAATTTTTTGTTGTTTTACTGACTTCTATGCCTTATCCACAGTAGGCACCTGAATAGTTTGGCAAAATTCCATAATGGAATCTAGCATGCAGGATGCACGCCAAGTGCTTGACAAATGCCTCAGTGAAATTTGATTTCTGGGAAAGTTAATATGAGTGTTTATGCCATACCTACTGTCAAAGCCATTGACCTCTCTTGTCTTCATGCACCACACTTATACCAATGATAAGTTTCAAAAAGAGCATGCCATAGTTTCAAAAAAATTCTTCCAGCTCCAATAATATTGTACACCACAGTTGGAATTGAGTGCAATATGTTTGATGAAATGTTTGAGTTAATCCTCCCACCTGAGATTTTCTCTCCTAATAACCTCATACTCTTAACTCATGTTATGAATTAGTTCGTCATCAATAACTCTCAGTATTATTCATTTAGTTTTTTACAAATGTACTAGTTCACGCCTTGTGTTACCAAGCATGCCCTTCTCCTCATAATGATTGTCTACAATAGATGCTTAGTGCCTGTGTACAACTATGAATGAGCAAAAAATGCATGTCTACATCATTACATGCCAGAACTAAATGTGAAAAAGTAATGACTATAGCATGGTCATCTTCAATGTATATCAAATACAAGAGAACTAAACACTATTTTCCAGAATGATCATTAAGTTAGAGATATGGGCTACAAGAAGTTGTACAAAGTTCACTTGAATTTAGTAATCATGGAGTAACCATATTTGTTATTATTCATGCTCATTCTCCACACAAGTTTCTAAAATATCTTGTAGAAGCCCTTTTGGTTCTCTTTTGGGGTGCAAGACAATTGACAATTTTATGAAAGCTAACACTGTCCTAATCTCTTTGGTTCATTAGTGGTGGATTTTGTAATGTTGTGGGTGCTTACACATGTCCTTATTTGCTTTGGTTGATAATGGTCTTCTCACTTCTATTCCTTAGCAGGGATAGTAGTGTTTTTAGATACTCTATGAGGATCCTTTAGACAAACTTCTTAGGTTTGGTGTGGTTACACTGCAGTTGGAAGTTTACAACGATGCAGAGGAGGTTGAGGTGCTTGTCATCCCGGCTCCTGCTTTCCCTTCCCTCTTGCTTCACCTGCCTGCATTTCTAGAGATGTGTGCCATGCTCAATGGGAGCGGTGTTTTCTTTCTGCTATAGATGTCGCCACCTCTGTGCCTTTCTTTCGGGAGTAGCAATTGATGTCTTACGACTACGCTCTCAAGCTTGAGTAGCTTGAGTTGTTTTTTTTTTTTGTAATGGAGTGAATTTGGTCGCTGCCAGCATATTGATCTCCCACCCTAACACCTACCCTCAAATGCAGTACTTACAAGTTTGGCACCGTCTTTTCTCTGCTCTACATACTTGGTTTTTGGCTCGCTATTTGATTATTCAACCCAATATTGATCTCCTCAGGTATGTTACAAAGTGATTTGAGCATTTTTTTACCTAGGTGAGTTGTTCCAATTTACACTGAGATTCCAAGAGCTTGTTTTTCTTTGCTACTGAGATGCATCCACTGCTATTCGTATTACAACTGAGGTAGTTTTCAAAGTGATTTAAGGAAGTCTCATCACTTTGTTATTTGGATACCAAATTGACCTGAGTTTCATTATTTCAGTTGATAGTGCCTTGTTTGGATCACTCACTTTTAGATCTACCAGTTTGCATTGTGTCACTACCTACATCAAACATCACAAGACCTTATGGCATTAACACCTGAGCTCCTTTGCACTATACATAGCAAGCATCAACAAATTTTGTATTCGTTTAAATCCTCTAATTGGTCATATTTGTTTCAATTGTATCCTGAGTCATTTTATATAACTCGACACATTGTTTATGCTCCACACTCTACAAAGGCATCTTCCATTCCTGTCGGATAAAAAAATATACAGAATAATGGTTGACACAAGTATCTTGTTGTTTATGTCGTTGAGTTTCTCCAAAAAAATTTACGAGTGATGCATGTGATGTAGCCTCTGCTCTAGTAAATCTTCACAAAAAATGTGACCAACATGTCTCAAACCACTCCAACTGTTTGTAATATTGGCCCTATCTACAATCCCTCGAATGTATCATTCATCATGTCATATGCTTCCAAATGGGAGGATCCTAATGGATGTGAGTAATCCCAATAATTTTTACCAATTTGTGGGCCTATTGTTTCTTATGAAGTTGAGGCTCAAGGCCTTCTCTCTACCCTACTTGGTCACTGAGTTAAGGTCATTGTACCCTATCCTTTCTTCTTGGTAAAGAAGCTTCATGATGTATGGGATAAACTTTATGGTGGAGAATTTGATCCACATAAGCTAGGGGGATACCTTGGTGTCATGAGTGACACCAACATTTACAATACACACACACACACACACACACACATATATATATTCGATGAATTAGAGGTCATGGTGAATTTGGGAAGATCATCAAGGCGAACTGGTAGCATAAGAAATCAAAGTTGTATAAGTGCCAAGATGAAATCCAACGAGTTCCAAATAGAATAATGCAATAAATTTTGGTACCAAATTGATGAAGGTCTAGAAAGCATAAAATCTGCGTGCTTTGACAAGTTAAATTTGTGACGTTAACAGTTGTTAAAACATAATACATCAACATCCATTTACAAGCCTCCTATATTTTTGATCCTATGATAGATATTAGTGTGGTAGGGCATGATCAGGAAGCCTCCCATACAACCGTGGTGGCCAGGACATTGGGGTATCCGGCACCGAGGAGCCTAAGTCTCACGTGTGTTTTGCCACTAGCATCGGACGTGTACAACTTTGGAGTGTTGGCTTTGTCAAACACATGCAAACGACCTCCCCTTGATCAAAACTTGAGACAACATAATTGCAGACTGGTAGAATGGATGTGGATTTGTATCTAGCTATTGGAGGTTACCGACGAAAGATTAGATAATTTTTTTGATAGGGAAAAAAATTTATAGACTGGTGTTGGTGTGATTGTTGTGCTCTCATCCGAAGCCCAAGGCAACACTGGCGATGAGAGAAGTGGTGAAGATTTTGAAATTCGAAGTGGATTTGCCCAAAGTTCTTGAGTTTTCTGGTTCTTGTGTATATTAATTCAAATCTCTGGTCCTGGAGATCAACATTGTTCGAATCCTCGACCACGATTACGGTCACCCATCTTCTAAACCACATCGTCAAACAGCTCATTGGTGGAGATAGCTGATTACGGTCACCCATCTTCTAAACCACATGACAGATTATTTATGTTGGATGCATGTTTCCCATGCACCAGTTGCCAACCTCTACTTGTATGTGTACGCCACCTGCTCCACTTGGAACGTTTCATATGTTATTACAATTTTCTTATAACTCTAACATTACAAATTTTTATATTATAGTTTAATTACATCTCCTATTACAAATGAATTTATAAAAGAGAATAAAATGCATGCTACTTAAATAAATAAATAATAAAACATGAGCTAGAAAATTCTACTTGCATTCTAAAGGCTTGTACACAATATCTTACACGAAATGAAATAACATATGTAATAAATGTTTTCTCCTTTGTACTACCTATGCAACAAAATAAGCTTTAATGTACTTAAAATAACATATATAAAAACCACGCAACCCCAAATTTGGTCCACAATATTTGGGCCGCTTAGGACATTCTACCACTGTTCATTAAAATAACCAACTTCATTTAATATTTCAGGGATATTATTTAATATATGCTCTAGAAAATATATTGTCCCCATGTAGTTAGTTCTCTTTGATATAGTTAGGTCACTCTAATATAGTTAGGGCATTTGGGTTGGTCATGATTACATTGCATATCGTAATTTACTATAGAGAGTCTCCCTTGATCTAATGATCCCCTATCTAGATATGACTCTCTAGGCATATAGAACTATGGGGTCCTTCATTTCCATCTAGATCTAGATATAGAGGGTGCCAACTAGATATAGGGATATAGCCACCCCCATATATAGTTATAGATACAGGCCCTATCTCCCCTATCTCCCTCTATCTCTAATTTAGGCTAGGTAATTGTTGGGTTCAGATAGTCGGGGGGGCCATCAATATAATAAATTAATCCTGGCCCAACCCGGCCCAATCCCAATAGAGATCGAGACGGAGCCCACCCCAAACTAGAGATTTAGATAAGGGATAGCATTGTCAAGCGAAGATAGGGGAAGGGTGATCCGGTGGCCCTAGACTCTCAAGCTTGAGCAACTTGAGATGTTTCTTTTTTTGCAATGGAGTGAATTTGGTCATTGCCAGCATGTTGATCTCCCACCCTAACACCTGCCCTCACATGCAGTACTTACAATTTTTTCACCATATTTTCTTTGCTCTGCATATTTGGTTTTTGGCTGACTGTTTGAGTATTCAACCCAGTATTGATCTCCTCAGGTACGTTACAAAGTGATTTGTGCATTTTTTCCCTATGTGAGTTGTTCTAATTTACATTGAGCTCCCAAGAGCTTGTTTTTCTTTGCTACTGAGATGCATCCACTACTATTTGTATTACTACCTAGGTAGTTTTCAAAATGATTTAAGGAAGTCTCATCACTTTGTTATTTGAATACCAAATTGACCTGAGTTACATTATTTCAGTTCACAGTGCCTTGTTTGGATCACTCTTTTTCTTATCTACCAATTTGCATTGTGTCGATACCTACGTCGAACATCACAAGAAATTTTTGCATTAACACCCCGATCTCCTTTGCATATACATAGCAAGCATCAACAAATTTTGTCTTCGTTTGAATCCTCTAAATGGTCATATTTGCATCGATTGTATCTTGAGTCATTTTATCTAACTCGACACATTATATATGCTCCACACTCTATAAAGGCATATTCCATTCCTATCAGACAAAAAACTCCACAAACTAACATTTGATACAAGTATCTTGTTGTTTATGTCACTGAATTTCTCCAAAAAAATTTACAGGTGTTTCCTGTGACGTAGCCTCTGCTCTTTTTTATCTTCATGAAGAATGTGACCAGCATGTTCCAAACCACTCAAACTATTTGTGACATTGGCCCTATCTACAATCCCTCGAATGTATCATTCATCATGTCATATGCTTCCATATGGAAGGATCCTAATGGGTGTGAGTAATCCCAATAATTTTTACCAGTTTGTAGGCCTGTTGTTTCTTCTGAAGTTGAGGCTCAAGGTCTTCTCTCTACCCTACTTGGTCACTGAGTTAAGGTCATTGTACCCTATCCTTTTCTCCTGGTAAAGAAACGTCATGATGTATGGCATAAACTTTATGGTGGAGGAGCTGATCCACATAAGCTAGGGGGATATCTTGGTGTCATGAGTGACACCAACATTTACAATACATACACACACACAGAGATATAGATATATATATTAGAGGTCGGGGTATTATATTTTTTATGTGCTCTACTACGACATTCCTGGCAATCTCACGCAATGAATTCAGACCGAGGGTGAATTTGGGAAGATCATCAAGGCGACCTGGTAGCCTAAAAAATCAAAGTTGTATAAGTGCCAAGATGAAATCCAACGAGTTCAAAATAGAATAATGCAATAAAATTTGGTACCAAATTGATGAAGGTCTCAGAAAGCATAAAATTTGTGTGCTTTGACAAGTTAAATTTGTGACGTTAACAGTTGTTAAAACATAATACATCAACATCCATTTACAAGCCTCCTATATTGTCGATCCTATGACAGATATTAGTGTGGTAGGGCATGATCAGGAAGCCTCCCATACAACCGTGGTGGCCAAGACATTGGGGTATCCGGCACCGAGGAACCTAAGTCTCACGTGTGTTTTGGCACCAGCATCGGACGTGTACAGCTTTAGAGTGTTGGCTTTGTCAAATGCCTGCGGACGACCTCCCCTTGATCAGAACTTGAGACAACATAATTGCAGACTGGTCGAATGGATGTGGATTTGTATCTAGCTGTTGGAGGCTACCAACAAAAGATTAGATAATTTTTTTGTTAAGGACAAAATTTATAGACTGGTGTTGGTGTGATTGTTTTTCTCTCATCCGGAGCCCAAGGCAACACTGGCGATGAGAGAAGTGGTGAAGATTTTGAAATTTGAATTGGATTTGCCCAATGTTCCTGAGTTTTCCGGTTCTCGTGTATACTGATTCAAATCTCCGGTCCTGGAGATCAACATTGTTCGAATCCTCAACCACGATTATGGTCACCCATCTTCTAAACCACATCGTCAAATAGCTCATTGGTGTAGGTAGCTGATTATGGTCACCCATCTTCTAAACCACGTGACAGATTATTTATGTTGCATGCATGTTTCCCATGCACCAATTGCAACCTCTACTTGCATGTGTACGCCACCTGCTCCACTTGGAACGTGTCATATGTTATTACAATTTTCTTATAACTACAAATTTACAAATTTGTATATTATAGTTTAATTACATCTCCTATTACAAATGAATTTATAAAAGAGAATAAAATACATGCTACTTAAATAAATAAATAATAAAACGTGAGCTAGAAAATTCTACTTGCATTCTAAAGGCTTGTGCACAATATCTTACACAAAATGAAATAACATATGTAATAAATGTTTTCTCCTTTGTATTATCTATGCAAAAAAATAAGCTTTGATGTACTTAAAATAACATACATAAAAACCACGCAACCCCAAATTTGGTCCACAATATTTGGGCCACTTAGGACATGCTACCACTATTCATTAAAATAACCAACTTCATTCAATATTTCAGGGCTATTATTTAACATATGCTCTAGAAAATATTTTGTCCCCATGTAGTTAGTTCTCTTTAATATAGTTAGGTCACTCTAATATAGTTAGGGCATTTTTGTTGGTCATGATTACATTGCATATCGTAATTTACTATAGAGAGTCTCCCTTGATCTAATGATCCCCTATCTAGATATGACTCTCTAGGCATATAGAACTATGGGGTCCTTCATTGCCGTCTAGATGTAGATATAGAGGGTGCCAACTAGATATAGAGATATAACCACCCCCATATATAGTTATAGATACGGGCCATATCTCCCCTATCTCCCTCTATATCTAATTTAGGCTAGGTAATTGTTGGGTTCAGATAGTCGGGGGGCCCATCCACATAATGAATTAATCCTGGCCCAACCCGGCCTAATCTTAACAGAGATCGAGACGGACCCCACCCCGAACTAGAGATTTAGATAAGGGATAGCATCATCAAGCGAAGATCTGGGAGGGGCGATCCGGTGGCCCCAGACTCTCAAGCTTGAGAAATGATCTATTTCTTTTTTCTGATGGAGTGAATTTGGTCACTACCAACATGTTGATCTCCCACCCTAACTTGGTGGACAATTCCGTGGACATAAAAACCTGAAATAAAGGTACCGCGATTGCGGTTTTAAAACCGCGATCGCGGTCGTAAAACCGTGATTCGGTTCTTGAATTCTAGGTTCGGTAATTACCGAACCTAAAACTGTGATCACGGTTTATAACCGCGATCGCGGAACTCTGAGACAAAATTTAACAGTCCCGCGACTCGTTATTTTCCTCATTTTTCATTTCGAACCGCGACTTTTCCTAAACGTTTTTCACTCGCGCTTTCAATACTATCTCAAAATTGCTCATCAGACTTCTGGATAGCGATAGATTCAACCATGCCGCCAAGACGAGGAGGTAAGTCCCCGATTGTAATCATTTTTTTGCATTTTAGGTTTTTTTTTTGCATTTTCATGGGTTTTTTGAAATGTTTGTTTATGTATACAATTTTCTTGTTTTATCAGTTGGTCGGCAAGCTCGAAATCATGCAAACCGTCAAAACATTCCTCAAAACCCTCCGAACATTCCTCAAAACCCTCCTCCAAACATAGATCCGCCTCCTGTGGCTCCTTCTGTCCCCACTGAGCCAGCAGGAACGCAAGATAATATCATTGGAAGAATCCAAGAAAATAAAATTGTCATTGAGAACCTAATTCAAACTATAAGACAAAATCATGCTACAAATCCATCCCGCATGACTTTAGCCAATACATTGCAAACATTGATTGGCGAAGTCGAGTCTGCAACCAACCAAATACATAGATGGAACACCTTTAGAAGTGACTGTAGGCGGTGGTATGTGGATAAACTATCCCATGCGGCCGTCAAAGACAAAAAAATTGGAAAAGACCTCATTTGTGCATTATTTACCGACCCTAGAACCAATGCCCCCCCCTGCAGTTACTTGCAAACGGTTCCCAATCCATTGGTGCCATGATGATAGAATCAAAAACAATTTTTGGGACCGATGGTGGATGGTTTTTGATTATCCACCATGCAACAACAATGAGGTTCCTCTTTATTTTTTGAAGAAATTATATTGTGAGTTCATGCTCAATGAGGTCCTGAATTATTTTGACTTTTCAGACTTTTTTGGTCGAGGAGGTGGCTCTGCACAGAGTAGACCTGGTGCATGCGTAGGTCAGCCTAGGATCCCCCATGCCCCAAAACCCCCACTGCCTTCAGTTATCCCTCCTACAGTGAAGGAGGTTGTGGAGATTGATACATTGCATGCATTGAGGGAGCTCACTGACACTCTCACCTAGCATAGCACCCAGATTGCATCCGGTGATGTTGGTGGAGGTGCCAGTTCTAGTGCACCACACCACTGTGGATCATGTGGTGCCGTATGCACTGCAGGCGAGACATCATTTGCTGGTTCACAGGATTTCTTTTCTATAGATGAGATGCTGGGGAATGTTTTTGGAACTGGAGCCACTGATATTGGTCTTTCACAGGTAAATTTTAAATAAATTTAAATAATATATATATGTACAATAGTTTAATTCACATGTTTGAGATATATATATATATATATATATATATATATATATATATATATATATTTGATTGTACGTCATGTACATACATGTAAAAAACTAATTTTTTATTTTATTTTAAATAGCAAGAGCCGGTGAAGGAAACATCCGGTGTCGACATGCTAGCTACTGCGGCTGGGCGTGTTTCAAACGTAAGTTTCAAGTTGTACAAACTTACATTTTTAATAAATCATTTAATTGCACTAGATTATTATTATAATTTGTTTCACGTGTATGTTGTACATGTATTAATATTTTTCTCTTTTATACACAGGAGCCTGGCGGGTCATCATCTGCTCAGGGAACTGAGGCTACTGGCACGCCTCACATGAGTTTTACGCAGGTTAGTTACAAATCTCTTTACACTTTGTTTCTAATTCTTGGACCTCTGTACATGAGTTTCACTTTCTTATACTCAACCTATATATTATTTCTAGTAGGAAATGCCAATTCATTTGATATAACTAGCCATGTATGTAATCATATATTGGTTTTACATGTCTCGGAGTACCACCACACAAATAACTCCTAAAAATTCAAGTAACTCCTATGAAACAAAGAACATATAAGCAAGATGAGTCACGATATATCTACACGAAATATTCTAAGAAATAAATAATTACAAGGAAAATCTATACCTACACGAAAACACCCTGAAGTGTAGCTTAGGTTGGTAAAAATGAGGGTCCTTGAAATAAGACCATATGAGCTACCCAAATTACAATGAAACTCTCCAAAAGTAGAGAACATGAGAAAAACCAATGGGAAAAACTCCTTTAATTTAGAGAAAAGAAGAAAGGATGGATAAAATGCTCCCTCAGAAGATGATGTTGATATAGACCACACCCTTAAAATAGATCATAAGTGAATAATATTTCTGTCGGTGAATGGTTTGGTCAAGATGTTTGCAATATAATCCAATGTCTAGCAATATATGAGATAAATGACCTATCCATGGATCAACTCCTTGATGAAATTCTGTGAATCTATATGTGTTTGGTCTGGTGATGTTAGATAAAAGTCCTTCAAATTTGAATGATGCTCTAATTGTCATAGAAGATGACTATGGGTTACCTTGATTAAATACAAAACTTTTTCAAAATCTTATGAAGATAGATGGCCTTCGTGCTAACATTTATAGATCCTATGTATTTAGCCTAAATAGAAGATAAAATAATAACATTTTTATTCTTTCTTGACTAACTAAATATTGATTTGTACATGTTTTTTGTATAGCTCTTAAGTAGATTTTAATATTGATTTGTACATGTTTTTTGTATAGCTTATGACTGCTAGAGAGACTCCTCCATATATGCAGACTGTGGAGGCTGTTGTAGATACTGCCATAGCATCTGCAGATCCACTAACTGAGGTACACAATTTTTTAAATTTGTTAAATTTTGGAGGTTCATTATTTCTTATTAAACTTAAATCTACAATATCAAATTTTGTAGGTATATATGTGAAATATTTAATTTGAAAATTAATTATTTGTATGTACAGCTTACCCCTCGTGAGTCTATTGTTGTCCCTGCGACGCGTCAACAACAAATTGATAGGGATCATGACATTGCGGTAAGATTTCACATGCATTTTAACTAAATTGTACAAGTTTCTAAATTTTGAATGTATTTTAAAATTTTGGGTGTTAAAAACTTGTTGTTTATGAATGTGCAGGTTAGGTTGCAGGCATGCTTAGAGACACCTAGGACCACACGGATGAAATCCATAGTGGCATCTCCCTCCACTACATCCCCAGGTCGTGGACGTGCTACTTCTAGCAGGGCGAAGAGAGGGAAGATGTTTCATGAGTAGATTTATAGTCCACCTGGATGACACATATGTGGTCATGAGTAGATTCACAGTCCATTGTATATATATAGCCTTTTGCGACCGCATGTGGTCCCATATGTACATTATGACACGTGCTTAGTTCGAGATGTATACATACATTATGAACTTATGTACATATATATTTTCAGAGACGTGCGCATCTGGAGCACACTTTGTTTGATTCTTATATATATATATATATATCCATGTGTGTTGGTTAAATCATATTTATTTTGGTTATTTTGGTATTATTGCTAACTCTGAGAAAGTGGGTTTTGATCTCTGTTCGGTGGATTTAGTGTATTACTTCTAGTTATATATTTTCTAGTATCTTTCTGATTATTATTTGTGGTATATTTCACCATGGGCATTTTGAATTTTTATTTTTCAAACTAAAACAATATTGTTAGCTCTATTGCCAACTTAAGTATTAGTAACTAAAGCTTATTTGAGTTATGGTTCACATCCCTCCATCTTTTAACAACTCCCAAAATAATAATTCCATAACCTATGGATTTAATGGAATTCATCAATATCATCCTGTTGTATTTGGAAAAGTGTGCTTGAAACTCTGGTGTATTTGACTGTATCTTGATAATATTACAGGTATACCCAAAATTGGGTCTGCATTGTTTGTAACTTTTGTGTGTACATATGAGTTAATCCTTGAAGTAACTGTATTGATTTTCCAATCCTATTCTTTTGTAACTCATAATAATCCTGAAATATTGTTAAATCTGAATGATATGTGGAGCTGTATCTTTATATTATTTTTATTTGCATCATAAGCTTGTACTGTTAGATGTGCATTACTGAAACATGCCATTATAGTTGCAATCTTATTCTTCCATATGAAACTAATACCATGAAACTACATTCTTTCAATTGCTAAAAGGATTTGAGATAAGGTTGATACAGTGACAAGAAGAGAGACAAAGAGATAGATGAAAATGATGGGTGAAGTAAAGAGTGACCATGGTTACAAAATGCCACATTGGATGGAGAAGTTAGTATCAGAGAGATAAGATGCTAGACTAAAGCAATTACAAGAAAGGATAAGAGAACAAGAACATATGTGAAAAATAGAAAAGATGATGGAAACAAGGAAGAAACGTAGAGAAAGATAATTTTGAAGGTTATTAGGCCTCATGAATAAGACTTGATATATATGGTGAAGAAGAAGAAGAACTAGCAGGAGATGTGATTCAAAGGTTGATAGAGCTTTAATGAGGTACAAGAAGAGAGAGAGAGAGAGAGAGAGAGAGAGAGAGAGAGAGAAGAGAGAGAGAGAGAGATAATTATGGTTTCACAGGAGGTCAGAGAGTTGAATCAAGAGAGTTGGGAAAAGAAAACCGTAGAACAATTTACTACCCATAATATTATAACAAAACCAAGTGTTAAGGAGAAGGCAGAAAATAAGATTCATGAGCCCTGGATGTATATCATCCTACCAAGGACAAGATGACAACAAGAGATAACATAACAACCAAGTCATTGTAATTTAATTTAAATAAATAAGGAAATGCTATATTTTACAAATGGTGGGTCGTGGCACCAAACCGACTGCGCTGGCATGTCTGGGTGGCCAGGTGAACGCTAGAGGAGGTGGTGTTTTGGTGCGTGAAAGGGTCGTTGCTTCCGGGCTACTTCGTTCGGGCATAGTCCCTTAAGAGCCCTGAGACCAAAATATCGTTCAACTTTGACGGGTGACTACTCGGACTCCATGGCACCTAGAGAGGCCTCGTCTGATCTGGCACCTCAGTGTACAGGACCCTCTACAATAGCCTCTCTCAATTTTTTCCTTCTCATTTCGGTGCTCTCGCTGTCCTACTGTTTACAAACGCGTGAAATAGTGCAGTTGGAGCCAGTGTAAGGTTGTCAAATGCTATATTTTGCAAACGGTGGGTCGTGGCACCAAACCGATTGCGCCGACACGTCCGGGTGGCTAGGTGAATGCTAGAGGAGGTAGTGTTTCGGTGCGCGAAAGGGTCGTTGCTTCCGGGCTACTTCGTTCGGGCGTAGTCCCTTAAGAGCCCTGAGACCAAAATATCGTTCAACTTTGACGGGTGACTACTCAGACTCCATGGCACCTAGAGAGGCCTCGTCTGATTTGGAACCTCAGTGTACGGACCCTCTACAATAGCCTCTCTCAGTTGTTTCCTTCTCATTTCGGTGCTCTCGCTGTCCTATTGTTTGCAAACGCGTGAAATAGTGCAGTTGGAGCCAGTGTAAGGTTGTCAAATGCTATATTTTGCAAACAGTGGGTCGTGGCACCGAACCTCCTGCGTCGGCATGTCCGAGTGGCCAGGTGAGCACTAGAGGAGGTGGTGTTTCAGTGTGCGAAAGGGTCATTGCTTCCGGGCTACTTCGTTCGGGCGTAGTCCCTTAAGAGCCCTGAGACCAAAATATCGTTCAACTTTGACGGGTGACTACTCAGACTCCGTGGCACCTAAAGAGGCCTCGTCTAATCTGAAACCTTGGCGTACGAACCCTCTACAATAGCCTCTCTCATTTTTTTCCTTCTCATTTCGGTGCTCTCGCTATCCTACTATTTGCAAACGCGCGAAATAGTGCAGTTGGAGCCAGTGTAAGGTTGTCAAATGCTATATTTTGCAAACGGTGGGTCGTGGCACCGAACCGCCTATGCCGACATGTCCAGGTGGCCAGGTGAACGCTAGAGGAGGTGGTGTTTCTGGTGCACGAAAGGGTCGTTGCTTCCGGGCTACTTCGTTCGGGCGTAGTCCCTTAAGAGCCCTGAGACCAAAATATCATTCAACTTTGACGGGTGACTACTCAGACTCCGTGGCACCTAGAGAGGCCTCGTCTAATCTGGAACCTCGGTGTATGGACCCTCTATAATAGCCTCTCTCATTTTTTTCCTTCTCATTTCGGTGCTCTCGCTATCCTATTGTTTGTAAATGCGTGAAATAGTGCAGTTGGAGCCAGTGTAAGGTTGTCAAACGCTATATTTTGCAAACGGTGGGTCGTGGCACCAAACTGACTACACCGGCATGTCCGGGTGGCCAGGTGAATGCTAGAGGAGGTGGTGTTTCGGTGCATGAAAGGGTCGTTGCTTCCAGGCTACTTCGTTCGAGCGTAGTCCCTTAAGAGCCCTGAGACCAAAATATCGTTCAACTTTGATGGGTGACTACTCAAACTCCATGGCACCTAGAGAGGCCTCGTCTGATCTGAAACCTCAGTGTATGGACCCTTTACAATAGCCTCTCTCAGTTTTTTCCTTCTCATTTCAGTGCTCTCGTTGTCCTAACTGTTTGCAAACGCATGAAATAGTGCAGTTGGAGCCAGTGTAAGGTTGTCAAATGCTATATTTTGCAAACGGTGGGTCATGGCACTGAACCACCTAAGCTGGCACGTCCGAGTGGCCAGGTGAGCACTAGAGGAGGTGGTGTTTTGATGCACGAAAGGGTCATTGCTTCCGGGCTACTTCGTTCGAGGCGTAGTCCCTTAAGAGACCTGAGACCAAAATATCGTTCAACTTTGACGGGTGACTACTCGAACTCCGTGGCACCTAGAGAGGCCTCGTCTAATCTATAACCTCGGCGTACGGACCATCTACAATATCCTCTCTCATTTTTTTCCTTCTCATTTCGGTGCTCTCGTTGTCCTACTGTTTACAAACGCGCGAAATAATGCAGTTGGAGCCTAGAGGAGGCAGTGTAAGGTTGTCAAACGCTATATTTTTTGCTAACTTCGGTGGGGTCGTGGCACCGAACCGACTGCACCGGCACGTCCGAGTGGCCAGGTGAATGCTAGAGGAGGTGGTGTTTTGGTGCGCGAAAGGGTCGTTGCTTCCGGGCTACTTCGTTCGAGCTTAGTCCCTTAAGAGCCCTGAGACCAAAAATATCATTCAACTTCGACGGGTGACTACTCATACTCCGTGGCACCTAGAGGATTCGTTTTCAAAATTTACAAATTTTTCAAAATTTACAACTTTTTCAAAATTTACAAGTGACTTTTTCAAAATTTACAATTTTTTCAAACAATGTTCAAGCTTCTCTTAGCTTCGAGAATTTAAAATTCTCTACTAACAATGCCAACCACGTGAAGGTGGAAGCTTTTCTGGCACCACTAACCTAAACATAAAATTGTTAGTCAAAGAAATTTAAGTTTCAAATCAAAACCATATACTATCTATATACATGACACACAAAATACACAAATTTAAAATAAAATATATTCAAACTTAAATCTAGATCTTTAAACAAAAAAAATTATATATATATATATATATGAAACTTGAAATAAAATATACACCAGACATGAGCATTGTAAATTCATTCCAATGAACCATCAGGATCGGATCTACTCTGAATAGCAGACAAGATTGCTTCATGATCTAACTCTCGAACTTTCCAAAGAATCTTGTTATTAGGTCTTCCTCGATATCTATACAACTGAATATTTGTCACTAGAACTAGATGTGAATATAAGAGTATTTTCCTGTGTGTCTCAAAGTCGTCAAACACCCAAACAGAGGAGTTTTTTAATGGATACCGTCGAAGCCAAGTTCCAGTAACTACCACTAACCCTGTAGGATACTTAATCTCTTCGCCATCTATAATAGGAGAAGTCAACTTCTTTCTTTCCTCGATGCAACGACATAAGAAATAGTTTGTTCCTTCTTCATTGTCTTCTATCGCAATTACTGCAAACACATGTCCTACAAAAAAATAACCAAGGTTGAACAACTCAAATTTAAATTACATATTAAAATTTCAATGGACATAACTCAATACAAAAATTAAATAAATAACCATAAATACCTTGTCGCACCAAAATCGAAATTTCATCAAAGTCCTTGGATGTTGTAACTTCATCTACAAAAACAAGTTGTAATGCTTGTGGAGGTTGATAACTAGGAAGCGGAGTTAGAGGCCTACAAATCCATCCTTCCACCCATTCTTGTGAATCACACTCAGCAGTGACAAATTCAATACAAGATGCACGAAAACATGTCAACTTTCTTGTCCATACGGCCCACAAAGTAGCGTCTGAGCTACAAAATGAGTGCATATCACTGGACCCAGTGAGTGTCATACAATCCTCATAGTTAGCAATATGTTTTTCCTCTATCAACCAAAAATATTTGCAAACTGTGGAATTTTCTTGAGAACCTCGGGCCATGTTTTCAGTACACCATTCCACTATGCTCTTTGCATCTTTTAATTTAGCACCATCTCTATACTTCAAATATTCTCTTGCAAGAGCTCTTTTCACACATGCCCTTGCACTGTCATGCTCTCCTTTTCCATGTCCAGCCTCAGTGAAACTCCAAATATGTTGCACACCCATCTTGACATGCATTCTGCTCATCCAATAAAACATTCGTGCATTCTTAAACTGAGACGTGTAATTATCTGACCATATATAATGTTGTTTGAAGTGGATGTCCCTATCAGACAAGTTTCTATAAAATAACTGGAAACACCCTTGCACAAATTCAGTAGAATGAGTACGATCATCACTAATATAAAAGTGGTACTCTCTTAAAAAATTTCGATCATTCTCTATACTGTCAGGAGAATGTAGAAATGCTATATGCACAAAAATGGCAACTTGTACTGAGTTGTAATATTACGATTGAACCTCCATTTGAGGTTGCAATGTGTAATTCTCTACAAAATCGACCACTGAAATAATAGTACCAATAGGAAATGTGTCTTTGCATAGCTTGAATTGTTCATCCAACCATCGAGCTCTATGTGTATGCCTCGCATACTCATAAACAATTTCATCCTTAAATTTTCTCATAAATTGAAAAATGGGCATTTGTTCTATAACTAGCTCACACCGTTTCGACTCTTTTCCATCTTTCAACTGGTATGCAACTGATTTATATTTATCAAATTCAACTAAATTATGTCCTTATTGTACCTTCAATTTGCTCATGGATGCAACTTTCCAATTTAGGTAATCCGCTGCATGTACTACAACTTCCATCTAAACAATCCTGACTATAAAAAAATTGTCCAACTTCTTTTTCACAAAATATAGTAGGAATGAAATCCCTGGAAGATATTGGTGGAACTTGAACACCACATTCAGATAACATAGTTTAAGAATGAAAAATAGAACGAATACGTAAAAATTTAGCATAATGCATGGCAAATTCAACATGTTGCCTACAACAACAAGTGGTGCGAGCATGGTTGATTTTTACATAGAATGGTTTCAACATTTAAAAAAAATGTTGACTAATTTTAATTTCCAGATTTTCTTGTTCAAACTTACGAAAAAATTGATTTTGAGTCATATCTAAGAAATGCTTTGGATGTGGTTCACAATTAGTAGAACCAACTCTTTGTTTTATAACATCTCTTGTATTAGGTGAAACTCTAGTGTTATCATGCCAAAATTTAATAACAACTTCTCTTATAGCATCAGAATTATTTTTGTCCTTACGTGGTGCTCTAGCAGAAAATGCCCAAAAATTGACATTATTGAGTGATTGAAGGATATTACGTCTTTCAATTGCTTTCATTAGATTTTTTCGATTAACTTGCAACATTTGACTTGTTTGCGTAATCAAATGTTGTTTTTTTATTGATTCACTAACAACACTAGTAGCAAGTACACGACGCACAATATTACTATCCCTAGTGCGTCTCTTGACACCAACAGTGTGATATGCATCATGAAGGTTTTCAACAATTGTAGAGGTTTGACCACGTATGTTAGATGTTGTCAATCCTAAGGTGTTTAATGTAGGTCTCATTTTAATCAATTTCATCAAACTAACCAACTGACATCTTTGGGAATCATTTAAAATTGCAAAATGATTATCCCAAATTTCAGTGGCTTTTCTTCTGAGTTGTCGTTCAAAAAGTTTGTCAGACATTGGTTTCAAAATGTTTTCATCAATTTCAATAAAAAAATTAGGTTTCTTATGTAAAATCCTATGAGGTGTTTTTGTCAAATTTTGTTTGTCTACAGTTTCAACATGAATTTCCTTATTCACATTTTCATTGTCTCCTTCAATTTCAACATTTTCTACATCATGAGTATTTAATTCTTCTTCAACATTGACAGTAAAAACTTCTTCATCACGAGTATTTAATTCAACTTCAACATTGACAGTAGAAACATTACCTAGTTCTTCATTACTTACAATAGTTGGGATTGAAGATGAACCTCTTCTATATTCACAAAGTTTCCACATTCGCTCAGCATTTTCAATTTTGTTGGCCTCTAATTCGTTCAGTGTTTTTTTACTTAATGACTTCCTTTTTTGACTTTGTTTTTTTGTCTCCCATGATGTTTTGCTTCTGGTGATAAGAAAAGTGTGCCTGGAAAAAGATAGAATTTCACAGTAATCCGTACGGTAAGGTCAGAGAGTAAAAATCACATGGTAATTCAGACATTGGGATGTGTGTAAATATGATTTATGAACCGCGAGCACGCTTTATAAACTACGGGCATGCTTTATAAAGCGCGCTCACGGTATTGTTAAAAAAACCACGATCACAGATCTATCTGTCGAACCTAAGCCTCGAAAAATCTTTGTTTTCCCCCAACCAAAGCTATGGAAGGTCATTATGAAGTGCAAAAGGTCAAAAAACCTCAAATCTGCTCTTCCAAAGACTTGAACCATGCTAAAAAACTGAAAACATTTCACAAAAATGGTTCCATCACGTAGGGTAGACTCTTAGCTTTGTAGAAATATTGTTTTTTAAAGTGAATAGAATAAGATAAATATCATTTTATAATTTCTTACTAACAATAGGTCTTTAAGACATTTTTTCCCGTGAATGTTCATGTCTACGTTTAAGACTGTAACTTTTGTTTCGCTTATCAAAATATGATAAAACTTATACCATCCCAAGTGTGGATAAATTCTATACACCTTGAAAAAAAAAAAAATTGATTTCGATATTTTTTGATATAGTTATGATGGGCAAACGGAAAGCGCTCCATTTTCTAAATATTTTCAGACCACTTTCATGGAAAAAATCATTAAAAAAAAAATATTGCTAAAAAAATTACAAAATAAAATCCATCCCAAGATAGACAACTACATCTAACGTTTCATCAAAGGAAAAAAAAAAATAACAAGATTTGGTTATCCAAAATGCGGGCAAACGGACTACAATCTTATAAGTTTTTTCAAAAAAAAAAAAAAGTCATATAATTTTAAGTGTTTAATATAGCTAAACTTGTCCCTTTTTTTACAAAAATTAGTATTTTAGAAACTAGATTCCGAATGCTACGATTCATATTTATATAAATTTTTCTAATTTAGAGTGTGTGTATAGCTAATAATCCCTACAAGTTGAGATTTCGTTGTTTTTTGCAATATGACGTCCACGGATGACCCTATATTTGTCCATCAACTTCTTGCACTTACCCCAATTTG
This sequence comes from Taxus chinensis, assembly GCA_019776745.2. NCBI lineage: Eukaryota > Viridiplantae > Streptophyta > Pinopsida > Cupressales > Taxaceae > Taxus > Taxus chinensis. Next base: position 557,286,915 of record CM034155.1, on the reverse strand, counting down.
CATTGTGTCGCTACCTACATCGAACATCACAAGAACTTTTTGCATTAACACCCCGAACTCCTTTGCATATAGATAGCAAGCATCATCAAATTTTGTCTTCATTTGAATCCTCTAAATGGTCATATTTGCTTTGATTGTATCTTGAGTCATTTTATCTAACTCGACACATTATATATGTTCCACACTCTACAAAGGCATCTTCCATTCTTGTTAGACAAAAAACACCACAAACTAACATTTGATACAAGTATCTTGGTGTTTATGTCACTGAGTTTCTCCAAAACATTTATAGGTGTTTCCTGCGACGTAGCCTCTGCTCTTGTTTAACTTCATGAAGAATGCGATCAACATGTTCCGAACCACTCAAACTGTTTGTGACATTGGCCCTATCTACAATCCCTCAAATGTCTGATTCATCATGTCATAAGCTTCCGGATGGGAGGATCCTTATGGGTGTGAGTAATCCCAATAATTTTTACCAGTTTTTAGGCTTGTTTTTTCTCCTGAAGTTGAGGCTTAAGGCCTTCTCTCTACCCGACTTGGTCACTAAGTTAAGGTCATTGTACCCTATCCTTTCCTCATGGTAAAGAAATTTCATGATGTATGGGATAAAATTTATGATGGAGGAGCTGATCCACATAAGCTAGGGGGATATCTTGGTGTCATGAGTGACACCAACAACATTTACAATATATATATATATATATATATATATATATATATATATATATATATATATTAGAGGTTGGGGTATTATATTTTTTATGTGCTCTGCTACGACATTCCTGGCAATCTCATGCAATGAATTCAGACTGAGGGTGAATTTGGGAAGATCATCAAGGCGACCTGGTAGCAGAAGAAATCAAAGTTATATAAGTGCCAAGATGAAATCCAACTAGTTCAAAATAAAATAATGTAATAAAATTTGGTACCAAATTGATTAAGGTCTCAGAAATCATAAAATTTGTGTGCTTTGACAAGTTAAATTTGTGACGTTAACAGCTGTTAAAACATAATACATAAACATCCATTTACAAGCCTCCTATATTGTTGATCCTATGACAAATATCAGTGTGGTAGGGCATGATCAAGAAGCTTCCCATACAACCATGGATGGCCGAGACATTGGGGTATCCAGCACTGAGGAGCCTAAGTCTCACGTGTGTTTTGGCACCAGAATCAGACGTGTACATCTTTGGAGCGTTTGCTTTGTCAAACACCTACGGATGACATCCCCTTGATCAGAACTTGAGACAACATAATTGTAGACTAGTATGGATGTGGGATTTGTATGAAGCTATTGGAGGCTGCCGACAAAAGATTAGATAATTTTTTTGATAAGGATGAAATTTATAAACTGATGTTGGTGTGATTGTTGTGCTCTCATTCAAAGCCCAAGAAAACAGTGGTGATGAGAGAAGTGGTGAAGATTTTGAAATTCAAAGTGGATTTTCCCAATGTTTCTGAGTTTTTTCGGTTCTCTTGTATACTGATTCAAATCTCAGGTCCTAGAGATCAACATTGTTCAGATCCTCGACCACGATTACGGTCACCCATCTTCTAAACCACATCGTCAAATAGCTCGTTGGTGGAGATAGTTGATTACGGTCGTCCATCTTCTAAACCACATGATAGATTATTTATGTTGCATGCATGTTTCCCATGCACCAGTTTCCAACCTCTACTTGCATGTGTATGCCACCTGCTCCACGTCGAACGTGTCATATGTTATTACAATTTGCTTATAACACCAACTTTACAAATTTGTATATTATAGTTTAATTACATCTCCTATTACAAATGAATTTATAAAAGAGAATAAAATACATACTACTTAAATAAATAATAAAACGTGAGCTAGCAAATTCTACTTGCATTCTAAAGGCTTGTGCACAATATCTTACACGAAATGAAATAACATATGTAACAAATGTTTTCTCCTTTGTATTACATATGCAACAAAATAAGCTTTAATGTACTTAAAATAACAGATATAAACACCACGCAACCCCAAATTTGGTCTACAATATTTGGGCTGCCTAGGACATGCTACCACTGTTCATTAAAATAACCAACATCATTTAATATTTCAGGGCTATTATTTAATAAATGCTCTAGAAAATATATTGTTCCCATGTAGTTAGTTCTCTTTAATATAGTTAGGTCACTCTAATATAGTTAGGGCATTTGGGTTGGTCATGATTACATTGCATATCGTAATTTACTATAGAGAGTCTCCCTTGATCTAACGATCCCCTATCTAGATATGACTCTCTGGGTATATAGAACTATAGCGTCCTTCATTGCCATCTAGATCTAGATATACAAGGTGCCAACTAGATATAGGGATAGAGCCACCCCGATATATAGTTATAGATACGGGGCCTATCTCCCTCTATCTCTAATTTAGGCTAGGCGATTGTTGGGTTCAGATAGTTGGGGGGCCCATCAACATAATGAATTAATCTTGGTCTAACCTGGCTCAATCCTAATAGAGATCGAGACGGCTCCCACCCCAAACTAGAAATTTAGATAAGGGATAGCATCATCAAGCGAAGATAGGGGCGGGGCACTTCGGTGGCCCCAGATAGTTCAGACATGACCAGATTAGGTTGTGCGGGTCATTTATGATATATTTCTATAACATAATTGGATTTTATTATATTTTGTTGCTTTATTTTAACATTTGAATAATAATAATATTTCCTATTAGTAATGCATAAACCATTAGGTGTTATCCGATCATAATAAGCTTATTTATAAAAACATTGTGGGCTCCATTATATGTGTTACCTAATCATGAAAAACTTAATTGCAAAAACAATGTGCATTCTCTTTTAACTTTGTCAATCTTCATGTCTATATATCCCATTTACCCAAACTATTATTGCACTCTATTTTATAGGTTAGGTTTCTGTATAACACAATTGATGTGTGCTTGTAGAAATAGATGACAGTACTTGACCATCACCACTTCTTGCAATAATGACAATTGAAAAATTACATCCATAACAAATGCATTGTGTGATCGAGGCCATGATAAATCACAAAGAAATTTTACACACCCATATTAACGACACAGGTGAGGGAAAGGTCCTAAATTTTAATATTTCTAATATTCTATGTGATAATATGAACATCACCTACATTGGGAATGCTACGACATACTACATTAAAAAGGTTCGACTTGAATATGTTTACTCTATATGCAACCTAACACGTAAATAACACTACCATTTCCATTTCTACAGCATAACAACAACTAAAAGCATATGTCTTGGCTATATATTGGATGTGATTTTTATGGCCACTTTTATATCTACAAGTTATACCTTAATGCATAAAGATGAAAGTTGTACTCGCGAAATTTTTTTCTACATAGATTACTTTATGACTAATCTATTACTCATAAATTGTTTCCAATTTATTTGATTGTGGTCAACTCTATCTTGTTCGTTGTGAAAAGATTTTTCATTCTACAATAGATCCAAATATTATAGATCAAAATTTTGATTCCAAATTTGATAAATTTCCTCCATTTGTATGGATCAAGACAAAATGATTCATTGAGTAATTACTATTGATTTCCTAAACATACAAATATAATAAGTGTCATGCTTAAACACATGCAATACTTAATGCATAACAACATTATTTGAATTTGATTGAGCGTGCAAATTTCCAACAACCATGTACAACTAGAATTCATTCATGTTATACGTATTAAGTAAATATTAACTCCATTTAACATTTTCACTTCTGACATTCACAAACCATAACATAATACCCCTAATCATACGTATACACAATATGGCTTTTCCACCACACCAAACTCCACACTACCGTATGCAGTCAAAACTCCCTGGTGACTCACCATGTTACTCCAACATTTATTGCATTACGTCATTACCTAAAACACCTTCCTTGTAAACCTATCATTCCTCCTCTCAATGCAAGAGTTTATTGTCATATCAAATGCTTACTACTCACTCCCATAATTTTTAAATTCAAAGCTTCAATCTATTTCTCCAATGCACTTGCATTTCGCTTCACAAAAGAGTGTTTCATTCTAAGGATTTGTATGTCACCTCACCACTTTGACAGTGTACTACACAAAAACAGAGAAAACATAATTAAGCCCATAATGTTAGACCTTCTTTAACTCGTAACCATAGGAAAAAATCCTCTCGATGTGGACTTGCTCCTTAAGGAGCGACCACTAGTAATACATGATAGCTTGAGGTATGCATTCATGGCCAAACTACTAAGAAATTCTCCCATAAAGGGTACATATAGATCACTTGGAGTGAGACAATCGTGATGACATGGGGATTAAACTTAATTGCATAAGGAATCACCTAAGCCGTACAAATGGTAAAAGACAAATAATATCAAGACTAAGAGTGTAACTAGAGATAAAGTTCTCCCTTCCCAATTGGACAGGTTATCCCTTCTGAATTCGATGTTGACTAAACATGAACCCAGTCCTTATCATATCAATCGTTGCATGTTACCACCAAGTTGTAGCCCATTGGACATGAGAATGTTAACGGCCACGGGAATCCTGAAAGAGCATGTTACTAACAAGAAAATGCCACACATTTCGAGAAGAAAACTCCCTAATGAAGATAAATACATTCTAGGTGAGAAATTCCTGAATGGCATGTGAGTAGCTTTGATTCCTTTTTGGATATATGTGTTTCATTTTTTTATACCTGGATTAACAATGAATATTAAGGAAAGGATGGAACCCACATAGTTTAACATTTATACTACAATTATTGTGTGGAATAGGAACTACAAGTCAGTGACAGGTCATGCAAATTGTAACAAATTGCACTTCTTAAGGCAATTGAGTTGATGCATAGGTTTGTAGCAAGTAAACTAGCAATCGCACGTGAGGTGTGCGATGTCAACGCCGAAAGTGAAATATTGGCGGGAAAGGAAATTGAGAAGGATAACAAAACATTATAATATATGAAGCAGGAAAATGAAAAACTACGAAGTGGTGAAAATTGGAGCAGTAGAAAAATTTTGGATTGCTAAAGAAGTGGAGTAATTTGAAAGGGAAGGGTCATTGGGGACTAAGGGGGGAGTGTTAAGGACAGGGAATGAAGTCTGGATTTCTGTTGTATGCTTGACCGCAGAAGAGGTGTTGAGGACATTTTTTGCAGGGAAGATAAGGAGAGAAATCTCCCTCTATAATTTGGTGGAATTGGAACACGAGAAGGGTTGTTGGAATCCCATTAGACCCCATGTACCGCTCAAATTTTACGACGATAAATAAAGGAAAACTAGGTAGACATAACAAATTTTCATCAACAATGTCGATGATAGAGCCAATAGTACCATTTACAAGACATGTTTCAATCCACAAGTTTATGGAATGCATGACTAGCTGGTTGACAAAATATCAACATTAACAACGTTGACGACTCTATATTTAACATTTAAACTTCATAAGACATGCATTGACTTTGACTCAATAACAAATGTGAGAAACTTATGTAATATAGCTACAAGCTATTATTAAATAATAGTTTTGACACACACACATATATTTTTACACTAAGAAGATGATAAAATATCAATAAAACTAAGAACACCTATTTGAGTTTATAAAGCTATAAAAATAAGACTAAAACTAAACTCTACTTCGACCACCAATTTACATGAAACTAAAACATATTAAAAATCACAAATAATTTTTTGACAAAGATTTAGAATGAAAATGAGTCAATGTGAATGGACTTGTATATTACAAAAATGACCTCTTACATGGGTTGATTAATTGATGTGGAGATGAACACATACAATGCAAGTCTTTAGGTGCGCAGAGTGCAATGGCCAGGACCCGTTCAAATGAATACACCCGCCCAATGGTCAGTGTTTGTGGGTTTCACGCCGTCACCGCCGTTAGTGTCGTTGTCGCAACAGTTAGTTGAGCAGTTGTAACACAAAGAACCCACGGTGGCCTCCACATTTGTGACAAAACCCTTGACCAATGAATTCAAGAAAAAAAATCTCAAGCAAGCAAATGTAAAAAAAATATTTTTTTCTTTGTTGGAGAAGATTTAATTGTCGAACCATTGCTCAACACGTGAAGGATAGATGTGAGTCCGTGCTTCTTCGATCGATTCATCTCGCACGTCCATGTCTCGTCAGCTATGAGAAGGGGTGGAGCGTTACACATGTGCAAACGCCTTTCTACATAATGAAATTTAAGGATTTGCGAGTTATAGATATTTTAGATTTATCCTCATCCTGTACGTCGTTATCTTTCTTAATAGGACAAGTTTAACATGAAAAATTTAAGGTTTACAGACTCAAGACACATTTTAGATTTATTTTTAAGGGCATTCGATATAGACATTCCTTATATTAATAACATTGTGGTTGAAAAGATATAATATTTCGGAGAAAGAAAGTAATATTTTAATTACTTTCTTCATCGTATTTTTTAAAATAACATGACACTACAACAATAACAAAAAGACATTTTGGCATTAATACTTATAAGTATCCTAAATACTTTAATTTTAATGTAGACTTATGATATTAACAAAAGTGACACAAACTATGAAATACATGATTGGAAAACTACTTCCAATTGTTATCTAATGACAGTGAATGATATATGGTCAACGGTTTTATGATGAATTGTCTTTCCATACTCTATGGTGTTTCTTGCTTTTTTGTGTATTGTAGAGACAACTTTACCAAATAAGTGCTTAAGAGTGTTGTGACTTCTTAAATGTTATCGGATCAAAATAAAAATTAATTTTACCTTCTGAAAAAGTAATGATAAGAATCTAAAGGAGGAAGAGTTGGATATTATATATATTTATCTTTAAAAAAATAACATAATCAACAAGATATTCTAAGAATTAGAGATGGAAAAATAATATTTACATTCAATTATTAAGTATAGAGTTGTCACGTCTAATGGATATTGTTCATGGAGATATCTATTTATTTACTTTCAAAAAATTATCTTAAACCAAGATGTACATATTCCAATTTAATATGAATAAAAATACCTAAAATATGCATTTAAATTATGTCATATTAGCCTGTAAACAAGTACACAGAATAATGGTTCGAGGTTAAATCATAATATATAACCAATTAATAGATATCTTATGATTGATAAATTACATATACCATGGTTATCCAAACCATTTCAAGGTGTAAAAATAGGGAATTCACAAAGGAGTGTTACATTTGGAATAAGAAATAATAAATAATCAGTATTGAAAATATTTTATAATTAAATATAAAGAATCATGATGGTTTTTTATGAAAGATGGATTAACGAGATAGGAGGGGACAATTAATTATATTTTGGTTCATCTTGCAGACCTCTATGGTGTCACGGTAATTGCAAGAAAAGCCATATGTTGTTTTACTGGAGTCAATGATCTAGGAGGATTAAATCTATGCACAAAATCTGCAGTAAATGTATGTCATACAAACAATTTGTATTGTTAGTTTCTATTCTAAGAGCTTCCTTTCAGAAAATGTAGCACGACATTGAAGAACTGGAAAATTTGGTGCCAACAAGATAAATTGATACATTTTTGTCCAGCAGAACCATAATGCTGAGGTGGCGAAGTGATAGGTAAAAGAAGTTGAAATTCTTCATAACTTTGTGAGGGAAGCAGATATTTATTTCATCAGAGATGGACATACGACTTTATTCCCTCAGCTTAATAGATTTTTTTCATTATATTGTGAGCAAGAATACTCAGTCACAAGATACACTTTTCAATTTTAAGCTGAGGTTGTTCATTAACATACCGATGGAAGTGCTGGTAAAGGAGAGGTGTTGGATTACTTTGGATTGGCACTGATATCTTACGTTGGAAATGTGCAAGGGAATGAAGACAATGTTGTTCCTATAGCCCATAAACGTGTAAATACTTGATGCTAGTGGTCTTACATGGCTTGATGCCACATGGTTTGAAAATTGTTACATGTCTTTTATTATTGATGTGCCTTATGACTTGACATTCTTACTATGATATTATGTTAGTTTCTATTTTTTGGACTGGATCAATGTTCATAAACTCAGACAGAGTTATCTACTTTTTTTAAAAAAAATTAGGTATCTCAATTTGTAAGGAGAGGTGAACTTACTAATATTTTGACAAGGAATTGTCTTAATTACTCTTAATTGCCTAGCTAGTGCAAGTTTATGTAATATCGTTGTCTATCGACATTTGTAGTGACTTGACTGACTACTCTGAGAAGTATATTCGAATGTATGTAAAGGAAAATTCGTTCCTTACCCTGAACTTCTCCACAGCTTCAGGACATTGTGTAAGAAAATATATTGCAAACGACATGGTCTTGTCTGTACTTTCGTGACCAACAAACAATAGACACTTGAACTCAGCAGGTAAGAAATCAGCTTGACAGCTGTCGATGAAATGGAGACCCAAGCTAAGGTAAAATATGCATCAAGTCGAGATATTTTGGAAAGTGCAAAGCCCATTAGATGAGCTCAGTTGGTATTAATGAAACAACAGGGAATTCCATGTATGGTCTGGGCAACTCACAGTAATAGTATAACGAAGGAGCTCGGTGAGCCTTAGGAAGGACCCGCGATGACTCATTTCATTGCAAGAGGCCAAGAGAGATTACAACATTGAATTATGATGGCGAGCTAGTCTTGGGGTTAGGGTTCAACAGGTAAGAAATCAGCTTGACAGTTGTCAGTGAAAACCAGGGTGGACACTTGAACTCCCCTCTGTAGATTTTGGGCGCATATGCGTCGGAACAGACATGTATTCCATAATTTTCCTAACTAATCCTAGGTTGTTTCTTGGGTTTCAAGTGGGTTGTTTTAGCGGGCATTACACTAACACTATAATTTGATTCTCCCAGCTCTCCAAGTTCCATTCAATCCCCTGCGTTAAATTGAATTCTGCAGGTATGCATTTAAATTCTTTTTTTGGATAGGCATGTTTTGTTATATTATTTGTTTGGCTTCTGTGGCGATCTAGGACTGAAACTTCTCCAGATTAATAATAAAAATCAAGTTTTGCTAACTTTACATGATTGCATACTATACATCCTACAAGCTTTCTACTAACAAAATCAATCTCCTTATGTTGCTTCTCCCATGCCATACACTACGCATCTATCCAAGTAGCTTTAGCAACCACATACTCAGAGTAATTTCCTTCATAAGTTTTAGATACACCCATATCTATCTCAACTATTTATGTGTAAAGTTGGTCAAGAAAATCCTTTTCATGAGAAACAATCACCATAGTCACATCTTGATTCTTGAGATAACCTTCCAACCACTCTATAGTGTCGAGGCCAAGGTGATTTGTTGGTTCAAGGAAGTCAAAGTTTGTTCTATAGATTTAAGTAGGTCTAGAGGTAATTTTTATGCGGAGGTAGGTTTATGGAAGTGGAGTGGTCATTACCTTTAAAACCAGTAGACCAATTACTTGATTTGTAAACAATTTAGGCTTGGTTTATACTGAGCAAAGATACAAAATTTAAACATAATGCTTAATTGTGGATTTTATGGTTTATTTCAGGCATCAGATATTGTAGAATCCCAAGATTAAGTTGAATTTTTCCAGCCGCAAAATTTCCATTATCAAGGATGAAAGAGATTTAATATGTTATTGCTAAATTTCAGGCATGGCTATGAATGTCAATGCAAGAGATTTAATATGATATTGCTAAATTTCGAGCATGGATTTGATTGTCAATGAAAGAAATTTAATATGTTATAAAATATTTGTAAATGGTGGGTTGACCTGAGAGCATTTACACGTATTTTCTGGAACTTCATGCGTGGCAGGTCAATCTGGGGGCCGCATTAACAAACAGAAATCTCACCACTTAAAGCAAGTTTGAGTCATTGTCAACAACTCTAGAAGAACAATTCCATAACTGTTGTTATCCAATTTTGCTCCTTGGGAAAAAAATTGGACAACATTAATTATTGTATCCTCGAACTGGAGAGGGTTTCATGAAAGAACTTAGGGGCTTATAGGAAAAAAAATTTGTTTTGAGAACCTTACGGTGTTACGGGAGGATTCAAGATCATCTTGAACTATTTTTGCCTTTCCAGAGTTTCAGAAGCCCAAAGAATTCAAAATCAGGGTAGGATTAGTTTTAAATGAATCAAATGGCATTGAGCTAGGAAATAGCTCACCGAGCTGCTCATCAAGCAACCCGACGAGATCGTAATGCATTGAAAGAGTTTCCTGGCAAGTTTATATGAAGATAGCTCAATGGGATTTCAATCTGAGCATTCCATATCAGTCAAGAAGAAACAAGTTAGGGAGTAGCTCGATGGATCAAGCTAGTGGAGGAACTCGAGCATGTCAAGTGGTTCGGCGGTGTGTGTGACGTACCCCATTGAACTCGTTGTGATTCAGTTCAATGTAGGAATTATAAGCTTCCAAATTCTTGAGGCATCGTGGTGAAAGGTTTAAAGAATCGAGTTACTCTTAAAGCTTGACCCGAGCTCAATCATGAATAGATATGGCCTGGCTTCAAAAATGAGCCAGTGGGTTTGCAAAGATTAAAGAGCTTGGGCTTCAGGAAAACCAATTACAAGAGCCCGAATATGTCAACGCAATAAAATACCCGGATTGGCATTAAGGGGTGAATATAAGCATAATTCATCGAGCCACGGGAGCGTCGAGGTATGAGATAGTGGAACGGATCAGGCATTGGCACGAGGGATTTCGTTTCAATATCATGGAAGACATTAGAGAAATGAAGACCCAAGCTAAGGTAAAATATGCATCGAGTCGAGATATTTTGGAAAGTGCAAAACCCATTAGATGAGCTCAGTTGGTATTAATGAAACAACAGGGAATTCCATGTATGGTCTGGGCAACTCACTGTAATAGTATAATGAAGGAGCTCGGTGAGCCTTAGGAAGGACCCGAGATGACTCGTTTCATTGCAAGAGGCCAAGAGAGATTACGACGTTGAAGTATGATGGCGAGCTAGCCTTGGGGTTAGGGTTCAGCAGGTAAGAAATCAGCTTGACAGCTGTCGGTGAAAACCAGGGTGGGCACTTGAACTCCCCTCTGTAGATTTTCCCATACATGACCATCAGATTGGGGTCATGAAACGGCAAATACCCGGCCATGAGAACGAATAGAATGTCGCCGCACGATCAGATGTCCGCCTTAGCACCGTCATACCCCTTCTTCACAATCACCTCCGGGGCCACGTAGGTCGGTGTCCCGCAGGTCGTATGAAGCAGGCCGTCTGGCGAACTGCTCAGGCAAGGCGCTGAGGCCAAAATCAGAGACCTTCAGATCTCCGTTTACGTCAACTAAAAGATTCTCCCCGCTTGAGATCTCTGTGGTAAACCCCTCGGCTGTGACAGAAATCCACGGCGCTGATCAGCTGCTGAAAATATTTTCTCGCCTCCTGCTCCTTGAGCTTTCCTTTCTGCACTTTGTTAAACAGCTCGCCTCCCTTTACATACTCCATGACGAAATAAATCTTTGTTTTGGACGCCATGACTTCGTCTCCGCCGTCCGTTGCCAGTACTTGCTGTCAGAATATTCGTCAACCGATTAATCTCCGCCGTCCGTGCCAGTACCTGCGGTCAGAAGGGCCCAGGCTTTCTAACTTAGAACACGCCTTTCGGCGTAACAAATTACAAAATTTTGAGTTTAACTAAAATATAATTAATATGTTATAGTAATTGGTATAGGAAAAATTCACAATAGAAAGGGGTATTTAAAATAGATAGATCACATTCATGGGGAATTTATTTTTTTGTATATTTTATAAAAATCGTAACAAAACCACAAAATTTTAATTTTAAGTAAAATGGATTTAAACTACCTCTAAATTTATTGAAAAATGGTGATTGAAAAGAGAAGGAAGCTTCAAACAATCACTTTGGCCTAAGTGCATGAAAGAGTAGAAAAATTTGGACTCAAAGTGCCATGTGAATTTAAGTTTGAAAGATATCCAAATTCATGCAATCGTTGTTGAATGGTTTGCACATAATAATTTAGATTATATCCCTTCTTTCATGAATGAGATATACGGGTTGATGTAAATTTGTGTTGAATAAAGTATATAGGATTGTAAATCTAATGTAGAATAATACAATACTCCATTCAAATTACATATAAATTTGATGTCTTCTGAAAAAGAATTAAATTGTTGTTGTATAATGACATGCAGAGTTTTTAATGAAGTGCTTATACAAAAGTGTGGAAAACAATACACAACTTGGATACCATAGAGGAGGAGGGAGAAAGTTGGATGTTGTGTGAAGCTAGAAAAATGAGAAAAAAACACTAGCAATGTCAAATTCCAAGCTTTTTGTTTAGTCCTGAGTGAGTAATTTTTACACTGATGGGCCTTATATATATATTATTATGGCGGTCATAAAGGTTTGTGACAGATGCATTAATCACTGCAGGGGCAACTAGGGTAGGTTTGGATTTATAGATATATTTGAAGTTGCATACTTTTGCAATGAATTTCTGAGCTATGATATACGTCATAATGGAAACTCAATCAAAGCACGTCTAATGCTCAAGACATGGTTATTAATAACAATGTGTATTTCCAATGGTGAGTGGATAGGCCTTTAGTGGAAGGGTCTACATGCCAACGTGAATTGGTTGGAGATTTATTTTGGTGGAATAAAACATGTAGTGTTGATTGTTTAGTGGAGCAAAAGAAATATGGTTAATTGCCCGAATGGTTTTTTTTGGGTGTCCTGCTGGAAAGGCTTGACTCTTTCCAGCAATGAGTCCCTCAATAGGAAACACATCCAATGTAACAAAACCAATTACAAGGAATATGAAAGAATATTTTTCAGTTCGGGCTTGAGGGAGCCAACTATATATACATATATCTACATATGGGGGATCATGACGAATTATTGTTGCATGATGGGGATCACTGATGATGGTCATCTCGGGTCATCACATACATTATAAGTATTATGGGGATCATTACGAGGATCACCGTCCACTTCGCTCGATAGACGGGGCCCTATCTATATATGGTCTGCATGTGGCCTAATCTCTATATAGATATATGGGGCTACCAATGTAGTATACCGTTCACTACTGGATAGAGATGGATCCTCATCAGGTTGTGGTTGTGAAGGATAAGAAGAAAAAGGAATTTTTAAACAGATGAAGAAAAATAAATTCTGAAACAGATGAAGAAAAAAGAACTTTTAAACAGATGAAGGGTAGGTGAACGGATTTAAGACCGGTCCTCCCCCTTCCGACCTATATCCCTTTCGGTCAGGAGCCACCTCCTATCGGAGGGTCCATCAAATAAGGCAACTTCAGCTTTCGTACTTTCTTTTTTTTGTTTCAATCGTGTATTGGGAATATTTAATAATTGAAATGGGAATTGGTACACAACCTGACATGTATGGTCGAACCTTAAAATCTGACAAAATATCTAAATACTAGATTTGTCATGTTATACTTAAAGGTTATTCATATCACCTCATTTTTTAAGATTGATTACTAAAGCATTACAATAAACACACACTTACATAAATCGTTGACATCTCTACTCATATTTTAGAAAGGAAAAATAAGTAAACTCCATAACTGTCATATTAAAATTAATTGGTGAAAAAGGAAAATATTTAAACTCCATGCATGTTTGTAATATGGCACTTTAAAGGTCGTGCATATCACCTCATTTTTAATAGCATTCTTTAAAAGAAATGGATCGATAAATGTCTGCCACCGTGCCACGTCTATACGCTATCACCATACCTAGCTATTCGTCAATTATTATTTTAAGATCGGTTTGTTCATTCAATTTAATGTATTTCTGAAATCCGTTGACAGGACGTTGGGTGTCTGGAAAAGTCGAAACTAGTGGTGAGTGAAGACGAAGCAGGGCAAACATGGAGTGCGGGGACTCTGCCCTTTATACCACTGTAGAGTTACCCATTACCAAGCTAAACAGAGCTAATGCCTGTATGCACTTTGCTGCTATTCTCGGCCTTATATATTATCGCATCGTGTATATGCCCAGCGAAGGCTATTTGCCATGGACTCTGGTTTTTGGTGCAGAGCTCGGGATCGCCTTCCATTGGGTACTGGAGCAAGCCATGAAATGGCGCCCTGTGGATCGATGCACGTATCTAGAAAGGCTTTCTAACAGGTATACAAACGATCGTTAAGTATTTTAGAGTCCTTTTGCAGTTCATACTGTAAAACAGAATTGTTTGGGATGATACTGTTATCTAGATTTAGATTTTCCAGCGTTTCTGGGTCTTGAAGCTTATGCTTGTCTGTAAATGTACAGGTTTGAGAAAGAGCTACCACCTGTGGATATATTTATATGCACTGCCGATCCAACCAAAGAACCTCCCATGGGTGTTGTAAACACTGTATTGTCTACTCTTGCGTTTGATTATCCGGCAGAAAAACTGTCGTGTTATGTGTCGGATGACGGAGGATCCGCCCTTACGTTTTATGCCCTCTTTGAAGCTTCCTGTTTTGCAAAGATTTGGGTTCCTTTCTGTCACAATTATTCCATTCAGCAGAGATGCCCTGAAGCATATTTCTCTCAATATTCTGTCGATGGAAATGAAAGCTTGTCGTTCTTGAAAGAATTGGAAAATGTTAAGGTGATTACCTTAAATATATGTATACGCCATTGCAGGTCGCTGCTTCAATGAAATTCGTTTTGTTTCTCCATACTTACTATTGTTTTTATGTTTGTTAGAACATTTATGAGGAGATGAAGTATGCTATAAATAGCACTGTCGAGAGAGGCAGTGTTCCAGAAAATAACTTCAACAAGCACAAGGGTTTCGAAGAATGGAGTTCGGGAATAAGTTCCAGAGACCATCCCAGTATAGTTCAGGTTTTGCTTGAGAAAGGGAAAGACAGCGACGTGGAGGGCCATGACTTGCCGAGTCTTGTATATGTTTCCCGTGAAAAGAAACCTGGATATCCCCATAATTTTAAGGCCGGTGCTATCAACGTTCTGGTAACGTCCTTGTATTGATTTATAAATCTTTTCTGTAAAACATCGAGCCTTTGGAATAATACCTTGGGTTGAATAATATTTTGTAGATAAGAGTGTCTGCGGCTATGAGCAATGCTCCATTCATTCTTACTCTCGACTGTGACATGTATGCCAACAACTGTGAAGCCCTCCGAGAAAGCATGTGTTTTTTCATGGACCCTCAGACCGGCCACCAGTTTTGCTTTGTCCAATTTCCTCAAAGATTTCACAACGTTACAAAGAACGATCTCTATGCCAATCATTTCAGGAAGATTTCCGATGTGAGTATCTCCTTTTTCAATTTTATGTTCCGATGCGAGTATCTCCTTTTTCAATTTTATGTTAAAATTTTCACACCAGAAAGTTTTCAATTATATCAATATAAATAATAATCTCTCAATATCAATATAAATAATAATTCATTTTGATCATGGATCAATAAACTGTTCAAAATGCAGACAATGTATAAAGAAACCAAAAATAAACCCGATAATGTGTATGTAGTTTCAAACACCAAAGAAACAAAGTCGCTCTTAGTGATGACACACACCCAACAATTTTAAGATTAACTGTGTCACATTTTTCGAATTATCAACATGATCTGACAAATTAATCTTCTGAATTTTATTTTTTTTAATTTCATAAACTGTGGAAACATAAAAACTCTCAACATCAATACTTCTTATGAGTATAATTGCTTGTGGATGAATATACTGCCCAAATTGCAGACAGTGTTTAAAGATCGCCCACTCGTCTCCACTTTGGACAGGGATTGACTCACAGTAGGAACGAATTACCATTTACATAACAACTAACTCATGAAAACCTTTATAAAACGTGAGATTCAGATCCAATTTAAAGGACTCGATGGTTTAGAGGGACCATTATACGTGGGCACTGGATGCGTTCACCGCAGAGACGTCTTATGTGGAAGTAACCCTAAACGTACGTCGTCAAATTTAATCAAAGAGATCACTCCTCCACTATGGAATTTAAGCATGGAGAGATCAAACCCAGCCAAGACAATGGAGGAGATCAAAGAGCTTGCCAAGTGCAGCTACGAGAAGAACTCTTTGTGGGGCAAAAAGGTATTTTTCCTAAACAATTCCTTGCCAGTATCACATCGATCCCGAGCACTTTTAATGGTTTCCATTATCGCAGGTTGGCATGCTGTATGACTGTGCAGTGGAGGATGTGCTGACAGGCTTTTCTATACACTGCAGAGGATGGAAATCTGTTTACTACATCCCAAAACGAGATGCTTTCTTGGGGTGCGCGCCTGTCAATCTGAACGATTCCCTCACTCAACAGAAAAGATGGGCCACAGGTGATCTGGAGTTTTTTGTGAGCAAATTTAGTCCAGTCACTCATGGGATTCGCAATACAAGAATAGCACAGTGCATGGGTTACAGCTTCTACAGCCTATGGGGGGCATCTTCCTTACCAATAATCTGTTACGGTTTACTTCCAGCGCTTTGTATGCTCAGCGGCCTATCGATATTTCCTCAGGTAAGTTTCTCATTCCGTCCGTCCATTCAAAACAAAGAAAACACATTGATTGATGTACTGGTACTGTGTTTGACAGATTTCAGACCCGTGGTTTCTTCTCTTTGTATTTTTGTCTGTGTGGGCATATGTATACAGTGCAATTGAATTTATGTGGGTGGGAGGAGCTTCTCTAAGGAGTTGGTGGAACGAGCAAAGGATGTGGATGTTTAAGGGCGTATCTTCTTATCTGTTTGCGCTTATTCAAGTAGTTTTCAAATTGCTTGGAATATCTGAAGTGGGTTTTGAGGTAACAAGTAAAGTGGCTGACAGTGAAGCAGCCAAAAGATACGAGGCAGAGATTTTTGAGTTTGGGGTGGCCTCTGCGCTCTTCATTCCTCCCTCCATTATAGCTCTTGTCAATTTGATAGCTCTAATGGCAGGAATTGCAGGGGTGATTACAGAAGGTTATCCAGCTTTGCAGCGTATGTTTATGCAGGGAATATTGTCCAGTTTCATCGTAATAAATAGTTATCCCTTATATGAGGGGATGTTTTTGAGGAAAGACAAGGGGAGTATGCCAATATCGATTACTGTGATTTCTGTTCTGACTGCGGCATTTGTGTGTGGTGTGGCTTCAACAAAATCACCCTGATAAAAGGTTAACATTAGCAATTGCACAAAATAGTGGTTAATGTAAGTTTGGATTTTATTTCCTTAATGTAGAGGACTGAAAGAGGATGTTTTCGATATGAATGTAAGTGTTACCTATGGCAATTCTGTTATAACTTCATGTTTATGTACATAGAATATATCCCATTTGCCAACTTGGATGTCCCATTTTCCAAATTTCCAAATATATCTTTGTCATCTCGAATCTCGGCCCTCAGTATGGCCTGGAAATTGACAGGCACATATAATTTGAAATTCCAGGCCTGTTTGCGTTAACATCAATAATTGGCAATTGTAAGTGCCAAGGATAAGATTTGACGACTGGCCCCACCTTTCAATGCAAACATTTTATGACGTAAAAGTGGTTAAACAACCCGTTCATTTCTGTTAAATATTTTTTTTATTGAATACTTTTAAAAATATGTTATTTTTTTATATGTATTTATGAGTGTTGGGTAAGTTTCAAGTATTAGATACTCAATATAAATGTATTTTTAGCAAGATATGTTATTTATATATTTATGTAATGATGTACTTATATTTATATTAAATGTGCTCATAGTGTTAATGACGGTTCTGCCAAATTCCTTCACGTCAAATAGGGATGGGTAGACTATTTTACAAAGTATAAAATACTTGTAAAACATGCAAAAATGTCTGGGATGGGCCTCAAATCTCATCTCTATAGGTGTCGACCAAAGCTCAACTCAAAATATTTTAACGGCCTAGCTCTTTGAGGTGACTTTAAATTTCATTTTTTTTAAAAATAATTTATGGTTTTTTCAAATATATTCAAACAAGTTGTATATTTTTACATATTTTATATATATTTATAAACGCTTCTCTAATAAAATATACAATTCTATAAATTTTCAACTTTTCATCGTCTATGGTCAACTAAATTTTTTACCATTACTATACAGGTAAAATCACAACAAACAACCCACAACTTTTGAATTATCAAGCCTGGGGTCGACGCGCCGAGATCTTTAAGAAATATATTATTTACAAAGGTGTCAGTATTTACTGGTAGGTCACTATTACTTTCTAGGCAAGTTTTTTACTATTGGAATTGCCCTTTATATTAATTGAAAATAAAGAGAGTTACATTAGCAAGGGCGACTAGAAAATGCACAGTCCCCCAAAATGCCACAAAGGCAACAAACAGGGACGGAAGCCTGTATATTTTATTAATGTGAAATTAATCAACCATTACAATGGAGTGCTGCAATATTTATACATATTGGACAACAATATACAAACAAATAAATGGGTTGCACAGGTACAACCAAAATCACAACAGCTTCCAAAATACATCCAGGAAGAAACAATAATTAAATACAAACAAATAATAATTGTTACAACTACGTAACAATATAACCTATGCAATAATATGAAAAATATTGTTATAAAGTTTTATAACAATATATAAACTAATTACCTTATTAAATAATTAAATATTTAAGGTAATATAATGCATAAATTAACCTAACATTCCCCCCCTTAATTTTGCATTGCCTCAAGGGATGAGGAGAGGAACTCTCTGAACAACTCAAACTTGTCACGTGTAAGTGACTTTGTGAAAATATCTACTTTTTGTTTAGCTTGTTGGAAAAAATTGAAGCTGTATATTGTGCTTCAACACATGTTCACGTATGAAATGAACCTATACTTCAATATGTTTTGTTCTTTCATGAAACACTGGATTGCGAACAAGTTTGAGAACACCTTCATTGTCAACATACATGGTGGTCAGTTTGTCCTGTGGTATTCCAAGTCCTTCTAGTATGCGACGTAGCCAAATCGCTTCATAGACAACTTCTCCTATAGAATGATACTCAGCTTCTATGGAAGAATGAGAAACAAAGTGTTGTTTCTTACTTCCCCATGATATTGGTCCAGATCCCATAAAGAACACAAATCCTGAAGTGGATTTTTTGTCATCAATGTTACTGCATGATCTGAAATGAATATCCTGACAAGAAGAAGTTTTCGTTCTTCTTGTATTCTAGACCAAGATCCACTGATCCTTTGAGATATCTCAAGATGTGCCTTGCTGCTTTCCAATGAAAAACTTTGGGTTCCTATGCATGAACTGGATAGATAGCTCACTGTAAAGCTGATATCTGGTCTAGTGTAGGTCAGGTAAATGAGACTCCCAATCAACTATCGATAGAGAGTGGAATTTACCTCAGGAGATGGATCTGAATGAGATAACTGCAATCTATTCTCCATAGGTGTAGCAATTGGTGTGCAATCCATCATCCTGAATTTCTCGAGCGTTGTCTTGGTATATTTCATTTGAGAAACAAATATGTGATTATCTTTCTGCCATACTTCCAATCTAAGACAATAATGCATCAACCCAAGATCTGTCATGTCGAACGATCAATTAAGATCTTTCTTCATTGCATCGATCATCCTCACTGAACTTCCAGTGATAACTAGATCATCGACATAGACAACAAAAATCACAATCTCCCCCCTTTATTTTTGAGGTAGAGATTGGGGTCGTATGGATTTCTAACAAATCCATGTTATATGAGATGCTCATCAATTTTGATGTACCATGCCCGGGTTCCTGTTTAAGGCCATACAAAGATTTCCTGAGTCTGCATACCTTTTCTTCTTGACCAGGTACTACATATCCCTCAGGTTGAGTCATGTAGACTTCTTCTTGTAAATCTCCGTTTAGGAAGGCACTTTTTACGTCCATCTGATGGAATTTCCAACCAAACTGTGCAGCTAGAGAAAAGATCATCCTGATCATCTTGATCTTAGTTATGGGAGAAAATGTCTCCTCGTAGTCAATGCCTTCTTTTTGTGCATACCCCTTTGCTACAAGTCTTGCTTTATACTTGTCCATTGTCCCATCTGCTTTGTACTTCATTTTGAATATCCATCTGCATCCAATGGGTTTCTTCCCTGGTGGAAGATCGACAAGCTGCAAGTGTTATTTTTCATTACTGACTGATATTCAGAGTCCATGGCATCTTTCTAAGCTTTTGACTGTAGGGCTTCCTAGACTGTAGAGGGCTCATCAGACTCAATAACTCTACTCATCAAAGAAAATTTAACTTCTTCTCTTGCTTTACTATGAGTCCTTGGTCCAGGGGTGGATGTATCCAGTGGAGCATCCATTCTTGCATCTTGTAATGTGCTAGTACACCACTTGGGCATACGCTGAACTGTTCCCATGGGTCATGGTTCTATCATATCAACACCATCATCCCCATCATCACTTTCATCATCTGTGGGAACATCAGCTTCAATTTTTACAACTGGTGAAGAATCTACATCAGGTGAGTCTAGAGGAGGAGACTCTACTTCCTTCTTCTCAAAAAACTCAACATCTCTACTAGTGTAGACTTTTCTGGTCTTTGGATCCATCAATCTGTACCCAAGAGTTTCTTCACTGTACCCAATGAAGATGAGTTTCTGTGACTTCATGTCCAATTTATTTCTTTTCTACTTGGGTATGTGCATACTTGCTTTACACCCAAATACTCTAAGGTGTGCAATAGATGGTTTCCACTTTGACCATGCTTCTTGTGGTGTTACTCCTTCAAGAGAAATGTGGGCACTCTATTCAACAAATACACTGTTGTCTTTGTTGCTTCTACCCAGAATGTCTTTACAAGTCTAGAGTCATCGATCATGCATCACACCATTTCCATGATAGTACGATTTCTTCTCTCAACAACACCATTTTACTACGGTGTGTGTGGAGGAGGAATTTTTTGACGAATCCCATGAGTTTGTAGGTAGTCTTTGAACTCATTACTAGTGAATTCCCCCCCTCGATCTGAGTGGAGAGTTCTGATGTGACGACCAATTTCATTCTCAACTGCTACTTTGAACTTCTTGAAAGTTTCAAAAGCTTCACTTTTCTTGTGAAGACAAAAAATCCACATTTTTCTTGAATAGTCGTCAACACAAAGCATGAAGTACTGAAATCTAGAATGACTTGGTTGCATTGAACCGATGTACCAAAGATTGGTATGAACTAGATCAATCTTACCATGAGCTTTTTACGATATGTACTCTTCTGGAATGAAGCTCTGTGTTGTTTTTCCTGCTAGGTAGTGAGGACACTTGTTTATATCCTTCTGAAGAGATGGTAACCCATGTACCATATTGCGCCATATTACACTGAAAGTGTCTTGAGATACTTGAAACTAACATGACCAAGTCTCTGATGCCACAACTGTGCTGAGGTAGAGTTCTTAGCCACAAGTGCCTGATCATCTCTGTGGAAAAAATCAAGCTGGAACATGCATCCCACATTGGAGGCTTTTGCAACTATTTTCAAGCCTCGTGATTTATCTCGAATCAAACATGTTTTCTTACCGGAATGAGTATCAAAGTCAATTTTTAGGTTGTGATCTAGGAGTTGACTGACTGAAAGTAGATTCTTTGTCAACCCAGGGACATATAAGACATCTGATAGTCTGCAGTTGCATGAACCAAGGGGTAGAGAAATGTTCCCAATCCCCTGAACTGTATATGAATAATCATCACCCAACGAAACATGGTTTTTCGAAGGCATGTCCCTTATTGAGGTAAACCAGTCTCTGTGGCTGGTCATGTGTCGAGTGGCTCCCAAATCAACATACCAAACATCACTAGATGACGTGGATGGTTCACTTGATCAAGCAGTGTACAAGAAGTCTTCATTATCTGAATGTTCTTCTTGCTCAACAATATTTCCTTGTTGATGGGGTCTTCTTTTCCAGTTCCCCTTTTTCTACCCTTGATTGTAGTTAGAATGTCCCTTGTGAGATTTTTGTTATGGAGGTCCAGAGTTACTTGATGAACCTTTCTTGTAAGTATTATACCAACAATATTTTAAGTCATGTCCTCTTTTACAGATTGGACATTGCTTCTTCTGTTGTTTGTCCCCTTGATGATACTGATTCTGATGTTGGGACTTTTGATAGGAATTAGGTTTTCCTTTACCTTTTCCTTTCCATTTTTGATGTGAAGAAAGTGCCTGCTCCTCTTCATCATCCTTATTATGCATGGCTTCCTCTTGTTGCAGTAGGTTTACCAGCTTGTCAAAACTAACTGTCGTATCTGACACATTTAGTGTTGTGACAAAAATGTGGTAAGAAGAGGGGAGTGCTCTCAGAACAATGGGAATGAGAGCATCATTTGTGACTGCTTCTCTTAGGGCTAGAAGTGAATCCCTCAACTCTGCAACTCTTCTTAAGAAAGCTTCAATTTTCTCATTCTTCTTGAACTTCAGTGTGTGTAACTGACTCTGCAAATTTAGTATGACATTCTTGTTTTTGGCCTCATATACTGTGCGTAATTTATCCCATGCTTCTTTGGTTGTTTTAGCATCTCGAATGTGGGGTTGCACATCGTCGGACACTCCAAACAAGATGATGAGTTTTGCCTTCTGATCTGCTTTATCAAATTATCCCTTGTTGTGTTGTATCAGTAGTTGATCTAGTCAGAGTACCATTCACAACAGTCTAGATCTCTTCAAACTCAAGTTGTGTCTTGATTTTAGTCTTCCATGCAGCATAGTTGTTTCCTCTAAGTAGTTGTGAATCTGGAAGAAAAAATTTGGGGGCATTGGTGCCCATTTTGAAGAAATCACTGACAGGGTTTGGATCTTATCACTCCAGGTATAAGGTCTCCCAATCTATATACCGTCAGTCTGATATACCAAACCTTTCTATATACGCGCCCTTCTGATATACCTGGCGGTACATGGAAGAAGCTCACCCTTTCTATATACCTGATGGTACATGAAAGAGGCGTTAACATACGTGAAAGAATTCAATACGTGGTACCAAGACAGTACTGAAAGGGGTCTGTGTGATTATTGACACCATCTCAAAGAAATATCCTCATATGCACGCATAACTTCACTATATACTTGGATAATTTCTCAGTCTGGATTTATGTCGTGTCAATCATTCACAGACAGATGGGATGGCTCATAGTGTGTGCACTGTGACCTTATTACTCCCTGTCAATTTAAAGGGTTGATGCCCAAACGACATTGTTGCAGCTATATTAGGCATTAAGTGTAGTAGTAGTCATGATGACTTTACCCGTAAGCACTTCCTAGAGGCACTATATATACTGAACGCTACGAATGAGATCTAGGATCTCGTGAGTGTTTTAGAACCAATTTTTACTATTTTTTATTACAACTCTTCTACCAGTTTCTGAGCAGTTACAATATTGTTGTTGACTATGGAAACCTAAAAATTAGTACAATATACTGAAGCATGTAATTACATTCAAAAATTTAGAAAAAATTGAATGGCAGGGAAATTTTTTTGTTTTGCGGGCCCTGGTGGCCTCTCGGAGCCCAATACATGACTTGCTAAGCAAAAAAATTTTAAAAACCTAGCTGAAAATGAATTTTTTAGGTAGCCCTCCTTTGGCAAAAAAAAGTGCTCAGAATGCAAAAATATGCAGAGTGGAGGAAAAAAATAAAATTTCCCTAAAATAGGGTTTTTCTCGCTAAATTTAGTTAGTTATAACTAAATTTGAATTTACCGCTAAAGTTAGTGGTTCCACTAAATTTCCCACCAAATTTGGTAGTGGGTGAGGGAGGGGGATTTGACCCCTTGACCTCTCTTGATGGGAAGTGTCTTACAAAAGTTATGCTAGCCACTTGGGTGGCTAAGCTAAACAAGTATGTGTAAAGAGCAAATTGTAATTAAACACTTCCAAACTGTAAAATCATACCTCTTTAAAAAACCACGGTTTGGGAAAGGTGGTTTTGAGAAAAAAATTCCAGCAAAGAGAAAAAATGACAGGAAATTTTGGTGAGAATGAAGGCGGTTTTGAGTGTGTATGGCGCCTTAGATCAATTTTCTTCCTTCCTTTGAGCTTGTAATCTCTTCCTTGGTGTATTCAATCCTCCTCAACCTTAATTGCAATGAATAAAGGTAGTTTTGATGAATTTGATGGTGGTTTTGAGGAATTTGATGATGGTATTGCATGGATGGGGCTGGGAAGTTGCAGAGGCAACTCTGGCTCTCCTTTTCTTGCACAAGCTTCTCCAATGCTCCTCAAACTCTGCTGTAATCCTCCAATATCCTTCAACCTCTCTGACACCAAATGTAATTTCACAAACAAGGACGGAAGCCTGTATATTTTATTAATGTGAAATTAATCAACCATTACAATGGAGTGTTGCAATATTTATACATATTGGACAACAATATACAAACAAATAAATGGGTTGCATAGGTACAACCAAAATCACAACAGCTTCCAAAATACATCTGGGAAGCAACAATAATTAAATACAAACAAATAATAATTGTTACAACTACGTAACAATATAACCTATGAAATAATATGACAAATATTGTTATAAAGTTTTATAACAATATATAAACTAATTACCTTATTAAATAATTAAATATTTAAGGTAATATAATGCATAAATTAACCTAACAGGCCAGGGACTAAATTCTCCAAATAATGTCAGACACCAGTGAAAGAATTCAGGATGGTATGGATGCAATAAAAAACAAATCCAAGTCCATATAGCCTAAGTGAGGGGATGACCAAAATATGAGTTTAAACGATTTAGGGTATGCACAAAAGGGGCATTTAGGGTTAGGGGTGCGGATATGACTGAGATGATCACCCACAGGCAAACCTTGATAGACAAGACACCAAAGGAATTGATTAACTTTGGGCTCAATAAGAGAATTCCAAGACCGGGAAAGATGACGAAGCCAAGTGGAATGCGTATATTGTAAACGACATCAAGCATTGAGCTTATATATGGCAAGTGAGAGAGGGTTCAAAAGATGGTAGATTGTTCTAGCATTGTAGTGAAGGAAGGAAATTTCTTGGTTCCACCTCCAATTGTGCCACCAAGCCTCTAGAGGTTTAAACCCTAGCTTGTGGAGTATAACATCGAGCATAAGTTCCTAAATTTTGTAGATTGATGGGAGGTCTGAATTAGTAAGATTGAATTTCATCTTGAGCTCGGGCCAAGGCACCTAATCTCTGCGGGTAACCAAATCATGAATAGTATGAATGCCCTTATAAGAAAGATGAAGATTTTTATTTCAGGAGTTTTCACAAGTGGAAAATTATCATCAGTGATGATGGGAAACCACCAAATATTCTGAGAATTAAAAGAGATCCCTATGTGATAACCAACACTGATCTATCGTATCAATGGCTTGAAAGTCTTGAAAATTTTCTAGATACTTTTGGAAACAAAAGTACAGATAATTTTAACTGGAGATTTAGTGATAATAAGGTAGTGTAGTTCAATAGTATTCCAACATTTCTTTCCATATGGAGATCCAGACACAATGCAATGTCACAACAATATTTTCTAGGTCTGACCACTATCCAAATAACACCACTCATTTAGAACATAAAGCCACACTTTGCCGGTAAACATCAATGATTCCCATACCACCTTGATCACGATGGAGACAACAGACCTCCCTAGAAAATCTGTGAAATGCAGCTAAACAGAAATTTTACACCAAAGAAATTCCTTCAACAGCTTGGCAAGTTTGGGGAACAAGGTGCAAGAAGGGCACTAGCACGCAAAGTAATACACATGGGTAATGGCGAGAATTTTAGTACAAGCTTGGAATTTACCTAGCAGGGAGACTGGTTTAGATGATCACCAAGTAACCTTATGCTCCACTATGTTAATAACATACTACCACAACGTGGCGGAGTCACTGTCAAAGGTGAAAGGAATGCCCCAAAATTTGAATTAATCACCTCGGCCAATCCATTTCCAGGGGTAAGCTTTCAACCAAGCGAGGACAAGTAAGCAACTTTGTCAGTAACCCAAAGTATTAGTCATTAGAATGTTGGATCAAGAGGTAAGACATAACGTATCAAGGAATTCAAATACCTTTAACAACAACATAATGGTCTCGACGAGTTTTTTAGATAGACATATATGGGTTAAAATGTTTCATCTTTTTTCCATTTGCAGCTGTACTATATGAATTACTTTTTGTCATTTTCATCTTTATATATGTTCCATTTGTATGAGACCGTTGAGGTGTTAGTAAAATTATTATATGGCATTCATGATGTTTAGTATACCTGAGAAGAGTGCAAATGAACAGTTACCATTCACGAGAATGTTTGTTCTTATTTGCAATTGTTTCGAGATAGGCTGCAGACATGGAGGCCTAAAGTTTACTTCATGCCCTCCAAAACTCAACCATGTGGAAATTTCCTTTGGATGGTAGGGTATTTGAGACCCAAGTGCAACTTTGACAAAAATTGTACCTTTTTAATGAGTTTTTTATTTGATAAATACAAAAATTAAGTTTTACCACATATACAAAAAATTCAATGAGCTTTAGTGTTGGCATGATGGCATGTGTGTGAAAGGGGTAAATTAGCTCGTTGATGCAAAAAAAAGTGTTCTCTTCCTAAGTTAAATATTGTTTTTATGTGCATAACCTATGAGATGTGTATGGGATGGGACACATGCATGTACAAAGAAACTCTCAGAACATTTGCGAAAATGTTTAAATTAAATGTCGTTGGCATCACCGGTGTAAGCGTAACCTTCACATGGGACAGTTGAAAGTTGTATGGCATGGGGATGAGATTTGATGGCTAACTCCACCCCTTAACATAAAAATTTATGGCATTAATAGATTTTAAATAGCCCTTCTAGGGATGAGATTTGATAGTTGATTCCACCCGTCAAACCAAAATTTCATGACATTAAAGGGTGTTAAACAATGCATTCATCTCTATCAAATATTTTTCTTTATTAAATAATTAAAAATAATTTTTTAGTTGTATTAATGAGTGTAGGGTAAATTTCATGTATTATATGCTCGATATAAATATATTTTCAGCAAAATATACTATTTAAATATTTATGTATTAATGTTGCTGATTAACTAAAATATGAAACTAAGATTATATTCTAGTGTAATATAATGATATCCAAAGAAGTAAATAACAGCTAAATAACTAAAGGAAATTACCCAAGCAGCTAAGTAAGTATAAATGTAAAACCCTAATGTGTAAGAGGGGTTGGGAAATCCTTAGTTGATTTGACAAAGGTTAGGGATTGTGCCGCAGTGTAAACCAAATGAATAAGAGGAGGAAATGACCACACAAAATTTTGAGAAACTGCATATCCGAGCTTTAAATGGACTAAGGCACTTGGAAGGAGAAAAATATGCATGTGGGTGTCCTGGTCTAAGATCTGGGCACCCTAATTTGCGGAAATGGTCTGAAAACATCCTCTGAGGTATCATTAGATGTTCACTTGTATGTACTTCTCGTCACATTAATGTCTTTATATGATCTCCAATGTCGCTACAATACCTGCAAATAAGGAATCACCTGTAAAACCTCAGAAAAAGCATAAAAATCCTAAAAAATAAAGATGCATATGAAGGGGTTGGATTGTCCTCAATTGCCACAATGGTGGACTTACTAACTGAACGATGCACTCCATCTCATACCCAATATAGTTCTAGGTGTGTGTGTAAATTGTGCCCTAGGTTTCTCTTTTGTCAGTCTCACTTTGTGAAGCAGCGAGCAATAAATAGATGTAGAATGTAATAAATGTGTGCATGGAAACAATAGAATCCCCTCCTATGAAGTTTGATGTAGATGAACCAACCTTGTGTGTCTTGCGATGAAGTTAGAGGGATGCAAAATTAGCTTAAGATGCCTTTGATGGATGCAACCTAGATGGTGATTCTAAGTGCTTAGTGCTTTGGTCCCTCATTATGGTCACATAATTTATAGTTATATGGTTCTATTGTTCTAATTTCATAATTACCCCTGAAAAGGCTGACCACTAAAAAGTTTGAAAACTCAAATGGCTAGAAATTTCCTAAAAGAGTGAAGTGCAAAGAGGATCTGGGTGCCCCAGATGGGACTAAGGCACCCCAAATGGGACCAGGGCACCTGGGGCACCCTAGTCCTGGTTGGGCATCCTAGTCAGAAGAAGGAAAGACACAAAATGATAATACAGATTGGGTAAGTGAAGGTGTAAGATATAAAAAATACGTTACAGCAAACAATGTAAAAATGGCCAAAGACATGGGTTAATTATTACTCTTTTCACTTGAGAACCATATGAACAGTAGTACGAGATCTGGGACTAACTAACAACTCAAAGTGCGTGATTTTGTGTCTACATTTTTCCCCACTTTATGCTGGTGAGAAAAAATCTCGGTAACATAAAGTAGATAGAGATACACACTTGATAATCCATGTGAAGAGTGATTTACCAAATGTGTCGAAGGACTAGATAAAGTGTGGAGTGAAAAAAAGATGGAGCGTCGAGACTAAAGATGCAAAAAGTGTAAAAAGGTGATTAAAGTGAACCTAGCATGGCAAAAAAACGTGTATAGATGCCAATGTGAGTAGTGTACCTGCATGGTTAGTATCATGTGTGTGATGTCCTTGACCATGTGTGTGTTCCCACTCACCATGTGTGTGTTGTTGTTGAAAACTTAAGCTTCCCATATGCACCGTACCTGCAAAAAAGAATGATGATCAAGTAGTCAAATATGCATGTATATGTGTAAAGGAACATGTAAAAATAAGTATGAAAATAATAATGGAAAAGGAACATGTGCACTTGATATGTGATGAGACAAAAAGTGTGTAGAAAGGATATCTTGTAACTATTAGTGAAGTGCAAGTTTTTCATGGGTGATCTCATGCCATTGTGACCAAATAAGTGTAGGCAGAAAGTTGTGTTCATTATCCAGCTTGTAACTGCTTCCCTGAGAATGGTGAAGAGATCTCTGTACTGTCTGGTTTTTTGAGGTGATCTGACATGCCGCTAGCCAAAGTAGTGTAGGGAGGAAAGTCCTGCTATATCCTCCAACGTATAACTTCTACCTTAGAATGTTAAGGACAATCTACCCTGTAAAAGCCACTATGTACGGGGTTCATAGACTGGTTTGAACCCACTTGCTATAAATTGAACCATGTGCCATGGACGAAGACTATAAACTAGACTGTAGAATGAACTGTAATGTATTGGTATTATGTGTAAACCCAAATTACGCCCCCCTATTTGGGAGTGCATGCGACATGTCACACATAGGAGAATGTGAGCCCCAAAAGAGAACTGACCATGGATACTAAAATCTGTGCCCTGTAGGGCATAGGGGATGTTCTTGGTAGAAACCAAGGCACAAAATAAACAATGTAGCTAAAAAACAAGTGTTAGTACAGAACAAACATGCATGTAGAGAAAAATTATAAACCAAACCAATAGTGTGTAAGCTAGAACATAGGCAAATAATGTAAACACCCAAAGAGACAAAAATGTACATGTCACACAAAGTGGGTTACAAACATGGGACACCACTCACGGTGTCGCAAGATACTCAAGGTCGTCATGGCTGAAAGTAAACAAGTATGTACATAGAACAAAGGGCAAGGTCCGCAAACAAGACAAATAATAGCAGACAATAACAAACAAGAGAGACAAACAAGTGTCGAAGAAAATATCCCTATATAGAAAATACTACACATGAAGCACCCATTAGCATGTTATAAAAATAGCAAATATGTCAAAAACATGTACAACCTGATAATGGAAAGTGCTAAGTACAAAATGAAAGAATAACACCTGTAATGTATAAATGTGGATGCCTCCAGTACGTAGTTTTTCAATCATCGATATTGCATGTAGAATCTCTGTATCTGTGAACACAACTAGAAAAGGACATGAGCACACATGTTTGTATGGTAAAGATATTGACGTATAAGATATCTATCTAACATGTGTAACAAAGTTAACATATAAGAGACAGTGCAAGAAAGAGTAAATGCAACAATAAAATACAGTATGTTGTGGATGGATGGAATGGAATGCAAAGTGGATGATAGGAGTTGCATTCCCTCCGAGTGAATGGAGTCGTATGCAATTAGGTTCATTTAGTATGCCCTGTTAGCAGTCAAGAATGAACCATAAATGAGAGTGTGTCATCGAGAAGAGGTAGAAATATGTGTTGTGTATAGCATGCAGTGATGAGTATGTGGTGATAATATGTAACATAACGATGAACCGTGTGTGACCTTATAACCTAAGCGTGCATCATGACAAGATGAATAGAAAGGTGTGGTTATTTAGCCTAAAGTGTATACCACTAAGCAATGAAAGTGAAAGTGATAATGTAGCCTATCATGAGATGATGCTAGAAGAAGTGACCCTATAGCCTAAGGCATATATCACTAATCCTATGAATGTCACATTAGAAAAATAAAAGTTCATGATGAACGTGTGAGTGTGATGTGGTCCATTTATGATATATACCCTCAACAATCTAGTATGGACTGTGACACTAGTGTGCGTCATCGGGTAATGAGTGCAACATGTACAAGTGAATATGTAAAAATGCCTAATAGGTGTGGTAGGATGAATAATATGCAATGCAGTATGTGTAGATGAACTAAGATGTATAGTATATGTAAGAGGACATGTATGAAATGTAAAACATGCGATATACGAAAACTATGGGGCGATGTACATGTAGGACAAGATGAAGTATGAAAAATGTAGAATGTATGAAGATGAGCAATGTCTATAGCCTGTAACGTAATGTGCAATGCAAAGATGATGTATGACAATGTGATGATATGTGGTTCCTAATTTGTAGCGACTACTGTACAGTGTGTGGTATTCATGTGTGGAAAATTCCTTCAACATTCAAGTGTGAATCTAAACACAAGAGTGTCTTATAGGGTAGTTACGATATATGTGTAGATGATTATGCCTATGCTGAAGAGGTGGATAATAAGGGTACAAAACATGTATCAATACTAAGATGGAGGCGGGAGATGTGTCAATGCAATGCCTCCCAAATGTGTGGTGGGAAATATGATCAGGTGACATTGTCAAGGAGATCATTATTGTTGTGATCAAATCCTTTTGGAGCAACATTAGAGATGTGATAAGCAATAGAATGATGTGGGTCATACAAAGAACTAATTCCATGTAGGGTGTAGACACTCATTGCATATTCCTCATTAGTGAAGGGTACGGGTGTATAGTCGTGAACATACCAATGAGAATGATTTGAAGCATAAGTATGAGACGAGTCATTAGCGATGGAGACATTTCCGAATGGCATAGGAAATGTAAGATAAATGTGATTGGTATCTATAGTACCTCCAATATAGTCTAGCCAAGATTTTGAAGCGTTAACAGAGAAGCACGAGGAGAACATGCAACGAAGAGCACCAAATGAAATGCACGAAGGCCATAGGTAGCCTTAATATGAAAATAACCATGGTAAAGATGTGGTGAGTAAATTGGTGGTAGAATATCGTTAAGCTTAAATATAAGCTTAGTAAAGCTCTCATGTGTGAAAATAGTGTCTGGACAAGTGTGATTGATTGGGATATGATGCCAAATATAGTTGTTGATCAATAACGTGCATATGAAATACAGTGATGTAGATGTAGTTGTGTAAGAGGAGATGAAACATCGTATAAAGTGTTAATAGATCCTTGATAAAGTATCATAGCATTAGTACAAGGAGGGCTATTGAATTTTTATTCGCCTAGACCATCGGCCACAAAGATGTATTCGAAGTAAGATTCGTCGATGTCGATAGGTAAACATTTAGTTGGCCTAATGCTTCATCAACGAGTTTGATGACATCGACTTCGTCATCAGAATCATCTATGTTAGCATTATAATGTTGCATAGCTTTTCCTGTATATTACTAGGAGTTGCATTGGGTTGAGGAGTGAGAGGAGTCTCCATAGGAGTAATAGTGGTCATCGAAGAAGATATAGTGGGTGAGATAATTGTCGTAGTGTGAGTAGAAATAACATGAACATATGGAATAGTAGAGGAAGATTGTGAAGCACTAGATTGACCAATGTCATATGTTTCAATGCTACTTTATGGAATACGTTGTGTATGAAGGATAGGAATAGTAGTAACAAGGTCTATGTGATAGAATTTTAAAGGTTCAGGGTCTACAGAAATAGTATGTTCATAGCCATCGTGTAAGAACTTGACACACTGGTGGACAATGGATGGGACCGCTTGCATTACCTAAATCTAATATATACCTAGTAAAAGGTTGAATTGCAATGATGTATCTATAACATAGAAGTCAGTGAGGACAATTTTATCCTAACCTGAATATGTATTGAAAGAGTACCTAGACATGTTTGAATAGTAGATTCATAACCCTGAATGAGAGTGGGATTCTTGGAGACGAGGTTATCACTAATAGCCAATTATTTAAGAAGGGAATAGGCACATAGGTTGATAATCTACTCATTATCAATAAGTACACGTTCGATGCAAGTGGTGCTAACGATGACGGTAATGAAAAAGGGTGCGCATGGATTGCTTCTAGTAAAAGGTGAAACATCCTCATCGGTGAAGGATATAACATGTGGTAGATTTCAAAGAGATTGTATGAGGTGTGTGAAGGATAATATAGAGTTATCAATTTTTATATGAATGAAATGTAGGGCAGCTTCAAGTGTTTGATGGCATTCGGGTGCATTACACAACAAGTCATAAAAAGAAATCTTAGTGGGTGTATTATTAAGTTGCTCAATGATGGCATAACCCTTAGAAGCATAGGAGGAGCCACCGAAGTGATAGGTGGAGAAATAGAAGCTGGTGGAGCTATAGGAGGATGAGTATGAAAATTAGTTACTACATTGATGGAAGGATCAGCCTTAGGTGTAACAAAGTGAGGGGGATGTTGTGTACATACTTGCATAAAATATGTAGCCAGTAGTGACTTTACTAGAGATCTTAGTAGGTGAAAAAATAGTGTAAGATGATTGAGCCACGACGTGATTGGGTGAAGAAATAATTAGAAGAAAGTGTTGGATTGATCGAGTTCACCAAAATGATCAACTAAAATATGAAATTAAGCTTCTATTCTAGTGTAATCTAAGGCTATGCAAAGCATTAAATAACAACTGAATAACTAAAGGAAATGACCTAATAAACTAAGTAAATAGAAATGTAAAACCTTAATGTGTAAGATGGGTTAGGAAATCGTTAGTTGATTCGATGAAGGTGTGGGACTGTGTTGCAGCACAAACTAGATGAACAGGAGGAGGAAATGACCACATAGAATCCTGAGAAAGTGTAGATCTGAGCTCTCGGACAAGACTAGGGTGCCTGGAAAGGGATAGGGACGCCTATGGGCATCCTAGTCTAAGAGCTAGGTTCCCTAGTCTACGGAAATGGTCTGAAAAACCATTCTCTAAGGTTTTGTTAGATGTTCTCATGTATGTACTTATTGTCACACTAATGTCATTATATGATCTCCAATGTCGATGCAATACCTTCCAATAAGGAATCACATGCAAATACTCAGAAAAGCATCAAAACCCTAAAATAAGAAATATGAATATGAAGGGGTCGGAATGTCCTTAGCTGCCACAATGGTGGACTTACTAACTGAGTGTTGCACTACATCTCAGACCCAATGTAGTTTCAGGTGTGTGTGTGTGTGCAAATTGTGCCCTAGGTTTCTCTTGTGTCAGTTGCACTTTGTGAAGTAGCGAGCAATAACTAGATGTAGAATGTAATAAATGTGCACATGGAAACAATAAACTCCCCTCCTATAAAGTGTGATGCAAATGAACTAACCTTGTGTGCCTTGTGATGGAGCTAGATATATGCAACCTAGATGGTGATACTAAGTGCTTAGTGTTTTGGTCCTTCATTATGGTCACATAACTTTATATTTATATAGTTCTCTTATTTTCATTTTGTAATTAACCCTAAGAAGGCTGACCACTAAAAAGATAGAAAGCTCAAATGGCCAAAAAGTACCCAAAAGATGAGAATAAAGTGCAAAGAGGATCAGGGTGCCCAAGTCTGAAATAGGAAAATACAAAATGACAATACAGACTAGGCTAGTGAAGGTGTAAGATAGAAAAATATGACATCAAGCAATGTAAAAATAGCTAAAGACATGGGTTAATTATTACTCTTTTCACTTGAGAACCATATGAATAGTAGTAT
Organism: Taxus chinensis; assembly: GCA_019776745.2. Lineage (NCBI taxonomy): Eukaryota > Viridiplantae > Streptophyta > Pinopsida > Cupressales > Taxaceae > Taxus > Taxus chinensis. The sequence goes on along the minus strand of CM034155.1, from coordinate 557,252,768 downwards.
GAGACCGGAACTAAATATTGACTCAAAGTGCATGATTTAGTGACTACAACTACACTTATATTTATATTGAATGTGTTCATAGTGATAATGAATATTTTTCCAAATTCCTTCATATCAAATAAGGTTGGGTAGACTATTTTGCAAAGTGTAAAATATGGTTAAAACATGTAAAAATGTTTGGGACGAGCGTTAAATCTCAGCGCACTATGGTGGCATCACTATTATAAGTGAAAATAATTTGGGTTGTCCATTCAATGACAATGTGGATAAAGAAAGGAAATGTCATGTTGTTCAAGTGCTTACAACACACTATATTTCTCATTTCTGTGACTTCCCACCATCGTCTCGTGAGGGATATTGATCATGGATTCAATGCTAAGATAAGACCTATTTCTTGCAATTAGTAAATTCCAAAAATGAGAAACTTCCATAAACCTTGATTCTTATTGTTGTATTATTCCCTAGCCATGAATACGTTGTGGGCTTGAATCTTACCATACTGATGATAAATAAATAGTTAGGTGTGATTGTTGAGTGCAGTGTTTGTTCCAAATCATGCTTTCAAATAACAATCAAAACATTCAATGTGGCCTTCATTAAAAGTTGATGAAAAAAATATTCCCATCAAAGTTGTCCTGGTGTGGGGTCGATGACGATATCAAAAGAGCTAGAAAGATAGTTAGTCAATGAAACTAGCCGAATATTTGAACTTGGATTAAGGTAGTGACAAGTTTTACAACTAAAACAGTCTACCCAACTCCACAATTTTAATATTGTTAAAATAATTTATCTTTGAAAAGAAATAACAAATCCTTCTTTCTAGAATTCATATCTAGGATATTTACCATATGTTTACACTTAAGACGTTCTCCAAACTAGAATGATGGTCATAGAGTTTGACAAACATCATTAAATAGAGTGTGACGATTGATGTTGTACATGGATGTCGATGAAAATAGTATGGGCCCTCGGTTTAGTGATAATATGGATGAGCATGTGACAATATAGAAATGTCATGTCATTTGAGGTTTTTGATTCTTTTCCTCCATGGTCTTGTTAGAAAACCACACACTCTACAATAGTCAATAATAAGAAAGTTAAATAGTAAAATACCAATTTGTAATAGTATAGATAATTCAAATGGACAAAAATACAAAACATGTAAGAGATAAAAGGGTAAATGCAGGAAGTTGATGGACAAACATAGGGTCATCTGTGGACGTCGTATTGCAAAAAAACAACAAAATCTCAACTTGTAGGGATTATTAGCAATACACACACACTCAAAATTAGAAAAATTTATATAAATATGAATCGTAGCATTCGGAATCTAGTTTCTAAAATACTATTTTTTTTTTTTAAACGCACAAGTTTAGCTATATTAAACACTTAAAATTATATGAATTGGTTTTTTTTTTCTTTGAAAAAACTTATAAGATTGTAGTCCGTTTGCCCGCATTTTGGATGACTAAATATTTTTTTTTTTTTCTTTGGTGAAATGTTAGATGTAGTTGTCTATCTTGGGATGGATTTTATTTTGTATTTTTTTAAGCAATTTTTTATTTTAATGATTTTTTCCGCGAAAGTGGTCTAAAAATATTTAGAAAACAAAGCACTTTCCATTTGCCCGCCATAACTATAGCAAAAAATATCGAAATCAAATATATATATATATATATATATATATATATATATATATATATATATATATATATATATATATATATATATATATATATATATATGTATGTATGTATGTATATATATTAACGTGTATATAATTTGTCCACGCTTAGGATGGTATAAGTTTTATCACATTTTGATAAGCGAAAAAAAAGTTACAATCTTAAATGAGACATGAACATTCACGGGAAAAAATGTCTTAAAGACCTATTGTTAGTAAAAATTTATAAAATGATATTTATCTTATTCTATTCACTTTAAAATCAATATTTCTACGAAGCTAACAGTCTCCCCTATGCGATGGCACCATTTTTGTGAAATGTTTTCAATTTTTTAGCATGTTTCAAATCTTTGGAAGAGAAAATTTGAGTTTTTTTTACCTTTTACACTTCATAATGACCTTCCATAGCTTTGGTTGGGGAAAAACAAAGATTTTCCAAGGCTTAGGTTCGGCAAATAGATCTGTGATCGCGATTTATAATGTGTGATCATGGTTTTTTTAACACAAACCGCGAGTGTGCTTTATAAAACGTGATTGTGGTTTATAAAGCATGCTCGCGGTTCATAAATCATATTTACACACATCCTAATGTCTGAATTACCATGTGATTTTTACTCTCTGACCTTACCATACGAATTACTGCAAAATTTTGTCTTTTTCTGCACATTTTTCTTATCACCGGAAGTAAAACATCATGGGAGACAAGAAACGAAGTCAAAAAAGGAAGTCATTAAGTAAAAAACACCAAATGAATTAGAGGCCAACAAAATTCAAAATATTGAGCGAATGTGAAATCTTCGTGAATCAAGAAGAGGTTCATCTTCAACCCTAACTATCGTTAGCAATGAAGAACTAGGTAATTTTTTTACTATTAATGTTGAAGTTAAATTAAATACCCGTGATGAAGATGTTTTTACTATCAATGTTGAAAAATAATTAAATACTCATGATGTAGCAAATGTTGAAATTGAAGGAGACAATGAAAATGTGAATAAGGAAATTCATGTTGAAACTATAGACATGTAAAATTTGACAAAAACGCCTCCTAGGATTTTACGTAAGAAACCTAATTTTTTTATTGAAATTGATGAAAACATTTTGAAACTAATGTCTGACAAACTTTCTGAAAGACAAATCAGAAGAAAATCCACTGAAATTTGGGATAATCATTTTGAAATTTTAAATGATTCCCAAAGATGTCTGTTGTTGGTTAGTTTGATGAAATTGATTAAAATGAGACCTACATTAAACACCTTAGGATTGACAACATCTAATATACATGGTCAAACCTCTACAATTGTTGAAAACCTTCATGATGCATATCACAATGTTGGTGTCAAGAGACGCACTAGGGATAGTAATATTATGCGTCGTGTACTTGCTACTAGTGATGTAAGTGAATCAATAAAAAAACAACGTTTGATTACGCAAAAAAGTCGAATGTTGCAAGTTAATCAAAAAACTCTAATGAAAGCAATTGAAAGACATAATATCCTTCAATCACTCAATAATGCCAATTTTTCGGCATTTTCTACTAGAGCACCGCGTAAGGACAAAAATAATTCTGATGCTATAAGAAAAGTTGTTATTAAATTTTGGCATGATAACACTAGAGTTTCACCTAATACAAGAGATGTTATAAATCAGGGAGTTGGTTCTACTAATCGTGAACCACATCCAAAACATTTTTTAGATATGACTCAAACTCAATTTTTTCATAAGTTTGAACAAGATAATCTGGAAATTAAAATTAGTCAACATTTTTTTGAAATGTTGAAACCATTCTATGTGAAAATCAACCACGCTCGTACCACTTGTTGTAGGCAACATGTTGAATTTGCGATGCATTATGCTAAATTTTTATGTATTCGTTCTGTTTTTCATTCTGAAACTATGTTATCAAAATGTGGTGTTCAAGTTCCACCAATATCTTCAAAGGATTTCATTCCTACTATATTTTGTGAAAAAAAAGTTGGACAATTTTTTTATAGTCGGGATTGTTTAGATGGAAGCTGTAGTACATGCGGCGGATTACCTAAATTAGAAAGTTACATCCATGAGAAAATTGAAGGTACAATAAAACATAATTTAGTTGAGTTTGATAAATATAAATCAGTTGCATACTAGTTGAAAGATGGAAAAGAATCTAAACGATGTGAGCTAGTTATAAAACAAATGTCTGTTTTCTGATTTTTGAGAAAATTTAAGGATGAAATTGTTTATGAGTATGCTAGGCATACACATAGAACTCGATGGTTGGATGAAAAATTCAAGTTATGCAAGGACACATTTACTATTGTTACTATTGTTTCAGTGGTCAATTTTGCAGAGAATTACACATTACAACCATAAATGGAGGTTCAATCGCAATATTACAACTCAGTACAAGTTGTCATTTTTGTGCATATAGCATTTCTACATTCTCCTGATAGTACAGAGAATGATCAAAAAAATTTAAGAGAGTACCACGTTTATATCAGTGATGATCGTACTCATTCTACTGAATTTGTGCAAGGGTGTTTCCAGTTATTTTGTGGAAACTTGTCTGATAGGGACATCCACTTCAAAAAATATTATATATGGTTAGATAATTACACATCTCAGTTTAAGAATTCACAAATATTTTATTGGATGAGCAAAATGCATGTCAAGATGGGTGTGCAACATATTTAGAATTTCACTGACGCTGGACATGGAAAATGAGAGCATGACAGTGTAGGGGCATGTGTGAAAAGAGATCTTGCGAGAGAAGAGTTGAAGTACAAATATGGTGCTAAATTAAAAGATGCAAAGAGCATAGCGGAATGGTGTATTGACAACATGCCCCAAGGTTCTCAAGAAAATTCCAAAAATTGTAGATATTTTTGGTTGATAGAGGAACAACAAATTGCTAACTACGAGGACTGTATGACACTCATTAGGTACAGTGATATGCACTCATTTTATAGCTCAGACGCTACTTCATGGGCCGTATGGACAAGAAAATTGACATGTTTTTGTGCATCTTGTATCGAATTTTTCATTGCTGAGTGTGATTCACAAGAATGGGTGGATGGATGGATTTATAGGCCTCTAACTCCGCTTCCTAGTTATCAACCTCCACAAGCATTACGACTTGTTTCTACATATAAAGTTGCAACATCCAAAGACTTTGACGAAATTTCAATTTTGGTGCGACAAGGTATTTATGGTTATTTATTTAATTTTTGTATTGAGTTATGTCCATTGAAATTTTAATATGTAATTTAAATTTGACTTGTTCAACCTTTGTTTTTTTATAGGACATGTGTTTGCAATTATTGCGATAGAAGACAATGAAGAAGAAACAAACTATTTCTTATGTCGTTGCATCGAGGAAAGAAAGAAGTTGACTTCTCCTATTATAGATGGAAAAGATATTGAGTATCCTACAGGGTCAGTGGTAGCTACTGTAACTTGGCTTTGATGGTATCCATTAAAAAACTCCTTTGTTTGGGTGTTTGAAGACTTTGAGACACAGAAAAATACTCTTATATTCGCATCTAGTTCTGGCGACAAATATTCAGCTGTATAGATATCAAGGAAGGCTTAATAATAAGATTCTTTGGAAGGTTCGAGAGTCAGATCATGAAGCAATCGTGTCTGCTATTTAGAGTAGATCCGATCCTGATGGTTCATTAGAATGAATTTATAATGCTCATGTCTGGTATATATAATTTCTTTGATATATATAAATTTGTTAGTTAGATCTAGATTTAAGTTCATATATTTTATTTTAAATTTGTGTATTTTGTATATATCTAGTATGGTTTTGATTTTAAACTTAAATTTCTTTGAATAAACACTTTTATGTTCACGTTAGTGGTGCCAGAAAAAGCTTCCACCTTCACGTGGTTGGCACTGTTAGTAGAGATTTTTAAATTCTTGAAGCTAAGAGAAGCTTTCATTATTTGAAAAAGTTGTAAATTTTGAAAACGAATCCTCCCCAAGTGTTTATAAGACCATACCTACGCGTGTGTATAATTGGTTTGGTGCCACGACCCACCGTTTGCAAAATATAACATTTGACAACCTTACACTAGCTCAAACTACACTATTTCACGCATTTGCAAACAATAGGGCAGCGAGAGCATCAATCTGGGAAGGAAAAAACTGAGAGAGGAAATTATAGAGGGTCCCTAAACCAAGGTGTCGGATCAGATGAGATGTCTCTAGGTGCCACCGAGTCCGAGTAGTCACCCGTCAAAGTTGAATGATATTTTGGTCTCAGGGCTCTTAAGGGACTACGCCCAAACGAAGTAGGCCGGAAGCAACGACCTTGTTGTGCACCAAAACACCACCTCCTCTAGCATTCAGCTGGTCACCCAGACTTGTTGGGGAAATCGGTTCAGTGCCACAACCCACCGTTTGTAAAATATAGTGTTTGACAACCTTACACTAGCTCAAACTGCACTATTTCACGCGTTCGCAAACAATAGGGCAGCGAGAGTACCGATATGAGAAGGAAAAAATGGAGAGAGGCTATTGCAAAGGGTCCCTACACCGAGGTGTGGGATCAGATGAGACATGTCTCTAGGTGCCACCGAGTTTGTGTAGTCACCCATTAAATTTGAATGATATTTTGGTATTAGGGATCTTAAGGAACTACATCCCGAACGAAGTAGCCTGGAAGCAACGACCTTGTCACGCACAGAAAAAACCATCCTATTCTAGTATTCACCTAGCCACCTGGATGTGTCGGTAGCATAGTCGGTTCGGTGGCACGACCCACCGTTTGTAAAATATAGTGTTTGACATAGCCTTACACTAGCTCGAATTGCACAATTTCATGCGTTTGTAAACAATAAGGCAGTGAGAGCACCGATCTGAGAAGGAAAAAACTGAGAGATGGTATTTTTGAGGGTCCCTACACCGAGGTGTTGGATCATATGAGACATCTCTAGATACCACGGAGTCTGAGTAGTCACTTGTCGAAGTTGAATGATATTTTGGTCTCAGGGCTCTTAAGGGACTAAGTCCCGAACAAAGTAGCCCGGAAGCAACGACCTTGTCGTGCACAAAAAAACTACCTCCTCTAGTGTTTACCTGGTCACCTAGACATATTAGTGCTAATCAATTTGGAGACACAACCCACCGTTTGCAAAATATAGCGTTTGACAGCCTTAACACTGGCTCAAATTGCACTATTTCGCACATTTGCAAACAATAGGGTAGCTAGAGCACCGATCCGAGAAGGAAAAAACTAAGAGAGGATATTATATAGGGTCCATACTCTAAAGTTTTGGATTAGATGAGATGTCTCTAGGTGCCATGGAGTCTGAGTAGTCACTCGTCGAAGTTGAATGATATTTTTGTCTCAGGGCTCTTAAGGGACTACGCCCAAACAAAGTAGCCTGGAAGTAACGACCTTTTCACACAGCAAAACACCACCTCCTCTAACATTCACCTAGCCACCCAGACATGTCAGTGTATTCAGTTCAGTGACATGACCCAACGTTTGTAAAATATAGTGTTTGATAGCCTTACACTGGCTCAAACTACACTATTTTGTGTGTTTGCAAACAATAGGGCAGCGAGAGCAATGATATGAGAAGGAAAAAACTGATAGAGTCTATTGTAGAGGGTCTCTATGCCAATTTTTCAGATAAGATGAGACATCTCTAGGTGCCACAGAGTTTGAGTAGTCACCCGTTGAAGTTGAATGACATTTTAGTCTCAGGGCTCGTAAGGGACTACGCTCGCACGAAGTAGCCCAGAAGCAACGAAATTGTCGTGCACACTAAAACAACACCTCCTATAGCATTTACCTAGCCACTCAGGACATGTCAGGCATAGTAGGTTCGGTGCAACACGACACACCGTTTGTAAAATATAGCGTTTGACAACCTTATATTGGCTTGAACTGCACTATTTCGTGCGTTTGCAAACAATAGGGCAGCGAGAGCACCTATCTAAGAAGGAAAAAACTTAGATAGGTTATTTTAGAGGGTCCTTAGATTAAGCTTTTGGATTAAATGAGACGTCTCTAGGTGCCACAGAGTTTAAGTAGTCACCTGTTGAAGTTGAACTATAATTTTGGTCTCATGGCTCTTAATGGACTACCCCTGAACGAAGTAGCCTGGAAGCACCGAATTTATCGTGCACCAAAAAACCACCTCCTCTAGTGTTCACCTGGCCACCTAGAATGTGTCAGCATATTCGGTTCAGTGACAAGAACTACCGTTTGTAAAATATATCTTTTGAAAGCCTTACATTGGCTTGAACTACAGTATTTCACGCGTTTAAAAAACAATAGGGCAGCAAGAGCACTGATATGAGAAGGAAAAAAATGAGAGAGACTATTGTATAGGGTCCCTACATATGAAGTTTTCAGATTAGATGAGGACATCTCTAGGTGCCACGGAGTCTGAGTAGACTCTCATCGAAGTTGAACGATATTTTGGTCTTAAGGCTCTTAAGGGACTACACCCGAATGAAGTAGCTCAGTCCAAACAACGACCTTGTCGCGCACCAAAACACCACCTCCTCTAGTGTTCACCTAGCCATCTAGATGTTGTTGGAATAATTGGTTTGGTGACATGACCCATCGTTTGTAAAATATAGCATTTGACAACCTTACATTGGCTCAAACTGCACTATTTCACGTGCGTTTGTAAACAATAGGGCAACGAGAGCACCAATCTAGGAAGGAAAAAACTGAGAGAAGCTATTGTAGAGGGTCCCTACACCAAGATTTTGGATTAGAAGAGACGTCTCTAGGTGCCACGGAGTCTTATTAGTCACCCGTTAAAGTTGAACGATATTTTGGTCTCAGGGCTCTTAAGGGACTACACCCGAACGAAGTATCCCGGAAGCAATGACCTTGTTGTGCACCAAAACACCACCTCCTCTAGCATTCACCTGGCAACCTGGACATGTCGAGGTAGTCGATTCTATTGGTGGTGAATCACAGCACCCATGAATGTCTGCAACTCGATGGCTTGAGACTCTCAGTACGATTGCATAACATGGAGCTTTTCCCAAGTGTGGGACCTTGTGAATCGGGAAAACTCTCCAGATGAAGGCCGGTTCCTATTCCTCTATTCAGATGCACACATAAAAATGTAGAGGGTTTACCAAAACCTAATCTAACTTGCCAAGGAGACAGGGTAGAGAATGCATAAAAATAAAACCTAAACTACGGAGGTGATGCACCGAGGAATGTTGGACACCCGTTTTGCAAACTTAAACACAGACCACAAAAATGCAATACAACACCATGCACAGGTAACCAAACTGCAATAAGAGATCAAAAATGACAGCAATAAATACATGAGAGGGTTTAGAATCAATCACAGACATATATATATCGCTCAAGGATCGATTCAATACATTGCAGTGGCTAAGAGGCAAAAAATGGCATTACAATCCATATGGGAGGTTTGAAGGCTCCACAAATTCTCTTGCAAGCAGGAGAGGAGGGAGGATGTAAAACGAAAATGTCCAACTATTTTTTAGAGCCTCTCCCGGCCATTTATACGAGGAAAATGAGGGAGAAGAGAAGAATTCGGAGCTTCCCCAACCACCTTCAAAACTGCACCTAACTTCCACAAACCATGGCGGTAGGTAAAAAAACTCAACAAACTCGAAACATGGCGAACTGTCCATTTCTGCGTCGGGATTTTGCGCCTGTCGGGTTCGGGGTTCCCTTGTGCATTTGCATCGGGCTTGGAGGATGGCTCGACATGCTTCCGATCCGTGTTTTCCCGACTTGCTTTTCCGCCTCCGAAACCTGATTTCCCTTTGCGTCGGGTTTTCCAACCCTTCCGACATGTTCTTTGGCATCGGGTTTATCAACCCCTCCGACATGCTTCTGCGCCATGCTTTTCCACCTCCGAAACCCGATTTGCTTTGCGTCGGGTTTTCCAACCCTTGCGACATGTTCTTTGCTGTCGGGTTTATCAACCCCTCCGACATGCTTCTGCGCCATGCTTTTCCACCTCCGAAACCTGATTTTCTTTGTGTTATCTATATTTACCCGGGGGGTAAATGTATGCAACAATTTGGCGACTCACGGGGTTACCTGCCTGCTAGGTAGAAGATCAGTGGCCTTTTAGCAATCTATTGGGCATGGAGTCATAAGCAACCCTGAAACCAACCTGATACCTGATCCCGAGCCTGATACCGCAACTCCTTCTCCGAGAACATGCTGAACCGTAGAAAACCAACCCAGGAGCAACAAAACCTGTGCCAAAGCACTTAGGGAAACTGAAACCTAACTACAACAAGACAATGTGCATACGCACTTAGAGGAATTGAAATCTAGGCTAATATTTACAAGGGTAGAACTTTTCTCTCTTCAGTAGCAATGTTTAAGATAGATTCCGTTGACCGGAATCAGGAATTCTTCTCCGTCCAATGTAGACAATTGGAAGGCATTGCTATTTTTACATTCCATGACCATGTAGGGGCCACTCCAAATGGCGTCAAACTTGGAATGCTTTCCTGGTTTTGCCCGATCTGCATCCCATTTCAGAACTAAGTCCCCTTCTTGGAAGGTCCTTTCTCTTGCTTTCTTATCAAACCATCTTTTCACTAAGGCCTGGTCTTTCTCAATTGTTTGAACTACATGTTCTCTAATTTCTGCCAATTCCATCAACTCTGCATACCTGGCCTCCATTGGTTCGAACTCAACCAACTCCAACTGCTTCATGAACTCCAATGCAGGCAGTTCTAATGATATAGGCAATACTGCCTCTTTTCCATAGACCAACTTGTAAGGGGAATTACCTGTAGACCTCTTTGGTGTTATTCTGTCAGCCCACAATGCTGATTTTAGCCTAGTATGCCATGTTCTTTGATTTTCATCCAGAGTCCTCCTGATGATTTTTAGCAAATTTTTGTTCGTGGACTCTGCCTGTCCATTACCCTGCGGGTAATAATTTGAAGAGGTACTCAAGTAGATTCCATTCTTGACAGCCCATTCTGTAATCTTGGAACCTACGAACGCCAATGCATTGTCTGATATGATAGTGGCCGGCACACCAAACCTGGTCACTATTCCTTCATAAAATTCTAGTATATTAGACTCGTTTGCCTCTTTGAGCGCTACTGCTTCAGTCCACTTGGTGAAATAGTCCATTGCTGTGAGAATCCACTTGTGGCCTTGGCTTGAGTTTGGATTGATGACCCTGACGAAGTCCAATCCCCATTGCATAAATGGTTGGTCAACCAAAATTGGGTGCAATGGAAGTGCCGCTAGTCTTTCTTTGCCTGTGAAGAGTGCACACTTCTTACACTTTCTTATCCATGTATAGCAGTCACTGAAGACTGTCAGCCAATAATACCATGCCTTCATTATCTTGACAACTGTTACTCGTGGGGCAAAATGTCCTCCAGAATCTCCATCGTGAAAATCTCGTAACACCCTCTCAATTTGACCTGTCCCAATGCACCTCAATAGAACTCCATTGATGTCTTTCTTAAACAAAACACCATCAACAAGTACATATGGGATAGCTTGTAATCTAAAGTATCTCCTCTTTGCTTTGCTCATTTCTGGAGGGCATAAGCCTGTCTGTAGGAAGCGTATCATACTGTGAGTCCAAAAAGGAGTAGGCACACCATCATTTTCCTATTCTTGACCATCCTGTAGTACCAAGGTAGTCTCTTTTTCATCACCTGCTTCAACTTGTTGACTCAAGGCTAGCTGCTCACATAGTCCCCTCCCACGTACTAGTTTTGTGACCTTGATCTCGATGTCATATTCCATGACACGAGTGATCCATCCTGCACGTTTCTCATTCAAATCCTTGTTTAGAAGGAAGTCCTTGACTCCCGCATGGGAGACCATCAATTGGATCTTGTTGTTTGAGACTAGGTGCTTGAATTTCTTTAAACTCCTGATCACTGCAAGGACATGCTTTTCAATGAAAGAGTACCTTTTTTTGTATTCCTCCAAGCCTTGACTGAAGAAAGCAACTGGTTGTTCTAATCCTCCTTTTTTTGTTGGACCAGGATTGCAAAAATTGTGTCTCCACCACCAAAGGCATATAACATGAAATCCCTGGAGAAGTCTGGATTGACGAGAGTTGGGGCTTGAGATATAGCCTCTTTTATTGCCTCAAAACTTGCCTTGCCTTCAGATGTCCACTTAAATGTCATGCTCTTCTTTAACATCAGCGTTATTGGCTTTACGAGAGCTACAAAGTTTGGAACAAACCTGCGGATGAAATTGATCCTTCCTAAGAAGCTTTGAAGAGCCTTCTTATGACTTGGCAATGGCAATGCTCGAATTGCTTCAACTCTTTCTGGGTCAATCGTCAATCCTTCCTTTGAAACAATATGGCCTAGAAGTTTTCCCTCGTGAGCCAAGAATATGCACTTTTTGGGATTCAATGATACCCCAAATCTTCTGCACCTCTGAAATACTTGCCTCAAATGTAAGAGGTGATCCGCTGCATTTTTTTAGAATACAGTGATTTCGTCAAGATATATCAGAACTATTTTATTGATCAATCCCTTAAATGCCATATCCATTGCCCTTTGGAAGGTGGCTCCAGCATTTGATAGTCCAAATGGCATCTTCTTGTAGGCATATGTCCCCCATTTGGTGGTGAAAGCCGTCTTGAATTGGTCATCTTCCTTCACCATCACCTGATTATACCCTAAGTAGCCGTCTAGGAGAGAGAATCTCTCTGAACCAGATACTACTTGCAATATCTGTTCCATTGAAGGGAGCGGGTAATGGTCTTTGAGAGATGCCCTATTGAGGTTTCGAAAGTCCACACATAACCTGATTTCTCCGCTCTTCTTCCGGACAGGAACCAAGTTCGCAACCCAGCTTGAGTGCTTGATCGGGAATATAATGCTTGCCTCTATTAGCTTGTTTAACTCTTTCTTCATTAGAGGCTCAATGTGAGGGTTGACTGGTCTCTGCTTCTGTCTGATGGGCTTAGCATCTGGATCTAATTCTATGGTATGTTGTGCCAAATTTGGATCGAATCCTCTTAAGTCTTCATAGCTCCAAGCGAAGACATCTAGAAATTCTTGGCAAAGCTGTATGAAATCTGATTTCTCTTGCTCAGTGGCCACTTTACCAATTTGAAGTGTTTTGCCTTCCCCAACCGGAATTGGCTCTGAATCTTCTCTCTTGACCTGTATGTTAGCCTTTTCCTTATGGAACTGGTCGTTAGGGTTGAAGATAGACTCCAACGTTACTAAACCCTTAGGAAGCTTGTTTGTCCATAGCTGCACCACTTGATCCCCATATTGCTGCTCTAGCCTATCCTGATTTCTAGCTGAGAATTCAGCTTCTTCTTGCAAGAAATTGACGATCTGTTGGTCGTTCTCAAACACCTACCAGCTTGTGTTGTTATCTGGAACTGCTGGCCTCACAACCACATGGACATGTGGCTGCATTTTTTCTCTTCTGATGTTGTCAACCACATCAAACGTTGCTCCAATTGCTGCGAGCCTATCTGCGGCTTCATTTTCCTTCCTGGGTATGGACAAAATGTTGAAAGCTTCGAAATCTTCGATGAGATCCCATACACTATTTTTGTAGCTCTTTAGCAGGTCATTCTTTGTAGCATGTTGTCCCCTAACTTGGTTGACGATTAGCTCACTATCTCCAAACACCTGCAAGTTCTTTATGCCCTTTTTCCTGGCCCAATGAATTCCATGAATCAAGGCCTCATATTCAGCTGTGTTGTTTGAACAAGAAAACTGGAAATGAAAAGCTGAATAATACTTGCTGTCTTGTGGTGAAATCAACACTGCACCACCTCCAGCACCTTGTCTGCTTCTTGAACCATCGAAGAATAATTTCCAAACTTTGCTTTCATCTCTTTGTTCAGGCTGAATGATGTCGGGAATGGGTGAATTTTCTTCGTGTATACAATACATGCCCAATTCAGATTCTTCAATTTCCTTATATGGGTCAAATTCATGACTCTTGTTTGCCCATTCATCCAAAGTTAAATCAAGAATTCCCTCGACCTTAGTACCTACTTCTAGGTCGCTTGAACACTCCTCTTAATCAAAAGCTGAGCAATTTGCATTGATAGGACCTGGTACATAAGGCTCAATATGGAAATTGGCAATTGATTCTGATCTTATTGTTGCTTTAGCTCCATACCTTGTCCTAAAAATTATGTGCGACCAATCTGCAGATAAATATCCACCGATCTTTGCAGTGAAGTCCCTTGATAAACACAATGCAAAGAGTGGCGGGAGATCAATTACAGACACATCTTGTAGAACTGTAACATTAGGACATGAATGTAGTGTTAGGCTTAACCCTTTGATGACCCCAACTGTTCCCACTGTCATTCCATCTAGTTGCACTACTCCTTTCAGCACTGGCTCATACCTCGGACCCAGTTGATCTGCTATTTGCTTCGGCATCACTGAACTACTTGCTCCTGAATCTATCATGCAGTTGTGTACCAAGTGGTTTCCAACAATCAATGAAACATAGAAAGGTGGAGGCTTAAAAAAATTTCTTGTCTGGCCCCCATCATGTTGCACTGCATTAGTGAGAACTTTCTCATGTCCCTAGTTTGATACATTCGTGACAGACCAATTAGCCATTGCAGCTTGTAATAAATCTCGTTGCCCTGGGATCGCCAGCGATTCCCACATGGAAATGTTCACATGTGTCTTCTTCATTTGATCGATGATGTTGAAGGGGGATGAATTGTCCTTTTGCTGTCCCTTACTTGGTGCAAGCTTTTCTGGAGCTTGAACAGGTGCATGTGTTGCTACAACAGGTACCTTAGGCTGATTTTGCACATTTGGAGTTGTGTTTGGTCTACTGACCCCTTGTTGTGTAAGAGCAGGTTGAGAAACAAATGGATTAGACGATTGTCCCTCTTCTATGCTTCTCTTCTTTGACCGTGTGTTGGCAGCCACGCCTTGGAAAGGCTGTTGGTTAACTCCACAGAAGTCTTCCGTTTGCCAATTGGCCAATGTGGTTTCTGTTGGAGGTCCTTCTTGTTGCGTTTCTTGCTGCTGGTTCCCTTCTTGGCTTAGTTCTTGAGGCACACCAATGGTTTGCACCATCAAGGCCTGATTCAGTGCACCATTGAAACATGTTGACTGATTGTGAGGTAGATTGCAAGGGTAACACCAGTCGTACTCTTGTGCCATGTTGTTTTGCGTTGGAACCAAGGCTCTTGAGGATTTCGATGTATTTGGATCATACAGCCGAAATGGCCTGGCAACTTGAGGTTGTCCTTGGTTTTGGTTTTGATTTGCAACCTGAGGTGGTGGTGGTCTATTATGTTGGTATGAGGGCCTAGCCTGGTACTGTGCTTGAGGCTGATATGGTCTAGCACCTTGAGCTTGCTGTCTTTTGATAGTCACTAGCTCATTTTTGAGGTTCTGTAGTTGTTTCATAACCTCTTGCAATTCCTTTGAAGTATTCGAAGAAGTTGACGCCTCATTATTGATTTGATTTCTAGGAGTTGGAATGGGGTTCAATTCTGGTGCTTGACTGGTTGTAGGATTTCCCATCTCTGGATAGAGAGGCATTGACGGCCTTAGTGCAAGCTTGCCGGCTTGGATCAAACAGTTCTCTACTCTAATTGCTGTGTCATAGGCCCCTGGCAGCGTTTTTCCTCCCATTGATTGGATCATCATGGCTATGTCTGAATTTATAGCCTTTAAGAAATAAAGGAATGCTCCTTCGGCAGTTGGCCTAACAGCTATTGGAATCCTGTCCCATGTCCGTTGGAACCTGAAGTTTAAATCTGTCATTTGTTCATTAGGAGCCCTCTTAATTGTTGTCAGTTGTTCCAATAAAGATAAATTGTCCGCCCTCTCCCCGAATTGGTTGCAAAGAGCCGAAAAAAGTTGGTTCCAATTTGTAATAGACCCTGCTGCTAGGCTCCTAAACCATTGTAAGGCCTTACCTTTGAAAGATGAAGCCAACAACTTGATTGCAACATCCATTTCATTTATTTCGTGGATTGCACATGTGTTAGCACTATCCTGGATGTGATCAATAGGAGTAGTATGATTTTCTCCTGTAAAATAGGGTATATTCTTTAGTGCTGCAACTGGAATTTGATTCTGAGCATTTAGGGCAAGTGGACTACTTCCCGTGAAATTGACAAAGGGATTCGGTGGTAGATGCGCCATTATGATTGGCCTAAGAACCCTAGTCGATGCGAGAAAAGGCCTACCAGGTGGAGGTGTAGACAAAGTCCTATTAGGTGGGGATGGTGATCTTTGTGGTCTTCTTCCTCTCCTTCCTCTTCCTGGTGAAAGTTGCAAGTGGAAAAATAGACCTTCTTCTCGAGTATTAGACCTTGTTCGAATTCTTCTCATATGCCTGGGCAACTTATGTTGCTACACCGTTGAACTCTATCCCTTCGGAGTCGCCAGATGTGTTGGATAACAAGCCTCTAAAAGGCTGGATTTTGCCAAGTTACACACCAAACTTGACAGTATTGAAAATATAATTTAAAATTCAAAGGACCCAGAGGAGACAATCTTCAATCTGGAATTCGGGCCTTGTTGTGCAGCTGCGGATCCCCGAAAGGTACAGGCGGAACTCAGGTCATGCAATGCAACTCACAAAACCTGAATTACCATGGTCGGAACTCGGGACATGCTCGACATCCCTCAAAACCTGAAATGACTGCTGTTGTGTATAGGATCATGCAATGCATCCTCCAAAACCTGAAAGGACTGTTGGGTCTGCTTTGATTTTTTCAAACCCCGAAAACCTGAAATCACTAAAAACCTGAAATTTTGGAAATCAAAATATCAAAAAACTAAGGATACCCTTTTGAAGATTCCCCTCAGATCTACCAACTGGTGAAATTCAGCCTGTTTCGAGCAATATAAACCCTTGAAAAATGATTTCGGAGTTCGGCCTGGACGGAGCAAAATCTGAAATTTTAAAACTTGCAATTTCTCAGTCCGAATTTAGTGAAAACTCCTTCAAATTTTTATGGAATGACCTCTTGGTCCCATCGGGCGTGCCAAAATTTTTGATTTCGAATTGTAGCACCCTTGGGACTCTGCAACACGATGGGTTGAGAATCTCAGTGCGATTGCACAACATGGAGCTTTTCTCAAGTGTGGGACCTTGCGAAATCAGAAAAGCTCTCCGGATGAAGGCCGGCTCCTATTCCTCTGTTCAGATCCACGAATAAAATGTAGAGGGTTTACCAAAACCTAATCTAACTTGCCAAGGAGACAGGGTAGAGAATGCATAAAAATAAAACCTAAACTACGGAGGTGATGCACCGAGGAATGTTGGACACCCGTTTTGCAAAATTAAACACAGACCACAAAAATGCAATACAACACCATGCACAGGTAACCAAACTGCAATAAGAGATCAAAAATGACAACAATAAATACATGAGACGGTTTAGAATCAATCACAGACATATATATATCGCTCAAGGATCGATTCAATACATTGCAGTGGCCAAGAGGCAAAAAATGGCATTAAAATCCATATGGGAGGTTTGAAGGCTCCACAAATTCTCTTGCAAGCAGGAGAGGAGGGAGGATGTAAAACAAAAATGTCCAACTATTTTTTAGAGCCTCTCCTGGCCATTTATACGAGGAAAATGAGGGAGAAGAGAAGAATTCGGAGCTTCCCCAACCACCTTCAAAACTGCACCTAACTTCCACAAACCATGGCGGTAGGTAAAAAACTCAACAAACTCGAAACATGGCGAACTGTCCATTTCCGCGTCGGGATTTTGCGCCTGTCGGGTTCGGGGTTCCCTTGTGCATTTGCATCGGGCTTGGAGGATGGCTCGACATGCTTCCGATCCGTGTTTTCCCGACTTGCTTTTCCGCCTCCGAAACCCGATTTCCCTTTGCGTCGGGTTTTCCAACCCTTCCGACATGTCCTTTGGTGTCGGGTTCATCAACCCCTCCGACATGCTTCTGCGCCATGCTTTTCCGCCTCCGAAACCTGATTTGCTTTGCGTCGGGTTTTCCAACCCTTGCGACATGTTCTTTGCTGTCGGGTTTATCAACCCCTCCGACATGCTTCTGCTTCATGCTTTTCCACCTCCGAAACCCGATTTTCTTTGCGTTAGCTATATTTACCCTGGGGGGTAAATGTATGCAACAGTTACCAGTCGAAGTTGAACGATATTTTGGTCTCAAGGCTCTTAAGGGACTACGCTCGACCGAAGTAGCTCGGAAGCAACGACCTTGTCGCACACCGAAACACCACCTCCTCTAGCATTCACATGGCCACCCAGACATGTCGGCACATTCAGTTGGGTGCCACGACCCACCGTTTGCAAAATATAATGTTTGACAACCTTACACTGACTCCAACTACACTATTTTGCGTGTTTCCAAACAATAGGGCAACAAAAGAACCGATATGAGAAGGAAGAAACTGATTGAGGATATTATAGAGGGTCCCTACACCGAGGTTTTGGATTAGACAAGGAATCTCTAGGTGCCACGGAGTCTAAGGAGTCACCCATCGAAGTTGAACGATATTTTGGTCTTAGAGCTCTTAAGGGACTACGCCCGAACGAAGTAGCCCGGAAGCAACGACCTTGTCACACACCAAAAAACCACCTCCTCTTGCACTCACCTTACCACCCAGATGTGTCGGCGCAGTCGGTTTGGTGCCATGACCCAACGTTTACAAAATATAGCATTTGACAACCTTACACTTGCTCGAACTACACTATTTCGCGCGTTTGCAAACAATAGGGCAGCGAGAGCACTGATCTGGGAAGGAAAAAAACCAAGAGAGGCTATTGTAGAGGGTCCCTACAATGAGATGTCAGATTAGACGAGGTATCTCTAGGTGCCACGAAGTCTGAGTAGTCACGCGTCGAAGTTGAACAATATTTTGGTCTTAGGGCTCTTAAGGGACTAAACCCGAAGGAAGTAGCCCGGAAGCAATGACCTTGTCACGCACCAAAACACCACCTCCTCTAGCGTTCACTTGGCCACCCAGATCTTTTGGCACATTCGGTTTGGTGCTATGACCCACTGTTTGCAAAATATAGCATTTGACAACCTTACACCGGCTCGAACTGCATGATTTTGCGTATTTACAAGCAATAGGGCATCGAGAGCACCGATCTGGGAAGGAAAAAAACTAAAAGAGTATAATGTAGAGGGTCCCTAGGTTGAGCTGTTGGATTAGATCAAACGAGGCGTCTCTAAGGTACCATGGAGTCTCGGGTAGTCACCCGTCGAAGTTGAACGATATTTTTGGTCTCAGGGCTCTTAAGGGACTACGCTCCGAACAAAATATCCCGGAAGCAATGACCTTGTCATGCCCCATTGAAACATCACCTCCTCTAGCATTGACCTAGCCACCAAGACATGGTTTCAAACAGCATTTGGTTCGGTGCCATTACCCATCGTTTACAAAATATAGCATTTGAGAACCCTACACTAGCTCCAAACTACACTATTTCACACATTTGTAAACAATAGGGCATCGAAAGCACTGATCTGGGAAGTTTAAGAATCCAAGAGATGATATTGTAGAGGGGTCCCTACACTGAGGTTTTTAGCTCATATGAGGTGTCTCTAGGTGCCCACGGAGTCTGAGTAGTCACCCGTCGAAGTTGAATTATATTTTGGTCTTAGTGTTCTTAAGGGACTACGCCTGAATGAAGTAGCACAGAAGCAACGACCTTATTGCATGCACTAAAACATGACCTCCTCTAACATTCACCTAGACCACAAGGATGTTTTGGAGCATTTGGTTTGGAGCCACGTCCCACCATTTGAAAAATATAGGGTTTGACAATATTATACTGACTCTAACTGCACTATTTCGTGTGCATTTGCAAACAATAGGACAGCGAAAGCACCAATCTGAGAAGGAAAAAATCTTAGAGAGGACTATTGTTAGAGGGTCCTTAGTCATTGAGGTGTCAGATAAGATGAGACATCTCTAGGTGCCACGAAGTCTGAGTAGTCACCCAGTCGAAGTTGAACCATATTTTGGTCTCAGGGCTCTTAAGGGACTACACCCGAACGAAGTAGCCTGGAAGCAACGACCTTATCGTACACCAAAACATCACCTCCTCTAGCTATTCACCTGGCTACCATATTACATGTTGGTCGGCGTAGTCATTTTTGGTGCCATGACCCACCGTTTGCAAAATATAGCGTTTGACAACCTTACACTGGCTCAAACTACACTATTTCACGTGTTTGCAAACAATAGGGCAACGAGAGCACCGATATGGGAAGGAAAAAACTAAGAGAGGCTATTGTAGAGGGTCCCTATGACAAGGTTTTGGATTAGATGAGACATCTCTAGGTGCCACGGAGTCTGAGTAGTCACCCGTCGAAGTTGAACGATATTTTGGTCTCAGGGCTCTTAAGGGACTACGCCCGAACGAAGTAGCCCGGAAGTAACGACCTTGTCGTGCACCAAAACACCACCTCCTCTAGCATTTCACCTACCACTTAGACATGTTTCGGCGTGCATTCGGTTTGGTGCCATGACCCACCGTTTGCAAAATATAGCGTTTGACAACCTTACACTGGCTCAAACTGCACTATTTCGCGCGTTTGCAAACAATAGGGCAGTGAGAGCACCGATTTGGGAAGGAAAAAACTAAGAGAGGTTATTGTAGAGGGTCCCTATGGTGAGGTGTTAGATCAGATGAGGCATCTCTAGGTGCCACGGAGTCTGAGTAGTCACCCGTTGAAGTTGAACGATATTTTGGTCTCAGGGCTCTTAAGGGACTACGCCCGAACGAAGTAGCCCGGAAGCAATGACCTTGTCACACACCAAAACACCACCTCCTCTAGCATTCACCTAGCCACCCAGATGTGTCAGCACATTTGGTTCAGTGCCACGACCCACCGTTTGCAAAATATAGTATTTGACAACCTTACACTGGCTCAAACTGCACTATTTCACGCGTTTGCAAACAATAGGGCAGCGAGAGCACCGATCTGAGAAGGAAAAAACTGAGAGAGGCTATTATAGAGGGTCCCTACAGCCAAGGTGTTGGATCAGATGAGATGTCTCTAGGTGCCACGGAGTCCGAGTAGTCACCCGTCGAAGTTGAACGATATTTTGGTCTCAGGGCTCTTAAGGGACTACGCCCGAACGAAGTAGCCCAGAAGCAAATGACCTTGTCGCGCACCAAAACACCACCTCCTCTAGCATTCACCTAGCCACTTGGATGTGTCAGTGCATTCGGTTCAGTGCCACGACCCACCGTTTGCAAAATATAGCGTTTGACAACCTTACACTGGCTCAAACTGCACTATTTCACGCGTTTGCAAACAATAGGGCAGCGAGAGCACCGATATGAGAAGGAAAAAACTGAGAGAGGCTATTGTAGAGGGTCCCTACACTGAGGTGTCAGATTAGACGAGGCATCTCTAGGTGCCACGGAGTCCGAGTAGTCACCCGTCGAAGTTGAACGATATTTTGGTCTCAGGGCTCTTAAGGGACTACGCCTGAACGAAGTAGCCCGGAAGCAACGACCTTGTCGCGCACCAAAACACCACCTCCTCTAGCATTCACTAGCCACTCAAACATGTTTAGCACAGTCAGTTTGGTGCCATGACCCACCGTTTGCAAAATATAGCGTTTGACAACCTTACACTAGCTCAAACTGCACTATTTCACGCGTTTGCAAACAATAGAGCAGCGAGAGCACCGATCTGGGAAGGAAAAAACTGAGAGAGGCTATTGTAGAGGGTCCCTACACCAAGGTTTTGGATAACATGAGGCATCTCTAGGTGCCACAAAGTCCAAGTAGTCACCCGTCAAAGTTGAACGATATTTTGGTCTCAAGGCTCTTAAGGGACTACGCCCGAACGAAGTAGCCCGGAAGCAACGACCTTGTCACGCACCAAAACACCACCTCCTCTAGCATTCACCTAGCCACCCAGATGTTTCGGCATAGTCGGTTTGGTGCCATGACCCACCGTTTATAAAATATAGCATTTGACAACCTTACACTGGCTCAAACTGACTATTTCACGCAAACAATAGGGCAGCGAGAGCACCGATCGGAAGGAAAAAACTGAGAGAGGCTATTGTAGAGGGTCCCTACGTCAGGTTTTGGATTAGATGAGACATCTCTAGGTGCCACAGAGTCTGAGTAGTCACCCGTCAAAGTTGAACGATATTTTGGTCTCAGGGCTCTTAAGGGACTATGCCCGAATGAAGTAGCCCGGAAGCAACGACCTTGTCGCGCACTGAAACACCACCTCCTCTAGCATTCACCTAGCCACCCAGACATGTTGGCACATTCGGTTCAGTGCCATGACCCACCATTTGCAAAATATAGCATTTGACAACCTTACACTGGCTCAAACTGCACTATTTCACGCATTTGCAAACAATAGGGCAGCGAGAGCACCAATCTGGGAAGGAAAAAATTGAGAGAGGCTATTGTAGAGGGTCCCTACATTGAGGTGTTAGATCAGATGAGACATATCTAGGTGCCACAGAGTCTGAGTAGTCACCTGTCGAAGTTGAACGATATTTTGGTCTCAGGGCTCTTAAGGGACTACGCCCAAACGAAGTAGCCCAGAAGCAACGACCTTGTCGCGCACCGAAACAAACACCTCCTCTAGCATTCACCTGGCCACCCGGATGTGTCGGTGCATTCAGTTTGGTGCCATGACATCCTGAGGCATGACTTCTCACTCCTCGCCTCCGTTCATTTCCTAGGACTCAAAACATTCAATGTCACTTGTTTACCTTCCATCTCTCTTGTTCTCTTTGGACTTGCCTCTGTCCTCTTAGGTGCTTCATCACTGTCCTTGCTTTTCTCTCTTGAGCTATGTTGTTGTGGTGATCTCTCTCCATCCTCTGCTGCCCCAGCTATGTGCTTACATGCTCATTATGTTTGCATTGTAATATGGTCATGCTCTTGGCTACCTTGAAACTTTTTACATACTTTTCATCCCTTAATGGGTATCTAATACCCTAATTATCATGCTTTGAAGATTCACAAGAATAAAGCATTCCCTTGTTATTCTAATAGTGGATTAAGTATTTGAATATAGGTCAAGAATACTAAATGGAGTTGAAATTAAATGAGCCATAATTGCTAGTGAAGCAAGAACTAGTGAAAAGTGGTGAGTAAAGGTAAGTCATGTTAAAGGAATGAAATGCATTTATTCATTGTTTCTAATAGTATGGTGAGAATGTGAACATATGAATAAGATTATCAATAAAATGCTAAGGCAAGTAGCTTCAAGTTTGCATATTTGGATGGAATTTTAGAAGGAGAGTGAAGTGGCCAATCAAGTCACTTATGAAGCATGCTAAAAGAAGTGAAGGAAACAAATAAGTGAGAGCCTATGAAGGAATAAGAGGAAAATAGTTTCCATGCATGAGAAACATGAAGAAGAGAAAAGAATTCTCATAATGGAGAACATAGCACGAAAGAAGAATAATGGAGGAGAAAGGAAGTGCAAAATGAAATGCTTAGAGAATAAATAGGTACTCATTCAATATGAAATGGGAAACAAGAGGAAAGTGGTGAGAAAAGGTCAAATTTCAGTTTGAGGCAAGCATGTAATGGCTGTGATCAATAAATGAAGAAAGTGAAGGAGAGAGTGAATACTTGTTGTACATGAGGAAATACAAAGGCTTGAGGAGATATTTATGACAGGATATTCAAAGCAACAAGAGACAAGTCAAGAGAAAAAAGAGTGAACAATGGAAAAATAAGAAGGAGAAAGAAAGAAGTCTTGAATACATACAAGCAAATAAAAGGAAAGAGAGGATGGTAAGTCCAAGAAGAAAGAGACAAACAATGAAAATGAAAGAGAGAAGTGAATCTACTTTAAACGATAATCAAATTGAATGTTTAACTTCTTAGTTGATTGGCATATAGCACCAAATTATAAAGAGATAAGGTGTGTACATCTATTGATTCCCTTAATTTCTCTAAAACAATGTAAATGCTTCCCTTAATTTCTTAACAATTGTACCATGCAATGTTGCACCATAAGTAACGTTATATTCATATAGTTCAAGATGAACTCTACCTCGCTTATTTCTATCAATGTTCACATTAGTTGATATGCAACAGATGAGTGTTAGCTTTAAAAGAAAAAAAGTAATTACGTATTGCCCTTTTGTAGTTCACCTAGCATGGTTTTGCTTAATGGAATAGGTTTGCTTAACAATTGTACCATGTAGTGCTCCGGGACATGGTTTTTTAATTTTAAATCAAACATACATATCTAGAACTAATAAATGGTTATGAAAACATACATAGAAGGATATCATACATGCAATGAAATCGAATCAAACATATAGAAGTAATATCGTTATGAAAACCAACACACATGGATATATAAGAATCAAACAAAGTGTGCTCCAGACGCACGTCTCTGAAAATATGTAAGTTCATAACATGTGTACATCTCGAACTAAGTGTGTCATAATGTATATAGGACCACATGCGGTCGCAAAAGGCTATATATATACAATGGACTATATGAAGAAACATGTTCACTAGGACCAGATGGCCCATATATATATCTATGTACATCCAGGTGGACTATGAATCTACTCATGAAACATCTTCCCTCTCTTCGCCCTGCTAGAAGTAGCACGTCCATGACCTGGGGATGTAGTGGAGGGAGATGCCACTACGGATTTCATCCGTGTGGTCCTAGGCATCTCTAAGCAGGCCTGCAACCTAACCTGCACATTCATAAACAACAAGTTTTTAACACCCAAAATTTTAAAATACATTCAAAATTTAGAAACTTGTACAATTTAGTTAAAATGCATGTGAAATCTTACCGCAATGTCATGATCCCTATCAATTTGTTGTTGACACATCGTAGGGACAACAATAGACTCACGAGGGGTAAGCTACATACAAATAATTAATTTTCAAATTAAATATTTCACATACATACAAAATTTGATATTGTAGATTTAAGTAATAAGAAATAATGAACCTCTAAAATTTAACAAATTTGAAAAATTGTACCTCAGTTAGTGGATCTGCAGATGCTATGGCAGTATCTACAGTAGCCTCCACAGTCTGCATATATGGAGGAGTCTCTCTGGCAGTCATAAGCTATACAAAAAACATGTACAAATCAATATTAAAATCTACATGACTGTGCACCACATAACAGAGGTCCAAAGCATGTAATCCACGTGAACTTCCACAATTAGAAACAAAGTGTAAAGAGAAACTAACCTGCGTAAAACTCATGTGAGGCATGCCAGTAGCCTCAGTTCCCAGAGCAGATGATGACCCGCCAGGCTCCTGTGTATAAAAGACAAACATATTAATATGTACAACATACACGTGAAACATTATAATAATAATCTAGTGCAATCAAATGAAATTAAAAATGTAAGTTTGTACAACTTGAAACTTACGTTTGAAACACGCCCAGCTGCAGTAGCTAGCATGTCGATGCCAGATGTTTCCTTCACCGGCTCTTGCTATTTAAAATAAAATAAAAAATTAGTTTTTTACATGTATGTACATGACGTACAATCAAATACATATATATTAAAATCTCAAACATGTGAATTAAACTATTGTATATATATATATATATATATATATATTTATTTATTTGAAATTTACCTGTGAAAGACCAATATCAGTGGCACCAGTTCCAAAAACATCCCCCAGCATCTCATCTATAGAAAATAAATCATGTGAACCAGTAAATGATGTCTCACCCGCAGTGCATACGGCACCACATGATCCACAGTGGTGTGGTGCACTAGAACTGGTGCCTCCACCAACATCACCAGATGCAATCTGGTCACTATGCTGGGTCAGAGTGTCAGTGAGCTCCCTCAATGCATGTAGTGTGTCAATCTCCACAACCTCCTTCACTGTAGGAGGGATAACTGAAGGAAGTGGGGGTTTTGGGGCATGGGGGATCCTTGGTTGACCTATGCGTGCACCAGGTCTACTCTGTGCAGAGCCACCTCCTCGACCAAAAAAGTTAGAAAAGTCAAAATAATTCGGGACCTCATTAAGCACGAACTCGCAATATAATTTCTTCAAAAAATAAAGAGGAACCTCATTGTTGTTGCATGGTGGATAATAAAAAACCATCCACCATTGGTCCCAAAAATTGTTTTTGATTCGGTCATCATGGCACCAATGGATTGGGAACCGTTTGCAAGTAACTGCGGGGGGCATTGGTTCTCGGGTCAGTAAATAATGCACAAATGAGGTCTTTTCCATTTTTTTTGTCTTTTACGGCCGCATGGGATAATTTATCTGCATACCACCACCTACAATCACCTCTAAAGGTATTCCATCTATGTATTTGGTTGGTTGCGGAGTCGACTTCACCAATCAATGTTTGCAATGTGTTGGCTAAAGTCATGCGGGATGGATTTGTGGCATGATTTTGTCTTATAGTCTGAATAAGGTTCTCAATGACAATTTTATTTTCTTAGATTCTTCCAATGATATTATCTTGTGTTCCTGCTGGTTCAGTGGGGACAGAAGGAGCCACAGGAGGCAGATCTATGTTTGGAGGAGGGTTTTGAGGAATGTTTTTTGAGGAATGTTTGGATGGAATTTTTTGATGGTTTGCATGATTTCGAGCTTGCCGACCAACTGACAAAACAAGAAAATTGTATACATAAACAAACATTTCAAAAAACCCATGAAAATGCAAAAAAATAACCTAAAATGCAAAAAAAACCTAAAATGCAAAAAAATGATTAAAATCGGGGGCTTACCTCCTCGTCTTGGTGGCATGGTTGAATCTATCATGATCCAGAAGTCCGATGAGCAATTTTGAGGTGGTATTCAAAGCTCGAGTGAAAAACGTCTAGGAGAAATCGTGGTTTGAAATGAAAAATGGGGAAAATAAGGACTCGCGGGACTGCTTTTTTTTGTCTCAGAGTTCTGCGATCGCGGTTTATAACCATGCTCAGGTTCTAAACCACGGTTTTTAGGTTCACGGTTATTGTCCATTTGAAATTCAAAACTAGATCCAGTAAATTCAAACCGCGATCGCGGTTCCTGAATTTCAGGTTTTTATGTCCACGGAATTGTCCACCAAACCTAATTGGAATAATACCATTTGGAATCATCCTCTAAAAAACAGAGTGGAAAATGGCACTAGGATTTTCCTTCCTAAAAGTAGAATTTGGTGGATTTATCCTTTATAGAAATAGGAGTTTGACTCCTTAAATTTTAGCTTCGAGGGCTCTCTCTTCAAACCCCCACCAAGGGGGGCTCTATAGTTGTTGCCATGCTATGCGATAATAGTGGGGGGAAATGCCCACACATCTCCTTGTTATGAAGTGAGCTACAAACCGCAACTCAAAGGGATCAAACATTTAATTTTGTTGTCACATATCTAATAGGTTTGTGGTATAATAAGAGCCATGAGTTTTTCTATGAAGTTATTACCACCGATTAACAAAAGTGAAGTGACCTCTCCTTTGGAGGATCAAATCTTGAAACACATTGGTTATCCATTATTGGACAAGATTTTTTACAATAATGGACAATGTTAATGTTATGACGTAGAGCAGGTGTAAGTAACAACATCCTCACATCCATCATTGCTTGTATGCATACCTAGGAGATTAACCATATATTTATGCCTAAGGTGTTTTCCAAACCAAATTGAGGGTCATAGCATCTTCCACACACCATCAGATGAAGGGTGAGGATTGATATAGTACATGGTCGTTAATGAAAATCACCTGAGCCATCAATTTATTGACAACATGGAAAAACCATGTCATTCAAGGTTAATAATTCTTCTTCTTCATGGTCTATAGTATTTGATTGATGTAGTACATGGTCGTTGATGAAAATAATTTGGACCATCAATTTAGTGGCAATGTGGATGAGTAGGTGACAACATGGATATGTCATGTTGTTCAAAATTTCTAAATCTTCTTCTCCATGGTCTGAAGTATTTTAAGAGCCAAATTTTTTTCTATCAAGTTATTGTCATCTAGAGACAGATGTCAAGTGACCTCTTTTTCGGAGAGTCTAATCCAAACTCACTATCAATCTTCTATCTAACAAGATTACGTATATCAACAGACAATGCTAAGGTTACAACATGGAGCAGGTGCAAGTAACAACACCCTCACATGCATCACAGGGGCTCGTGACTTGTTTTCATAATAGAATCACAGGGGCCTATTAATTCTAACAATTGTTAGTACATGGACAATTGCAATGCATGTTGTCATTGATGAATGAGTGCATCACAACCGTTAATATGGATGATTATGAGGATGGTTTACTCTACCCACTAGAAACTACAGCACTTCCATCAACATGCTTAATGATGTTAGAGCCGAAAACTCTTACCGTTACCCACATTTCCCATGTTTTTTATTGTTTGAACTGCTAACTAGTTCCTAACCTGTCAAAATCCTTAAGGAATTTTCCAAAGTAGAGTGAGGGTTGTAGCGTCTAACACTTACCATTAAATAAGAGGGAGAGAAATGATGTTGTACATGGTCCTCGATGAAAATACTTTGGGTTGTCTATTTTGGGACAACATGGATGAGAAAGGTAAAAAATGGATTTGTCGTGTCAATTAAGGGCTTTCAACATATTAATTTCCCACTGCTGTGACTTCCAGCCACAAAAACTCGAGGGAGATCGATCAAGAAATCACTCCCAAGGTGATACAATATGGCCCAAAATTTACTTATTGTACGAATGAACAACTTCCTTAAACCTAATTCTTCTTGTTCTCATACTCCTTGGCAATCAATGCATTATGAGTCATGGATTTGAATCGCACCGTGTTGATGATAAGTAATAAGTTACGAGGGATTGTTAATTCCGAATTATGTCTCGAACAATGATTAAACCATTCAACGTGCCATCTTTGGGACCAATTGGTGGGATTCAATGGGGCTTAAGCATTGGCTTGCTTCTTGTTGTTGATTGGTATAGGCCATGTGACACTGAACTATGGAATTGAGGCTTCCACACAGATGATGCTTATAAGTTTGTGTTATGGTTGCATATTTCTTCTACAAATCATACTCGATGTAACCTATTTAAAATAAAAAATTTAAAATGTCAAGAAAGCTACATGAATAGAACCGAAAAAGACCACGAAAGATTTGAGGTGCTTTGATTAAAATGGTGATTTTCCTTCTTCAGAAAATAGGGCTTCCACACTGAAATTTTAAGGGTTTCAGACCAGCAAGGTGTATAATTGGATACATTTTTGGATATGTGGCAACCGACATACTCATGTTATGCTCTATTTTGATTGTCTTTTGCCTATTTTGGCAAGTCACCGAGTTCATCGCCACCAGTTCCACCTTACACCGACCATGCATGCAGGTCATCTTCACCACAATGAAATTGTTTCCAACAACCAAATATACTCCACATATTAATTTATTTCAAATAAATTACAAACTAATTAGTGTTTTCCTTTATTGCATCTGTCAACCCTGCTAATATTTTTCAGAGGACATTTTTCCATTCAATAATTCGTAAATTCTCAAATGAGCATGTTCTATGGTGTATCCCAATTTATGAAGCTAAAAAATTCAATGCCACTCACTGACCTCTTGAAGCTTAGCACAATGATGAATCAAAAATAACAACACGCAAAACAAAAATATGATAATATCTCAGTTAATTTTTTCTTCCTTCCCTTTCAATTGAATACCTATGTGTTTTCTATGGTATTTTGGTTTTGGATAAAGGCGATATTAATATGCACACCGAGGCATTTGAAAAAAATTTCCCATGATATCATGTCTCAAAACTAAGGCCACTGCCTCTAACTGTGGTTATGGAGTGTTATCTACTAAGACACAAATCACACGGGATGACATTACGAATTAAAACTTGCACCACACCCCCTTTCTCATTCATATGATTTATTTAAATGACACGTTTAATATTATATGTTCTTGGTCTCGGAGAGAAGAGTTTTGCATAAGTTCCCTCTAGCATATTCCCCACCCCTAGGCTTCCCCTCCATAAAACTCCTTCTTCATCACCCATATTCCTGCTACAATATTTTGCTAGACCTCAACTTTAACTTCTCCAATGCATCCCTTTCAATTTCTATGTGACAAAATTTATGTGTGATTTATAATTACATTGAAAGGCATTTACCCTAGTAGAAATATTCATGGATTTTGATTGTGTCAAATCTCTAAAGAATCCAAACCATCCACATATGCAAAATTATTTGCAACATTGGACTCAAATCCTTGACGAGTTGTACCATGTGTTGTAGCCGGAAAATGAGGCAGATGACATGGTGGTCCGACTGCCAAAAACAAGGTTTAAAAAGGGCACTTCCCATTTTTTTTTCACAACATCCCTTAGAAACTGTGAGGCATCAGATCTAATGCAACCACGGATGCTACGTGGAATTTATTGACAGGTGGCTTGTTTCACATTCTTTTTGTCTTGCGTGTAGGCATTGTCTGAAGAGGAAGTTTTCCTCAACACCACTGATGTGTAATGTCCAGGTCATAATTGATGTGGGCTTCTAGAAGTTTCTTGATGCAAAAATATCGCACGTCTCTCCCTTGGTCCCTCCTTTTTAAGAAAATAAAATCAACGAAACTAAGTATATATCTTTCCAAATCTTTAAAAGTTAAATATAGCTTTCAGGATTTCAAATCTTTAAAATGTCAATATATCTTTCATGAACTCGAATTAAGAAATGGAAACCCGCTATCCTTATAATGTTATTATTTTCTATTTTTTAAGAATAAAAATCATGATTCCTTTGTGTTTAAATTTAATTTAAAATTTAATAGTATCACAATCCTATATTTCTTTATGTTAAATATCATGGATAAGTGTCGAGAGGTAATGTCCAATTAATCTCCCCTGTATTTTAGTTAGAGTTATTGAATTTGTGCTTAAATATATTCCTAATATATGTGTCCTCATGTTTTGAAATATTTTTTGCTATATTGGTTCAACAGTCATGTTATTGAAAAACAATAATATAAATCCAGTAATTCCAAAGTTACAAAGCCATTAAATAATGGTCATTATCCTTTATGGCTACAATAATGTCACGCCACTGATTTCTCCAAATGTAATTTTATTTTATTTTTATCTTTTTTTATATTTTATTTGAAAAGTGGGTGCCCATGCCGACGAAACCGCAAATCACGACCACCATAGGCATTTTCCATTAGGCCTATCTTTTCAAGGAGTTTCTCTAGGACATTATTGTTAAGTTCATATTGGTCGACATATACACCACCTTAGTAGAACTCACCTAATTTTCATGGGTCCTCTCATCTCATCCCTGCATTGAACATAGAATTCACAAAGAAATCACTCATATTTTCACTGCCACATGAGGCAACATTGACACCGCCTTGAAGCAAGACTAATTTCAATAAATTTTTATGAGCCCAAATATGAGTCTTGAATGACATCGATTTCTCCAAATGTGATTTCTTTATCTTTATATTTTTATATTTTATTTGAGAAGCAGGTGCCCATGTCACAGAAACCACAACTCATGACCACCATAGGCATTGGCCATTAGGCCTATATTTTCAAGGAGTTTCTCTAGGACATTATCGTTAACTTCATTTTGGCCAAAATAGACACCACCTTGGTGGATCTCACCTATTTTTCATGTTTCCCTCTCATCCCATCCCTATGTAGAGCATACAATTTAACAAGAAAGCACTCATATTGTCACTTTCCAGATGAGGTGACATTTCCACCACCACGAAGAAAGACCTAATTCAATAAAGCTATATGAGCCCAAAGATGAGTCTAAGATGCCATCGATTTCTCCAAATGTAATTTATTTTTTTGTTTCTTTTTTATATTTTATTTGAGAAGTGGGTTCCCATGCCGAAGAAACTACAACTTCATGACCAACATGGGCATTTGCTATTAAGCATACCTTTGCAAATATATTTTTAAGACAATAGCGGCAACTTCATCTTTCTTGACATAACTACCACCTTCTTATTTATCATGGATCCTCTCCTCCCAACCCTACATAGAACATGCAATTCACCAAGAAACCACTCGTCTTGTCACTACTACATGAAGAGGCATTGAAACCACCCGGAATCAAGACCCAATTCAATACAATTGTAAGATCCCAAAGACGAGTCTCAAATTCAATAAATTGCTCCAAATGTAATTTCTTTTTCTTTTTATATTTTATTTGAGAAGTGTGTGCCCATGCCAAAGAAACTATAGCTCATGACCACCATGGGCATTGGCCATTATGCTTAGCTTTTTACATAAGTTTCTCTGGGATGGTATCATTAACTTCATCTTGGAAGGCATATAAACCACCTTAGCAAAACTCACCTAATTTTCATGTCTCTTCTCCTCTCATCCCTGTGTAGAACATGCAATTCACTAAGAAACCATTCATCTTCTCACTGCCGCATAAGGCAACATTGACACCACCCTGAAACAAGAATCGATTCAATAAAATTGGATGAGCCCAAAGATGAGTCTCAGATTATTTTTCTCACATGGCTGAAGAAGTCAAGAAAAAAAACTCTTTACAATTTTTTAGGCTAAATAATTAAGACAATCTAGCATTGACATCAAAACATTTCTACTTACAATTTGATATATTTGTTTCATTATTTTGTTGGCACGTGCATAAATTTATTATCAATATACTTTGTTTAATTTTATGTGTATGTGACATAATATCTTGTTCATATGTTTAAAAATTAATGTATTCTCTTAAGGGTTATGTCTGTATGTGGTATCCAATATTTGGTGGAGGTATTTGAGCCATTACATGTTTTTTAATTGGGTTGAAAATCTCATATGACTTTGTCTATTGCCATCCTTTCCACTCCACTTTTATTATGTGCACCTTATTTTTCATGTGAGAGAATTCATTAAAAATATGATGTAGGTGTAAATTCTAAAATCTCGTGCCTTCAAATTTATTGTCCTCTAATGTCAATTTCACTTAAATTGTTGGGAAAGCTAGGGATATGTTGAATTGAAGAGCGTACTCATGAGAAACTTGAGACATGAATTGTATAAAGGAAATACTAGGCATACACATACAAAACTACAAGTTATGAAGAACAATGAGATAATTTCAATACAACAAGAAATGACTCAAACTCAACCCATTGCTCCATAGATTAGCTCAATAATCAGATGCACATATATAGGAGGAGGAAAGTGCAACTACCATCTAGATCAGTGGTGAATAACTCTCACTAATTGATATTGGAAATAGATATGACTTCACACAACTAGTAAGGTAACCCAATACAATTGGCAAGCTAATTTAGTTCATAACTAGTACACCTAAGCATGTTAACACAACAAGTGTAGAGCTAACTCAAGTGCAAGAATTATTCTAATAAATAAATAATAGGATTAAAAAATAACCTACACTAATAGAAATGACTACACTTATTTCTTTTCAACATTTAGAAAATTAATGTGAGGCCAAAGATGCATCCAATACACCATTTTGATCTCGTGTAACCTAAGAATCTGAAACACATTCCTAATATCAAACTTCTAGGATGTCAGTATTTAATTCCCATGTGCTCTGAGTATTTAAAAAACACAATGTCTAACATTGCAAATAACAACTATTGACATTACAAATATTGATTGAGAAGTAATTACTTTCAAATATATCTACAAAGTACATTGTATTAATTATTTGTGCCCCACACCCCTTCTCCTTCAAACAGTTGACAAAAAATGCTTATGCTTTATATATGTCTTCTTGGAAGATAGAAAAGTTTCACATACATTCCCCACAATATTTCCTATTCTTTAGACTCCTTCACCCTCTATCACCTTCTTTTTCACCCACCTTCCTCTTGCAATGGTTCAATTCTTCAAGTTTAAGTCATTTAACGCATCCCTCTACATTGTACTCCTTACATGTGATTGCTAGTAATTAAACAAAACATACTCTAGCCAAAATAATCATCGTGTTCATGTGTGGACTCTTGTAGATGTGTGAGGGATGGGACATAAGCATGTACGAAGAAAAGCTCAAAACATTTGTGGAAATAGTTAAATTAAATGTCACCAACATCACCATCGTAACCTTTACATGGAAAATTTAAAATTTGTATGGTGGCTTATCTATCTTTCATCTTTCTTTCTTTTTTATTTTTTTCGTTTGAATTTTTTAACAACCATTTCATCCCTTTCTCATGTGTACAAACTACTAATATTCGAGTGGTGTTTTTTCCCTTTTAAGTAATAAGGCTCGTTAGGGGAGAGACACCAATAGTTGAGCAGGGTCCAATTGTGGATATAGTGTCTTCAATACAAAACACCCAATAGTTGTCATAAAAGTACCTGGTGATTAGTCAATTTGTACATGACAACACCCAATTTCATCATGCCATGTAATATTTTTCATTTTTAAACTGTCAATGTTCAACCATTATCACCCATGATCAATTATGGGTCCCAATCAAAATGTAGTGTAACTCAAATTTATTATTTTAAATCAATTCAAAATATGTCTTTCCCTCCAATTCAACACTCAAATAAATATATATAATTTAAAAAAATCTTGAACTATGTGTTGGTGAAAAAATCAAGATCTCACATTGTATTTAAATTGATTTTGTGGGCCCCTAACTTAGGGTGCACCACTACTAGCTCCTCTCCCTTATAATTTTATTTTCTGATTAAAACTAAATATAATATGTAAAATGTGTTTTAATAAAATTCCCACCATTATATAACACATAATTTAAATTTATTTATGTATCAATTATCCCTTCTTCAAAGATGGGTGCCAATGGTGGTTGAGTTGAAAGGTGAGACAAAATTCATGGATAGTATTGAAGAATAAATTATTTAAATAGTTAAAATACTCCATATTTCATATTAGAAACGTATCTACTAATTTTGGAGAAATTTTTACAAAGGAAATTGTGGTTTGAAGATTAGCAGCCTATTTAAGTGGTGGTTTATAAAACTAAAACATGGTTATTAAAAAATCAAAGTTGGTGGAATAATAATGTATATGGAAAATTAAAAAATTCCAAGTATTATCAATATATTATTATTTTTAAAAATATACAAATTAAGTGTATATTTATTTTAATAAACCTTTCTTAGTTGTTAGTGTTCGTGTATACATACATATATAATTTGTAAGCATACATAAAGTACTAATTATTCGAAAAATTGACTCAATGATATGTGGTGTCATGGATTATTTTTGTGGCCTCGTTTCCCAACGACTTCAACTCTGCTTTGTTTCATTCTTTCCGTTAAAATTATGTTGGAAAATGAATTTTTCATGTTGAAGATTATTGAGTTTTCACCAACGCTCCAGGGATAATCCCATCCTTGTGTTGGGGAGGCTCCCATTATTGAATGTAAACTAACTAAAATCAATGGGTGGCCACTAGGCTAGGGCTCACACAGGAATACTCCACTAAACATATGGAAAATTGTTTATACTAGGTACAAGGGAGGAATTTGTAATGAAGAAAGGTAGAGGGGAGTAGGAGAAATAAGGAGATAGGGTTACTTTTGTGAGTAGAATTATAGAATTTGCATACAAAAACCAGAGTAGGTCCACATTAAATTAGAAGAACACAATAATGCAAGCTATTAGTAATACCAATATATAAGAGACACAAAGTTATGTAAATCTATCAATCAAGGACACAAAGTTCCTTCTTTGTTGTACAAGATCACAATGCTTAGAAAAATGGAAAGTATAGATAGTAGAAGAACACAAGAAAAGAAATAGAAGAAATGGAGTTATTTTTTCTTGATGTAGTAGTGATACAAAACTCAACAACATACACCAATCCACAATTACTAACCCCTTGGAATGGAGAATCCAATCCAACTTATAGAAATACAAATTATCTTTTCATATGTATCCCCACATGAATTTTCACCTATCCCCGTCACTTGCGAAATTTCATATTACTAGGAGGTGTGTATTTTTCTTATTAGTGAAATAGGACGCTTACAAGGTTAATGTTAGAGGTCACTTAAGTGAATAGGAAAAAATAGAAAAAAGTACATTCTTAATGAAACATTAGAATATGGAGAGATAAGAAGGAGAGAG
The DNA here is from genome assembly GCA_019776745.2 of Taxus chinensis. Lineage (NCBI taxonomy): Eukaryota > Viridiplantae > Streptophyta > Pinopsida > Cupressales > Taxaceae > Taxus > Taxus chinensis. The sequence continues at coordinate 557,217,118 of CM034155.1, read as the reverse complement.
ATAGAGAGAGAAATAAGGGTTGAATAATCTGATGGACCTTTGAGGAAATGCTTCATGAATGTGAATCTTGACCTTTTATCGCCTATTGAACTGAACCATTGATATTGTATTTGATTCCTCCTGTTGTGAGATGCGAGAACGCTCCAAAGTACTAAATTAGTGTTTACAAACACTCTCTCGGTAGGTATGTATTGTTTGGGAGCATGAGATGAAATATAGTGTCATTCATAGTGATATTTCCAGTGTTCTTGCTTCTTGCATCAAGTTTTGATTTGTAGAGACCACTTCAAAACTGATACTTTGAGAGCTTGCAAGGAAGGTTTTCTTCTAGTTTGAGTAGTGAAACAACTTCTTAGCCTTGCGATGATGGAAAAAGGTAATGAGATAAGAAAATTAGGAGTTAGTTCAAATCATTAAAATTTTGGTCATGGTAGATAAGTTGATCAAGGCAGCCCACTTTATACCTAGTAATGTGAAGAATGATTCACTTACTCTCACAAAAATATTTGTGCATGGAATCTTCATATTACATAGGATACCATAGTGGAAAACGTCAAATAAAAAACCCTGAATGACATCTATATTTTGAAAGACACTTTATGCAACCTTAGGAATGACGTTGAACTTTAATTCTTCTTACTACCTGGAGACTGATGGAAAGACTAAGAGGGTCAATTAGTTCCTTGAGGACATGTTTAGGTGTATTGCATGGATCAAAAATACAAGTGGGAAGATTATCTTCCTTTAGTATAATAATACGCACCACTCTAATTTGAAAATGAAATCATTTGAGGCTGTTTATGGTAGAAGGTATAGTACACCAATCATTTGGTATTATGTTGAGGATAGCGAGGTACTAGAACCTGATATGTTATTAGAAATGGAGAATTGGGTTAATCTAATCAGACATATGCTCAAGGAATTCATTGATAGATAAAAGAGTCATGCTGACAAGAAGAAAAATGAAAGGAAATTCTCCATTGGGGAAAAGGTTTTTCTTCAAGTTAAACCAAAGAGGTGTTTCATTAAATTTGGGAAATTTGCAAAGTTAGCACCCAGGTATGTTGAATCTTTTGATGTTCTAGAGGAAATAAACCCAATGGCTTATAGGTTGGACTTACCTCTAGCATTGTCTTGGTTACATAATGTATTACATATATCATTACTAAAGATATATTTAGGAGATTTGACTCATGTGCTAGATTGGAAATCTTTACAGGTTGCAGGACCCAAGAGTGGTGATTGTGGAACCAATTATAACATTGGACACACGAATGCTTAACTTGTGTAAGTGTGTAGTAGCATAGTGCAAGTTCTAATTGGACCACTATAATTAAGAAAGTGTCACTTGGGAAAAAATTGGAGGAAATTAGTACTATTTTTTTGCATTTATTTGATTGAAAAATCAATAAAAACTAGAATTTTATGACTATAATAAATGGCCATTTGAAATCCATATAGTACTTGTTGATTTGAGATAGAAATATTGATTCTGATTTGTTATTTGCATACATTACAGTGATATGTTTAGAATAAAAAATAGTTTAATTCTGTTAAGTTTAAACTTGAAACTAAATTTTCTATGTTAGTCGTGATAAGTATGGAAGGAATTGAGTTTCTATTATGCTAAAGATTGTTGTAAAACAAGTTTATTAATGTTATTATTTGGAAATTGCATGAAAATCAATAGTTGTCTGCAAATTTTATTCTGCATTTAAAGAATTTTGAAATATGAAAAATCTGAAAATGGGAAAAGAATGCAGTTTATTACAATTAGTTATAGTTGTATTGTATTTGGATTTATTCATCAGGACGATGACGTGTTTTGGGAAGGGAAGGATGTCACATCCCTCCTATGTGGATTTAAAAATTCAATACTTGTTTAATCATGATGATTAAAATGGCATGCTTAAATTGGATAATTATTTGTTATGATTATTTTTCAAATGTGGAAATTAGCATGTTTATTATCATCATGCTAAATTTTAATGATTTGGACTAACTACCTTCTTGGTGACATGAGGTGGATGTGGAGTAGGTACACCCTCGTTGAAATGGTGAGGGAGGGAATCATTGGAGAGAGGTCGACAAATCAAGATATTGAACTTAAAACAATGAAGGTAATATGAGAACCATGACACACATCACAAGATTGGGTAACATTATAGTTTACTTTTGTGATGTGTGACTTCTTTATGTTTTTCATTTTTTCATCTATTTGGTTGATATTGATAGATGATGAGCGGATTACACTGTTGTGGCTAAATGCCACCAGCATAACCTGACCATCGTACATTACTATTAATACGATGTTGTGAGTGAAGGTTTATTCCCTTTTATAGGTAATTTATTAGACTTTTGGATATAAGTCAGAAAATGTAACAAGACAAATGGACCATGTTTGTGTGTTATATTCACTTGTGTGTGGATCATGGTTGATTGAATTTATAAAAAAAATCCATTATGAATCTTTTTGAATTTATCATTATCATGGAATGGTCTACGTATAAGTTGACCATGACATGGTTGTTGAAATAATATAATATAATATTCATTATATTAAATCTAAATTGTTGACTGTGGTTGTCATACATATAGATTTGGCCACTTTACATGGAGCTTTCACTCGATTGTTAGATAGTAATGGGGAGATAAGTGTTCTTTTTGAATTTTAAATTTATAAATAAAACATGCACCAATATTAAATCATTGGGTATGTTGACTTAGTGGAAAGATATGTAGCGAAGTGGAGAATGAATGGGAAGTTTTTTTGGTTTTAATTATTAAGTAATGTGGACTTTATTGGCATACATGTGGTTTTTTTTTAGCAAGAAAATAGGGAAAGAGGAATCAAACTGGGTTTTACATGAGAAAATGGAGGAGGGATGGTTAGGAGTAAGTATATCTCATTTTAATTTTGGTTTATTGTGGACATGATGGTTTTTTCTTGGACTTGGAGGCTAGAGCAATTGGAAATTTGGAAGGAAGATCAAGTTGGAAATTGGTAGAATAAAGTTGGATATCATTTTTAACAGGCATGGATTTTTTTGTTCTTATTTTTGTTACTTTGAAAAGAAATTGGAAAGTAAATTTTGTTGTTAAAAATGGAAATGTGTTGTTGAAATTTCACCCATTTTTGGGTCATTGTTTTGAAAATGAATATATGGATTAATACCCATTTTTGGGACTACTTTTTTAGTATTTATTTTTTACTATGAAAATGTTTTACAGAGAGTTTCATTCATACCATTTATGGGTCTGTCTTATTATGAAAATATATGGTTGTCAAATCATTTTCCTGTGGCCAAATTTTTACCCACTTTTGGGATTGTACATTTTGTACATTATCTAGGTGTGAAACGTAAATTGTGGAGGTTGATTTTTACATCCATTTAGGTGTGTACTTTTTTTGAAACATATGATTGTGAAATGTTTTAAATATTTTCCTCCCATTTCTTGGTCTACATGATCTTTTACATGTATTTTACGGAAATACTTTTCACTGGGTTAATTTGGGAACCCATTTAGGCCTACGTATTTTATTATGATAATAGGTGGATTGTAAAAATTTTAAATGAAGTCTATTTACACCCATTTCTAGGACTGCTTATTATGTAAAGGCTTGACCGTGAAAAAAATATTTTCCACAATGGTTGATTTTTACCCATTAATGGGTTTGTCACATTTGTGTAAAGTATATATGTATGATATGTTTCCTATTGGATTGATATTTGATACATGTTATAGGTATGTAGATTACATAAAAAATATATGCATGTGTGATGTTTTTCACAAATTTGTATCATTACCCATTTCTAGGTCTTCACATTTGTTACATGTAGGGTTGTGTTATGTTTACCAGGTGGGTTTTTCATACCCATTTCTGGATCTACATGATTTGTTATACATGTATGACTGTGATATGTTTTTCAATGGTCATTTTACACTCAATTGACATCCATTTCCGGGTCTACATATTTTTATATTTATATATATTAAAACATTCTTTATTTTGTCAGTTTCACTATTTGGGTCTATGAAAACTTGTTATTTTGATTAAAAATCACACCCATATTGGGCTTAAATAATGGAAAGAAATAAGAAAGATTGAACATCTAGTTTTTGGGCCAAATAAACCTCTTTCAGGATTTGCCATATTATATTTTAAAAAATCAATAAAAAATGGAATAACTGTGTAAAATATGTGGTTACGCCAATGTCTTGTTGTGTAAACATAGCTTCTTGATTATAATAGAACTTGACTTTGTTGTAATTGATTTGTGATACTATGTTTCTTATTGTTGTTTTTTACTTGGACATCAAGATGTAGTTGTTATTATGTCCCAAATATGATATGGGCATATTTATAATGTGAATTATGTTATCACGCTTGTGACGATGCCACAAGCGTGATAACATAAGTCTTCTCCTTGTTAAATCACCTTAAAGGCATTAAAAATTTAGTGAAATATTAAACAAAATATGATTGACTTTTGGAAAAAGAGTAGATAAGTAAGGGTTATTTGGTGCATCGGTAAATATGTAGAAGGAAGTTTTGTTTTACTTAATGTTAAACTAGTTACGTGATTATCATACCATAAGTCTATGAATGCATGTTAGTACAACATTATGGAATCCTCACAAGCATACATAAATACATATGCTCATGGGGGCTATTTTTCTTTATGATTATAAAATATAGAAACATGGATTTAAAATTGGAATACATGGTTATTTTCCTTTTTTATTATGAAAATGAAACATTTCTTTAAATGTTGTAAGGGATTGCCTCTTGATCAATATTGTTGATTATGGAAGTGGTGTACGAGATAATTGTTTTGTGAAGGATGACAAATCTTATTTGTGTGTGCAAAATATAATATATAGTTTTCATTAGCATAGTTGGAAAACTTTGGCCAAATTAATGTATATAGATGTATGAATTGTTAGTTCAATTATCCTTATTCTATACTAGTCATGAATCATATGATGGTATTGGTTGTTGTGATCTAATGATGGGTTGTATTTTCATAATTTGGGTATATTACACATTGTTCTCATATTAATTTTTTTTGTTTTCTAGTTGAATGTCTCTATTTTCCTTCCTCGTGAATTTTTGTGCCCCTCTCACTTGCGAGAGGTGTGTAGGGGAACCGAAAAGTTTTGTGGTTGGAGGAAAAGTGCTCCAATGATGCTCTCCCTCTAAACAATTGCACAAATGAGATATACATGTACACATGAACTTTTAGAAAGAATGATTTGATAGTATATTACTTGTACTAAAATATATGGTCATATTGTTGTATTTGGCTATTGTTGTCTCATGTATTTATAGAATATGAAGTAAATCTGATATTAATCATTGTATTATGAAATGGTTGTTGATCATACTTTTTTACGGAAAATTTTGGGAAGAAATGTATAAATTTTAAATGACATTTAATTGATCAACTCTTGTTTGACATTTGGAAATATGGTAAAGAAATGATGTTTTGAACCTTGGATTATTTTGAGGTATTGTTGTAATATTTAATTATATGCATATTTATTTATAATATAGCTAATAAGATTTAAACTTTAAAAAATAAACTTTTCTCCTTTGTTAATGAATGATCATTACAGTTGGCCTTGAGTGCCTCGATTTTCTTGTGAAATCTTGAGTGTTATCCCATTTATGTAGTGTAATGCCTTCTCTTGTTTTCTATATTATTTTATTTTGTGCCCTTGCATATTTTTTTTACATCTATTGCAAAACAATTTCTTGCTTGTTACTAACACTTTGCTAGATTTGCTTCTATGCTACTATGTATGCATCATGATATACACCACATGAAATCTTGTATTTCCCTCTACTAAAAATTTACAACACATACACATAAGCTACAGGTCATATCATTTGGGCCACGATCCCATTTCTCTCACTCATGCACCCAAAATGAGGGGGGAAACTTTGAGTGACATCTCACACTCACAATAATATAGAATGAGAAATAGAATGACATAGTACACAATCATATTGTGCAAAGGTATATAAAATGGCTCAGAAATAGACTTGGGTTATAAAATTGACATGAACCAAAATGTACAAATATGACCATAGCATCTATACTCTATGGACCATTCCACAAGATTTTGTCATTGGGGTAGATTTATTAGTTTTTTAGTATGTACAAATTCATAGTGACATTTATCGGAGTTTTAATCAGTTTTAGTGACAAAATTCATGATATAGTTTAGATTATGGTGTCACCAAGGGTATGTGCAAGTTAACATTGCCTTAGTACATTGTAACATCATTTGCAAAACAATCTGGTTCATGACCATATGTAATGGCACTTGTTTTTGGCTTTTGGGAAGTGTAAATCTGACTGTATCCTTGTAGGATTAACTTCCCATTTATCATATTTAGTGCAGGGATGTGGAGCAGCTAAAATACTCCCCATATAGTTCTCTTCACCATGTATGGTGCATTTACATTTTTTCTATTCTCCTTGGCACATTCCATTTAGGGACTTATCACCCCCAAGTACTTCTAACCAGTTCGTTCACAAATTTCAAGAAAATATCCGTAGAAATGGTAGCAAGAGTATTATCTCCCTCTCTTATTAAACAATCAGGTGTACTATTTCATTGTATTTACATTTCTAGTTTCAAACTAAGTTCAAAATTTTCAAGTTAAAGCTTGATTTCCTATAATATGGACATTGACTACACTTTTCTATGCACGTACTCATCTTGGAAAAACAAATAAAACTGGAACAAAGACAAAGTCCTAGTAAAAACAAAAGGTTCTTCAACCAAATACGGAGTATGTCTACACGCTCAAGTATCTTTTCCTTTAAGTATGTAATTTTCAATTCCAAACTTAAAGTGGGGGTAAATGTAGACTCTCATTTTTTAATTCATGTCTTACAATAATAAAAAAAAATTACATCACTTTTGTACTAGCAGAAATACTTTCTCAAAATTTCCAATTATTTTATCCCTAACCATATCTCACTCATTCTTTCTTTCATGCACAACTTAATTGTTCACATAATAGTCATTTACTCCACTAAATCCGGCTATAAGTTTATGTAAGGTGTTATGCACGATTTAGTCCTATTTGTGAAAATTATGGTGTCACTTGTGATCTTTGTAGTCCTTATCATTTTATTTTTTAAAAATTAACATAGAAGTTTTGCTATGTTGTTGATATTTTCGTAAATACTATAGTTTTGAAGTCTATATGTGTCAGTTTTGTATACCTTCATTGTACTAGTGACTCCATTGAATTTTGAGACCAATTAGCCCAAATATTTGTCATTTTGTATCAATTAGTTTTTATTTTACCTTATATTATTGTTTTTGACTTCAAGTTTGAAAATATAGAGGGGTTACGCTCTACTTTTGATTTAGATTCATCACAGAAGCATCAAGAAATCCCACTAGTCAAATCAGTAGTCAAAGAGAGGTAGATTTAGAAACCAATGCAAGTAAAATATACTTCTTACCCTCAAAATCCTTAGTATACTTATTATTTCTCTCCTTTAAACTATGGATATAAAAAATAATTGATATTTTTGATGAAAATTATGATTCATTCTCTAACTATTCTGAGCCATTGAGTGAGAAGATAGACCCCATAGTCCAATCTGTTTATTATTCAAGTACTATTAGAATCCTTTCCTATGAAAATGATCATAATATATCTTCTTTGTCTTTTCTTAAAGGAAAATAAGTCTCTCAATCCCAACCATCATTCAAATATTTTTTTTCCTTTGATTTCCTTAAGATAGCTAATATCCCTCTAGGATATTTGAAGTAAGAATCAAAATAAGATCTTGTTATCTATATTGTTATTATTGGTCCTTCATCTCCCAATAATACTCTTGATACAAATCATCCTTCCGTAAATAATAATATGGCTGAAAATAATAGAGAATCATATGTTTTTGGTTGAATATCATACCTCCTTGTTCTTTGCTAGGAGAAAATAGGTTGAGATAGATTGTTTTCAATAAAATGCAAGGTTATCCCAATGAGGTCCATGTTAATATTAGAAGTATTTTAATGAAAATTTATAGAAATAATGTTGTTTCAATTGATCAAGATATGAGATTTTTTAGAAATTTATTGATGATTTCATAATGGAAGTGTAGATTTTTTAAACTACAATTTGGTGATAGAATAGATCCTAGATTTCTCACGAGTGATTTGAAAGAATTGGTTCAAGTATCTTAATGATTGTGTATAGGATTGTAATTCTTGTTTCACTAAATTCATGATGTGAATACTTGAAAATGTCTGACCTACTGATGTAACTTGTCTTATTAAATATTGGGAAGCATTTGATACTAAAGCTAGTTTTTATCTTAGAGACAAGGGCCCAATCAACTTAATATATGATTATACTATGAAAATAACTATTGAAAATGACATTCAAGTTTGTTATACATTTAAAAGGTTTGATGAAAATATCCTCACACCAATAGAGAAGATATTTCCAAGCATTTCCTTAGGTGTTGATGAAAACTTAGATAAAATGATCGGAATATTAAAAGATTTTTCATATAGAGTGGATATAAATGAAATAGGTCTGCATCTTATTCAGAAAAAATAATATTTAAATGGTAGACCACAAAATCAGGAAAGATAACCTACATATGCCAAAAAATGACAAAGGAATAGTCCGTTTCATAGAAAAAGAAGGCTTGAAAACAAAGGTAATGAAAGAGAGATGTTTGATCCTCTTGTTTCCAATAGTAATAAGATAATTTAGAGTGATGAATCAACATGGTGTGATGAATATCTCTTTTCCCACCCTTCTTGTGTAATTGCTTTAGTTAATGTTTGTATTGATGATGATGATGATGATGACTTGGAAGCCCCAAAGGTAGTTTATACACTTGATTTTAATGAAGATTAAATTAATGTGGCTCAAATTTTATATCCATGAATTTTAGTATTTGAAAACACAAATGATCAAGAACTATGATGGTGGAAGACCATCTTATGAGTATATATATATATATATATATATATATATATATATATATATATATATATATATATATATATATATAATCATTGAAAAATTATACAAAATATCAAGTCAAAAATAATTAAAACCTACAAATTCATAAAGATTCAAATGCCAAAAGTGACCCTAGAGAAACTCCATGAGAAAATAATGACAAGGATGGTGTTAATTTCAAAAAAATTGTTATTGCATAATAGAATATCACTCCATCTTAGCTAGTGAAACAGAGAATTTATTTACAACAGAAGATATGTAAGTCTCCTTTGCTTACTAGTGTAACTAATGGGCCTTCATGTGTTAAAATTACAACTGAGAACAAAATACATATTAGAATCTAAGCCTAAAAAATCAACTAAAAATTAATTCTCTTTCACCTTTTGATTCAAGGAATTCCTTTGCTCAAGCCCCTGCCTAATGTGAACATGACATTAATGCCATCACTTTTCCTCCCAACACACCATTTCCTAAATAAAATCCATGTGATATGGCATATTTCCTCATATATTTTAAAATAAAATTCCCCTTAGTTTAATTCTTATTCATCCCAAAGCATAAAAATAGAGCATTGTCATACCTTGTGCAAAAAACTCTATTTCCCCACCCATCCTTGTTGTTGAAGCTAAATATATCATTGAAGAATTAGAGGATTTGTTTGATATTTATTTAGGAACATCATTAGTGTAGGTTTAGTTAGATGTGGATCTATTTTACACTACTTTTCTTGTGAATGGATGGTTATTTAAAAAATGCATGTTAGACTCGGGAGCCTCTTGCAACATTATGCATTTAGTGATGATGAATGAGATGGGAATTATAATCTCAACTACTTATGGAATATGTTATGATATGGATTCAATATTTTTTGTAGTAGGGTATGTTAAAGGACTTATTGTTTAACATGCATCCTATCTTGGTAATTTTTTGGTTATGGACATTGTTGTGGTGGATTGTCCTCCCAAGTAGAGTATGTTATTGTCTAGAAAATGGGTCACTTTAGTTGAAGTTAGCATCCACATGGATATGTATTATACAAATATACCTCTTTAAGGAGATCAAGTCAAGCTCTATAGAGAGAAAATAATGTTACACTTGATTGAGGATCCAAAAAGGGATTCGAATAAAGTATTATATACTAATATAGATATATATATATATAAATTGTTGGGATTACTTACTTTATTGATAATCATATCGACCCCAATTTTTGTCTTTAGATATGCCATACTATATTTTATGGTTCTTAGACTATGTCCTTTGATGGGGCATGTTAAAAAGAAGGGGTTGGAGTTGGATTTTCTTTATATTATCCATAAGGGACTATTTCATATTTTTTTCCAAGTTAAACTTTATAAGTACTAATAATGTAGAAGAGTATGAATTTTTTCTAATTGGATTAAATGTGGATTCTAAATTAAAAATTAAATATGTGATTGTCAAGGATGAATAAAAAATGATCATACAACATATTAAAAAAATGTATTCAAAAAATAATGAGAGGATGAAATAATATAGAAATATTGTATGGGATTACCTTGAGTTTTTTAACCCCTTCAACGTCATTCACATTTATATATCATTGAATGCAGTTGTAGATCAAAAAATTTTCCACACTTATGAATATCAAGATCAAGTAGTTACACCTCTTATAAGTATGATGTTGAAGTTTTAGGTGAGGCCATCCATTCTAGATAATGTGAATCATTGGAAAGTACTAGAAGATAATATTCATATTTTGAGATTTATGAATAACACAACCGATTTCAAATATTAGATTATATACTTGGAACCTTTCATTAAGAAACAATAAGGAAGAGAAATTATTTTGGGGAATGAGTTTATCTAGCTAAAAAACTAATAAGATCCCAAGAGGACTATTTGCACTTGAGAGAGCCTTTAGAATTGCACACAGAGGAAGACAAAGTGACATACCTGTTGTTGGTATCCAAATTTGTTCTCCTTTTCAAGCTGAGAGGCATCATAGATTTGACATGGAGCTTAGAGATAGATAGATCATAATGTATGTCATTTTATAGTCGGGGATGAGATCTAACTGGCCCTTTGTCACTCAGATTGTTGAGATATGGATAGCACCTTCAAGAGGATTTGACCTATCCTCACTACTTTAGGTTGTGCCTCTTCAACCAGGGTGAGAGGACCCTTAGTGTAACCTTTGTTTGATGAAGGAGATGGATATATCCTTCTTTTTCACAAATTTTATGAAGAAAACCTTAGGAAAGTATGATCAATACTCCATAATTTAACTCTCAAGAGTTGTCACTTCTAAAAGATGGAGATAATTTTAAAACAAGGCTAAGGTTACTGAAGACATTATGAAATCCTGATTGTTCTCCATATCTTAGTAAATAGATTTTGTTCCTTTGTGGATATACAGGGTAAAACGGGACTAGTACATAGTAGGATTAGTCATTTGAATGATTTTTTGCTGGGAGATTAAGCAAGATAAATTGGAATTTTCCAGATATTTGAGAAACTTCACAACAATGGACAACTCAACAACAGAAATCTTCAGAATAGTTAATACATTCCTTCAACCAGAAGGTGTGCATCAATGGACACCTAGATTTGCATGTTTTCACACAATCTTTGAGAATCTAGCACAAAGGCTCGAGTTAAAAGACTCAATTAAACACCAAAATATCTTAACAATCATGCCTAAGGTACACCCAAAGACTTACAAATAATCTCTTTCAATAAATGAAGGTAAAGTGATTTTAAATTGTTTATTTCATTACCAGGTGAAAGCTCTTCTGATAAATGAAATTGCAAATGCCACTAAACCATCACAAGAATGAGATCTGTTTGATTTCACAAAGATTTCAATGTAAGATTGCAATAGGAACAAGAGAAACCATTTGCAAACATTCTTAAATAAGCAGACACAAATTTGCTAGAGATTGAACACAAATTAATTTCAAAATTTCTTAGATTCATCAACAGGGGAGAGCTTCCAGAGCAATCTCAAAGCTTTTCAATGGCTATACATCTGCAAAAAACTTGACATGATAGAAAATCTAACACAAAATAAATTTACTAGGTATCTCAGATGGGTTTCTCAGAAGACGGCTTTTCTTACATTTTTCTCATGAAATTTAACCCCCTCCCTTTTGCATGACTAAAGCCTACTTTTTATAACACTCAATTTACATCCAATCTTTCCCCCCAAGAAAATAATATCCTAAGCATCAAGTTTTTTACAAATTCCATCATGATTCGCAAAAAGGGACGTTTAACAGAAACACGTCCAAAAGTTGCCAGGTGTTTCTAAAAGGTGGATCATTACAAATATTTCCATCATTTTTTCAAATGGGAGCATGTTTTTCATCCTCTACGCATGCATACCCCCTTTCCTTCATCATTTCACCTTTTCCCTTCTTAAATTTTGCCTCTGCAACTTTTGGATCTGGCATTTTGCATTTTTGCACGAGCCCCGAGCAAAAAACCACATCAAATGCTTAAATGTGCACCTCAATTTACAAATTGAGCCTCCAAAACTATTCAATTGCACCTTGTAGACCAAAATGACACAAATTCATCAAAATTTGATGAAGAATGATGTAAAAATCACATCTCCAAACATCCTGGAGCTCCAATGGTGGAAAAATCAAATGAAATGCACAACTACCGTTGATTCCGCCCTTTCTCAACTTTAGATTGGAGTCATCCACGTGGAAAAATCTTATTCGTAGTGGGTCTGGGGTTGCCTTTTGCATTTTATGACTTTTGGAGAAAATGTGTAATTTTCACATTTTTCCCCACCCCCTCCACCTTTGAAATACAGGCTCAACACGTGGCTTAATCTGAGCCTTTGATGGATTCGTGACTCATTTTTGCAATTTTACCCTTTTTAACAAAAAGGCAAAATTTCCAATTTTCCTCCGTCAACCCACCTTCCTGCTTGTAACTTTTAATGTGGGCCCCAATGGAGTTGCAGGTTATTTCATAACTTTGCTCCTTTTTCACAAAAAGGCAAAAACTTAAAAATGTTCCGTCAACCCTCTTCCCCGCTTGTAACTTGAAAAAATGCCACGTGTCCTTCTTCGGGGTCAAAGTAAGACTTTTTCCCTACCATTTCATATCTATTGAATAGCCAATTAGATGCTATCGAGGCCATGGGACCAATTTGATATTTTTTACAAATGTGACAAAAGTGGCAAATTTCACCAAAAAGACCCATCGGGCCGCATCCAATCAAAAATGAACACATATACACATTTGGGGCAAAAATAAGAAATTTTCCCCGCCACTTAAATTTTACTTTAATCAGATCCTAACGGGGCCACGGGGTGAGTTCAAAATTTTTGCCAAAGTAGCCAAAAGAACAAATTCATAAAACAAACCTGTCGTGCCTCATCCAATTAGAAGAAACCACTTAAGCACCAAAAGAACCAATCAAAACTTAGCGGAGCCATGGGACCAAAATTTCCCTCTTGCCAAAATAGCAGAAAGTGATAAGTTCAAAACATTTATCCACTGTCCCTCGACCAATCAAAAGAGGCCACATATCTTCCGAATGCTGAGGTAGAATTTGACAGGTAAAAGACGCCCGTCAGACCGTCAAAAACACAAAAATTTACCAGTTCACACCCAGGATCCGATTTTCCCACTAAGGATGGAAAATTTTGAAACAAAACCAGGTAAATCATGGCTTCAAGCATTTTTCAAAAATGGGAATGGATTTCAAAGGCATACAGAAGAAATTTGAACATTTTTCGAGCATCCATGATCAGGAAGATAGGAAAAAATGACAGAGCCCACAAATTGAAAAGATTTATGGAAAAAATAGGGCACATTTGGGGATTTCTTCAAAATAAGGCATGACAAGGAAACTTGCAAACAATTCATGGTATACAGACGGAGATAAAAAAATTCATTTCATCCATTCAAGAGATAGAAATGTTTCAGAATACGTAGATCAAAAGGAAAATTAGGGAAAATGGTGTGATTTTAAAATGAGCACTAACATCGGTTCAGGCTCGGGGATGGGTACTCCCAGCAAGTGCCACAAGAACAAATAGAGTAGACCAAGTGCCAAAAACATCCATTAGGTAATGGAGTCAACTTACAGAGCAGAGAAACCATAACCACTCTCCAAAAAATGAACTGAGAAACCAACAAAACCAAGTCACTAAGGACCAAAATGAACAAAAACACAAAAGCAGAATGAAACCAAAGAACTATACACTATACAAATGGTGCTCACCTTGATTCTAGGAAATCAATCAAGGAAATGTTTCAAATGCCTTCCATTAATAGGAAATTCAAGTAGTTCCCCATCTAATTCTTTTAGGAAGAAGGTATTTTCACCAATTCGAATGTCAATTGAAAAAGGGCCCATCCACAATGCATCAAATTTACCTTGTTTGCCCTTATCTTCATGCCTGTTATCCCATAATAGCACAAGATCCCCAATGCTGAAATCTCTTGGAGTCACCTTCTTTTCAAATAACTTCTTCAAATTTTCTCTAAACTTCACATGCCGCTGATGGGATGCCCTTCTTTCTTCATCTAACTCAATAATCTGATTGATTCGAGCATCATATGGACTAACTTCTTGATCTTCAATTTTTTAAACAAACTGAAATAAAGAGAATTGCAAATGAAGGGGTAGCAAAGCTTGAGTTCCATATACCAACTCAAAAGGGGCCCACTAATGTAAAACATGAAGGAGACTTGAATTCCAATATGGAATCAGTGGCGGTAAGGAGTGATGAGCCATCTAGGTTGAGCTGGCCGAGCTAGCAATAAATGTTTTAAATCAAACACCCCCTTCTATGAAAAAAGGCAATAAAATCTACAAAAAAAGGATGTAATGCATTAAATGAAAATCATGTAAAATCATTCTAGGGATATACATAAACATTGAGGAAAGTGGGAAATATTTTAATGATACATTTCAACAAACAAATTAATTGTACAGTTCTGTGAAGAGGAAGAAATGCTCAACAAAACCCTAAGGAGCTACAATCACTCAAAAACCCATAACTTGAGAATTTCTTAAGGAAATTTCACAAAATTTGTCTCGTAGGAATTTTGGTTCTAAGCCCAATTCACAGTAGTCAAAAAATTCATAGATTGAAGAGTTTCATAAGTGTATTTTGTAGAAAATGAACATGTTTCAAAAAGGTATCTGGATGGTGGGTGGAAGTGCAATTCATGGGCATGGATGGACATTTTTCTACTACTACAAGTTATGGGTAATATGAGGAGGCTTTTGAAAGTTACAATCATGCTTCTCACCCACTTTGGGTACTCTGTAATTGATTCAAAGGCCAGATCCGAGATTGCTTTCCCCATTTTCCTTTTTTCCATTTTCTATAAATTGTGGATTTTCCCTCATTTTAAGGAGGACGATTTGAGTAGCAAAACTCTAGCCATTTTTTTTGTGAATCCAATGTGTTGTAGGCCTTTGTAATGGAATCCTTACATGGTGACCCAAGCCTTTTATTTGTAAGAATTTGAATTGTGCATACCCATGAAGCAATAGATGCAAGTTTGTGGATGTATCTTCCCTTGTTGTGTTCATTTGCATTTTTCTTTCCTCTTCAATATTATTGTAGGTGTATTGTGTCTACACTATGCTATTATAGGGATTCATTATTATTGTGTATGCATGGAAATGTATTGTGAGTGTTTTTGTTAGACTATGGGAAATTTTCATCACCCTTTGTAACCTGCGTTTTGCCTCCATTTTCACACATTGGGGAGTTATTCTCGTATCCTTCATTTTTGTTATTTTCATGCTCTTTTTTCTCTCCATGTTCCCTTGGAAGTGATAGATTAGGAGTAGTCATTAGTTTTCTTTTAGTAGAGTTAGTTTGCACTAGATTAGGAAGAGGAACCAACCTTCTCTGAAGGCCTATCCCAAGTAGTAATTCCCACACTTGGAGATAGTACCCATGTTACCCAATCACATCGTAAGATCAAAAACACACATGCTTGTGTAAATATGAGGGTGTTGTGATTCGGTGATAATATTTACTATATCGAGGTTGTGGATTAATTGATTTGATGAAATATTTACAATTAAAGCTTGAAAAGCTTGTGTAAGCATATTATTAGGTATACTATCCTCGTAGAGTGTATGCATGTAGATATATTGAGATGTAGGAATCATCATTTAAGAGACACCTGTAAGATTAACCATTTGAGGCATAATGTCCATAGAAGGTTGCATTGGTGCAAGTGTCCAAACATGTTGTTATTGTATTTCGACAACAAGACAAGAGATATTAGGCATAAGAGTTAGAATGGAAAGAATAAACTCGGGATCAATGGTGTTTGATGATGGAACCTCTTCTGTAGAGTCTTCATGTATATAATTGGTTGAAAGTGATTCTTGAAGCAAGGTCAAGCTATCATTTGATATTGGAAGGTTGTTATTTGAAACAGGTTCAACATCTATTTTAACTAATAAAATAAATTCGGTAAAGGAAATAGATTGGTTTTGGGTTAGAGATACTTGAATTGTGTCATCTTGATCTTGTCGAGTGTCAGCATGTGAAAAAGTTTGGAAAACATTCAAATCTTCTTGAGAAATTTCAGTAGTTGACATGTCTTCGGGTAGCAATATCTTTATCATCGAGCTCTATAAAGATGACTCCATCGTCAAGTAAGTCTTGGACATAATTCTTAAATCATGCACATATATCTATGGAATGGCCAAAAATGTAATAAAAGTAACATTTTGTATTAGGTTTGTACCAATATGGATTAGGTTCTCCTACGACAAAGGGGTTTTGTAAGTGGATATATTATCATTATATCCTATTTTAGTTGATGAAAGACACTAGAGAGACTCTCTCCAAGGCATGTGAATTAACATTTGAATTTACACAGAGTATTATCTTTGCTAAGTTGTATGATTGGATTTTTGGTTGTTTTTTCATGTACATTATGCACATTTTTATTATCCATGACACCATCATTGACAACATTGTGGTTGCAGTTGACGTACCAATATTTATCGTAAGAAGAGCTAGGGTTGTTGATTTAATAAAAAATGAACTAAATCTAATTACAGAGTAACTAATGTAAATAATTGTGTACTAGTGCTAATATAAATGATGAAACAAGCAAAATAACATGTATAATCTGAAACCATAAGCAAGAGAGAGAGATAAGATGACTTAGCTAATTTATGAAGGAACATGAAGTGATCTAAGAAGGTGTGACTATGATTTACGAATGAACAAGAAGTGATATAGGTAGGTGTGACTATTGAACAGGTTGTAAATAGGGTCATCACTAGTCACTATTACTTTTGGAATGTAGGAATGAGGCCAAACATGGGTTCTTGTGGTAGGGAAATGGAGCCTGGGCACTAGAGACTACTTCTGAGCACTGGTAATTATGCAAGATATCAGGATATTCTTTCTTCTATGTCATGGGGGGTTTTGTTGTTGTTCCCTGTTAATCACTTGATATTCTCTCCTTGATCTCTGATGGTACTTGTAACTTACAAGAAAGAGATTCAACTACACATACCCGTAAACCACATCAAACATAAAAAGGAAAAAATGTAGAATGGGGAGTCAGACTAACTGCGGCGATCACCCCGACAGAGTGAACTTAGGACCGAGCATTGCACTACATCTTAGACTCCATGTAGTTCTTGTGTGCGTATAGAAATGATGCCCTAGGATGCCCTTATGCAAGTTTCAAAATGATAGTGGGTTGTATCTAGAATGTATCAATGTAATAATATATATGGATGGAATAAAATACTTGCTATGATGTGTATGCATAGTATGCAGCCCTTGTTCCTTGAATGGATGCTAGATGAATGCCTTTGGAGTGCTTAGTGCCTTTGGAATGCAATATTATGTGGTAAAAGTAATGCTTAATTCTTGGTACCTAATTTTGAACACATAACTATGTATTTATATGATTCCCTTGTTTGAATTTAGTAATTGAATATTAGAAGGAAAACATGTAAGTGAAAAAGATGCCCAAAATATAAAAGAAACCCAAAAGGAGCAAGTACGATAAGAAAGGGTCAGGGATCCCCAAAAGGGATAAAATCACCTTGGTAGTGCTATCTTGGATGGGCTCTAGTGTCTGAAGCCACAAAGAATAAATAAGTAAAGTTTCGACTAGGTGCTAGGGTGTGGAAGACCAAAGAGAAAGTAAAATACAAATAAAAGATGCCAAATATAGTTTTCAACCTCTAGTTTTCCTACTTGGGAATTATATAAATGCTAGCATGCTTTTAGGACCTAGATGTACACAAATGCATGATTTTATGTATACATTTTCCCCCCACTTTATGTTGAATGAATTCTCGATAACATAAAGTAGTTAGAAGATGCATACCTTATAATCATGTAGACAGTGTAGCCGATAGTGTGCCAAGTGGACAAGTTGATGCAACCTAGAATCTACCAGTGATAACCCAGGCGTGCTGGCACATCACTCAACCTAGACTGAGCGCTCACTCGAAGCATGCAAAGGTACCAGGACCCTCTTTAGGGTTGTTGTAGGATGTTAGCATGATGAAGACTTAATGCATTCAGAATCCATAATTAATATAACATTCTACATATCATGTTTTGATCTAGACCTAAAGAGTAATAGATTTAAATAATAACCATAATGAAGTCAATCATGCTCGAACCAGTTATACTCATGATTAATACCTTGATTCACCCAATACACTCCATTAAATTAAACATGTAATAAATACACATAATCTTATTACAATAAGTAATACCATAAGCTCATGCGCACATCAGATCTAGCAGCATAACCTCATAGTAATTCATATCCATGTTCTCACATAGTCCTTTTATTCTATGTAGATCACTACATATTTATAAGGGTGGGGACTTTCCCTTCACCACTTGCATAATTCCCAAAATAGGTCGCAGGCTAAAAATAGTCGTGCACCTTTACAATAATAGCCACACATGCAAGTGCGCTAATAATAGATCTCTTTTGGTTAACTAGCAGTAGCAATTCTATTATCATCTCGAATCCATGTAAAGCGCCTAGTAGTTGTTCTTCCAATAATAGCTCATGCATGTCGTGCAAGTCTTTATCTAGTTTGTGTGCTCTACAGGCTATCTCCAAAAATAATCCGTACATGTGAAAATGGCTAAGTCTTGAATTTTCCCTTGTATTTTGCACGTGTGTCCTTCCCTATCCTTTCGCGCCTTTGACTATGCTTTACTCATGCACGTGAATCTTTTGTGCGCCCTCTCCTTTGTATCATACTCTTGTCTGCTCAAAATTACCCCACACTAAACTGCATTTCTGCCCCAATTTTGGTTGCTCTTCGAATAATAAAGAATAAAGAATGGAAAGAAATAAAATAATTTCTGCATAAAGAATAACTCTCACTATACAACATATTTTGTCTCAACTGGAAGAATTAATTCTAGATATTCTTCTTTTATCTTCGCTTCCAACATCTATTATTCAATTAGTGTGACTTCTGTCTTCTCTGGAATGTCCACTGCAATAGACTCCAACTCATCTTGGGAAATTTCTCCCTTCTCGTTATGTATCACCAGAACAATGTTGGACATAGCAGACATTCTTCCTTATAACATATCCATCTTTTGCACTATACATTTCCCAATCTCATCCAACTTTTCCTTATGGGGGTCATGTGTTGCTGCAAGGGCCTCACACTTTTTCTTGACTAGCGCTAACCTTTTTGCATGTCCCAATGTCTCATCCTTCATTTCCTTCAGGACTTCATTCTCTTCTACTATTGTCCTGATCCTTATTACTGCCTATGGAGCTGCACATATGTTCAGTGCTTGGTCTACTTTCTTTAGCTCCTCCTATAAGGTTTGAAGCAATGCCTCATATGATGAAATTTTTCTAACTACTGTAACCTTTCCCTTCTCTACTTCCTGCTCAGGGTCATTTGGTGTTGGCATCCAAACTGGTCCATCCTCAAGCACCAGATCAACTAAGCTAGGCACATAGTGCATAGCCAAAGGGAAATTTTTGGGTACCTTGGGCTCTAAGTGTGGTCTTGATTATAGGACATGATCCTTGATCTCCTCTTCCATGCCGATAAGGAACCCATTCTTCTTTTTCTCCAGGTCCTTCTCTCCTTTCAAATGTGTTATCTTTGCATCTTTGGCTTTGATCTCTGCCCTTAGCTCTTTGATAGTGGCAGCTTTATCTACATTCCTGCACACCACCTCTGTAGACACCTTCACTAAGGCATTACTCACATGTTCATCAGTCATAACCAGTGGGCTTGATGGTTATGTGCTTGTTCTGTGGTGCCTTTCTGATTCTCCTTGATACACATGACTCTTCACACACATCAAAATCAAGCCCATCCATGTGAGTTGTCATGGACCATGAAAATTGTTTCCTTGTGCACGTGGTTTCCATGTCAGGGTCCATCAACTCCCCTCCATATAATTCCTTAAGGCCTATTGTATTCTAGAATTGCGCATGAACAATTTTACTTGTGTCCTCCTTATAGCCCATAACTGGTGCAACATACTCTCCACTTTCCCTCCTTGATCTCGGCCCCTTAGGTACTTGAGCGCCAAGGTTTGGAGTTGAATCCTTTATGTCCTAAGTAGTATCTTGCTTTGTTCTCTCCTAGATTCTGTACACTCTTCTTTCCTCAACATTAATTTCTTCGTCCTTAGGCTCTTCCACATCCTCTGGTTGTATAGAAGATCCAAGAACGCTCTCTTTAGACTCTTTCACCTCCTTATTCAGCTTCATATTTATCCTTATCTTCTCAAATGTCTCCTTCGGTGGAGAGAGTTACGGTGATCTCTGCACTGATTGTGGAGTATCTCCTTGGGTTCTTGTTCTTTTGAACACCCTCTTAAAGTGGTGTTCTTCAGGGTCTGCTCCTACTTCCAATTCTTTGTCTTCTTCTTCTTGTGCTTGGGGTGGAGTACTTGCGTGCTCAGTTTCTACCATGTCTGAGGGTTTCCTCCATCCTCTATGTACCAAGCCGCTAATGTCTTCACACTCTTCCTCCTCATCATCTACCTCTATAGGTTCAGTGGGATTCAGATCTGGTACATTCTCCACTCATTGTATGCTTACCCTTAAGTAGCCCTGGGAGCGCGAACTCATTCTCCACATATTTTTTACCCTCCAACTTAGGCTTAAGATGAAGGTATATAAGCGTTGCTCCATTGTCTCCAATCGCCAAACTCACAGGCTTCATGCTTATCATGTTTGAAATTAGCCTCTCAATGTAGGCAGTCTGACCTGGATATACATACATCTTTCGCAGCGTGTGGTAGTCACAATCTACCTTGTCTGCAACAAAATTCAGGCATCACACAGTATTAAAATGATGGAATGATGCTTGGAAGTAGTGCACTATGAAGGCATACAATAAGTTTACACTAGGGCATCCAAGTCCCATCCTTCATTGCAAATCATGTGATGCAAAAGTGTTGATACACCGTGAACTGCTCTTCCTTTCCCACCACCGAAGGTAACTCCTTGGGGATGCACCACTCCTCTTTAAATGTCACGTGGAGCCTATCATACCACATCTCTGCCCTCTACTTGAATGGCCCACTCATTGACCCTTCACACAAGTACTTATCAAAACTTTTTGCAAGGGACTTGTTTTGCATGGGGTACTCCCAGATCTTGTTCTTTGGCCCATCGGGCACTCCGATCTCCATAAACACAAGGGATAATAGGATAGTTCCAAAACTTATTTCCTCACATGTGCACACTTCCTCAATGATATTTTCCGTAATGTAGCCTAATATGTTGTAAATTATTCCCTGTGACATTCTCCTTGCAATGTGTAGCCACATTGTATTCACCTAGGACCATCTCTCTTGATCATTCAATTTGGTCACTAGATGTACAACTTCATGTACCACTGGGTACTTCTTCAATTTGTTGATATCCATTCCACGTGGACCCTTGGTATACCCTAACTCCTTCCATGTCTACAACATTGTTGCTTTATCTGTCAAGTCACTATTCAGATCCACTCTTGTGCCCTTTAATTCTGTTATAGTTGAAATCAAAGCAGTTGTAATCCTTACCTTGCATCCGGAAAAATAGAAAAATTCTTCATGTACCTTGCTCATCAACCACTGGTACAAAGGTTCATATTTTCTGAAATATGGGATCTCGTACAACTGGTAAACTCTAATATGCTTTAGCAGCTTCTCTCTAATGTCATCATACATTGGCATGTCCTCTGATTGTGTGCTTGTTTATCTTTGAACTCAACAACTCGTCCAATTCCTTTTTATTATCTAATGTGTGGTTGTTGTAATCACTTATCTTGCACTTCTAGACATGTGAGAATCCCATTCTTGTCCCACTATCACGCCTTCTAGGTATTGCATCTCTAAGAAATTACTCTCAAGAGCAATTTCAACCTCAACTTCCACTTTCTTCTTCCCTTTGGCTCCTACAACAGGTGATTTCTTTGGTGTCATCTATAAAGGGCAACTTTTTGTCCTCTTTAGTGTGAAAATGCTTGCCTTCTACCTTCTGTAGTGAGCAATTCCAAACCCCTAGCTTGAATCCACATGCCCTAGTTGAAATTGTGTGCCCTAGCTCTTTCACAATGCTTTTCTTCACTCAAACCCTTCACCAATGGGGACGTAATCTTCTATTGTACACAAATATTCTCTCCACTTCTTGTTTCACACTCTCTGCACCTCAACATGATTCACTCAACTCGTTTTGCACTTGGCTCGTTCAATTTTTTACTATTTACAACGGTAAAAATGAACTCGTATCCCTTCCTTATATATATTTTGAAAAAATTAGTGCATTTATTGCTCCTTCACCTACCAACAATCCTCATTAATTGACCCTTTTCACATTTTTCCGTGTGGTACATCTTCACACCTCAGTTATAACCTTTTAGCGTGCCTTCCTAGCTTCTAGATATAGAATTCTCTTCAGCGTGCTTCCATGCGCCTAAGTACCTCGTCACTGTGCCTTCTCCTGGTAGTCTCCATGGTCCATTGCTTACCTCACGTTATATTGTTCGTTAATTTATCTCCATCTATGGTCCTTATTTGGAAGCAATATTCTGTCCACCAACTCTTCAAACTTGAATAACACATGTAGCAATTTGTTCTTTTATGTGTACCCATTTTTCAATAACCACCCACGAAAATGGTATGTGCAGTCCTCTGCACATAAAAATACTACAAATGGTAATTATCTTCTGGCATGCAAACGTACTTATTTCACAAAACACCAACTAAATTAACAAATCATAGCGACAAAGAAGGAGATACATTAAGGGAATACATAATTAAAAACCTAATCTAAATGGCAACATTGCCTTATTACAAACACCAAGAAGACTTATTTATAGTATGGATTCAGTCTACTCCCATTGAAGTAACCTGGTAACCGTATTCCATCAAGCATTTCTAACTGGCAAGCTTCATGTTTCAAGTATGTAAGTGATAACATACGGTCCTAACCAATGTAATTTGAGTTTTCCTAGATGGCACAAAAACTTAGAATCATAAAGAAGCACCATGTCCTATCTCAAGCTTTTTTTCCCTAATGTGCCTATCATGCCATGCTTTCTACCTAGATTTTTCTTTCTTCTGACTCCAACGTGCTATTGCCCATCGCCCATCCAACTTAATCAACTTATCAATTTTGTTCTTCTAATGCTTTCTCATCAACTAGACCTCCAACGTATGTAATACGCAAAGAAGGTAACATGAATTCCATAGGAAGAACTGCTTTTGCAGCAAAACACCAATTGAAAGGGTGTGGCCTTGTTTAACCACTTGTATGTTGTTCTATATGCCCAAAGTATTGCAGAATACTTTATCATCCCAATCCTTTCTTCCAACATCACAAATTTTTGTCAATGTCTTGGCTCAAAATCTTATTGAAAGCCTTAGCAGTCCCATTTTCCTGAGGATGATATGGTGTAGTCTTATGGTGTGCAATCATGAATTCATCCAATAGAATATTTGATTGTCTCATTTAGAAAATGTGTGCCCCTGTCACTGGTCAAACTCAATGGGAATCCATACCTTGTAATAATATTTTTTCATAAAAATTTGGCTGTTGTAGCTACTGTACAATCCTTTGTAGGTGCTGCTTCTACCCACCTTTTCAGATTATCTGTGCAAGTGATGAAATAGCATGATCCAGTCCTACGCGTGGCTGGTGAAATAGGACCCACAAAATCTATATCCCATTTCGCAAATGGTTCTGCACTAGTAATAGGTATTAACAACATTTCATCTCTTTGACCTGGTTTTCCAAGGCATTGACAGTGATCACAAGCCTTACAATATGCCTTACAATCTTTATATAAGGTCTCCCACCATAATCCAGCAAGTAGAATCTTACACGTAGTGGCGTTACCTACATAGTGTCCACCTGCAATACCACCATGATCCTCCTCCATGATATCTTGTGCACTCATGTTCCAGTACACATTGGCACAATATTTCATCCCAACCTAACTTGTACAGGTCACCACTAATCAACATAAATGGTGCCACGCGAATGGAAAGTTATTTCTTCTCTAAGGATTTCATCCCTTCTTGAGTGATACCTGTTCGTAGAAAGACAAAAATGTCCTCTAATTCCGATGGAGTGCATTGTAACCTGTATAACTATGCATCAGGCATGGTATCTTCAATTGTCCTATGCTTCTTCTCCCGACTGTATTTTGGATATATGGTCCGGTCCAGAATTACTTTATCCTGGTTTTACCACAACTGTGAAATAAAATTCTTGGAATATGAGTACCCATCTACATATGTTCCTGTGTAAAACAGGCTTATTTACCAAATACTTCAATACCATGTGATCGGTATAGAATACAAATGGTGTTGCTAGCAGTTATTGTCTAAATTTATATAGCACATAGATCATTGACAATGCTTCACGCTCTGTAGTTATATAATTCTGCTCTACAAGAGTCAACTTTTTACTAGAAAAACTGATAAGATGATCTATAATACCTTCTCCAGGATGAGCCAACACCGCGCCAATGGCCATGCCAGAGGCATCCACATGTACATGAAATAGTTGGTCCCATGAAGGAAAGTGTAGAATAGGTGATGTAGTAAGTTTCTCCTTCAATGTCTCGAATGCGCGTTGTTGCTGGTTCTCCCCCAATAAAATGTCCCTTTTCCTTTTGGTAACTCTTCCAAGGGTGCAGCAACCTTGGCATACCCCTTTATAAATTTTCTATAATACCTAGTGTGACCTAAGAATCCACGTACCTCACTTTGACTTATAGGCTCTTCTAGACCGATAATGACTGCAACCTTAACTGGATCAACTAATAAACCTTCCTTGCAGATGATGTTCCCTAACAGTGTTCCAAATGGTGTAACAAAGACACATTTCTTAATGTTTAAAGAGATGATTAACTATTGACATAACTTTCAAACATTACGCATAAATTGTCACAATGGTCCTTAACAAGTCCATACATCATCCAATCATCTAAATAAACCTACAAGAAGTTATGCATAAAATCTTTGAATGCTTGAACAACTATGCACGAAAAATACAGTAGACACATTTTTCAGACCAAAAATCATCACAGTATAGGAAAAGATTCCCCATTTAGTAGTAAAAGTAGTCCTTTCCTGATCCTTTTTTGCAATCCTAACCTGATGATACCTAGAGAATCCATCTGTAAAACGAATAGATTTCACGCCCTGCAACGAATTCTAATATTTCCTCGGTGAATGACGTAGGAAAGGGATCAGTCACACATGTAGCATTCAGCTCCTTATAGTCTACACAGATCCTAATCTAACCATCTTTCTTGATACTAATCACCATTGGGATAACCTATTCTGACTCGTCCAGGGGTTTGATGATTCCAGAATTCAAAATATTGTCAATTTCTTCTTTGACCTTTTTGTGCAAGTTGGGGTTCATCCTGTAGGGTCTCTTTCTGACTGGGTACGTACCTTCGTTAATATTTATCTTCATTTCCCCTAATGATTCATGCACACCTTTGAGTTCATGTTATCCCCAAGGGAATAAGTCCTGATAATCTCGTAGTAACTCAATGATTTTTGCCACTTCAGAGTCAGACTAATAGTCCCCAATTATGGCCTCCTTAGGCTTAGCATCTGATCCAATATTCACTTTCTTTGTTTGTCATAGGTTCATGATAGGCATGTGTGGTCTTATCTACACTGTCTAAAACCTCACACCTACCTATTGAATGGTATACATCCAAATTTTCTACTTCTTCATCTATCCCCTAAGTAGACCATCTTTTATTTTTCCTTATCAAGCATGCTTAAGTAGTGTGGCATATGTCTCTGTTTCTTCAACAAAACGTGCTCCCGAGTCTTCTTCATAAAATAACTCTTGAATGCACTTTATAACCCTTAATTCCTCTTCTACTGGAGGTTTAGTAGAGAAATAGTCAAATGTCTAGATCATTCCTGTAATCAAATCCTGCCAATTTCCAGTCTCTCTATGGAGTTCCACAAATACATACCAAGCACGCGCGCAACCTTGTAAAGTGGAATAAAATATGTGCATCCAGACTGAAGGTGGTAAATATTCCTACCCCTCTATCCATATTCTATCACACTGCTGAACGTGGTGTTGAATAGATTGATTACCATGATACGTGCAGATATGAGTATGTGCATTTCTCCTAGAAAACTGAGTAGAAAGAGAAATCCTTATTTCATTCCATTGTACAAGATTATCCTTGTGAACCACACACCAGTGCAACTGCTATCTCGTATAGGGTATATGCTAGTATATTTCATCTCTCTAACTGGTCTATCCATTGTTCCTTCATGGCGCACAAAAATACCCAAAGTGAAGGTGGTAAAGACTCCTGCCCCTCTGTCCAGAGTCTTTCACACTGATGAACGTGGTACTGAACAAATTGATTACCATGATACATGCAAATATGAGTAGGTGCATTGCTCTTGGAAAACTGAGTAGAAAGAGAAATCCTTATTTCATTCCATCGTACAAGATTATCCTTGTGAACCACGCACCAGTTCCCTGCTATCCCGTGCAAGGTATATGCTAGCATATTTTGTCTCTCTAACTGGTCTATCCATTATTCCTTCATGGCGCACAAAAATATTGTAGGGTCTTCCTTCTCTAGTGTAATGAGGTACTGAGTTGTTACTTATTCTCTTGATACAATGAGGTCTGTTGTCCCATGAAAATGTGCTCTTTACTTCATGCCCTACCAACTCATAAGTACTATAAGCCCAATTATCACAAGAAACACTTGTAGTATCACTAATATACTGTGCATCTTCCCACTGAAGGATTCCTTATTTAGATGGCTCAAGCACCTCTAGGTCCTAGATGGCGCGTACATAAATCCTATTCAGATATTCCTCACTCAAAGGCTCAACATAGGGTGCAGATTTACCATCTTTTAGAGGAATAATAACTCTTTCCTCCTTGTTTTCAAAACTGATATAACCCTTGTTGAACCAAAGATCATCATTATTTTCATAGCACCAAGGGCACCCAAGTAGATATGGGAATTTATCTTCCTCTGCAAGCACTAAAACCTCAAAATCCTCAGTGAACTTGGCTCCCTGTATGGTAATGGATGCATCTTTTAAAACCTCCATTGGGAGTGGCCTTAGTTTGGTTAGCCATGAACAATACATTCGAAGATGGCTACAATGGAGGCTCTCCCCATTTGAACCCATGCATCTAAAGTAATAACATTGACTTCCATGCCTGTATCAATTAATATATTACTCAAAATCCATCCATCCATAACAGCATGTCAAAGTGATTTCCTTGTCATAGTCTAAGCTATGACGGGGAAGATTTGCATGCAGGATTTTTCGTCTAGTCTCAATACTTATGCACAGAGTGTTTCCCTTTAGCCAATTCCCTAACAATGGAATGATATTCTCCTAGCACAACATCTAGCACACCTCTTTCAAGTCATCCATATCAGATTGGACCGTCTCTGCTACTTTATTTTACTCCATCTTTCATGATTTCTCCTTTAAACACTGTATTTCACCCTGAATATTTCTTAGTACCTCCATGGTTTCCTAATAAACCTCCTTCTAATGGACAGGATCTTGGTATACTTTGCATATAGAACCTCCTCTCGTTAGTGATGGTAGGATTCTTCTACAATGGTTCTTCCCTCGCGCACGCGGCTTCCGCCCAGGTAGTGATACTTATAGGAGATTTTCTAACTTAGGGTTCTGATGCCACCCTAGTCATCCACTAGCGGATCCAGCAATGCGTTGTCATCACTAACCATTCCCACGCCCATTTCCTTCTTATAGTTCTCGCTCTTGTTTATGATTATGTCGCTAAGATGATGCACATTGCAGCATAAGCATCTATGCACATATGCTTCAGAAGCGACAATGATTCTTTCATGCATTAACAGAAATCTGATGTATATGCATAGTATGCAGGAAAGGGCCTTGACTACCTTCAGTCAGAGGCATTCACAGATGTCATACACCGTGATGTGAAGAACCATATTATGTGTTACCGATGAAAAAAGTAATAACTTGTCGTGCCACCACGGTTCTGATTTTGGGCTCTGAATCCACCAAATGTTATCACATTCGACCTCTTGCAATGACCACTTCAGTAAAAGGGATGTTCTATGGAATCATAGAAGAAACAACAGTATTTCCGATGGCTGTTAACCTTCTAGGATTACTGATGTGTATTCTTGGGGTGGTGTTGTTTGAAGTGTTCATCTGATAAGCCTGCTTTATGCACATGCCTAATATCTAGGGGGATTAATTTATCTGACTAATTAATTGGAGATTGTCTTAAGAGTTAGTGTGTTGTGGACCTACATAATTTTACCCAAGTAACAAGATATGTTCTTCCTCATTAGTCGTTGTAAGAATTTGCAAAGGTGGCTAGAGATCAGTGTTTCGAGAAGATAGGTCACAATCATGTAAACATGCAATGAAGTGTCCCCACTTGGAAAACTTGATGCAATGA
The DNA here is from genome assembly GCA_019776745.2 of Taxus chinensis. NCBI lineage: Eukaryota > Viridiplantae > Streptophyta > Pinopsida > Cupressales > Taxaceae > Taxus > Taxus chinensis. The sequence goes on along the minus strand of CM034155.1, from coordinate 557,188,164 downwards.
AAACTATCATTATGGTGTTAGACTTCCACTTTGAACATGAGAGCACCTGTTTATGGTCATGCACGTATGTAAAAAGTGCCCAAACCATGTTTCCTGAATAGATTCAATGTTCCAAGTGTTTCAGGAGCATCTCAGAACATCGAAAAACACAAAAGTGTTTCTGGTAAATGTAGTGTCTCAAACCTTAGTTGTGCATATAGAGGTATCAGAATGCCTCAGTTGTTAAAGACCTGAGAAATTGCTGCATCTATGAGAGAAATTTATGTTTATGTGGTCAATCAGCCCTTGTTCCCGAGTTAATTCATATGCACTACATTTACAACCTATTTTCTTCAAGTTAGCATTGCCACGAACATCTCTAATAAATCTTATATGACAAGCATTTTAAAATACTCTTCATTCTTCTCTTCACATTTCATTAACTCAGTACAATGCCTTGCATTAAAATATCTGCAGCATACTGCGCATTCAACCTTCTTACACGAACTCCCTGATGAGCATCCATTTCAATGAATTTCCTTCTAGTGTCACCATTCTTGAAAAAAAATTCTCATTCAACCCAGATTCTTTGAGGGACAATTTCAAGATTTCCTCCTTCAACCACTAACCAGTTTCCTTAGATGTCCAAAAATTGTTTTGAACCCATTTTCTTTATCCTAGTGCAAAACCTTTTTTTCTTTCTCCCTAAAAGTCATCTTTCTTTTCTGGAGAATCCACTTGGTGTTATTTGCTTCATTTTGTTTACATCTCCTGGGGGAAAGTGGATTTGGTCTACCATGAACTGCTTTATTCCAACACTAATTGGGATTTTTATCTTGAAAATGCTCAAGAAAATTCTCTGACTACAGTTCTATTTCAGGTTTTTTAAGCTTTCTTTTCACCATGTACAAATCTTCACTGGTGAAACATTCTATCCTTGAAGGTTATAAACCAAGTTGATAACCCTTTTAAGAATTTTGACAATCAACTCTGATCAATATTTTGCTGATCAAAAGCATTGACTTTAAGACCTTTGATAACAATTTGCTCAGGATGTGCATTCGAGCTCAAGCAACCAGTGAATCTGTGAAGGAAGTGAGTGCAGGATTTTAGAGAGCTGCACCACATATGTTTCTAATTTTATTAATGGGGGATGTTCCCATTTAGAATAGTACTTGTAATCTGGATTTTAACGAGTAAAGTACGTTATAGTGGAGTTTTTCAAGTTGGACAAAACAAGGATTAAACGTACATGTCAATTACTGTTCTTAAACAATATTTAGATTGTTAAAGCAATATTTTACATTCACAATAATCAAAGGCAATTGTCAGTACCACATAGGTTCTTGGGCAAATCTTAACGGCATGTTAGATATTTAAGAAACTCCAACATGTCAAAATGCTAACTGATGGGAATTCAGAAAACCCTAGAAACCTCTAAAGGAAAAGATATTTTTTAATTGTATAAAGGTACTAAGCATCAAGTAGTGCTATCCCCCTGTGAAGATTGATTCTCAACATTCAGACTCGGTTAGAGACATGATAGTCTTTAATGTATAGCAAATGATTAATTTCTCAAAAAGCATTTGAACTAAATCCATTCAAATTTAGCCCAATGGATGTCAAGGCGTTTATGATTAATATAAAATGTCGAATCTATAAGCCTAATCATGCATGTTATCGTAGCATTAAATAGAATGCAATTAAGTACAATAATGAATGTCCCAAGCAAGACTAAACAATAAAGTATGGAACCCTAGTTCTAAGGAGGAGAAAATAACGTACTTAGTTTATTCGCAATAAAATTTGGAATGTACTGAAGTGTTGATCAGCCCGTGAACAAAAGTAGAATTTGAGCATCACATAGAGACCCAAAAAATTGCATATCTGAGAGGAGAAAGATTGGACTAGGGGCACCCATATAAAGGGGCAAGGGCACTTGTGGGCCACTAGGTGCTATTGTCTGGGAACACTTGCGCTTGTATCTATGAAAATGCATTGAAAACTCAAATTTACATGGTCATAAGGTTATTCATTGTTGATTTTTTGGTCGCTTTGAATTGTTGCACGATGATCGCTTAGGTTCGTTGAAACTTGCAATGAAATATGAACCTACAAAACTCTCATGTGAAGCATGGATATTACCTAAACATTTAAGATCCAAAATGAGGTGTCAGAATGTCCTCATCTGTCACAATGGTGAACTTACAACTAAGCATTGGGAGCACTACATCTTTGACTCCATGAGGGAGTTCCCTGTGTGTGTATGTGCTGGATTTGTGCCACCAACATTGCCACTTTTTCAAGTCACACTTCTTAGTGAGAAAATAACCTAGATGTAAAGAAATGTAATCCATTTCTGCATCCCAATAGAATGAACTTACCTCCTATGAAGTGTATGTTGAGTAACATAAGACCTCAATATCCCTTGTGATGGTTCTACAAAGGTTGCAAAGAATCTCTTAGATGCTTAACACATACAACCTTAGAAGGATGATAGATCCAATAGTCCAGTGGTAATTCCCTTCTTATGTAGTCACAGGACTGTTAGAAAAAAAAAATTCCCTTGCTTTAATTAGGAAATTAACCCCAAAAATGCCTACACCAAAAAGATAAGATGCTCAAATGGCTAGAAAGGACCCAAAAAGTGTGAGTAAAGTTCAAAGGGGTCAGGGTCACCTAGAGGGGATGAGGGCACCTGATGTTGGCATCCTAGTTGGGCATTGGTGTCAAGGATGATAAAATTCAGAGTATGAAAAGGAAGACTGAGAAAGTAAAGGTGTAATACCAATAGAAATAAAGAAAGGTCATCAGAGACATGGGTTAATTAGTACTTTTCTTATTTATGAATAATATGAATATTAGCATGTAATTAGGACTAGATAATTACCCAAAGTGTGTGATTTTGTGTCTACTTTTGTAATGAAATTACTTGTATAATTTAGATTAAGAGCAACAATAGAACACCAAATAACACAATATTTCAGAATAATGATCTCAATATGCAATTAGAATAGCTTCGCCACTTCGAGGGGGCAACCTCCAAACCATATAATAAGACTCAAATGCTCAAATGATAATGAAATACTACCTATAATCCCCTATATATACTATTCATATGTTATGGCCATCACCAAGGCCGACCTATTAAGCATGAGAAAGTATAAATGATATAATAAAATGATATGGTAAGCCACAAGTCGGCTACTCATATCCTAATACAAGCAATAGGTTAAGGGTGTAGCATGCCCTTCCCCTTCAAACCAATGTTGTCCTCAACATTGAATAATCCTGGATGTTGCTGCAGAAAACCTTCATCCTCCCAGGTGGCATCTTCTATGCTCAAATTCTTCCACTTGATTAGATATTCCTTAATGTCTCTAATTCTCAGCCTCTTAGTACGTGTTTGCAGAATCTTCTCTGGCTCCAAAATGATTCTTCCTTCCTCATCAAGTTCTAGTAACTCTGTCTAGGCTTCAAATTTCTATCCAATAACCTTCTTCAGGCATGAAACATGGAATACTGGGTGTATGTGTGAAGATGGAGGCAACTCTAGTTTATAAGCAACACTACCAATTTTCTATAGAACCTGATAAGGGCCATAATATTTAAGAGCAAGTTTGTTTTCCTTTTTCTGTTGCTTTAGGGACATCTGTTTGTAAGGTTGGAGACGTAAAAAAACCCAGTCACCAATTTCAAAATGTCTTTCACTACGGTGTTGATCTGCTTGTTGTTTCATCTTGTTTTGTGCTAATGCTAAATTCTCCTTCAAACTAGCCAAAACCTGTTGTTGATGTTGAATGTGTTCCTCAACATCTCTGACCTTAGTTTGCACCCTCAAGGAGGAAGTGATAGAAGGTGGATGGTAACCATATAATGCTAAAAATGGGGTCATTTGAGAAGAGGTATGAAAAGATGTGTTATACCACCATTCTGCCAGTGGTAGCCATTTAATCCACCTTTCCTGCTTATCTGATACAAAACAACGTAAATACCCCTCTAAGTATTTGTTGACCACTTCTATTTGCCCATCAGTTTGAGGATGATAAGATGAACTGTGAGCTAGCTGAGTACCCAAACATGAAAATAATTCCGTCCAAAAATTACTTGTGAAAATAGGATCATGATCACTTACAATTATCTTTGGGGTTCCATGTAGCCTTTGAACTGTCTCCAAAAAAATAGCTGCGACTGTACTGGCTGCAAATGGATGTGATAGGGCACAAAAATGGGCATATTTTGTGAGCCTATCCACAATCACAAAAATAACATTCTTACCCTCTGAACAAGGCAATCCAGTGATGAAATCCATGGAGACCTCCTCCCATCTCTGGCTAGGAATTGGTAAGGGTTGCAACAGACTTGGTGTCTTAATTGTTTCCCCTTTATTCTGTTGGCACACTAAACACTCTGATACAAAATTTTGTACATCCCCCTTGAGTCCTTCCCAAAAGAATTCTCTTTTTATTCTATGATATGTCTTCAAAAACCCAGAGTGTCCTCCAACAGGTGAGGCATGTAGCTCTGCAAGAATCTTATGCTTCAACTCAGAATCTTTACTCAAGTATAACCTATCCTTGTACCATAGGGCATTACCTTTCCACTCAAATTTGTTAGATGTCATAGATCCTTCCTTGATATTCTGTATTAGAGATTGTGTATCCTTATCTTGATTCCATTCCAATCTTACTTCATCCACCCAATCGACCGTCAACCTGGACATTCCACATAGTAAGGCATTTACGGATGTATCCCTTCTAGACAACGCATCAACTACTACATTTTCTTTACCCTTTTTGTATATGATTTCAAAATCATAACCCAACATTTTTTTTACCCACTTTTGTTGTTCCTCAGATGATAACCTTTGCTCCAAAAAGTATTTGAGACTATCATGATCAGTTTTTACCTTGAAGTGTCTACCCATGAGATAGGGCCTCCATTGCTTGACCGCATGAAGAATAGCCATCATTTTCTTTCTCATAGACAGGTTTGAGCAGATCTTTTCCTTTGAATTGGTGACTCTAAAATGCAATTGGTCTTCCTTCTTGCATTAGAACTGCTCCCAATCCTGATCCTGAAGTGTCACATTCAACAATGAAGGTTTTTGAGAAGTTGGGAGTAGCCAAAACTGGGGTGCTGCACATGGCTTCCTTCAGCTACTCAAAGGATTTAGTGGCTACGTCTATCCAATGGAAGGCATCCTTCTTTAGCAATGCAGTGAGTGGGGTTGCTATTCTACCATATCCTCACACAAATCTTATGTAGTACCCTGTTAGTCCTAGGAACCCACGAAGATTTTTTAGATTTTTGGGCCTTGGCCATTCCACCATAGCTTTGATCTTCTGAGGATCAACTTTGATGCCTTCATGGGATACAATATGACCCAAGTACTCTACCTCTTGTACACCAAAAGAACATTTGGATGGATTTGCATAGAGAGTATGTTTCTCCAAAACTTCCAACACTTTATTTACATGTTGTAAGTGTTATTCCCATGTCTTACTGTAAATCAATATGTCATCAAAGAAAACTAATACAAATTTCCTTAAAAACGGCCTAAAAATGGTGTTCATCAAGCTTTGAAAGGTTGAGGGCGCATTTGTAAGACCAAAAGGCATTACCAAAAACTCATAATGGCCCTCATGAGTCCTGAAAGCTGTTTTATGAACATCTTCCTCTTTTATCCTAATTTGATGGTACCCCGAATGAAGATCTAATTTTGTGAAATAAATAGCACCATGCAATTCATCAAGTAAATCATCAATTACTGGAATAGGAAACTTATCTCTGATGGTGTTCTTGTTGAGTTCTCGGTAATCTGGACACATCCTCCATGTTTCATCCTTCTTACGTACCATGACCACTGGTGAAGAATATGCACTCTAGCTATGCCTGATAATACTTGCCTTCAACATTTCCTCCACCATTTTCTCGATCTCACTTTTCTAGGAATATGGGTATCTGTATGGTTTGATGTTAGGTGTTTTGCTCCCTTGAATCAACTGAATGGCATGATCATGATCCCTAACTAGTGGTAGTCCCTTTGGAATTGCATCAAAAATAGATGAGTGAGCATCCACAATCTTCTAAAGATCGGGTGGCATTGAAGACTCTATATTTTGTACTTATATGGAAAATTGATTTGCTATAAATCCATCCACTCCTTTTCTAAGAACTTTCTACATTTGATGAGAGATAATAATCTATGGAGACTTAGCTACCATCCCATTCAATTGTATTTTCCTTCCATCTGAATGAAATCGCATGAACAATTCTTGGAAATTTATCTCTATAGTACCTAAGGTTGTGAGCCATTGGACACCCAAAACAATATTTGCCCCTCCCATAGAAATAGCAAACATAGGTGAGTCTAACATGTAGTCTCCCATGGAAAGCTTGATACTATGGCACTTTCATGTGCACTTGACTGTCCCACCATTCGCAATCATAACTTACATTTCTGGAGCTGGGTAAATAAAACAATTGAGGCGGGCAGCTAACTTACTATTTATGAAGTTATGAGTACTCCCCGAGTCAATCAACACCGTCACCTTCTATTTTTTGAGATAGCCAATAACCTTGAGTGTTTGAGGCTCGTACTAATACCTGACAATGCATGGCAAGAAATTGTAGGTTGGTGATCCTCTACTTCATCTTCTACTGGTTCCTCAGCCTCTCCTATAATTTCAGCTTCCTCATCATCCTCATTACCTCCATCAATAAAGAACAACTTTTTCTTAGCACATTTATGTCCCAGTTCATATTTTTTATTACATTTAAAACATAATCCTTTTGATCTCTTTTCTTCCATTTGTTGAGGAGTCATTCTAATTGGCCTAGCAAATGAAGGGGAAGAGATACTACTGTCTCTGGTGTTAATGAAAGGTGGCCTCCTACTACAAAGAAAATTTTCCTCTACACGACGTGCCATGATAATAGAATCAGAAAGCTTGATTGGATTAAACATATGTACCTCATGCTCGATGTGGTCCTTAAGACCCCCAAGAAATAGGTCATTCAAATTCTCTTCTGGAATATTCTCCACCCTTAAGGATATGTTTTGGAATTAATGCACATAATCTTTGACTGATCTTGTTTGCCATAAATTTTCTAATTGACTAAAGTAGTTCTCTAAAACACTGGAACTATAGTGTAATTGCAACTCCTTGGCAAAAACTATCCAAGTGACACCTAGACCATTCTTATGCCTCTGAGCACATAACCATCGATACCAAAAAAATTGGTCGGGTTCAAGATATAGGGATACCAATGTCACCTTTTGTCCTGATGGTGTTTGATGTAACTCAAAGAAGTTATCCCTTTGATTTATCCAATTTAGGGGATCCTTGCCATCAAATTTGTGCATATCCACTTTCAGCATCATGTTCCGTGGTTGCGAATAAGTTTGATTTTTATTAGACTGGAAAAGTGATCCAATATGGTTAGTTTGTCCATGATTTTGAACTGAAGGTCCTCCTTGGTTGATATGGGCAAGATTTGGGCCATATTGGTTACCCTTTACATGTTGCATGATATCATCTAACCGATGATTGATTTGGGCTATGTCTCCTTTAGAGGCCATCTCAGATTGTACATTTTGTAACTCATACTCAAGTTGGCTCACCTTATGATCAACTGAGGTAAACCCTAGTGCTGAGGAATCTGTATTTACCCCTTCTGACTCCATCTCTTCAATCACTACCCCATCTTTATCTGGGGTTTTTTTCCGGAGTAACCGGATTCTTTTTTGCTCTTGTGGAAGGCCCTGCCATGATGTCAAACCTTAGGGTTTAGGGTTTCGATACAATTTCGGCCGAACAAGAAAAAACACAAAGAAGATACTAATAGTATTTTTTTGAGATATTTCCGAAAATGTAAAGAACTTGAAAATTTTCCACAATTTTCACCCTAGGAAGCGATTTTATGAAAAACCCTAAATTTGTAATAACTTTTGCAAAATAATTCAAAAAATTCTAAAATGTTTAGGGAACCTTAATTAAAATGTTTTTCAACTCTGGTAAAAATATATCTCACCAATTCACTCTGGTTCGCAATATGTGGTGGAAACAAAAAATTAGGGTTTTTGCCCTAATTTTGGCCCAGATCACAGCTCTGATACCACTTGTAATGAAATTACTTGTATAATTCAGATTAAGAGAAACAATAGAACAAAAAATAACACAATATTTCAGAATAATGATCTCAATATGCAATTATAATAGCTTCACCACTTCGAGGGGGCAACCTCCAAACCATATAATAAGACTCAAATGCTCAAATGATAATGAAATACTACCTATAATCCCCTATATATACTATTCATATGCTATGGCCATCACCAAGGCCGACCTATTAAGCATGAGAAAGTATAAATGATATAATAAACTGATATGGTAAGCCACAAGTCGGCTACTCATATCCTAATATCAGCAATAGGTTAAGGGTGTAGCAACTTTTGCCCCCACTTTATGTTGGTGAGTGGAAAGCTCAATAACATAAACTAGATAGAGATGCGTACCTGATAACCATATAGATCGATGATGAAATCATGTTGAGGTACTAGACAAAGCATCGAGTGATAAAAATGTGAAGCGTGGATGCTAAGGAGGAGAAAGTGTAAAAAGTGACGATGAAAACAAACCTAGGGTAGCAGTGCATGTGTAAATATCATGATGTACTTGTTGATGTCGGTGTCGATGTTGTTGTTGTGACGATGTTGATGATGTTGACTATCGTTTCCCATACAGATAGACCCACAAAAGAGAAGAATGAACAAGTAGTCAAATACACATGTATATGTGTAAAAAGTATGTAACGAAAGTATGTAAAAAATGATTAAAATGTGAAAAAGGAACATGTGCACCTGATTCTTGATGAGAAAATAGTGTATAAAGGATCCTTAAGATGTAGAAGTATGAGTTATTTGGGTGATCTCATGTCAATGTCTTGGAATAAGTGTAGGGAGAAAATTCTAGTGTCATCCTAAAACCTTTAATTGCTTCCCGTAATGTAGGAGACCACTGTAGATGGTGTGCAAAATTGGTGAAAGTTATAAGGATTGTATGCCCTGTAAAATATATTGTGTGGAGTTTTGTAGTCTGTGTTTAACTACCAATCACTGTGTGATTTCCCCTAGTTACAGGCATCTGAGAAGGAAACCATTGTGTTAAGGACCCAAGTCTGATTATAAGCCTTGTCTAAAACTAACAATTGTGTTATACTGGTACTATGTCATGTTGTGTATAATGCTATATGGGGTAATTAATTCACCCAAATGATGCCCCTTTTATTTGGGGTGCATGTGACGTCGCTAAAGGAGTGTGTCCCCTAAAAGAGGACCGATCGTTCTGCTGAAACTATACCCTACATGGGGAAAGAAAATTTTCTTAGTAGAAACCAAGGCACACGCAAAAAAGTGGCTAGGAGAAACGTTTTAGTACAAGCAAAGACAAACACACATGTATAAGAAAAAATGTATGTTAAGTAGACAATATGTAAGTTAAGACATAATAAGATAATGTAAACACACAAGAAGATAATGTAAACTACGAAAATTGGTTTGTAAACATGGGACACCACTCTCAATGTCACAATAAAATCAAGGCTGAAGTGGTCGTAATTAGACAAGTGTGCAAACAAGACAAATGGAAAATCCCACAAACAGTAGTAAACAATGACAAGTAATGTAACAGACAACCATGGAAGAAAATATCCCTGCATAACAAATGATGCACATGAAGCACCCATTAGCATGTTAGAAAGATAAAAAAGTATTTCAAAGTGTGTATAATTTGATAAAGTAATTTGTTATGACATGAAATGAATCAATAACACCTATTATGTATGAAAGTGGATGCCCCCAAGAGTTGTGGGATTGGTAATAGATATTACGCCAAGTATACATACTACGTGTAATAGATTTGTATAATCTACAATCACAACTACAAAGACAAGTGAATATGCATGTGTGTACGATAAATATAATGACATACAAGATATATATCTAGCATGTGTAATAAAGTGAACATGTATGCAGAAGTAAGCAAAAGTAAATTCAACCAAGATATGTAGTATGATGTGGATGGATGAGATGAAATGGAATACAAAGTGAGTGTGATAGGGGCAACGTGCCCCCTGAGTGAGTGTGAATGGAAATGTATTCAGTGAGGTTCATTTTTTTATGCCCCCTCAGCAGTTAAATATGAACCATAAATGAGATTTTGTCATTAGGAAATGGTTTGAATTGTGTATACTAATAAGATGTGATTGTCAAAGTGAAAAGTGTAGAGTGCAAATGCATGAGTGAATGAGCAAGTGATTAAACGTATGAATGTGATGGGGTCCATTTGAGATGTATACCCTCGGAAGTTGATTATGGACCATGTGACTAGAGTGTGTCATAGGGTAGTGTTCCACATTGGTTTTGTAAAATATATGTGTGTTGCATTGTGTTGTTTGTGTAGGAGATAAAGATGTTGTGAATATTTCATTTTTGTAAGATCTTGTGAATTTGTATGAAAGAGATTGATTTTGGGAGTGTATAATGTTATGTGTTTTGTAAGGGGTGTATTGTGAACATGTTATATTTGTAGTAGGTTGTGTCGCATGTGAAAGTGTCAAGTAGGTAGTGTGTTGTGAACATGTAGATTGTGTAAGATGTTTGTGTTGATTTATCCCAAGAGAGATGTGTAAAAGAGGGGTGTCGTAAAAGTGTCAAGTGTGTAATATGTTGTAGATATGTCGAATGTGTTGTATCTTGTGTTAAATATGTGAGGAGAGTATGTGTTGTTTTGTTTTTAGGTTGATCTAGTTTTGATGAGTAGATGTGGGCACTATGTATTGTTTTGGTATTGATTAGGTGTGATAGGAAGAATAAGTTGCAAGTATTGTTGATTGTGTAGTGATGAATATGTGTAAGAAGTATATGTTAGCATATGATGTGTAATGTGTAATGTGTAATGTGTAATGTATAAGGTGGGGTATTGTGTGTCATGTATTTTTTGTTGTGTGTGTGTGGTTCATGTATATAGGATGCCCTCAATAGTCAAGTGTGAACCAAAGCATAAGAGTGTATCATTAGGAAATGATGAGATAGGCATGTATGTTGTGTGTAAACATCTAGTTGTGATGTGATGAGAGTATAAGACATGTGTTGATGTTGGGAGGGAATAAGAAATAGGTGTGATGCCCCCCAATCATGTGGTGATGAGTGTGATCAAGTAATGTCATATGAGATGTTATCATTGTCATGATAAAACCCAGACATTAAAGCATCTGAGGCTTGATAAGTGATAGTGTTGGGTTGATCAAGAAAGGAGGCGTTGACCCATAAATTATACATGCCCATATCATACTCCTCATCAGTAAAAGGAGGTAATGGACATCCATGTGCATACCAACAAGTGAGATTGAGTGAATAGCTGAGAAATGAGTCATTACAAATGAATACGTGGCCAAAATTCATGGGAAATTAAATATCAATATGATCAGAATCTAATGTACCCACAATATAATCCAACCAAAATTGCTCGAGTGGGAGTGGACAAGTGTGAGTAGCACATGAAAGAAAAACTATGAGATAAAATATTCAAATCCTATAAGAAGCGGTGATGCAAACAAACCCATCGTAGAAATGATGATCGTGAGGTAGAGGAAAAATATCGTCAACCATAAATCCTAGCCGAGCTAAGCCATCATGTGTGCATATAGTGTCATCACAAGTAGGATCAAATGGAATATGTTGTGAGAACCCAATAAGAATCATTCATGAAAAGTGTACATGTAAAGGGAAGACATGCTAATGGTGGATGCACATGCGCTAGTGAAGTAGGTGGAATGACATCGGATGTGTGGGTAGGCCCCCGATAAAGTACCATAATGATAGTAGTAGCATGACGAGGCAGTGTTGTAGATGAGACTGCATCTAGGATGTAAATAACACCTTCAAGTGGTGGTAAATGATCCATAGTATCCATGGGTTGTGGTTCATTAGTAGTATTGGAGCATGGAGTAGGAATTGTGGTATTGGGATCACGATCACAATATTTGAATGGGTCACGGTCATTGGGAACTATATATTTTATGCCCTCATGTAGGAATTTGACACAATGATGTACTATAGAAGGAATTGTTTACATGGCATGAAGCCATGGATGACTGAGTAAACAGTTATGCGAAACCGGAAAATTAATGAAAAAGAAAACCATGTTAAGGGTTTTGGTCCCTATAGTGATAGGCAGAGTAATGTGACCTATGCACGGATGAACATAACCATCATATGCTTGAAGGGAAAGACATGATGGAATAACATTAGCAGCAAAAAGACCAATCTTTTCAAGGAATGACATAGGACAGAGATTGATTCAGATCCATTATCGACTAAAGTATGTTTAATAACCATATTGTAAATGCAAATCATTATATGCAAGGGTGGATCATTTTGAAACATAGAAATATTAGTACGAGGATTTGACAAGAAAGTAATATACTAGGAAAATTCCTCAACAAATGTTTGGTATACTCAATCTAGATGCATATTAGCAGGAATGTGATTGGTAGAAAAAAGAGTTTTGATTCTATCTCTTGATTCAATATTGATAAGCAAGAAATCATTAATAGAAATACTCATGATGAAGAGATCCTAGAAAGATAAGAAAAATTGAGGTATGAGGATCCTAAGGGCGTTCAGATCAAGTTCAGGTTCACCAAAATGATTAAGCTAAAATGTGGAAATAAGAACCTAATATGATACAATTAAGTACAATAATCAATACTCAAGCAAACTAAGAAATAAATTATGAAACCCTAGCTACAAAGAGGAGGATAAGAAGGTACTTATCTGATTCGCAATAAAATCTAGAGTATACTAAAGTGTTGACCAAGTGAATTGAGTATCAGGAGCGTCGCACAGAGACCTATAAAAATATAGATCTTGAGAGATAGAATGGACTAGGGCACTTGGAGAGGGACAAAGCCACCCGTGGGCACCCCTAGGCCTATTTATGGGCACCTGGGTCTTTGGAATATATCAGGAAACCTCCTCTAAGTGGTTGTAAGGTGTTTTTTATTAGTCTCATTTGGTCACTCTGAGGTTTCACAATGATCTCTAAGGTCGTTGGAAACCTATAATGAAATATGAACCTATAAAACCCTCAAATAGACATCAAATCCTAAAAAAGAAAGATGCAGAATGAGAGGTCGTATTGTCCTCAACTATCACAATAGTGAACTTATGACTGAGCACTGCACTACATCTCAAACCCAATGTACTTCTATGTGTGTGTGTGTGTGTGTATGGAATCATGCCCTAGTGGCTATTGTGTGAATCGCACTTGATAGTGAGTAAATAAGCTAGATGTAAAGAAATGTAATAGATGCGTGCATGGAATAAAATGAACTTCCCTCCTATGAAGTGTATACAGAGTAACCAACCCTTGTGTCACTTGTGATGGTGCTAGATGGATGTAATGAATCTCTTAGATGCTTGATGGATGCAACCTTAGGTAGTGATAGTTAATGCTTAGTGCTCGGTCCCTTATTATGATCACATAACTTTATATCTATATGATTCCCTTACTTGAATTTCATAATTAACCCCAGAAAGGAAAACTACAAAAAAGATAAGATGTTGAAATGGCTAGAAAGGACCCAAAAAGTGTGAGTAAAGTACAAAGGGATCAGGGGCGCCCAGAGGGGAAAAGGGTGCCTAACACTGGCATCCTAGCTAGGAACTGGTGTCCACGATGATAAAATTCAGAGTATAAAAGGGAAGATTGAACATGTAAAGGTGTAAGACCAAGGTAAACAAAGAAAGGTGGCCAAAGACATGGGTTAATTAGTACTTTTCTTACTTAGGAATCATATGAATAGTAATATTTAATTAGGACTAGATATTTACCCAAAGTGCGTGATTTTATGTCTACAGGTTGTTGGAATAGCCTTAGGGGTATTTTAGGTAATAGTTTGGTGACTCAATGTTTTCATCAGCCAACTAGATGATGATCAGTGGCCTTGAAGTATCTGTTAGGTATGGAGTCATCCTAAAACTTTCTAAAATGATCTAAAACTATGAAAACCTACCTTTGATCCTTCATAAAGCACTGTTTGGACTTAGTATTGGTTTGGAACTACTGAATTAATCATTCTCGTGATGATATTTGATATAAATTGAATTTTAATGAGAGTGGAAAATTGTCTTGAAACTAATTTTCCACCACATCTTCCTAGGAATTTGTAAATAAAATTGTCAGGAATGCCTTTTTCACATGATAATTGCTTACAAGTTAGTCTGAACTTTTTCATGTCGTCTAATCCTTTTCTAATGTTCAAACTCTATCAGAAGCATATCTTCTTCAAAATTCTCCATGAACCATTTTGCAACAGAAACAACTACCCAAAAATAACAAGAATGCATGTGCAAATCACTTAGGTAAATTAAAACTACACTACCAATAGAACAATGTGTTGAACATCACTTGGATGAATTTAAACTAATCTACTATGTATAAAGGGAGGATATTTACCTTAATAGTAATGCTTGAGATATATCTCAATCTGCAACTCTTCTCCAACCAATTTTGAAAATTAGAAGTCATTGTTTGACTTATAGCTTGAAATCACGTGGGGGTCACTTCATATTATATCAAAATTTGATTTTCTTTTAGGTTTATATATTTCTACATCCCACTTTAGGACTAAGTTTCCCTCTTGGAAATTCCTATCCATTTCTTTCTTTTCAAAATGCTTCTTGATCTAATATTGATCGCTTTCCATTATCTGTGTTGCTCATTTTCTCTACCCTTTTAGTTACATGAGCTTTGCATGTCTAACTTCCATGGTCCCAGCCTCAAACATTTCCATCTTCCTGATGATATCTAATCTAGAAATTCAAGAGATATTGGCATCCTTTCTTCCTTACCATAAATTAATTTGTAAGGGGACCTTCCTATTGACCTTTTGGGAGTGATCATATCAGCCCGTAAGGCTGATTTCAGCTTCGTGTGCCTTGTTCTTTGATTTTCATCCAAGTTCCTTCTTATGATCCTCAAAAGGTTCTTATTAGTTAAGTCAACCTAACCATTAGCTTGGGGATAATAATTTGAGGAGGTTTATAATTAGATTCCATTCTTAATAGCCCAGTTAGAGATCTTTGTGCCAAGGAATACCAAATCATTATTGAAAATGATGGTAAAAGGAGAACAAAACTTGGTTACAATGCCTTCGTAAAAGTACAAAAGTTGGCCTCATTTTCTTCATTCAATGTAACTACCTCTTTCTATGTGGTGAAGTATTTAATGGCTATGAGAATCAGTTGTGACTAGAGCTTGAATGTGGATTTATTACTCCAATAAAATTCAATCCCCATTGTATGAATGATTTATTTATATAGATAGGGTGGAGTGGGAGAGTTGTTACTCTTTTCTTACCTATAAAGAAGGTATGCCTTCTGCATTTTCTACCCCATGCATGACAATCATTGAAGAGGTTGGGCCAATAGTAACCAACCCTCATAATTTTGACATTTTTTGTCCTTGAAGTAAAGTTCCCTCCTACTTCTCCATCATGGAAATCATACAACACCTTCTCTATTTGATCTATGTTAATGCATCTCAAGATGATGTCATTCACATTTTTTCTAAATAGAATTCCATAAATAAGCACAAATGGAATGGATTGAATTCTGAAATGACTCCTTTTGGTTTTGCTCAAAGCTTGAGAACACTGGCATGTTTGGAGGAAATGTACTATATCACGGGTCCAATAAGGAGCAAGCAAGGCATCAACTAGTTTTTCTTGATCATGCTGGAGCATGAGAAAAACCTCTTCATCAATCTGTTAGTTTGAAACCAATTCTTCACAAAATCCTTTTTCTCTCACTAGCTTAGCTACCTTGATGTCAATGTCATACTCCATTACCTTGGTTTTGAGTTCCTTCTTTAAAATAAAATCTCTCACACCAACATGTGAATCCATTAGGTGGATCTTCTTATTGGATACCAAAAGCTTGAATTTATTCAAACATGTTATGATAGTTAGGACATGTTTTTCAATGAATGAATATATTACCTCATAGTCTTCAAGAACTTGGCTGAAGAATGCAATTGGTTGTTCCAAACCTTATTTATTTTTCTACACCAACATGGTGGATATTGTATTTGTGCCTTAAAATTCATACAAGGTGAATTCCTTAGTGAAATAAATGTTGATGAGAGTCAGATCCCGTGTAATTGTTTTCTTAGTGACTTCAAAAAAATTCTTTCCTTCAAAGGTCCATTTGAAAGCTAAATTATTCTTTAGCATTAGTGTTAATGACTTGACAAGGTTGGAAAATTTTAGAACAAACCTCCTGATGAAGTTAATTCTCCCTAAGAATATTTGGAGTGGCTTCTTATGGTTAGGAAGTGGCAATGCAAGGATGTTAATAACTCTTTTTGTATTGATGGTTAATCCTTATTTAGAAATAATATGCCTGAGGAGTTTTCCTTTGTGTGCTAGGAAGATACATTTTTTTAGGATTGAGAGAGAGGCCAAATTTCCTACATCTATCAATAACCTACATGAGATGTAAGAGATGATCGACTACATCATTTTAAAACACCATGATGTCATCAACATAGACCAGAACAATGTTTTTGGTCAGTCCTTTGAACATCATATTCATGGCTCTTTGGAAGGTTTCCTTGGCATTTTGGTGCAAATGTTATATAGATTTAACACTTCTTATTTGTGTCAACCATACTTACCTCAAACCATACATTACCATACATCATTTGAGCCTTGGGCTAGCATACATCATCACATCCCCTGCTCTTGCATCTGAGGATCTCATTACACTCTTGACTATTGTTCATAATTCCTACTCTTGGACATCCATCAATTCATCTCCAATATTGTCTTCAAACATACCTAGGTTTCTTGGTGTCATTCCATACCTAGCTTTCTATTTGTTATCATGATTCCTTGGTTCATAATTATCTTCCATTATGTTGCATACAACTCTGTATACTCAAGTCCATACTGAACATGTTACCCATCAATTACATCTAACTTGCAATCTCATGTACAAAGGTTATAGTTTAATGAGGTCTATACAAGCTCCACATACCAAATATACTCCACTTAGCTAGATTCCTCATTCTCCATGCTTTGGAAACTTTATCTACCCTACTACAAAGTGTTAAAACTATTGGTTTAGTCATGCACTTGCATTTCACATGCAATCTCTTTCCAAGGGCCTAGTTAGCTTATAGCCTCTAACCAAATAAACTAATTTGGATCTCATATTTTTTCCAAACAACCAAACCAACAAAATAGATGATTTGGATACCCTCAATTAGGTTACAAAACATATATCAAATTCACCATGGGCTATTTTGTATGTTCCTGGAATTTCAATACCCTGCCCTAGGCTAATTATGCCTTCTTAATAGCAATGCTTATAAAAGTGAACACTTAGGGTAATAGTTTTACCTAGAAGTGGATTGAAACACTTTTGAAATGCTCCCCACATGATGTTTACAAGTTTTAGTGACTTAACTCCTTCTTTACTCATCCATGCAATGCATCTCCTCTCTTATATGTACATTGTCACTATTTATGATGTAAGTCCTTGTGTATCTCCTTCACACGTGTAATTTGGACCCTAAGACTACACAAATCTTTAGTCCTCACCAAGATATAAATGCTCCTAAAATCTCATTATTTTTTTATGGATAGAATTTTAGTTAGGTGATGCCCTAGTTAGGGTGTGAGAGGATAAATTTAGGGCTACAGGACAACTTGATCAATTTCAAAGCCTACAAAAATTCATGGTTAATTCTCTTACCATTCTCTAACTCACTGTATCTTTACAGATCTTAAAAGATGAATTGAAGGAGGTCTATAAAATTTAAGGTCTTGGTCAGAACAAGTTAGTGTATATACAGTCTATAAAACAAGAAATAACATATGAATGTTGGCCAAGATTACCTGTAACATCAATCCAACATCTTTATTATTATCTCCTAACCCCTATTACATCCTCTTGAATATCTTCCATGATCCATTCTCATCAAATAGATCTAATATTCTCCCTTTTTCTTCTTAATTGACTTACTAAAAATCCTATTCTTAACTTCGAGATATGCTCAATAGCCTTACTAATTCTAGAATATGATCAAATCTCATCCCTAGACCTTCTCAATTCGTTCTCAACTACTTCTATCTCTTTATACACATGAATACAAACCTTAATTAGGCTTATGACAGCTAATTTCCACCTCTAGCACACCTAAAACTTCATCATAGTTACTTTTCTTTTTACATTGACTTGTTTAAAAAAATTTACTTAGTCTTATCATAACAAATATACTAAAATAGACCATATATTCCTATGACATCTTATTATATTGATTCTCCTGCATCACATTGGATAAGTCGAATGTCATTTTCTTGTACTTGTATGTCATCCTTTTAGTGGTAAAGATTGTCTTATATTGATCTTCTTCCTTTACAATAATTTGGTTATATCCTAAATAGCCATCCTAAAGGGAAAACCTTTCTGAACCTTCCACCATTTGTAAGATTTGTTCCATAGAGGGAAATGGGTAATGATCCTTTAGGGATGCTTTATTCAAGTCCCTAAAATCAATACATAGTCTATTTATCCATTCCTTTTCCACATTGGGACTAAATTTTCTACCCATGACGAATTCTTGATGGGAAATATGATACTCGCCTCAATCAAATTGTTCAATTCCTTTTTCATGAGAGGTTCGATTCATGGATTAACATGCCTCTATTTCTATCTAATAGGCTTGGTAATTGAATCCAACTCGATGGTGTGCTGAGCTAAATTATGATCAAAATTTATGAGGTCTTCATATCTCCATGCAAAAAAAATAGAAAATTCTTGGCAAAGCTCTACAAAAGCATATTTTTCCTATGAAGTGCATACTTTACCAATTTTGAGCAATTTTCCTTCATCAACTGAGATGGGTTCTGAATCTTCATCCTTGACTATCATGTTTTCCTTTCCTTTTCTGAGCTGATCATCAGAGTTGAAGATGGATTCCAAGGTCCCCAGGCCTTTGGGAAACTTGTTTGATGTAAGTTGGAAAATTTTATTCTCATATTGCTGCTCCAACTTATCTTGCTTCCTTGAAGAAAACTCAGCTTCTTCTCTTATAAAATTCACAATATTTTGATTACTCTCTAATACTTACAAATTTGTGTTATTGTCTAGTATGGAAGGCCTTACTACCATCCTGAAATGGAGTTACATCTTGTCTCTCTTGACATTCTCCACAACATCAAACCTTGCTCCAATTGCAGTTAGCCTATCAACATCTTCATTTTCCTTTCTTAGAATAGCATGAATATTGAAGGCTTCAAAATCCTCCAGAATAACCCAAACTATATGATTTTAGGCCTTTAACAAGTCATTCATGGTTGCCTTTGATCCTCTGACTTGGTTCACAATCAGGTCACCATCTCTAAAAGGATGGAATTTTTTATGTTCTTCTTTCTTTCCCAATGCAATCCAAGTATAAGGGATTCATATTCTACTGTGTTGTTGGAGCATCTAGATTGAAATATGAAAGATGAGTAATACTGAATTCTATTAGGAGACACAGGGACTACACCTGCTCCTACTTCTTGATCCATCAAAGAACATTTTCCAAATGTCATCCTCCTTTGGATCATTTAATACTTCATAATACTAGGTATAGATAAATCCTATCTCATATAGAAAATTTCCAATACCAAGGATGGCCTCTTCCATCTACGGATATGGATCAAAACCATGATAGGATCATTTCCCCACTTATCGCGTAGTCAATCTGGAATACCTTCGATAATGAATACCTACTTCTTAGGTACTTGGGTGATCTTCTTGATAAAAATTGAGCAATTTGTATTGATTGAGCTTGACACATAAGGCTCTATATGAAATGGAGTCAATTGGTTGAGAATTGATGGTGGCCTTAATTTCATACCAGGTCTTAAAAAGCACTATGAGACTAATCTTTTGGTAAGCACCCTCCAATTTTGGTAGCGAAATCTCTAGATATGCAAAGAGAAAATAATGCAGGCAGGTAAATGATGAAAATATATTAAGTTACTGAGAAATTAGGGCATGCATGCAACATGATATTTAGACCCCTGATAACTCCAGACAATTCCTATTGTTGTTCCATCTAACTGAACCACACCTTTAGAGAGATATTGGATAATTGAAGACCCAACTGGTCAACTCAATCTGTTTAGGCGTGATGGAACCGCTTGCCTCCAGAATCAATAATACAATTGTGAAACAAATGATTATTGATAATTCAAAGATGTATATAATAGTGTAGTCTTTGACCACATTAATTGGTTGACCATACCTTTGCTAATGTGCATTAGTTGAGCACGACATTAATAAGTTCCTCAAATGATTCATCTATTAGTTGATAGATTGGACATAGCTTCACTTGTAGACAGGTCTACTTTTTCCTTGAATAGCTAATTTCCACATTTTATATATTCTCATTGGTATTCTTCATTTGTTCAAGGATGTTGAAAGGAGTGGAATAATCCTTATTTGCACTTTACTTTGTATTTCATTTTTCTTGTTGTACCATTTAAGATATGTGGAAACCCTTTATCTAATTTTACATGATCATTTGCAGGTGTACGTTGCAATAAGGCAACCTCCTCATGTGATGAGTATGGGTATAACCCTACATCCAATAAACCTATATGGTTGCATAGCTTGTATGAACAAATCAAGGGTTGTGAACTTTGGCTTACACCTGTCCATTACATTTGTTCTGAAAATTTATTTTCATTGAAAAAATCATTTTATGCACAACACTGCAATCACTACATGGTGTCTCATGAAAATTCCACATTTTTTGTTGTGTTATTTTCTTCAGGAACAATCCACATCGATTATATTTCACCACATTTTACATACCCTTTGACCCAAGGCATTTATAACTATGACCCTTGACAAGAATTCACTTTACATTATGCTCTAATGGAATGGAAACCTCACCATGTTTCCACATCTCTTGTTTTGGAACTAGTTTTTGCATAGGTACAAAGTTTGGTAGTAAAAGTGAAATGTTTTGGGTTGGACATCTGTATGTTGCATTTGGTAAAATAGTTGTAGATGCATCTTGAGAGAACTCATGCTTTCTGTAACATGCAATTAATTGTATTCCATGAGAAGACGTATGAGTTCTTTGCCATTCAGTCAAGGATACCATACAAACATCCACCAAAATGTCACACCTGCAACTAGAACATCTAACAAATGTCCAATCCCCTGCCATGTTTGGTGTCTAAGGATAGTGTTTAAGTATTTAATTTTAGCTTCAAATCAGGGGGAAAAGACTCAAAGAAAGTGAAAACATAGGAATCAATTTAATATTGGAGAAATTGTCTTGGGAAGTACAGGGAAAATAGAAAATATCTAAAAAAATTTACAGCTTGGAATGGTCGACACAGTTTGTAAGAAACCAAAATAAAACAATAACAAAATCAAAACATTGCCTAACCATACTGAAAATAATACCTTCAACAAAACAGAATCATGAAAGGAATGTTTCAACCACACGCCAATTGGGAAGCTCTCGAGGAATGTAAAAGAAAGCATGATGGGTCGTAGGTTTAATTTTATAAAAATCTCTCTTTATTCTTATTGTATTTTATTTTATTTGAACCATCACTTATTAGAATAAGGACTCATTATGGAGGAGTAATTACATCTCCCTCCCTTTATTAGGACATCTTCCTCGATGTGACACAACACCAAAATTAGTTCTGAAGGATATAATATAAGAAAGGGGTCAAAAATGGTAATGTCGTTTAGGGTCAATACCCTGTCGCTAACATTATCTTGATCACAAGGTAATACAAAATTTCATGATTTTCTTCATATTGCTTAAATTCTAATGAAGATTGGCAGTTCTCTCTATCATAGTGAAGTCCAAACTAAATTTCGTTATGAAAAATTGATTGATAGTGTTTTCTCGTATGTGCAAATTGGTTGGTTCGATGTATCATAGGACATTTTCATCCTTTAAACAATTCCAAGGCCAATTACTTATATTGTTTAACAAGTAAATTTCACTACTTTTGCAAGGTTTTCAACAACCCTAAATAAAACACGAAGGTCATACCAAGACTTAAAACCATAACATCGAAGAAATTAAATTTTATCACAATCTCCAAATTTGACACAATGATTGTAACTTGGTGACAACTCAAGTAACTAGGAAGGGCGTAAACTAAGAACTCACCTCGCCAAGGTGGAAAAACACATTAACCAATCATGAGTCTAGGATGGCGGCCATTTCACCTTAAAACCACATTTTTTACTAAGAATACACCATCATAACAAAGAGGAAACATAAAATTTTACCATATAGAACATAGTCCATATAACATATAATCCATACAAATAGGTTTATAAAACCATCCCAGGGTAACTGCAACAAGTTGGTGGACAAAAAAGGGTCATAAGTGGGCGTTATATTGCAAAAAACAACGAAATCTAAAGTTGTAGGGATTATTAGCAATACACGTACTCAAAATTAGAAAAAATTATATAAATATGAATCGTAGCATCCAAAACCTAGTTTCTAAACTACTATTTTTTTTAAAAATGGACAAGTTTAGCTATATTAAACACTTAAAATTATATGACTTGGTTTTTTTTTTTGAAAAAACTATAAGATTGTAGTCCATTTGCCCGCGATTTGGATGACCAAATCTTGTTATTTTTTCATTTGGTGAAAATTTAGATGTAGTTGTCTATCTTGGGATGGATTTTATTTTGTATTTTTTTGAGAAATATTTTTTTTAATGATTTTTTCCATGAAAGTGGTTTGAAAATATTTAGAAAACGGAGTGCTTTCTGTTTGCCTGCCATAACTATATCAAAAAATATTGAAATCAAATATATTTTTTAACGTGTATAGAATTTCTCCACACTTGGGATGGTATAAGTTTTATCACATTTTGATAAGTGAAACAAAAGTTGCAAGTCTTAAACGTAGACATGAACATTCATGGGAAAAACTGTCTTAAAGACCTATTGTTAGTAAAAATTATAAAATGATATTTATCTTATTCTATTCACTTTAAAATCAATATTTCTACAAAGCTAACAGTATCCCCTACGCGATGACACCATTTTTGTGAAATGTTTTCAGTTTTTTAGCATGGTTCAAGTCTTTGGAAGAGCAAATTTGAAGTTTTTTGACCTTTTACACTTCATAATGACCTTCCATAGCTTTGGTTGGGGAAAAACAAAGATTTCCCGAGCCTTAGGGTCAAATAGATGATACGTGTTTATAAACCGCGATCGTGATTTTTTATAACAAGCATAAACCACGATCACGCTTTATAAAGTGTAATCACGGTTCTTAAATCATATTTACACACATCCCAATGTCTAATTACCATGTGATTTTTACTCTCTGACCTTACCGTATGAATTACTATGAAATTCTGTCTTTTTCTACACGTTTTTCTTATCACCGGAAGCAAAACATCATGGGAGACAAGAAACGAAGTCAAAAAAGGAAGTCATTAAGTAAAAAAACACCAAACGAATTAGAGGCCAACAAAATTCAAAATGCTGAGTGAATGTGGAATCTTCATGAATCAAGAAGAGGTTCATCTTCAACCCCAACTATTGTAAGCAATGAAGAACCAGGTAATGTTTCTACTGTCAATGTTGAAGTTGAATTAAATACTCGTGATGAAGATGTTTTTACTGTCAATGTTGAAGAAGAATTAAATACTCATGATGTAGCAAATGTTGAAATTGAAGGAGACAATGAAAATGTGAATAAGGAAATTCATGTTGAAACTGTAGACAGACAAAATTTGACAAAAACACCTCCTAGGATTTTACGTAAGAAACCTAATTTTTTATTGAAATTGATGAAAACATTTTGAAACCAATGTCTGACAAACTTTCTGAATGACAAATCAGAAGAAAAGCCACTGAAATTTGGGATAATCATTTTAAAATTTTAAATGATTCCCAAAGATGTCAGTTGTTGGTTAGTTTGATGAAATTGATTAAAATGAGACCTACATTAAACACCTTAGGATTGACAACATCTAATATACGTGGTCAAACCTCTACAATTTTGAAAACCTTCATGATGCATATCACACTATTGGTGTCAAGAGACGCACTAGGGATAGTAATATTGTGCGTCATGTACTTGCTACTAGTGTTGTAAGTGAATCAATAAAAAAATAACGTTTGATTAATCAAAACAAGTTGAATGTTGCAAGTTAATCGAAAAACTCTAATGAAAGCAATTGAAAGACGTAATATCCTTCAATCACTCAATAACACTGATTTTTGGGCATTTTCTGCTAGAGCACCACGTAAGGACAAAAATAATTTGATGCTATAAGAGAAGTTGTTATTCAATTTTGGCATGATAACACTAGAGTTTCACCTAATACAAGAGATGTTATAAAACAAAGAGTTGGTTCTACTAATCGTGAACCACATCCAAAGCATTTCTTAGATATGACTCAAACTCAATTTTTTCGTAAGTTTGAACAAGAGAATCTAGAAATTAAAATTAGTCAACATTTTTTTGAAATGTTGAAACCATTCTATGTGAAAATCAACCACGCTTACACCACTTGTTGTTGTAGGCAACATGTTGAATTTGCGATGCATTATGCTAAATTTTTACGTATTCGTTCTATTTTTCATTCTGAAACTATGTTATCAGAATGTGGTGTTCAAGTTCCACCAATATCTTCCAGGGATTTCATTCCTACTATATTTTGTGAAAAAGAAGTTGGACAATTTTTTTATAGTCAGGATTGTTTAGATGGAAGTTGTAGTACATGCAGCGGATTACCTAAATTGGAAAGTTGCATCCATGAGAAAATTGAAGGTACAATAGGACATAATTTAGTTGAGTTTGATAAATATAAATCAGTTGCATACCAGTTGAAAGATGGAAAAGAGTCTAAATGGTGTGAGCTAGTTACAGAACAAATGCCTGTTTTCTAATTTTTGAGAAAATTTAAGGATGAAATTTTTTATGAGTATGTAGGCATACACATAGAGCTTGATGGTTGGATGAATAGTTCAAGATATGCAAGGACACATTTCCTATTGGTACTATTGTTTCAGTGGTCGATTTTGTAGAGAATTACACATTGCAACCACAAATGGAGGTTCAATCGCAATATTACAACTTAGTACAAGTTGCCATTTTTGTGCATATAACATTTCTACATTCTCCTGACAGTACAGAGAATGATCAAAAAATTTTAAGAGAGTACCACTTTTATATCAGTGATGATCGTACTCATTCTACTGAATTTGTGCAAGGGTGTTTCCAGTTATTTTATGGAAACTTGTCTGATAGGGACATCCACTTCAAACAACATTATATATGGTCAGATAATTACACGTCTCAGTTTAAGAATGCACAAATGTTTTATTGGATGAGCAGAATGCACATCAAGATGGGTGTGCAACATATTTGGAGTTTCACTGAGGCTGGACATGGAAAAGGAGAGCATGACGGTGCAGGGGCATGTGTGAAAAGAGCTCTTGCAAGAGAAGAGTTGAAGTACAAAGATGGTGCTAAATTAAAAGATGTAAAGAGCATAGTGGAATGGTGTATTGACAACATGGCCCGAGGTTCTCAAGAAAATTCCATAGTTCGCAGATATTTTTGGTTGATAGAGGAACAAAAAATTGCTAACTACGAGGATTGTATGACACTCACTGGGTCCAGTGATATGCACTCATTTTGTAGCTCAGATGCTACTTCGTGGGCCATATGGACAAGAAAGTTGACATGTTTTTGTGCATCTTGTATCGAATTTGTCACTGCTGAGTGTGATTCACAAGAATGGGTGGATGGATGGATTTGTAGGCCTCTAACTCTGCTTCCTAGTTATCAACCTCCACAAGCATTACGACTTGTTTCTACAGATGAAGTTGCAACATCCAAGGACTTTGATGAAATTTCAATTTTGGTGTGACAAGGTATTTATGGTTATTTATTTAATTTTTGTATTGAGTTATGTCCATTGAAATTTTAATATGTAATTTAAATTTGAGTTGTTCAACCTTTGTTTTTTTGTAGGACATGTGTTTGCAGTTATTGCAACAGAAGACAATGAAGAAGGAACAAACTATTTCTTATGTCGTTACATCGAGGAAAGAAAGAAGTTGACTTCTCCTATTATAGATGGCAGAAGATATTGAGTATCCTACAGGGTCAGTGGTAGTTACTGGAACTTGGCTTCGATGGTATCCATTAAAAAACTCCTCTGTTTGGGTGTTTGAAGACTTTGAGACACACAGGAAAATACTCTTATATTCGCATCTAGTTCTAGTGACAAATATTTAGCTGTATAGATATCGAGGAAGGCCTAATAACAAGATTCTTTGGAAGGTTCGAAGAGTCAGATCATGAAGTAATCTTGTCTGCTATTCAGAGTAGATCCGATCTTGATGGTTCATTGGAATGAATTTACAATGCTCATGTCTGGTATATATAATTTCTTTGATATATATATAATTTGTTAGTTAGATCTAGATTTAAGTTCATATATTTTATTTTAAATTTGTGTATTTTGTATATATCTAGTATATGGTTTTGATTTGAAACTTAAATTTCTTTGACTAACACTTTTATGTTCAGGTTAGTGGTGCCAGAAAAGCTTCCACCTTCACGTGGTTGGCACTGTTAGTAGATGAATTTTAAATTCTCGAAGCTAAGAGAAGCTTTCATTGTTTGAAAAAGTTGTAAATTTTGAGAGGAAGCTTAGAGAACTGAATCCTCCCCAAGTGTTTACAAGACCATACCTATTTTGTGCATAATTTGGTTTGGTGCCACGACCCACCGTTTGCAAAATATAGCGTTTGACAACCTTACACTGGCTCAAACTACACTATTTCAGCGTTAGTTTGCAAAAATAGGGCAACGAGAGAACCGATCTGTGAAGGAAAAACCGAGAGAGGATATTGTAGAGGGTCCCTATGCGAGGTGATAAGATAAGACAAACCATCTCTAGGTCTACCAAGGAGTCTGAGTAGTCACCCGTCGAAGTTGAAACAATATTTTGGTCTCGGGGCTCTTAAGGGACTACGCTCCGAACGAAGTAGCCCAGAAGCAACAAGAGCTTGTCACGCACTAAAACAATACCTCCTCTAGTGTTTACCTGACCACCCTAGATGTGTGCATGCAGTCGATTTGGTGCCACGACCCACCGTTTGTAAAATATAGCGTTTGACAGCCTTACACTGGCTCAAACTGCACTATTTCACGCGTTTGTAAAAAATAGGGCAGCGAGAGCACCGATATGAGAAGGAAAAAACTGAGAGAGGATATTGTAGAGGGTCCCTACACCAAGGTTTTGGATCAGACGAGATGTCTCTAGGTGCCATGGAGTTTGAGTAGTCACCCGTCGAAGTTGAACGATATTTTGGTCTTAGGGCTCTTAAGGGACTACGCTCCGAATGAAGTATCCCGGAAGCAACGAATTTGTCGCGCACCAAAAAACCACCTCCTTTAGCGTTCACCTAGCCACCTGGATGTGTCAGCACAGTCGGTTCGGTGCCATGACCCACCATTTGCAAAATATAGCGTTTGACAACCTTACACTGGCTCAAACTACACTATTTCACGCGTTTGCAAACAATAGGGCATCAAGAGCACCGATTTGAGAAGGAAAAAACTGAGAGAGGTTATTGTAGATGGTACTTATTCTAAGGTTTTGGATCAGATGAGATGTCTCAAGGTGCCACGGAGTTTGAGTAGTCACCCGTCAAAGTTGAATGATATTTTGGTCTCAGGGCTCTTAAGGGACTACACCCGAACGAAGTAGCCCAGAAGCAACGACCTTGTCACGCACCAAAACACCACCTCCTCTAGCATTCACCTAGCCACCTGGACGTTTCAACACAGTCAGTTCAGTGGCATGACCCACCGTTTGCAAAATATAGCATTTGACAGCCTTACACTGGCTCAAACTGCACTATTTCGCGCGTTTGCAAACAATAGGGCAGCGAGAGCACCGATCGAGAAGGAAAAAATGAGAGAGGCTATTGTAGAGGGTCCCTATGCTAAGGTGTTAGATTAGATGAGACATCTCTAGGTGCCACGGAGTCCGAGTAGTCACCCGTCGAAGTTGAATAATATTTTGGTCTCAGGGCTCTTAAGGGACTACGCCCGAACAAAGTAGCCTGGAAGCAACGACCTTGTTACGCACCAAAAAACCACCTCCTCTAGTGTTCACCTAGCCACCCATATGTCGTGCATAGTCAGTTTGGTGCCATGACCCATCGTTTGCAAAATATAGCGTTTGACAGCCTTACACTAGCTCAAATTGCACTATTTCGCGCGTTTACAAACAATAGGGCAGTGAGAGCACCGATTTGAGAAGGAAAAAACTAAGAGATACTATTTTAGAGGGTCCCTATGCTGATGTTTTAGATTAGACAAGATGTCTCTAGGTGCCACGGAGTCTGAGTAGTCACCCGTTGAAGTTGAACAATATTTTGGTCTCAAGGTTCTTAAGGGACTACGCCAGAATGAAGTAGCCCAAAAGCAACGACCTTGTCGTGCACTAAAACACCACCTCCTCTAGTGTTCACCTGGCCACTTAAATTGTCGTCGTAGTCAGTTTGGTGATATGACCCACCGTTTGCAAAATATAACGTTTGACAGCCTTACACTGGCTCAAACTGCACTATTTCGTGCATTTACAAACAATAGGGCAGAGAGAACACCGATCTGAGAAGGAAAAAACTGAGAGAAACTATTGTAGAGGGTCCCTATACCAAGGTGTCAGATCAGACGAGGCATCTCTAGGTGCCACGGAGTCTGAGTAGTCACCCGTCGAAGTTGAACGATATTTTGGTCTCAGGGCTCTTAAGGGACTACGCCCGAACGAAGTAGCCCGGAAGCAACGACCTTGTCACGCACCAAAACAACCACCTCCTCTAGCATTCACCTAGCCACCCAGACATGTCGGCACAGTTGGTTTGATGCCATGACCCACCGTTTGCAAAATATAGCATTTGACAACCTTACACTGGCTCAAACTGCACTATTTCACGCGTTTGCAAACAATAGGGCAGCGAGAGCACCGATTTGAGAAGGAAAAAACCGAGAGAGGCTATTGTAAAGGGTCCCTATACCAAGGTTTCAGTATTAGACGAGACATCTCTAGGTGCCACGGAGTCTGAGTAGTCACCTGTCGAAGTTGAACGATATTTTGGTCTCAGGGCTCTTAAGGGACTACGCCTGAAATAGCCCGGAAGCAACGACCTTGTTTTGCATCACCACCTCCTCTAGTGTTCACCTAGCCACCTATATGTGTCAGTGAATTCGGTTTGGTGGCACGACCCACCATTTGCAAAATATAGCGTTTGGCAGCCTTACACTGGCTCCAACTGCACTATTTCACGCTTTTGCAAACAATAGGGCAGTGAGAGCACCGATCTGAGAAGGAAAAAAATAAGAGAGGCTATTGTAGAGGGTCCCTACGTTGAGGTGTTAGATTAGACGAGATGTCTCTAGGTGCCACGAATTCTGAGTAGTCACCCGTCGAAGTTGAATGATATTCTGGTTTCAGGGATCTTAAGGGACTACGCCCGAATGAAGTAGCCTGGAAGCAACGACCTTGTCGCGCACTGAAACACCACCTCCTCTAGTGTTCACCTGGCCAGGACAGTGGCGAGAAAAGGTCAAATTTTCCACGAGTTTGAGGCATGACTTCTCACTCCTCACCTCCGTTCATTTCCTAGGATGAAAACATTCAATGTCACTTGTTTACCTTCCATCTGCTTGTTCTCTTTGGACTTTCCTCTGTCCTCTTAGGTGCTTCATCACTGTCCTTTCTTTTCTCTCTTGAGCTATGTTGTTGTGGTGATCTCTCTCCATCCTCTGCTGCCCCAGCTATGTGCTTACATGCTCATTATTTTTGCATTGTAATAGGATAAGAAGGAGAAAAAATCTTGAATGTACAGAGCACTAACAAAAGGAATTAGAGAGTATAAGTAAATCATCAAACAATTAAGAGAACATGTGAGGACATTTTATTCATAAGTGCAATCATTTATTGCATGAGATTAATCATCTCTGCCTAAAATTGAAGCAATGTCTCCCATTTGAAACTTCAACCCCCCAGTCCATCAAGCAAGATCAAGCATTCATACTGCAAAGAAGGACATGTGACCATTGGGTGAGCATGATCCTTGAAAAAGGGAATCATCTATTTCCTGAATTATCTCTTTGTTTAGATTTTCTTGGTCATATATTTGAAAATCAATAGGAATAGAGTTGAGATCAAGAAAGAGAAATTTCATTGGGAAAATAGTCTCCCATTTGCGAGTGAGATGAATAATTTTGATTCTCATTCCTTGGTGAGCTCAGGTGTGTTTTCATCTGACTCAAAGAACTTGTATGACATTTTTTCCCATACCATCACCTAGAGGTTTGATGCTCTAAAAGAAGCCATTTCTGATTTTGAATCCCATGAGGAGAATGTATCAAAAGGAAGATCTTGGCACAAGAATGCATGAGCTTGGTACTCCCTCAGGGAGAATAATTCCATGAAGAATCTTCAGGATTCAAATTTCAAGAATTGGTTCAGGAAAATATTTGTGACCCTTTCCTTCAATAGTGATACTTTAGAAGCCCTTGTAGAGATCATAGGTTATATCTCTAATCCTATGAAGAGTTATGAAAAATATTTTAGCTCAATGTGGAAATATCAATGCCATTCCTGAGAATTGACTCAACACATTGGAGCATGTGAACATCTTGGAAGATGAGAAAGTTTCATTTGTAGTTTCCAGATTCAACAAGATGGTCTATGGAAAAGCCTCATCATTCAAGATCTTCCTGCGGAGGAAGACATGAGTTGATTCTTCCTTAGTCTTAGGATTCTTCATGATGGGTGGAACCTAAGAATACTAATAAGGGCTTACTGTCAAATTTTTACCCTTTTCAAAGGGACGTGGGGGACATCAGAATGCACCACCACATGAAATCTCTCCCTTTCATCACTTAAGGGCTTGTAACATTCTCACTAGGTATGATTCCTCAGCACCCCAACTTGATTATGTTGCCCCCTCTCATGAATACTTAACCCCTTCACAAGGGTTATCACCCCTTTAAGTCCCTTTGTCCCTTAATAAATGTGGTAAGGGAAATGGGGAAAACCAAAATCATTTAGAGAAACTTTTAACCCTACCCTGTCATGCCATGTAACTCAAGGTTAAGTCTCCTAGAATGGTCAAGGATGTTTAGAAGGTGAGTTAGGCTAGGTTAATGTTAAGAGGTGAGTATAAACAAACACTTAGCCATTTTTTTAATCCCTTTTTAATATTTCCTTTTCCTTCATTGCTGCTAGTATTTAGTTATGCTACTAAATTTTCAAGAAACCCTAGCAATTGCAAAAATCAGGATTTTTGCTCATATCTCCTTCATTTTTGCTCCATTTCCCCTGCAATTTTGCCCGTAACTTCTACTCATGAACTCCTTGAAGATGATCTAAAAATATTTTCCATTGGTACCCTAAATTTTTATAGCATCCCATTTAAAATTTCAGAGAAAAAACTTGCCTTTTTAGATCCTTCAATTTTGGAGATCGAAAACACTTGAAATTTGAAGCAGGAAACCATATGAAAATACCTAATCTAATGAAAAAAATTTCATCTCAATCCAAATACAAGAAGACATGATTATATTTATTATTAAATTGGCATATGAGCCTTACTAAAAATAATAAGTTTTGATAACAAAGAAAAAAAACGAAACCTCTATGTGTAATCTTCAATTCTAGAAATATGAAAATTGTAAAACTTACAAATCAGGAAAATTGTAAAATCTTCAATGTTGCACCATAAGTTCGTTATATTCATATAGTTCAAGATGAACTCTACCTCACTTATTTCTATCAATGTTCGCATTAGTTGATATGCAACAGATGAGTGTTAGCTTTAAAAAAAAAGTAATTGTACGTATTGCCCTTTTGTAGTTCACCTAGCATGGTTTTGCTTAATGGAATAGGTTTGCTTAACAATTGTACCATGTAGTGCTATGGGACATGGTTTTTTAATTTTAAATCAAACATACATATCTAGAACTAATAAATGGTTATGAAAACATACATAGAAGGATATCATACATGCAATGAAATTGAATCAAACATATAGTTCAGTAATATCGTTATGAAAACCAACACACATGGATATATAAGAATCAAACAAAGTGTGCTCCAGATGCACGTCTCTGAAAATATGTAAGTTCATAACATGTGTACATCTCGAACTAAGTGTGTCATAATGTATATAGGACCACATGCGGTCGCAAAAGGCTATATATATACAATGGACTATATGAAGAAACATGTTCACTAAGACCAGATGGCCCATATATATATCTATGTACATCCAGGTGGACTATGAATCTACTCATGAAACATCTTCCCTCTCTTCACCCTACTAGAAGTAGCACGTCCACGACCTAGGGATGTAGTGGAGGGAGATGCCACTATGGATTTCATCTGTGTGGTCCTAGGCGTCTCTAAGCAGGTCTGCAACCTAACCTGCACATTCATAAACAACAAGTTTTTAACACCCAAAATTTTAAAATACATTCAAAATTTAGAAACTTGTACAATTTAGTTAAAATGCATGTGAAATCTTACCGACAATGTCATGATCCCTATCAATTTGTCGTTGACGCATCGCAGGGACAACAGTAGACTCACGAGGGGTAAGCTACATACAAATAATTAATTTTCAAATTAAATATTTCACATACATACAAAATTTGATATTGTAGATTTAAGTAATAAGAAATAATGAACCTCCAAAATTTAACAAATTTGAAAAATTGTACCTCAGTTAGTGGATCTATAGATGCTATGGCAGTATCTACAGCAGCCTCCACAGTCTGCATATATGGAGGAGTCTCTCTGGCAGTCATAAGCTATACAAAAAACATGTACAAATCAATATTAAAATCTACATGACTGTGCACCACATAACAGAGGTCTCCAAAGCATGTAATCCACGTGAACTTCCACAATTAGAAACAAAGTGTAAAGAGAAACTAACCTGCGTAAAACTCATGTGAGGCGTGCCAGTAGCCTTAGTTCCCAGAGCAGATGATGACCCATCAGGCTCCTGTGTATAAAAGACAAACATATTAATATGTACAACATACACGTGAAACATTATAATAATAATCTAGTGCAATCAAATGAAATTAAAAATGTAAGTTTGTACAACTTGAAACTTACGTTTGAAACATGCCCAGCTGCAGTAGCTAGCATGTCAACGCCGGATGTTTCCTTCACCGGCTCTTGCTATTTAAAATAAAATAAAAAATTAGTTTTTTACATGTATGTACATGACGTACAATCAAATACATATATATTAAAATCTCAAACATGTGAATTAAACTATTGTATGTATATATATATAATTTATATTTATTTGAAATTTACCTGTGAAAGACCAATATCAGTGGCACCAGTTCCAAAAACATCCCCCAACATCTCATCTATAGAAAAGAAATCATGTGAACCAGCAAATGATGTCTCGCCTGCAATGCATACGGCACCACATGATCCACAGTGGTGTGGTGTGCTAGAACTAGCACCTCCACCAACATCACCAGATGTAATCTGGTCACTATGTTGGGTCAGAGTGTCAGTGAGCTCCCTCAATGCATGCAGTGTGTCAATCTCCACAACCTCCTTCACTGTAGGAGGGATAACTGAAGGCAGTGGGGTTTTGGGGCATGGGGGATCCTTGGTTGACCTACGCGTGCACCAGGTCTACTCTATGCAGAGCCACCTCCTCGACCAAAAAAGTCAGAAAAGTCAAAATAATTCGGGACCTCATTAAGCACAAACTCGCAATATAATTTCTTCAAAAAATAAAGAGGAACCTCATTGTTGTTGCATGGTGGATAATAAAAAACCATCCACCATCGGTCCCAAAAATTGTTTTTGATTCGGTCATCGTGGCACCAATGGATTGGGAACCATTTGTAAGTAACTACGGGGGGCATTGGTTCTCGGGTCAGTAAATAATGCACAAATGAGGTATTTTCCATTTTTTTTGTCTTTTACGGCCGCATGGGATAATTTATCTGCATACCACCACCTACAATCACCTCTAAAGGTATTCCATCTATGTATTTGGTTGGTTGCGGAGTCGACTTCGCCAATCAATGTTTGCTAATGTGTTGGCTAAAGTCATGCGGGATGGATTTGTGGCATGATTTTGTCTTATAGTCTGAATAAGGTTCTCAATGAAAATTTTATTTTCTCAGATTCTTCCAACGATATTATCTTGTGTTCCTGCTGGTTCAGTGGGGACAGAAGGAGCCACAGGAGGCAGATCTATGTTTGGAGGAGGGTTTTGAGGAATGTTTTTTTGAGGAATGTTCGAAGGGTTTTGAGGAATTTTTTGATGGTTTGCAATGATTTCGAGCTTGCCAACCAACTGACAAAACAAGAAAATTGTATACATAAACAAACATTTCAAAAAACCCATGAAAATGCAAAAAAAAAAACCTAAAATGTAAAAAAAACCTAAAATGCAAAAAAAATGATTAAAATCGAGGGCTTACCTCCTTGTCTTGGTGGCATGGTTGAATCTATCATGATCCAGAAGTACTGATGAGCAATTTTGAGGTGGTATTCAAAGCTCCAGTGAAAAACATCTAGGAGAAATCACGGTTTGAAATGAAAAATGGGGGAAATGAGGACTCGCGTGACTACTAATTTTTGTGTCAGAGTTTCACGTGGTCACAGTTTATAACTGCACTCATGGTAATTGCCAAACCTGCAATTCGAGGTATGCAAACTATGATCGCAGTTCTTGAACTTCATGTTTTTATGTCCACAGAATTGACCACCAACTTCATGCACTAACACCATCTGATCTATCATGAATGAGAAATTAGTGTCTTCAAATAACATGAGACTATCTCCCAAGTGTGGGACTTGTTGTTTGAGATAAACCTCCAGAGAAGGATGGTTCCTCTACCTATTCCTAATGTTAATACTACTCCTACTACTGGAAATAAAACTATCTAATCTTAATCTAATAATTCACAGGGACTAGGGAGAGAGAGATACATAAAAGTGGAAATCCTAAACTAAAAAGAGGTGATAGCACCAAGAACAAGGGGAAAGACACTCTAAGTGAGGGGGAAATGGGAGGAAATGATGATGAAGAGGGCAGACATGAGTGTCACAGATCAAAACAACACCTTACCTTCCACTCCCATGCATAACACAATAGAAATAAACCCTAAAAAGAGGAGAAACATACACCAAAAACCTACAAGTAGATGAAGAGGAAAGGAAATGCAATAAAACACTAGCTAGGGTAGAAAATATCCACAAAACATGAATTTTATTGCCTTATAAAGATGCACAGTCCATTACATTGAATGAAGAATGCACAAAAAGATTGTAGAAGTCCAAATATAAGACCTACAACTAAAATAATACTTTTGTAACACTTTGAAATGATGCCCTTATATTATGAGAGGGTCTAACCTTTACAAATGAGAACTATTGCCAAATATGTAGAAAAATGGGAGAGATAGAGAGAGAGGAGGGAAAAGAGAGGGAAATTCGGGTTTCCTCCTTCAACCACCAATAAGATGCCTTAAATGTCTGAAAATAACCATGGACACCATACCAAACCCATTCCCCCATGTCATATTGCTTGTTGGAGAAGCCAAGAGCACCATGCTTCATTAAAAGTAGGTGTTTGAACTAATAAAATTGCCCCTGTCGCATTCATGACCATGTCAAACATCTCTGGAAACCTAACACATTGATTCGGGTTATTGACCTTGTTATACACCATGAGAAATGTGAAACATAGTTGGGGAAATACACATGTCGAGCACCTTGCAAATTTGGACACAAGGAGATGATAATTTTGGGTATTGGAAGTTATCTGACATAAGACATTGTTGAATTACTCCAATGTATTTGACCCTCGAAAACCCGACAAAAAGGAAGTAATTGGGTTTCCAGATCAAAGAGAAATTGGCGTATAACACGTGTTTGACTGACAATGTTCTAATGTAGAGAAAACCCAGAAACCCGACATAAGGAAATACCGTCAGATTTTGGGAGCAGAAAACAAGAAGCACATGACATGCAAATGTGTCATGAAGTTCTAATATACAAGGAACCTGAAAACCCGAAACATTTTCGATTACGGGGTTCGGGAGTGGAAAACACAAGGCATGGTATATGTTCTAAACCTAGCGTGTCTCGATGCAAGAAAAAACCAAAACCCAAAAAGAAGGAGAGTTTTTTATTTTTAAAAGGAAGAGAACAAGAAGTATAGAACATGTGGAGATGTACGAAGGGCCCGAAACCTGACAATCTCCTTAAAATGAACTCCTCAGCTCTGAACCACTACAAATCCACCCAAGTCCAAAAATGAAAATCAATGGGTTGTCAAAATATCCCCATGGGGTATTTTGGGAAAAATTTCCCAAGTTCATGATGATATATTTGCTGATACTATTTTTACTATCAATATTGATCATGCCTAAGGTGATGGCTCTAATACTCACTTTGAAAATCATAATTGAGACCTTACTAACGATGATACCCAATAATTCACACAGTTTTTACAAGAAAAATCCCACTAACATTGATGTCATTTTATATGTTGCATGAGATCAACTTAAACATGCTCCATCATCTAGCTTTGAGACATCTATTATCCCGCATCTATGATGTTTAAATTCTTGAGTGAACTTAATATTCTAATGCACAATGTTTCTATGCCTATTCATGTAACCACTATTTTTACTATGCCTCACATATCTAATGGTTCACATATTTCTTCATCTGACACACAAGCTCTTAAAACCCTTCTTCATACATTACAAGTTCAAATCTTATAATTACAACAAGGAGTGTCTAATTCTCCTCATACTATGGATGTTGCTCAATTATTATAAAATACACTATCTCTTGAGGTGATAGCTTATAGTTTGGCTCTTGGTTTTGTTGCACCTTAACTTCCCATCTATGATTGCAAAGGTGATCTCATGGAACATCTTAGATCGTTTCATGTGGGTTGCATCAATTATGCATCTTATGACATATTTCTTACCAAGTTAGTTCCTAGGAGTCTTAAAGACTTTTAACTACAATGGTTCTATAATCTCCCCACACATTATGTGTGCTCTTTTACTACATTTTCAAATCAATTTCTGGCACACTTTTCTATCAACATTGGGGATACGGTTTCTTATGCACAAATGTCTAAGTTATGCTAAGCCTCTAATGAACATATCAGTGACAATGTCTTGCATGATCGGACCATGCTTACCAAGATGAATAATATCCTATTTGATAATGACTTGCAAGACCATTTTACTCAAAGCTTACTTCCTCCTTTGTAATAATCGGTCATGTTTGACAAATTCAAATCATTTGACCATCTATATCATTCACTAAAAGAATGTGGAGCTAAGTTATTACATATGAATAAGCTCAAGTATATTGCTAGCACTCCTAATACATATAATACAAAATTTGAAAGAAAATATACATTTAAGGGAAATACTAATGAGGCTAAGGATTCTTCTAAAGACACTTTCAATGTTATTAATCAACATATTAAGATACAGTTACAACCCACACGATGATAGTTTACGCATTTACCATGTGCTCCTCATATTTTTCTAAAACAATTACTTGAGTGCACTATTGTGTCTCTCCCTCCACCATCTGAGGTTGATGTGAGCAAGCCTCAAAGTAAGAGTTTTTATGCTAAATCCCATTGCGATTATTAGTGATGTATTGGCCATTCTATAAAAAAATGCATAAAGCTTCATCATATTATTCAGGATCTTATTGACTTTAATTCCATTGAATGAGATGATCCCATTGATTCTTTTAAGCCATAAAACAATAATTATACATTGAAAATCTTCAATGATCTACTCCCTAAACATATAAGTGATACATCTACTTTTGGAGTAAATAATGTTGATCATGCAATACCGCCACCACCATGTTATGATCATCCCTTAGATGTAACTCGTATACCAACTTCTACACCAAACATTACTTTCAATGAATCTGATATAAATGGCACATTTATATCTGATACATTTTCTATTCCTTTCTTTATCCATCAAGTACCTATACATGGTGTATTGGTTCATCCACACAACATATATAATGTGTGTTCCTGGCCATTTCTTCAATATCTCAGTATCTCTACTCGGAAGCTTATATATGGTTTTGATCCTTGTTATTATCGTATCATGTTACTTATCCATGTTGGTCATATTACCACACAAGTTTCATTCTTGGTTGTTATTTATCTTAGCTCTAGTACCTTATGTCTTTGTCTCCCTTGGTTACATGCTCTTAAGGATATCTCGTCACTTGTTCATCAGTGCATCAAGTTCATTCATATTCAACAAATTGTTACTATTCAAGGTTTCCCTTTTGAGGCTTCTTACCCTAGCATGTATATTCATATGCTAAAGCCCATTGTGATTATCAGTGATGTATTGGCCATTCTATAAAAAATGAATAAAGCTCCATCATATTATTCAGGATCTTATTAAATTTAATTCCATTGAATGGGACGATACCATTGATTCTTTTATGCCAAATAACAATAATTCTACATTGAAAATCTTCAATGATCTACTCCCTAAACATATAAGTGATACATCTACTTTTGGAGTAAATAATGTTGATCATGCAGTACCGCCACCACCCTGTGATGATCATCCCTTAGATGTAACTCGTATACCACCTTCTACACCATACATTACTTTCAATGAATCTGATATAAATGGCACATTTATATCTGATACATTTTTATTCCTTTCTCTATTCATCAAATACCTATGCATGGCGTATTGGTTCATCCACACAACAAATATAATGTGTCTTCTTGGTCATTTTTTCAATATCTCAGTATCTCCACTCGGAATCTGATATATAGTTTTGATCCTTGTTATTATCGTATCATGTTACTTATCCATATTGGTCATATTACCACACAAGTTTCATTCTCGGTTGCAAGTTCTCTTAGCTCTGGTACCTTATGTCTTTGTCTCCCTTGGTTATGTGCTCTTAACGATATCTCATCACTTGTTCACTAGTACATCAAGTTCATTCATATTCAATAAGTTGTTACTATTCGAGGTTTCCCTTTTAAGGCTTCTTACCCTAGTAAGTATGGTCATGCTCCTATAATCTCTATCGCTACCCCTAATACACCTACGTATAAGTCTTTGGATTCACACACTGATTCACATAGCTCTAATCCTCCTAGATCTTTTGTTAGTTCCTTGGATTCATGTAGCTCTAGTCCTCTTAGGTATTATACTATGACTTTGGTTGCACATGTTGATTCTCATAACTTTAGCCTTCATCGACCTCTAGTTATCCATTCCTCCATACATATTACCTTTAGTGGCTTACATTATCACTAGATGCCTCATTTATCCTTTTGTATGCAACATTAATCTACATCCCCTCCTCAATATTTGATGAATGCTTATTAGTCTAGTCCAACCTATAGATCTCATACACCATAGATCAATCATTGTACTACTATACATTGCTCTTCTCCTAGGTCCTCTTTGGCACATATTATTGCCATTGTTCAATTGGCACTTGAGTCATATTTTTTGGCCCATATAAGGCTTGGCACTCCATAATATTTGGTAATTACTTCACCTTCTTTGAATGTCCTCATCGGGTAGCTTTCATGCAATCCCTTTTTTCGTACATAGCTATGTACTAAAACTACAATAACATTGATATAATCACAAAAAGTAAAAACATTCACATATTTTACAAAATGCAAAAATCAAGACCTATCTATCTAGGATACATTGTTAACACTTTACATTATACATGTTGTTCATCCTTTTGGCTTGAAAAATATCATTTTTCTACTTTACACACATGTGTTCATAGGGGTATATTGAGCATGATGCAGAACATGCATATCAATACATGATTATGAGAGCTATGCCAATTCCTTACATACTTCTTTTGGGGCATCCTCCATACAAACCAAGTACTATTATTTCATTATAGTGTCTTTTCAATATAGACACTAAATCACACACTTTGGGTATTTATCTCGTCCTAATCACATACTACTATTCATATGAAAGAAAAGTACTAATTGAACACTGTCTTGGGCTTCTTTACTTTTTTTCTACTTGCCTTCTTGGCCTCACACACCTGTTGTCCCATTTTTTCTTTTCATACTTTGACATTTATGACTCTGGACACCAGCACCCAACCAATACACCAATGCCTCCATCCCCTCTAGGCGCCCTTGACCTCTTTGTACTTTGATCACATATTTTGGGTCTCTTCTAGCCATTTAGGCATCTCGCTTTTTACCAGTCGGCATTTTAGTGGTTAATTATGAAATTGGAGCAAGGGAATCATATAAATATAAAGCTATGTGAAAATAATAAAGGACCAAGAACTAAGTGTTATCTATCACCACCTAAGGTTATGTCCAAAGGCATTTACAAGAGCATTTAAGCATCCATCTAGCATTCACACAAGGGAAAGGGACTTCATTATTCTACATACACTTTGTAGGAGGGGAAGTTCATTTTTTCCATGCACACATCTATCTACATCTTTTACATCTAGCTACTTACTCATTATCAAGTGTGATTCAAACAAGAACCATCTAGGGCATGATTCTTCAAACACACACACACACACACACACACA
This sequence comes from Taxus chinensis, assembly GCA_019776745.2. NCBI lineage: Eukaryota > Viridiplantae > Streptophyta > Pinopsida > Cupressales > Taxaceae > Taxus > Taxus chinensis. The sequence goes on along the minus strand of CM034155.1, from coordinate 557,147,403 downwards.
CACACGCGCGCGCGCGCGCGCGCGCGCGCGCACAGAACCACATTGGGCCTGAGATGTAGTGCAACACTCGATCGTAAGTTCACTTGTTTGACAACTGAGGATAGTCTGACCCCTCATTTTCATTATATTCTTTTTGGGATCTGATGTGTTTTGGGGTTTTATAGGTCATTTCCTTATTATAGGCTACAAGCGACATCTGTAAACTTGGTGTGACATACTGGTGACAAAAAGCGAAGGAAAGTGAACATTGTGTGACCCTAAAAAACTAGTTTTCTGAGCTTTTGAGCAGTCATGGGCACTCAAAATAGGTCTTTGGTGCCCTTGACCCTCTATAGGCACCTTGGTCTTGGCATTTCTGACATTCCTGTAATTTTCTGTGTTTCGGTGCGACAGTTTCCCCTCTCTATTTATTAGTTCGTCCCTTCGGCACAGTCTAGATTTAATTGTGAATCGACTAAGTCTTTCTATCTTTTTATTGCAACTAGGGTTACAAATTAAAATTATTTATCTTGATTGGGTCGATTTTTGTACTTCATTGTATATATTCAACGTTGTTACATATTTAGATTAACATTTATTTATTTCAATATTTTCTTAATCATTCACTACCTCATTGTGCTCGATTACATACATGGTGTATTTGTTATCTTTTGAACTAATATGATAGACACATGTGTCTTGTGTGGTGTTGACAACTATTATTTCATATGTTCCTATATATTAGTTGCTATGTCATTTTATCACATTATGATACTCTTGTTTCCTATATATCTTGTTAGTTGAGTGCGTAGCTACTTGTTTATCACTTTGTTTAGAGCCTAAGGGACTTGTTTGTCTTGTGATACTGTGGGCATCCCATGTTTGTGACATCATGTCTTTCTTGTGTGATATTACATCTCTTGATTTCAAGCCCAATGGCATTGATTGTCTTGCAACATCATGGGTGTCCCATGTTTGCAGGCACCATGCCTATTTTTGTGAAACTATTTACACTATTATCTTTGTACTTAGATATGCACCACTATTGTTGATTACTTCTAGTTTTCATGTTGACATTATTGTTAATATTATCTTGTTGCGCACCATGGTATCCAATATGTGCATCCTCTTTGCAGGTACATGTTATTCTTGGTGGCCACCACATCAACCCTTCCTATTTTTTCTACACAGATTATTATACTTATCAAAATGGTTACACATCTATTATTTTGATGCACATGCTCAAACTCTTTATCACACACACCTCAAATGAGGGGGCATTCATATGGGTATATTATACACCTGTAATAGATACAAACAAAATTATGGGATCATAAACAACTAGGAATATGTAACAACCTACTCAAAACAACATCAGACACATAAATTTAACAAAGCAAGCGAAAGGTAAAAAACATATAGTATGATCGGGACCGTACAAATGTTCCTAATCCATTTATATGGTTTTTCCTCAAGGGAAGTTATAAACAAATTTCTCAATACAATTTCATATATTCACCTACATACATAGGTTTTTGGAACACTTTAAGACTCGCGTGACTCAGTACAGATCAATTTTAGGGGGCATGAAATGTTTCATTCCTTCTTCTCCATAGTACTCAGTTTCATTTTCAGCCTCGTGGATATTGGGGGAATGTATCTGCTTTCTCCAGCTATATGTCAACATGTTTAAGTTCTATTCATTTTTTTCTCATTTGTGTAAGACATAGGGAGAGTATGGGGTAAATTCATTCTCTTTTAAAATGTGTGTCCTAATTTGCAAAATTGGACCTAGATCTATTTGTAGCGGTGTGGTCTATGGGGTCATGGAAGGTATCAAAACAACTAATTTATTCATAGGTAGTCCTTCCTCTCCTCTTACACCTAAAAGAGAATATATCATAGTTACTGAAAGAATTTGATACGAAATCTTCTTCCTTCATGGGGTGCTTCAACTCCTCATTCTTCTTCTCTCTTTTTGAGATTATTGTGTTGGGTTCATACACCCAATACTCTAGCATATCCTTTGCACAATTGGGGACTGATCACCCCCCATCCTTTGGTAAATTTAAAAAATAAAAATCTCCAAGTACTAGAAAAGAATGAGAAACTCTTCCCTCTACAAAATAAATAGGTGTATTCCTTCCACATTTTACATCTCTTTATTTCACTCTTACAGTTTCATATTTCATTATATTACATCTTTACATTTGAGTTAAATTTGAAATCTTTATCATGGACATTGGCTACACTTTATGTTATATGTTTCATCATGGATCGTGCCAACACCAATAAAATGGTATCTTACAAAAAAAAAACATCGAGTGAAAACAAAATGTATCTACACACTTGAGTATCTTTTCCTTTAAGCATGTAATTGAGAGAAATATACCAATTTATCACATAATAAACTTATTTCTCATGATATATTATATTGTATAATATGTAAGATTACATATATATAGGAGGGGAGTTTCCTATAAAGTAGGAAACTACTCTACTATTCATGTGAGTTTTTACAAAAACCAAACAACTCATGTGTACTTACAATTTATTTTTGTAAGTTGTTTAAAACAACCTAAATAAAAAATATATCCCACATAATATATTCTCACAATTATTTTCCAATAATAATATGAGCACTAAATAATTTATTTCTTGACATTCCCCTTTAGTGTGAACATGGTATAAAAATTTCATGCATTCAACAGTAGTATGGCCAACTCTGTTGGCACACCCATTCTCATGGCTCATGATCTTTATAAAAAATAAAGTGACCTTTTTCATCATCCTTCCTTAGTTTTCACCAGGTTTACCACAAACCTGAACATGAACCCATCAAATGTTTGCCTCATGTTGTTTTCTACATTTCCATGAACCTTTTCAAGATCCATTATTTGCATCATTAGTGCTTTTTCTCTCCCATTACATTTTACATTAGGGAAAAATATAGGAATTCCTTACATATGAATAATTTTCACATTACATCACACAAATAAAAAAATGTTATCAATCTATCCATTGTTGTCGACCATTAACACTCAATATCAAACAACATAGGAAACTACCACTGCCATTGAAATTTATCTTTGGCTTTAGCCAATTTGGTGCAAAATGGAAAAGGAATATTGGTGTTATATTCCCCTCACAAGGTGAAATTTTAATTTATTCACACAAAATAAGAACATTGAAATGAAGCACACTATACACAACTGAAAATATGAAGTCTGAAATTGTAATATACCACATCAGAAAGAAAAAACACACCAAAAATACCACCACAACTTTGTGTGGCCCCGTCGTTGGTGAATAATGAGAGGATGTTGATTTTCATCCTTCCTCTATTTCCTCTATCCTCTAGTGATGCTTCTTATTTACTCAACAAATTTGAATTTGTTTCTCAAATGTATACCTCAATCGGATGTCAGATTCCACCAAAAATGAGGCCATAATGGAATTATTTATGGACTTTTGAATCAAAAATTTTGACAACATTACGATGATGAGACAATGAAAATTTTGAAAATAAGTTTAATTTTTCTCAATCAAACACACTAATTATAAAAAACTAACTTTTCACTTATTTTTTACTTGAATAAACTATTTGGACTATACTTTGACACATTTTTGAAGATGGACACAAGACACTTGATGACTCAAAGAGATTTATGAAAAATATTTTTTATTTTATAAATATTAATTCACCACATAATCATTATAACTTAATCCCTAAAAAATAATTACTATTAATCAAAATAATAAACTAAATCTAGATGACACGATATACTTCAAATGATAATTGATTTTGGAATGCACATAACTTGTTATTAAACTTTTGGAAAAAATGAATGTTTGAATTTAAAACACACCTTTCACTTTAGAGATTGCATGCAATGTTACAAACTATCTTGAGATTAAGAATTGCAGTGCTAATTTATCACGTTGAATCCAAATTATTGTCATAGTTTGTATAAATTCAAACCATAATACATTGAAACAAAATTCCCTAAAAAGGTCTATGAGCTTCCATCAACAAATCTAAAATGAATCCCAATATGTGTATATCTGAATGGTTGATTCAACAATGATTTGGTATAGGTTTCTAAAATTTCATAGACCCATGAGTGCTTTGTGTGTGACTTACTCCATATACATGACTAATAACAAATTGAACATGCAAGGTTGATATGATTTTGTAGAACATGAATTATGTCATAAAAAAGTATCAAAGATTAGATAAATGTGGGCATGGTTGATCAAATCCACATGAGGGTGTTGATACCAACTTGTATCACACATGTTTCAGCCAATAGTTTAGACTACACATGCTAGAAAAATTAAGATGTGATATTGAATAATTAGTTCACTAAGAAATGTGTTTTAAACCATGCCTTTATTAGTAGGCACATGGAAGAGCTTAAGATGTGGAAAGCCACCTAGTTAAGAAGAAGAACAGACTGATTTAAATGAAGACTTATATATTGACATGGGGAGAGTGGTCACCAATGCAAATAAATTCTAAGATGATAAAAATTCCTAACAATCCTCAATGTAATGAAAACATGATAGATTTTACTTAGCACACGCTGATCAATAAAACACGAGAACAAGCAGAGGGTTCATGAGGAGTGTTGGATGGAAATAGATGAATTCCATATAAGGACTACAGGCTCAGAAGATGCACTCTCTGGTGGGTGAAACGTTATTAATTTTTATATTGTATAATATGAAATCCTACATATATATAGGAAGAGAGTTTCCTATAAAGTAGGAAACTAATCCACTATTCATGTGAGTTGTTGCAACAACCAAACAACTCACGTATAGTTACAAGTTATTTATGTAAGTTGTTGAAACAACCTAAATAATAAATATACCCCACATAATATATTATAATAATTAATTATCAATAATAATGTGAGAAGTAAACCATTTATTTCCTAACAGCAATTTCATTTCATACTTAAAGGGGGTAAATGTAGACGCTCAAATTTGGTAATTTTACTCTTTGACACTACTAGTATTGACATTTCTCTTTTGCTCAAACAAGTACACTTTACTTATTCTCATATAGTACATCTTTAGGTCTCTTATCTAGCTTGATTAACTCTACACACTCATTTGTCAACAATTTTTTAGAATTGAATGCATGAATCCCAATAAGAAACTCCATTTTTCATCTTCCAAACTTCACACTTCAGATTATCCCTCTAAGGGTAAAGAATGTACAATAGGGGTAGGAACATTTGTACGGTCCTAACCCTAGTGTATTTTTTTAAACTTTTTCACTTTGGTCTTGAACTTTCATTTTCACATTATTCTTTGGGTCATTTACTCCTTATTAGTCAGATTTTTTAACTTAAATCACCTTCGAAAGCATATAGGGGAGAGGAGCCAGTCATCGTGCATTGGCCAATGACCGTGACAAGTTTTGTTAATTTAATAGTTAATAGTAGAATATTCAAATCCCTAAACTCACATGAAAAGTTTATAATAAATAGAAATAAAATTGGCCTGTTTTGTAATTAAATACTAGACAATATAAAGTGTAAATTTGATTATATTAAGAAGAAGCATGATATTAAAAATACAATAAATGATGCAAGTACTAATACATCTATGTATTCAACATGTCTAGACATATAAAAATTCAATCTATATTTTAAAATGAGTAGTGAAGATAACTCTCATTATTACAAACATTTTTTAAAGTTTGAATATATTTTCAAAGTTAAACATGTCATGTCATTTATAATCATAAACACTTTCATTCACAAAATTGAAAGACTTCATTGTCACAATATGACACAACTCCAATCAAATACCACATTAAATGAAACTTTTTCAAATAATAAAATGTCAAGTCATATCCACATTGTCGATTCTTTCCATCCCATCTACAAGCATTACTGGCAGACCTGGAAAAAAATACAAATTTGTAAGGCTCAAGAAATAGTATGAATTTATTGAAGGGTGGAATTCAAACAAATATATCTCACCTAAAAATTCACCGTATCCATTAGATTTATCATCTCATCACTCTCAATCCACAATCACCAATTTCAACCAATCACAAATAAGCACATGGATCAAGCACCCAATAACACTTCAACAACATCTATAAATACATTTCATTTTTCAACAATCAAATTTCAAAAAAATTCCCAGAAAACTTGCAGCATCGACCCAATATTGTTGGTAGTTCTTGGTTTTGGTAAGAATTTAAAAATCTTCCAATATTGAAACAAAATTATTTGCATTCTCAGCTCAAGTCATTTTCCATTTGTAGGAAATTATCTTTAATATATATAGATATTATAGTTTAGTTACTCTAAACAAAAACCCTGCAAACAATATATATATGAAACATGCATAAAATAGTTTTTTTATTTTCGTTTTATAGTTCAGTTTCTTATAATCGCAGAAAACCTGCAAATAATATTATTATTCCCAAGCATCTTGAAAAATTAAATTACCTACAACTTAAAATAAAGTAAATATAATATAAACAACTACCAGCAACATGATATTCATTAGCTAGTTCAATATTATATACAAGTATAAAATAGGAAGATCACACACACACACACACACACACACACACACACACACACACACACACACACACACACACACACACACACACACACACACATTAATGCTGTGTATATAAAACTCAAATCGAGTTAATTTTTTTTGGCATAACTTATTTGCAGGTATTTTGTGTGTATCGAAACCTGAACTAGACCTATTTTATGCATGTTTCATATATATATCTTATTTATAGGTTTTATGTTCTTGAACTAGAATATCTTTATTTATTCTAAGTCATTTTCTTGTACACAAATAGATATGTGTATACATATATGCATACTACAGTTTCCAATACACACAAAAAACCTACACATAAGAAGGTGAATGAATATATAAATCTATGTAATTTGAGCTTCATATACACACTTCAATTGACAATAGTAATATTTACAACTGTATATCTTATTGTTGGTAATTATTCATATTATATTTAATTTCTTTTTAGTTGCTGGTGTCACACACATTTTCAATTTGGTATTCAATTTAAATGTTGTTATATTTAATATAAAAACTAATTATATATATAACATCTTGCATTCAAAATCACGAACCTTGCTTTATTGGTAAGTGGTTAACCAATTCTCATAAATATACACTGACAAATGGATTACATTTACACTACCTGTGATGAAGCCACAACCAACTACTATGGAGTGACATATGCTGGTTGTTCATATTATTTCAAAATGTACTGATAATATTCCTTTCTTGTATTTTTAGGCATTATTTGCTAACATGAGGAGAAAACGGTCACTCAAAAGAGTTTGCCTTGCTTGTGCCAAAACAAGGGGAGTCATATTTCCACCAAGTGAACTAGACGAAGATGAGGTTGGAAACAATGGACTACAACTACAAGCTACAACTGTCCAAGTCACTGGAGGGGCAACAACAAAAAAAATCAGAATACGCGGAGATTGGGATGAGACTAGCATGAATAATGCCATTAAAGAAGTCAAAGAATATGGTTCCTCAACACCTGATGTTGCAAGAAAGTGTGACATACCTCCAAGCACACTTACTTCATAGTTGTTGGGGATAACCACTAATAAAACAAAGGGACCACCCACAATTCTTACTAAAATCATATGTGGCACAAATATGTGAATCTAGATCCACCCCATTCACAAATGGTATCCCTGGAAACTCATGGTGGGCAGCTTTTAAAAGAAGGCACCCATATTTAATTTTGAGGACATTAGAAGGCCTTGATAGAGATAGGGAAGTAAGTCTAAGACCATCTATTGTTAATTATTTCTATCTAAATTTGTCCTGTGTTTATAAAGCTAACTTGTATGAGCCAAGAGAAATATGGAATTATGATGAAACTGGATTACAAGCAGGAATAAATTGTGGTATGATAGTGCTTGCTAGAAGAGGAAGTAGAAGTGTCCCATACATAATCCCAAAAAGAAGAGAATGGATAGTTCCATATTATGTTGTGTCAATGCTACTAGACAAAGCATCCCTGGTTTCTATCTTTTCAAAGGTAAGAAATAATTGCAGAATTACATAGTAGGTTATGAGCCTAGTGCTTGCATGGAAGCACAACCTCATGCATGGATGACAAAGGATTTAATTATTAAATGGTTGCATCTTTTTGTAGCATGTGTGCCTAGTGGTGTGTCTCCAACTAACAGGCATTTACTGATTTTTGATGGTCACAATTCTCATGTGGCTCTAGGAACAATTCAAGAGGCACAAAGTTTGGGGATAGATTTACTTACTTTACCAACACACACTTCTCACAAACTACAACCACTAGATGTCAATGTCTTTGCTCCATTCAAAAGATACTTCAAAGAGGAGAGGTGTAAATGGCTATTTGAGAAACATGGGATAGATGTCAACATGACAAAATTAGCTACATTAGGGAGTAGGGATTTCCAAAAGGCTCTTTCCCCTGTAAATATTAAAGTAGATTTCAAGAGGACATGTATATGGCCTCTTAATCCACATGCCTTGGATGATGACATGACACCTAGCATAACATTTGACACATCTAGTCGAGATGAATCACATGCAACTGAAAATATATTAAGGCTAGCTAGAGATAATTTAGAGGTGTCAAGTAGTGAGTTGTGTAGTGAAGATAATGAGATTGTGCTCAACACACAAACATGTAAAGAATGTGATGTTGAACATATTGAACAAAATACAAATGAATCTATTCAACAACAAGCTTTAAATTAGACTGGAGGGAGTCAATTCGATGAGTCATTAGCATTGCCTACCCAAGTTAGTTTTCCTGATTGGATGAAAGAAGTTTCTCTTAATCTTGGTGTCAATTTGAACAACATTGAAGAAGACACCTTATGTATTCCCTCACAACCATCAATACTTCATGAGTCAGATGTGGTCAACTACTATTTCAACACTCTAGATGAGAAAAAAATTGATGCAATAGAGTTGGAGGAAGCAGATATCAGAGTAGAAAATTGTGACAAAACTTTTGAGGAAAACAGAGGACAAAGTTTCATTTCTAAATTTTTGAAACTTCCAATGGAAAGGGTGAAGGATCCATCAAGGTCAAATTGCAATGATGGAATACGATTAAGTAGAGAATCTCAACTCATCACTACTGATCAATATATGGAGCTGCTCGTGGAAAAAGAGAATTGAAAAAAAGAAATTGAAGAGTTGAAGCAAAGAAAAAGGGTACAGATGCAAGAGAAGAAGGCAAAGAGAATTTCTGGAAGGGAATGAAAGGAACAAGAGAAGATCGAAAAGGAAATTAGAAGGCAAGAAAAATAACATCAGAAGTCAATGCAGAGGCAAGAAAAAGAGATGAAGAAAGAGCAAGAAAGGATCCAAAGAGACCAAGAAAGGAAGGAGAAAGAGTTTGATAAGGAAAGAAGGGAGTTGGGAAGGCAAAGGAGACTTAGTACCCCACAAAATCCTTTTCCTGAAGAACACCCATTATTGAGGGAATTAATTTCCATGCATTGTCCCCAGTTGATGTCAGTGCAGAATGTTCAACCTAGGGTAAGTGGTTCCAATCCATTCTCAACACTACCTATGTAGGAAACCAATATTGGAACTCAACCAATAACATGTAAGACATCAACTTCAAGCATGGTTACAGATTCACCACCACCATTTCCTGATTTTTGGAAGTAGGTGCCATAGATAGTAAAAAAAATTGGAGGCTTGTTAGGGCCATTCGAATAGTATATAATAGATATATTTTGATAATTTTGTGGGCCAAATATATTTCTAATCGTTGTAAGGCCATGGCTATTTTTTATTGTTGTACTCGTAGCCACATATGATATCATAAGTAATAGATGACCAATATACGTTTTTATATGTACACTTGCTTGAAATATGTAATGAAAAAATAACATAGTTTCATACTGTCTCTAAAAAAATTGTGTTCCATAAAAGAGAATCAAACTATGTTTCATATATTTCTCTAAAACAAAATTGTAATATCTTTTCTATTTTCAAGAAAATAGATGCAATACGATTGATAATATTTGATCAAAATTGAACACAACAATCATGCTATGTTCCTATCATTTGTCTTAGTGAGGGAAGTATCCTCACCAAATTTGTCAATATCAATGAGGGTAGTACCAGTAAGGATATTCATTCATCCAAATCCCTGCAAAAGAAAAAATAGGACACAAAAGAACAATTCATGATCAAATGGTTAAAAATATAGTTCTTCTTAAAATTTGTATTTAGATTGTAACCACGTAACAAAATATTTCCCATGATATTTTTTGTGTTCAAAAACACAAATCACCTGTAAGTTGAGGGCGAGTTCATGGCATGAGAAAACTGCGGCTTTCTAGATTTCTGTGTTTCAACACAATGCATGAAGGGAAGAAATGGAATCCATGATGTTGGAATAAACTTCTCCTTATTATCTTCAAATTTTGAGTATATATCTGCAATCACATTGTTTTATTTTAGTCATATATTACACATTCAAGCCTCTTGGAATACAAGTCTCCTATGCTTGGATTCCGAATACAATTTTCAGTGACAGAAATTGTAGCAACTGAGTTAATTTGGATATTAATGTCCACAACTAGCTATTTGGAGTGACCAAAATTAGTTTTTATTGCATCACCACAAACTTGTCAATCTTTCTCTTTTTTTAATGATGATTTACATTTATATTATACTGTTGTAAAAGGTCAATTGATAAGCCAAATTTACAAGGAATAATTAATTTTTTTCTATTCTACAGGAACACAATCGAAAAAGTAGTACAAGATTAGAATACTTGCCCTTATAAGCTTGCAAATAAGAGGATTTTTCCTTGCATAATTTCTCATAAGCCAACTAAAACGTTGATGAATTGGTTTTCAGAGCTTTATCACACTGCAAATTACAACAACAAACACTCGTTACTTCTACCGTCAGGGGATTTCAAACTCCATAGAAAACAAGGGATTTCAATGTATACATCTTACAAGTCTTTGTTGCAGCTTTGGTGAAGTTTTTCCTATACATTGTATGACAACAATTATAATAGGTATTTGAAAGCATTGAAAAAAAATGATGAAAACTAAGGTATGCATGTGAGGTCATCTTTCTTTTTCATATTTGAGCTTCTCCCCTTCTAGTATGGCCTTCTCTTTAGATGAAACGATGAAACCAAATTTCACATGAATAACGAAACAACGAATATAACACAAATCGTATGATGCAAGAGCGTGAATCGGTATGATAAAAACGAACAACTACCCAAAGATTTTGAATAACCAAATTTCAGGGGAACAACAAATAGGAACAACTTTACAAGAGCTAAATCCATATGATACACAAACAACTAAAGAGATAAAAACCAGTCGCTCAGCTTCTGGTGTTCATTCGCAATAAAAAACCAATTGCTCAGTCTTTCAATTTTACGAGCAATCCCTTTGCTCGAAATGAAATAAGTCACTTACAGGGGAAAAATGGAGATCTGTGCAATCTTTTCCACACCACCGCATTGGAATAGACGTCGATTAGAGTTATGATGCAATGGCGGGAAATTAATTACAAGCAGAATGGAGTAAATATGGCATTAAATGGTGCAGGCTACATCATCCAACGAGTGGCACTCCGTAACAACTAGCGGTGGGGTTCATAATTCATGGTGTAAATGCAGTCCATCTCCGATATTATGTTTCCAAAAAATCAATAACCACTTAACAATAAACAAAGTTTGGTGATTTTTAATACAACATGTTATATTTAAAATTAGTTTTTATATTAAATTTAATACCATAAAAATTGAATAGTATTACATTTTTCCTGGGTCCATTATTGGATGATGAAACCTCAATGGATAGTATATTATTTTTTAACATGCAATTTTAATATCTTACAAACATTGCTTTAGAAAATGCATGTGGGATGATAACTCTAATACGAAACGAAATTTGCAAGTCAAAAACATGTTAAAGCATAAAAGGGCATTTTTGAAAAATTAAAAATTAAAATATATATGTGTGAAAATAGACCCTTAAATTCAATTCACGATGACTGGCTCTTCTCCCCTTTAAGCAAGTGAAAGTCACCTCATTTGGAACCTAACACTCTTATGGAATCCTATTGCAAACGCTAGCACATATAACACCTAAGGATCCTTACATTCCGTAAAAACCTCTGTACATTCATTAGGGAACACCATCTACAAGTATGAAGCTTTCCACTCTATTTAGGGGTCTACTTCCCACATTTGCAAGCACTCAAAGTCACTCATTCAAGCATATTTACAAGAGAGAAACTCAAGTCAAGCTTTGTCAAAGAAAGGATGTTAAATCTGATTGCACTACAACTAGATATCAAATGTTAGGTAGAGAAGGACGTGTGGTTTGAGGCCTCTTCAAAGTAGTGCTAACGTCGATGGTGCACAAGGTGCTCACAATCTGACTAATGTTTGTTTTATAAGACTCTTTATCTATGGTTAGGGTTTGAAAGATTGAACAAATCATTTAGAGGCCCCCGTAGTGTGACTGATAATGATCGACAGATAACAACAAAGATGTTCAGATAAGAGATAAACCTAGAAAGTTATAGATCGTAGATTTGAACAGGGTCAAGATCGTACAAATAGGTCAAGACCGTACATCCATTCCCGCCCTTACTATACGATCTCGCCCAAGAGAATCTTTAGGTCATAATTTTAATATTGAGGAACTCTTAGGTCTAGATCTCCTTGTTCCATCATCCAGATCAAGTAGATTAGTCTTAAATCATATGTAATAAGCTAAGTGCACTGAATCCCTTATGTCTGTGAACTTATATTGTATCATGTACATTTGTTGTACGTATTAATACATTGATCTCATATTAAATGATTAATGTTAGAAGTTAATTAATCAGAATAACCCCTGTAGCTTCTATTTCATTCCTTTTGGTTATGTGTAAGTTTTAATCAAATCTAAAAAGGTTGAAAATAAAATTATGTGACTCGAAACATTAGACTTCATTAAACAAATACATATATCTTTAAATATATGCGTACAATGTTACATTGTGAAAATCTGAACAAATCAATTAAAAATATATATTTCAATCTCTATTTCTTATTTTGTCATTATATTTTCTTAAAAAAATTTATAAATCATATAGTGCATTCCCACTTCTACACACACCAAAAAAAAAAGAAGAAGAAAGAGATAAATTAAAAAGTAGCGTGCTTATCATTATAATTGCAGCAATTAGCGATCCCATAGAACAGAATATGCAGTCGCGATAAATTCCTCTTATAAGTTCCTTGGAGGGTGAAGTATTACTTGAAAAGACTAAACAAACTAACAGGAGGGTTGCTCTGTAAATTTCGGTAGGAATGAAAGGAACCCTAAGTATGGTGGAGCGCCTGGATTTGGATGCTGTCACAACTATACTCCGTTTGCTGAATGACCCCGCTGACATTGTTCGCTTCGCCGCTGTCTCTCGAACCTGCCAAAAAATCGGTAAGCATTCCACATTTAGCGTCCGCATGAATTGTCGATAAAACCCTAGGGTCATATGTCTATATGGTTTGTTTATATCAGTATTCTGGCGAGTTTTTTGTGGTAACGGTAGGTTAATACGATATGCTTATTCCGAATTGATAATCATTTTCAGGGAAATAGTCGAATTTTTGTTTGTGTGCATGAATTTATGTGCGAAGAATTCAAAAATGAAACGGGCTGAGTCCAATTATTAGATTAATATGCAAAATTAACTGAAAAAACTGCCATAGTGTTAATCATGACGCGAGTATTGACAAATAAGTGTTTTTTCCGCAAATATTATTAGGATGTGACGTAGTCTTAACGCTTGAACTAGAAAATGTTTGCTTTGGACGATTGTATGAATTAAGATTGGTATTCAAGGAAATATCCGATGCAATCTGTCATGAATTTTAAGAAATTCGACTTCAGGATGATGGTTTGATGGGCTCAGGACCTATTTTGTGAATATGATCACTTTACATGAGCAGGCTTGTCTAAATTAAAATACCCAGAGCCGAATAAGTTAAACTAGCACAGTTATCTTTTTCATGTCTTTTACTGGGGGTGGAGGGGAGGCTCAAGTGTGCATATTTATTTGTATATTTGGCTACAGTCTTTCCATTTTGGGTTTGCGGTTTGATCCGTGTAATTATTTTTACAACAATATGACCATATTTTGCCCCAACATACAAGAAGAAACTTGCTACTCTTTATTTCTCAAAAGAGCGTAGTACAAAAATTGTGTTCTGGTTAGATAATAGATGGTTATATATTGTAGTGGAACAAAATCTTCAACTGGAACCAGATTATAATTTTAAAACAGCAAAGCACATGAGCACCTCTATGCAATGTTAGCACCGGAGAGGAAGATGGTAAAACTTCAAGCTGATGACTTGTCTCCAGAGTCATGATTTTGGATTGGCAAAACTTTTAGTGCAAGATTTTTCCAAATAGTCTTGTCATTAAAAATCCAAATCCTTAAGAAATCACTCGCCTAAGAATAGAAAGGATTATCTCAAAATTAACCTTATTGAATAATATACTATTTCTAACATCCCATCTTAAGTTTGACTTGTGAGCATATAGAAAAAGAATCATGAGATGCTATCCTCCTTAAGTACACAGTTCTCATTTTCAACAACTTAGTCTCCTCAAACTTTAAAGGGATTGGTGAAGACGTCATGGTTATTAGGAGGACCAAATTGTGGATCAAGCACGTGATCTTGAATCAATTCCCAATATAATGATAGCGACCAATATTCTGCCTCAGTGGATGAAAGTGCAATTGCAATCTGTTTCTTTCTTGTCTGTACTATTGGACTAGAATCAAATATGAAACCATAACCAAAAGTAGACCTTCTGCCATTAAAATTATCAGCACAATTTGAGTCTATGAATTGCGATAAAAAGAAAAATACCCCTTGCAAAAGTGCGTGCATTAACTTGATATGTACTTCTGACATTTTACTTCCTTCCAATGTGATTCACGAGGCTATTACATGTACCTTGAGATAAAGCTGACAAAAAAACCAATGTCAGGTTTACTATGTATCAAGTATGAAAATATAGTCAGCATCTGTATTTACAAAGTAGCATCCACACATGGAAAAGTACAAAATTGACCACAAAATATATAAAACATAAAAAATATGAACTTTCTAGCCTAATGAGCAAAATTGACCACAATGTATTCAATGCCTGAAAAATAAGTCAAAAAGAAAAAAAAAAATTACACTTCATGCTTTGATAGATTCATTTTGTTTTTAATGTATTCAATGACTGAAAAAACAGTTAAAAGGAAATAAAAAAGTTACACTTCGTTCATGATAGGTTCCGTTTTGTTTTTTAATGTGTTCAATGACTGAACAGTAAAAATCAGTTAAAAAGAAAAAAAATCCCTGTTTTGGCCTGTGGGTACACCCCGGCTTGCCTGGGCACCATAGTTATCAGATCCGGCCAAATGTGCACCAAATTTGGTTAGGACTGGGTTTCTCTAATGTTTGGGTCCAGCCCTTTTTTATATAATTTTTGCGGCAAAAAAAGAAAACACTCAACAATAGTATGTACTACAATATAGAATGTAATATTAAAAAAAAATACATTAACGTTTTGTATTACATTTACAATTTTATTTTTCTCATTGTATTTGCCAATTTGATAAACATAAAAAATTATCCTCATATATAATTATATATTTCAGACTGAAATTTAAGAACTTTTACAAGAATTTCATATTTTCATATTTTTTAACTCTCCCGAATGGATATGAATTTCGGAACTTGGTAATTAAGTGCGGTATGCCTAGGTTCATCCTTCGAAAAACTTAGGAATACCTAGGGATGGACTGGACCAAGACTGGGACCTGGAACATGCCATACGAGGACCAGGACCAGGATCCGGTACGCGCCCTACTGGGACTAGCCTTCTGCTAGTGCAGACCTGGCCTCTTAGCTCCATACTAATCTCAGGGATCTTGTTTCAGTCCATAAAGGGAATTTTTCAACCTGCAAACAAATGGAGTACCATCAATCTCTACAGTAAAAGGTGGATGCTGAATGCAAAAAATGTTATGTGAGTCTTTATAAACTAAGGGCTCTTCGCATCCATCTGATGCACCTCCGAGTGGAGTGTGCAGCTAGGGTAAGCACAATTCGAATGGTATCCATAATTCCTTTTGGAGCAAATGTCTCAGTTTAATTTATACCATCATTCTGTGAGCAACACTTAGTCAGAGATCTTTCCTTGTATTATTCAGATTGACCATTTGATTTGAACTTAATTTTACAGATCCACATTCTTCCCTGTGGGATGTGGAACTAGATCCCATGTACCTCTGCTCATCAATGATTTATATTCCTTTTTTATATCATCCTTACGCACTTGTTGACCTTGAGCCTTCATATGAACTATCAATTCTATCTACCTCAAGTGAAATGGTAGGATGAATCTGCTAAAGAGTCATCAGGATTAAGAGCTAAATCTGAAACAGGGGAGTTCGTATCGACCTCAACATCGTAGTAGATGATGACATCCTACATCTCTGGGTCATAGAGATGGCAGGCTTTAGATTCTTCACTTTAGCCTGCAAAAATATGCAACTTCTTAAGTTTTAGCTTCTTATCCTACCCATCTGGCTTATGTGCCCAAGCATCACAAGAATAGATTTGGATGTGAGCTACTGTGGGCTGTTTCCCCCTTAAGGTTTCTTGTAGACTTTAGAGTTATTCCCTTTACAGCTCTTGTTGGACTGTAATTGAGAATATAACCAGTACATATATCTTAAATACATCTATCTGAAACATGCTGAGAGATATCAATGTCAAGGCCCTTATTTTGGATTTTTGACATGCCATTTTGATTAATAACCGGGAGTACGAGGTTGTCCCATATGCAATAAGCCACCTTGTAGACTGAAACTAGGTCTCTCGGCATTGTGGACTATAAAAGGACCTTTCCTTTCCTTTCCTTTCCTTTATATTCTCTGGGAATTTCCCATTGATTGGTGACAAACATTCTCAATCTAGATGCGCCATTATATCAGTATCGAAAAAATATTCTCAGGAAAAAAAATGGGTCCTAAACTTGACCATGTGGCCAAGATATCACGATTTTTCAATTGACTTATCCAAGCTAAAAGAATAAACTTCTACGTGACCATGAAATGGAGGTCAAATTTAAGGTCAGCCATTAATTTTTAACTTGCAGACGTTACAGTCCTCCACCACCACCCCGCAGCTGCCATTATAGAACGCCTCATGGTGTAATGATGACATGAATTTGCCTCTGTCCAAAAGTTAAAACATGTGGTCCGTATCTCTGCAATGCAGCATGCACTGTGGCATCTCCTTTGTAGCCTTGTTCTTATGCTCAACAAAACATACGTCTTTAAGCTTAAATACTAGACGCAAAAACAAGAGGAACTGATTATTGGTCAATCTATGCCATTCAGACCTAAAATATTGAATTTGGCCCACTCAAAAATGTGTAAATGTGCTTTTTCCTCTCATAACTTCAGCTCTTGATATGTCAGTAAAGGTTTTTTTGTTTAGAAAGTATTATGTGCTTGTGTTTGAAGTAGCAAGAAAATTTTCAGTTTTCATTTATTTGTATGCATGTTGAAGGAAGAAATTAACGAGTGTTTTATAACAACCCTTTCTGGTTCAGTCTACAATATTATTTTTTTGGTTAATCTGTTGTTATTTGAGCTTCTAGTTGAGACTTGCATTTTTATTAACTTGAATCATGTATCTGACACTACTGCAGTGGTTGAAAGTAGATTTGTTAAAGATCTATGCATCGGAATCTCTCCAGAAGTAGCCCTGTTCAATTCTGTGGTGGTAGAAGATAAAATGAGCATTAATGAAGGACAGAGCTCCTGTAAAGATTTAGAATGGGAAAATTTGAAGAGAGAGCATAGAGTTTATGCCATGCTAGCTCATGAGCTTAGGGCAATTGGTACAGATAGGAGTTGCATATGCGAGCCTGTTCATGCATCTAGTACGGACAATTACCCAGAAGAAAGTATCATCAATACTCTGGATCCAAGGCATAGGGAAGCTGGTAGGCCATCTTATTGGTCAAGTAAAGGAGAGAGTAACATACAGGTTCCTGAGACATTAACTTATGCATTGCACACAGAGTTGTGTGTCGTGCATGAAATTAAAATACGTCCATTCCGAGGTTGTGTTCCAAACTTTAAGAAATTTTATTCACGAGACAAGAGTTGTATTTCTTTTTGAACTTTACAACATACAAACCTTGAACGAGATGAAAAATTTGTGTTATGTTGCATTCTCTATTGTTGGCTGTAACTAACTAATGCCTGTACAAATGTTTTCTCAGCTTACTTTCAGTTGGGGGCTCCTATATATTCAGCAAATGCAGTTCGTTTTCGGTTAGGTTATTTTAACTCAGGGCCTAGAAGCAATATTCCGGCAGTGGATAGGTTGGTGTCAAGTGATGGATCTGATTGTGAAGATTATGTTTGGATGTATGTTTCACAAGAGTACCCCATGCAACAGGTACCTTCTAGGCATCTAATAGCATATACCTTTTAAGAAAGTGGTAATGGATAGCATACTTGGATTAGAATAACATACATGTAATTTGTATGTTTGTGCTATTTTGACAATTTATTTCAAAATGCCAACTTGTAAACCATTGAGACTTTTATTCATCTTTAATGTTTGTAGTAGAAAACTAAACTACAAACAATCCAATGCAGCAGGTACCTTCTAGGCCTTTACTAGTATATGTTGTGCTTAGAAGTAGTAATAGTTTGTGTAGTTACAGTAAATAACAAACATTTAATTTGCATTTTTATGCTAGCGTGGCTGTTCATTTCAAATGCCACCTTCCAAACTGTCGATATTTTGATTCATATTTAATGTTTTTACTAGAAAACTACCTTTAAACAGGACCTTTACCAAAAGAGTGATGTTTATGGCGAGTTCAATGCTGACCAAAGAATCCAATATTTTAGGCCTGTTTTTATTTTACAGGAGTTGCACTTTAACAGGTAAGGCTTACTTCTATTAAAATTATAATACAAGTTATTGAATAGTTTTGAATAGATAAACACCTCAGGAAGATGATTTTGGTGTAGATTTTCCATTGTTGGACAGTGGTGCACATGTATTTCGTGAAAGATCCCCAAATGGATCCTTGGAGCAAATATAAATTTTTCCCACTCAACACAATAGCAAAACACAATGGCAAAATTTAAACTTTGAAAGCTAGGGAAAACGGAATTGATTTCAGCCAAATCGACTAGGGTTTTATGTGCAAACACACCCAAAATCAGCATACAATAATTATTTTTACTCCCAAACCCTTGGGATAACCTTGGAGAATTTATGGTGAAAATCAGATTCTACAACAACTGGAAAATAATTTAAATTTGAAACCCAACTGCTGCAATCTTCAAGATAGCTTAACTTTCTCTACACAACTCCGATCTAGGCAAATGACATATTGCCTGAACTTGGAAAAATACAAGGAACAAGATGATGTAAGCCAAAGTATAACAACAACTACCAAACATGTAGATCTGACCCTCCTACTATTTCGGTCCACACACTTAGGGCATCAAATGAGCTCCAAAAATTATTTTCTCTATCCCAGATGCTTGCCTATATTTTTAGGAACTCATTCATATAAGAATTAGAATTTTTTGGATGCCAAATCAACTCAGAAATCTGATTATAAAACTGGTAAATAATCCTCAGAAGAATTATGAAACTTGAGTATTTTCATTCACAAAAATTATGAGATATTAGACAATGATTTTCAGATCTAAATACCTCAATAATAATGCCCAAACAGTCCTAAGGTGAGTCGATCCAATAGAGAAAACACTGCTTCAATTTTATTCACCAAAATACTTCGAGAAGTCTTCAATAACACTTCTGGAAAAACCCTAAAATAGACTGAAAATCTGATTACAACCAATGGGAAATTTTGAGTGAAAATCCCTCTCAAACTCTTGGGGTTTTCGTCCATAAGAGGTTTAATTCACAAGGGGTTTCGTCGTTGGAATTTTTAATGCAAAAGCTGAAGCTCTATGCAAGAGAAAATATCATATAAAAATCTGGATGATGGAAAAGGCAAGTCGACTTCCCTTTTGAAGGAAAGGGCCAACAACCAACCTTCAAACCAGCCAATGAGCTCACATGATTTTTCCTATGCAAAGCATTTAATATTTTCCATATTAAATGTTTTTTCCAACCACTTTTTCCCTCTAATGCAAGTCGCATTTTCCTAGGGGAAATACATTAATTAATTACATTTTTATCCTTCCTAAATGTCATTATTCACTTTTGGCCCAAGTTGCCATTATCCCCTCTAGGAAGAATAAAATACAATAAATCCCTTTACAATGATATTTGCCCCCTCAAGGCAAATTGTATTTGCCATAGGTATTATAATTTATTTCTATTAAGCCAAATAAATTAATATAAGTGCTTCAATAATTTTATTTTATTTTTTTATAGCACTTTATAATAATTTATTGTGACTTAAGTCACCCTTATATTTTTCCTTTGGCTATCAGGTTGACAAAATGGGCCAAAGGTCTTCAAATGGGAAAAGGGGACATTACATTTCGATCCATTGAACATCAATAAAAAAAGTTTAATTTAGAACACATGGGGAAAAGAGTAGAATTATTAAGGTAATATACTGTCATTTAATCTGTTGTTCACTTCTCCGAGTATACCATCTATAGGTTTTTTGTTGCCATTTATGCTGGTTTCACTTGCTGCCTCGGTCAAATGTATTGCTTTCTGTTTTTATCTTAAATCCAGTCAATATTATTCAATCGATTCTTTGCTTTTTTTATTTGTTGGATTGCTCACCATCCTTCTCAGATCTTTACATTGTTGATTGCTGTACTACTACTGACTAAACCTGCAATTTCTACCTAGCAATGGTTTGTTAACCTCAGCTGTTGGCAGACAATTGTTTCCTAACATATGTAATGTCCCCTCTTCCAAATCGAAGACCTTTGGCCCATTTTGTTGAGCCGACGGCCAAAGGAAAAATATAAGGGTAACTTAAGTCATAATAAATTAGTATAAAGTGCCTATAAAAAATAAATTAAATTATTAAAGCACTTATATTAATTTATTTGGCTTAAATTAAGTATGCACTTATAAATTAAGTTGTAATACCTAGAAAAAATGCATAAGGGGTCTAATGCTATGTTTGTATCATTCCTAGGAAGTATGGCGACTTACCTAGGGAATGAATATTGGCCCTTTTTAGATGTATATGGCCCATTTCTAAATTTTATCCTCCCTATGAGGAAAATGCGACCAGCCTAGGCATTAAAAATGGGACTTATGTTTAGATTTAATCACTGATTGTGATTGGTGATTGGGGAGGTTACTTTGGGGCCATTTCTCCTATATAAGGGAGAGGTTGACTTGAAGAGGAATATCACTTACTCATTTTATCAAACTCTGATTTTTGTCTAAGCTTTGCGCTTGTTGAAAAACTCTAGAGGACGAAAACCCTCTAAGAAAAAGAGGGAGATTTTCACACAGGAAATCTTATTGTGCTTACAAGGAAATTTCAGTATTTTCCAGTTGTTGATATTGAGCTCTTGGGCTGTAACTTCTGAGGACGAAAACCCTCAAGAAGCTTGGTGTAAAGAGAACGAAAACTCTCTTTTGCACTCCTATTTTGCATCGGGAATTCAGGTACAATCAGGTTATTGAACTATTAATTTTGGGTACTGCTGGAACGACCTATTGTGGGATAGATTGTGGCACATTTGGAGGACATAATATTCAAAATCGTGTACCTGCTGTTCTGAGTTGTTCTTCCAAATATATCCCTACTTTTCTGGAGCTGATTCGTGAGTCCAAAGCACCTTCAGGATTTGCTGTAACTCACGTCTGGGTCTGCAGATTTATTTAAATAAAATGCAGCAGTCGGGCATTAAAATTCAGACTTCCTTGGATGCTTTTAATGGTATTCTCTTGGCTTTTACTTCTTAAATTTATTGCAGCTTTAACAGATCTGAATACAGTCCTGTTTGATGTCTCTAATGATACCGGTCTTCTATGGTTCAAGTCGCCACTTCCAGTAATTAATTACAGCAGTCAATAACTATGATCTTTGTATGATTTTGTATATGTATTACGATCTAAATGGTCTCCATAATTTCTGCAAACATTTGAAGTGGAAACATGAAATAGAGGGGTGCTTTTTGTGAGTATAATACCAATACCTTATTCGCAATTTTAAGGTTAAATCCTGGTCTGCATAAAAAATTATTAGATTTGCACATGAAAGATTTGCAGTTGGGTGAAGGTTTGTTTAAAATCCAGCCTAGGTCTCAGGTGTCTCATCGGGGGACATTTCAGTGGTATCAGAGCATCAATCCTCCCACCTGGAGGGTTTGTTTTGGTTTGTTTTATGCAGCCTACAGAAGTTGGGCCACACCAATATTATACAAGGAGTCAAGCTCGTATTTGGACAAATCTGAATACTGAAAGTGGTTACCGGATCATGGACAGAAGGGAGGATTCCCACACTCCTCCACGACGAGAGCGCCCTGATCCAAATGCTCTTTTCAGTGGTATGATCGATTCCCATCAGGAGATGATGCAAACTATGAGACAACTGATGGAGAATTTGATTATGGATAGAACGAGAAATCGACATGATAGAAGGGAAATATCTGCATCCATAGCCAGCAGCCACAGAAGGCACAGCAGGGTACCTACTGAAGTGGGTAGCGTGAGAGGTTCCCCTCCACGCGATAGGAGATATACAGAGGAAAGGAGACCCATGAGGACTGCGGATCGACCTATGCAGCCTAGATTCCTGCAGAGGGAGGAGCCACCATTAGTTGAGGAGCCATTTGAAGACATAGCCTTTCAAGATACTGTGATGGCAGTGCATGATGAGTGGAGAGCCCTACCACAGGAGGTTCGGACTGCCTTTCCCCTTCATCAGTATTGTGCTCAAAGGAGGGAAAGCTTGAGAGCTAGACAGGTACGGAGGCCTAGAGAACAGCAGATTAGGGAGTTGAAGCAGGCCACCAACAAGGTGACCCTTTCCACATTTGATGGTAGTGGAACGATTAGTGCCAGAGCATGGATTCACAAGCTCGACACATATCTCACTCTCAAGCCTATGCAGGAGCAGGAGGCTATCCAATTTGTCACGTTGCACCTTGAGGGAGTAGTGTATGATTGGTGGCACCATGGGCTTATCACTCAGAGGCATGATCTTCTGCAATCATACAAGGAGTTTAGTGAGAAGCTGATTGCGAGATTTGATCGCAGGGATGTAGAGCTTTACTATAGGGACTTGGCACAACTTCGACAGAGTGGACACGTTGATGCATACATCAACGAATTTCAGCGTATAGTAGTGATGGTGCCAGAGATGCCTGAGAGGCAAGTGGTGATGTTGTTCATTGAAGGACTTCATGACAGGCTGAGAGGATTGGTCAAGGCTCTTAAGCCTACTACTTTGCGTGAGGCCATTCGGACAGCCTTGGACTTAGATACTACTCCAATGCAGCCCCAAAGGAAGAACATCAAGGAGGAAAAATCAGAACAGCAAGAACAGCCCACTTCTTCGAAGGTAGAGTTTACACCCAAGAGGGAGACTGTTTCAAAAAGTGAGCTTCGCCGGAAAAATTTATGCTTTCATTGCAATGATCCGTGGGAGCCGGGGCATAGGTGTCTTGGGAAAGGCAAAATCCATCTCATAAAGGTTGAGGATGAAGAGTCCGAGGATGAACAGGAGCAGCCAACACCAGGTATTACAAATGAAGGTAGACTCACCTATCTTTCAGGAGCACCCAAGTATAATCCATTCATGTTTGAAGGCACAATGTTCGGGTGTAGGATCATGGCACTACTGGATAGTGGATCTACACATAACTTCTTGGATGCAGGTTTGGTAGACCAAAAAGGTTTACAATGTGATAACTTTGAAGGCTTTGATGTGACTATAGCAGGAGGTCTCACTCTTCCATGCAAGAAGAAGGTTAACCAAGTCAGCATTTTATTTGGTGAGTATACACTTTGTGATGATTTCTATGTCATGGATTTGAAAGATAACAATGTTGTGCTTGGCATGCAATGGCTTCATTCGTTGGGAAGAGTCACCCAAGATGTGGAAGCTATGGAGTTGAGTTTCCAACACAAAGGGAAACAAGTCACATTGAGAGCACTCAAGTACACGCTGCCCCATCAAATGGCAGCTAAGTTTATGATAGTTTGGGACCCGAAACCATCTCGTGAGGACATCTACGCAGATTTTTCACCGCATATCAGCATGGACCAGCAAGGAGATGATGAAGAGTGCGGCAAGTTCGAAGCATACATGAGGACGCTGGTGTCACTAATGACAAGTAAGTTGCATAAGTTTTTTTCTGCAGTATTTGAGCAGCATTGTATAGTGCACATGAAGCTATTAAAAAAACTTCGGCTGGTCTGGGATCCTGGAACGGGTAGAATTCAGAGTTGCAGTTTATGATTGCTTGGGGGCAAGCAATCTCGGGAAGGGAGGACTGTAATGTCCCCTCTTCCAAATCGAAGACCTTTGGCCCATTTTGTTGAGCCGATGGCCAAAGGAAAAATATAAGGGTAACTTAAGTCATAATAAATTAGTATAAAGTGCCTATAAAAAATAAATTAAATTATTAAAGCACTTATATTAATTTATTTGGCTTAAATTAAGTATGCACTTATAAATTAAGTTGTAATACCTAGAAAAAATGCATAAGGGGTCTAATGCTATGTTTGTATCATTCCTAGGAAGTATGGCGACTTACCTAGGGAATGAATATTGGCCCTTTTTAGATGTATATGGCCCATTTCTAAATTTTATCCTCCCTATGAGGAAAATGCGACCAGCCTAGGCATTAAAAATGGGACTTATGTTTAGATTTAATCACTGATTGTGATTGGTGATTGGGGAGGTTACTTTGGGGCCATTTCTCCTATATAAGGGAGAGGTCGACTTGAAGAGGAATATCACTTACTCATTTTATCAAACTCTGATTTTTGTCTAAGCTTTGCGCTTGTTGAAAAACTCTAGAGGACGAAAACCCTCTGAAAAAAAGAGAGAGATTTTCACACAGGAAATCTTATTGTGCTTACAAGGAAATTTCAGTATTTTCCAGTTGTTGATATTGAGCTCTTGGGCTGTAACTTCTGAGGACGAAAACCCTCACGAAGCTTGGTGTAAAGAGAATGAAAACTCTCTTTTGCACTCCTATTTTGCATCGGGAATTCAGGTACAATCAGGTTATTGAACTATTAATTTTGGGTACTGCTGGAACGACCTATTGTGGGATAGATTGTGGCACATTTGGAGGACATAATATTCAGAATCGTGTACCTGCTGTTCTGAGTTGTTCTTCCAAATATATCCCTACTTTTCTGGAGCTGATTCGTGAGTCCAAAGCACCTTCAGGATTTGCTGTAACTCACGTCTGGGTCTGCAGATTTATTTAAATAAAATGCAGCAGTCAGGCATTAAAATTCAGACTTCCTTGGATGCTTTTAATGGTATTCTCTTGGCTTTTACTTCTTAAATTTATTGCAGCTTTAACAGATCTGAATACAGTCCTGTTTGATGTCTCTAATGATACCGGTCTTCTATGGTTCAAGTCGCCACTTCCAGTAATTAATTACAGCAGTCAATAACTATGATCTTTGTATGATTTTGTATATGTATTACGATCTAAATGGTCTCCATAATTTCTGCAAACATTTGAAGTGGAAACATGAAATAGAGGGGTGCTTTTTGTGAGTATAATACCAATACCTTATTCGCAATTTTAAGGTTAAATCCTGGTCTGCATAAAAAATTATTAGATTTGCACATGAAAGATTTGCAGTTGGGTGAAGGTTTGTTTAAAATCCAGCCTAGGTCTCAGGTGTCTCATCGGGGGACATTTCAACATATTTATGCTGTTAAAGAAGATTCACTCACAGTAATCCCAGAAACTGTATATGATATAATGGACTCTGAAAATCTCAAAGATCTGAGGATTCATTACTTTCATTACTTGGAACTTGTAAATTCATTTCTTACGAACTCATCATTGTCCATAAATGGTCGTAATTGCGAGCTTCATTTTTCCTGCATGTTAATGCTTTTTACAAGAGACTGTTAGCAAAGTTTCACCGCTTTCCAGAAATGGTTATTAAGAATATTTCATTGGTTTCTCAAAGTCACTCTGTCATGGTTCTTCTGGTTTCCAAGAAATTTTAGCCAATTTCTCTTGGTTGTTTTACTTGGATTTCATTTTTTTAGTTCCAATACATTCCACTGTGATACCTACAAAGGTTCATCTCTCTGCTGGATCAAAGTAGTCAGCCAAAGAGAAAAGTTGCAATACTTGAACTAGACACGAGTATTAGAAAAACAATTATAAAAAATATTACATGAAAAAGTAATGCATACATTGATAAACATGAAAAATCACAGTGTGTGACAGCAAGCCTTTCCACATGTTTGATACCATAAAAACACATTTATCGATTCTCAATCGGTAAAGCTCACAAGTCACAATACAGTCATTTATAATGCATGGACAACCATCAGTTATCATAGAAAGAAACATTTATTCTTTGATTCTCATTAGTCATAACTACTAATCCCCATGGGACACCGATATGGTTAATACTAGCTATTACTATTGAAAATTATGAAACATGATTACATATTACAAACTGAAGTACCGAATACAACTACTAAATGCTTCTATTGCCATCTGTGCAAATTTATTAAATGTAATCTCCACAAGGCATTTGTAACTTTGTAGATGCAATACTGGCTTTTGAACTAGACCCAACAAGCATTACCTATGTGCTGACTTTTTATTGGTGGCCTAGATGGTTCTGCTTCAGCAAGTGCTAAATGATCCATACTTGAGGTAGTTGCTGATCACTTGCTTAAAGTCCATACCTGAGATATTCATTCTACAGAATTGGAAGTGTAGTAAAATCTATCGTGAAGTGGGATTATACCAAAATATATCTGCGAAGGTAGGTTTATTTTTTCTTCATGAAGCCAATCACTCGCATGGTGGTACAGCTTTTTGAGAAATCTAGAACACCATCTTTCAAAGGGAGCTTTTTTATCCTTCATTACATATAGTTTTTTTGTAGCTATAGATATTCTGGGTTTTTGATCTTTTTACTGTGTTTGATCTAAGGGTTACGTGCCCCTCAATACTGTTTTAAGCGATTGAATTTTATTTACAGATATCTTGATTGTAGTGGTTTACTTCAAGTTCAATATCAATGTTGTTCTTAGGCAGAGTAGGTATTTGTAGTCTTAGTGATGCACTTCAAACATGTTGCTCATTATTCTTTACAGACGGTATATTCATTATAATTGTTGACTTTGGGTTGACTTTATGTGTTTTCATTATAGAGGATAGGCTTGAATTTGACTATTGCAGGTGTATTTGTTATCTCATAATTTGATTGGCTTGAAATTGGCCGCCTTCTTTTAAGTTTTATGTTCTTGAATGGATGAATTCTGTCCAGATATTATGGAGTCTGTACTTAGTAGCGGAGTTCGGGTGGAGTCTGTCTTCTTATGCATGGAGACATACTATGAGTGCATTTTAAGGAACCAATGAAATTCGTATGTTAGCCTGTATGCAACATTATGTTTTTAAATTTTATGTAATCGCATTTCTTATACTCTGGCATTCATAACAGTAGTGATCTTTGCATACTTTTGGATCTTGACAGAGGAAGCTGGGGTGGTATTTGCCTACAAATGGGAATACTTTTAATATAACTGAATTTGGTCTTGAGTTTGTAAGCTAGATTTCTTGATTCAAGGTGTTTGTAACTAAGCATTGCTTTGCAGGTGGATAAATTACAAACCTTCAAGCTCCCAAGACCAGTCTTGTGCATTGGAGCCATTTTGCAGATTGAATTATTGGGTAGGATTCAAAAACAAGTAACAGATGGCTTGTATTATATTTGGTAAGCAGTTAATCTTTTAAAGTTTTAAGCATATGAACCTTTAGGCTTGCTGTGTAGGAATAGTAGTGGTAAAAAGCTCGATAAACTTTTCATTTAAATTGCATTAAAAGATTTGCTTTTCTGGTTTTTATGGTTATTGCTTCACGGCATGTATGTTGCATGCACTGATTTAGATTTAAGCACTATACCATTACAATTCCCCGTTATCAATCTTTAGTCTGTTCCTGGATCTGTTTAAATTTTAGAGTCCTACATCCTTCCAGGTTAGAGTATCCTATTTTGCTTTGTACCATTTGTTGGAGCATTTTGTGGTCCATTGGTCATGAAATCTGTCTGGAGCAATATGTTACCAATTCTTTTTGCAATGTAAATGGCATGATTCCCATTTTGTTTGTGAACTGAATGGCAGTGTGTGTCATGTGGATGTGGTTGGAAGACCTCTTTCTTTCCTCAATTTTGAGGTTTTAGCTCAGGCAAGGCAGTTTATTCTGAAGTACTCAGAGAGTCGAGAATGTTCTCACATGCTATCGGAGAATACTTCAAGATTGATTGAAGACGAAGTAACTGGAATGTCTTCTGTTACACATTCTGTTGCAGCGAGGATAAGACAAGCCAGAGCCAGAAGGGTGATTGCATTGTTGGGCAATACTGGAATAGTGAACTTCTTTCTTCCAAACAATCAGGACTCAGACGAAGAAGATGGTCACTTTGATCCTGCTATCTTTTAAATGTTTCCACAGCAGTTAGCTTTATTGTTTTCCTGAGATAGGACTTGTGTGTGGTTATCTTTATCATACTACTGAGAAAATGAATAAAAATTGATAGTGTACAGATATACATTTGCTTGTTTGCCACCTGCTGCAGCCAGGTGAAATTAGTTACTGGAAAAGATGCACATTTGAGGATTGGGAAGCATTGATCTGCACCATGGAACAGAAAAAGCTCTGTATTCCTGAGTGGACAATACCGTGGGCAATGCATCATTGTAGAGGAGTTCTTCTTTGTAGCATGGATAGTGACTTTTAGTAGACTATCTTTTGGTACTTCTTAGACCTAGAGAGATCATTTTGGTTATGTGGTTGGCAAGCTGAATGGGAGCCTGGTAAGAATCTCTCGCTCTTCATGTTGTGTCACTGCAAATTTTCGTTGCAAATCCCATGTTCAAGTAGTATTGCAATCAAGTTCAAAATCCTACAAAGGCGGAACCATGTTGATGTTTCTGTCTAGATGTCGAGATTTGTTTGTTGTTTTGGTGTGGGATTTATTATTACATGTCCTTCCAAATGGTGCTTTGTTATTGTATGCATTTCCTCATGGAGAGGGACAGTGTGCATCTAAATGTTACGCTAATAAAGGGAGGTATTCAGTGTGAATGTTGACCGACTAGATTTCATTGGTACCTGACATGCAGAACAAGGATGTTACATATTATGGACTTCATTTTCCCCGGATTTAGTAAATGATTTTTCTCTCCATTGTGTTCTTGTGCTACCTGTCATAAATAGGTGTTCTGGCAGCATTGTTAAAAATTAAAAGGCTTTAACTTTTGTGTAGTTTCAAGAGACTTCCTCAAATGGATAGACAAACGTCATCACTTGACTGCGTTTTCTATTAATTTCACTTGAACCGTAACAAATGCTTGCAAAATGAGGGATTGAAAAATAGAAGGATGATAAAAAATGAACCTCGCTGGTCTCCCATTCTATGACAGTTAGTTCAGTAGTGATACTTGTTTGCAAGCTCCAGCTACCCTTCCAGTGATCCTTTGTCGTGAAGTTTGTTCTCCCGCCTTATATACCGATTACATTTCTGATATTCATCAACAATTTGCTGCATTTAAATATGAAGTTTTTCGGGAGATCTGTCCTGAGATTTGAGCTCTCGTGCAGCTCTTTTGCCAGTGTAATGTCCCCTTTTTCCTACGCCAAATGGCCAACTCGAGTCCAACCGTGGTCAGACCCAAGGGGCTGTGGATGTTGGAAGCTTTTGGGAAGGGGCCCCGCGGTTTTAATATCCTAGTTTTGCGTTTGGGGTCACTTTTGGACATGGTGACTCAAAAAGGGAAAAAAGTAACTATAGTTACTCTTTTTTTTAGTGGCCCCTCCATGGAATGAAACGCGCCTAGGGTTATGGGGGCTCGTTTGCCAAGGAAAAGTATATAAGGAGATGGGGAAGGAAGAAAAGGCACTTTTTGTCGCATACTTTTAGCCTCTTCTCGTGCAATTGCTGCTGTTGCTTTTCTACAGCTTGTGGAGTCAAATCCCACAGGGACCCTAGCTTCGGTGGTGAGAGACCCGTCCCTAGCTAGCAGGGCATTCTTCGGTAGTGAGAGATCTACCCTAGTCTGTCATTTTGGAGTCGCTTTCTCGGCCGTGCTACAGAGATATTTCCAGAGGGTTCAGAGGAAGGGTTTCGAGGATTTTTGGGGGCTTTTGGGGAAGACAATCAGAGGGGCTCTAGATCAGACTCACGGCAACTATCTGGGCTGGGTGTAGCAGCACGTTGAAAGCGCCTCCATCATTTCCCGACCCCATTCCAAGCGAGGCGACTTGTAGCTTTTATTTGGGGGTTTTTTCCAATCGGTCGTTTCAGATCTGAAGGTGGAAACGTTATTGCCTGTATCTATTAATGTTATTTCCAAAGACCCTTATTTTTGCTCTTGTATTTAGAGGGTCACGAACCTATGAAGTTTTCTAGCCGCCTAGGGCTTCCTGTACTTTTTCTGGCAGCAATATATTATTCCAAAAAATGTTTTCATAGTGTTTATTATTACTGTTGCAAGCGTCCCTCAAAATTTCATGCACTATGGGCAAATATTTTGTGTGATATCAATTTAATACCATTCACTGTCGCCGCTGGACATTTTCAGTAAAAATCAGTGGCTGCAATTTTCTATATTTTGTGCATTTTTAAGAAATATTCCACAAGGGATATTTCAGCCAGCAGTCCCAATTCGGCTACCATCTATACTTCATAGCTTTTGGGTATGGATTCTCGAAGCTAATATGCACTTGATAATACTTAAAAATGACTCAATTTTGCTTATATATTTTTATACCGTTTATGTTATCGATGCTTTATTCAGGCATCTATACGATCTTATGTAAACTACAGAAGTTCCAGCTTTGTTGAAGTTATTGCTAGCTTCGTTGGTCATTTTGTTGCTTTAAGGCTGTAAATACTTATTTGAAGGCATGCATAATAACCCAAAATTTTAAGAACCATTTACCAAGATTCAAATTTACTTGATGACTTCCCGGTGATTTACTGAATTTTATATTGGGCATTGATTGGAGCTGTAAAACAATATTGGTATTGGGAAAAGATTAGCGCTGTAAAACATCTTTTGTTGGAAATGACTTCTTTGAGAAGACCAACTACACTATGTGTAGTAATTTCAATGTCAAAGATAAACTAGTTGCATCTTAATTACATTAAGGGAGAGTAGTCAATACTTGAGTAGGGATCAATAGTTGAAAAGATACTTGAGGGGGTAATACCCAAAACTTGAACAAATTTAAATGAAAAACAAGTGTACAAATTATACATTATTATACAACTTGTACCCAATAATGGTGTAAAATAGCGAACCACATAGCAACACATCATATTTACAACTATTAGATATCCAATGCACAAGTTTAGTTGTAACCTTTTTTAAGTGCATTTCAACTTTGCTATTGTGAATTAATTCAAAATGTGACTTTCCCTCCAAGTAAATACATGAAATAATATATATAATACATGGTGATTCAACTGCGAGGTAAATTTTAAGCATTGATGTGGCACCATTTAAATGGCACATTGGTGCCAACTTAGGATGCATGAGTATTGGTTCCTTTCCCATAGCATGAACAAAATGCATTACCTTAGCATCACTTTTGAAAAGTCCTCTCCCCAATAGCCCACTTTTGAATCATCTTCGGGTTAAACATTTTGCCAAAGTCTTAGATCCAGCCACAATCTTCTTAAATCTATACCTCATTTGTTTAGCTTAGTCTAAACTCAAGTGCTGAAGCTATCCTAGTTGGAGAGTGATATGCCATCAAAATACTTACATTGGAATGCTCCAAACATTGGTGGTAGATTTAATTATTATTAGTAATTACATTGCAGTGTACGGTGTTGCATGATCTCAATTTATCTCTATACGTAGGCATGGAGTCATCACTGTTTTGGAGTATTGGTTAGATCAGAGGTTTCATCTCCCCGAAGTTAAACTACTCGCCTTTATTTCAAATAATATTTAGGCAATAAGGCTTTTATTGTGAGAATTCATTCTCAAAAACAATTGGTAAATTTGTCTCACAATGGCAAACATGGTTTATATCATTGGGAAACTATTTATCGACCACCGGAAAATATGTTACATTGGAAGTGTGCATTTTTATTCTACCACTTCTCTGTAAATTTTGTTAGATGGCAACATTGAGTCAAATAGTCTCCTGCCATCTTCAGCCAGTGTAGGTTTGACTTCCTTCTCATCTGCTGATCCTCTATTCACAGCTGCATTTTTGCATATGGAGACCATCCACCATTGGTAGTTTACATTGACAACTTGGCACTGGCATTTACGTTGGAAACTTCCCATTGCTAGAAAACAGCATTGCCCAAGATTCAAACTTACAAGTAACCCTGTCAGTGTTGAATTTTTTTGATGGTCAGGTATTTACAAGCAGAATATGAATTTACGTGATTACCACATTGATAGCTTGTAATTCCTTCTATCTCAGTTGGATTGCTGTGAGCTACCTCTATCTGGTCAACTAACCTCTTCCTCATGCTTTGTCTGCTGACGCGGCTACTCAATTGTCTGAGTGGTGCCACCATCATTCTCCATAATAGGCTGCTACTGGCATACCGCAATACTCACACAAACTTGACTAGATTGGTTTTGGCATGTGGTGATTATAGTTGAAGCATTGGTAATGAGCATTGTTTCTCAGTCAGCTACATGCCCGAATGATCTACATGCAGACAGTCCACTCTACACGGTTGCTCCGTTATTATGCCTCCCACATACTCACCTCGGTATCCATGTCTACCTTGCATGCCCTCCACATCAATGTACGAGTAAGTGGTTTAATTTTTTAAATTTGCTACATGCCTCTGATATTCAAACTGAATAATTAGCCAATAGGATTTTATTGTGGAAATGTATTCCCAAAAACATCCTGTAAACCTGTCTTACATTGGTAAATATGGTTTATGTTGTTGGGAAACCATTTTTTGATGAGTTAGTGGTTTAATTTTTTTTAATTTGCTACATGCCTCTTTGATATTCAAACTAAATAATTAGCCAAAAGGATTTTATTGTTGAAATGCATTCCCAAAAACATCCACTAAACCTGTCTTACATTGGTAAATATGGTTTATGTTGTTGGGAAACCTTTTTTTGACCACCGAAAAACAAGTTACATGAAAAATAAATTAAATGCAAATACCTAAAGCAAAGTTGTTCACCATTTACTATTTATTTCTAGCATCCATTGCCATTCCTACCCGCTACGCCTTTAAAGATACACATGAGTTGGCTTATTCTGCTACTCAATTGGATTAATCTGTAGCAGATTTGTCATAGTCATATTTAGGGGTTAAACCATTTATTTCTGCTATTCTTTTCTCTATGTCAAAATTCGGAGTGGACATTGAGAGTATATTTTAATTTGTATTATGATTCAAGGAGCATCATATGGAAGTATTTAATTGCTACAAGAACTAAGGAAAACACCATTTTTAATGTGTGGTGTATGGCTCAATCTCTAAAGCATTGGCTACAACAATCAGACTCATCTTCATCTTCGTTTTAGTACTTGGTATTAGATTGGTTCTTTGTCAATTTGGGGATTTCAACTATGAAAATAACCCTGTACTCAATAACATATGGTAGTAGCCACACCCCATAGTCAAGTACCGTGTGATAATGGCACGGCATAACATGCTTTGGAATTCACTGCACACCTTTTTTTTTAACTGTTCTGTGGCCTTCACATGATCCAGGGCGCTTCTCAACCTCACTACATTCTAGACTTATACATATCCGTTGTAGACATCTGCAACCATAATTTTCAACTTCAAGAAAGCCGAAGAAGAGTAGGAAGGAAGGTGGCATTGATGAATCACTTGGACCTAGGAGGAACATGCCTTGCAAGATATGGATATGGGAACAACTCAACTAGTTTTATCTAAAAGACTGATGAGACAATGCCCAAGTATAGTCAAATTACTCCCAAGCCCACAACGAATTCAAACAATTGAATGTCTAATATTAGTTCTTAACATGATCCTAAATTTGCTTGGCTTTTCATTCGAAAATTCTTTAGGGAAATAAAAATTAATAGCAACGGACGGGTTATTCCTATCACAATAGAATTCATTGGAGGGGGACCTTAGAAGGCCCAAAAACCCCTTCATCCGAAGGCCCAAAAAAGCAAGGGGCACTATCAAACCTAGTCACTTAACAGAGTCCTTGAGAAGCACCAAGATTGCAAGGGCTATTATTCCAACAATTATGATATTTGCGTACCCATTTGATGGTTCTCTGAGTAAAGCATGAAGAAATCAATTATATATATTTATATATGAATTTATAAACACTCTTCAATTTCCTATCGAAGAATCCTTTGCTCCCCTAAAGGTGTAGGTGCTAGCTATAATGCATATTGAGATTTAGCACTAGCAAAACACATTAAGTTGACGCCAGTCAAATTTTATGTTAAAAAGATCAAACAAAAGATATAATTAGTAGTATAATACATTTATTTATAGAATAATATTTTTAAAAAATCAAACAAAAAACATAAATGATATATAGTATTTGTATTTATAAGATGATAAATATATATATGAAATTAAAAATATATATAATGAGCTATATAACTTTATCACACTTTGAAGTTTTAATTATCGATAATTACTAACGAATGGATTTTACGCTCCATTGTGCATCCTACTAAAAATTATGTAAATAAACTAATTAGTATGTTGTACTATATTTAATTTAATATAATTACACAGTTTTAATTATTGATAATTACTAATGAATAGATTTTATGCTCCATTGTGCATCCTCCTAAAAAAAAATGTAAATAAACTAATTAGTATGTTGTACTATATTTAATGTAATATAAAAAAAAGTGTGATGAAATGCTCTATCTTCCACATGTTTGAATAATAAATTGAATTCATGCCTCCTAAGATGCAAGGTCTGTTGTCTTTTTTTCTAGTAAGATGTAAGCCCTTTTGTCTTATTCATCTAAGATCTCTGTAGTTGACCTTATCTTTTTTATCCAACTAAGTTGTTGGAGATCTTAAAATGTATTTTGAGGTTTTATCTTTGTTTTTATAAAATGTAATTGAAAAAGATTATATAAATCATTTTAAGGTGTTTTTTTGTTTATATTTGATGAATACAAATGATAAACCATTAATTATGTTGATAGGTATTTCCTTTTATCAGATGAAAGGTGCATGTGTTTGACACATTGATAGGAAATTTGTAGTTTATTTGTTTGCTCTGTATGTGTGTTGAAGCACAATTTGATCTCAGTCATTATTCACCTCTGCTTGTTCTCTATCTTCTGCATTTTGTTAGCATAGGTCATCTTATCGCGTCTCCGCCTCTGCATAATTAGGGACTGTCATCTACAACAGTTTCAACTTTCAGTTGATGTTTCTACTCGTTGTCTATAATTTTAACTCGACAAAAGTGCGTTAGTTAGATGTCTTTCGTTGTGGCCTAAATGATCAATCCATCGTTTCATCTATATGTTTGTTCAATACCACCAAAACATTCTCCACATGCCCGAATGCTTGTTCCACCCCTCCACCTATTTCTCAAGCTTAACTTATTATTGAATTACATTCACAGTTTTGTGTGTGCATGTATCCTCCTCACTTGGCATTTGAGCATGGGGTGCTTGGGCCACAACATTATTCTTTTGTCTCATGTCTTTAAAAACCATGTTTGCACTTGCCTCACATACTCAATGTGGTAATATTTGAATGTGGTAATATTTTTTCAAATGAATGAATGCACGAATGTTGAGGTATGGCTTTCATTTGCTTTTGGTGTTGGAAGAAATGAAGAATGTGAGTGCTATTACATTAAGATTGGTTTTTTTCAGTGTATTGGAATTGAAATCGACATCGAATGATTATAATTGAATATTTGTAAATATGCATTGCTATTCAATCTACTTTTGTCATATGATTATAATTCTTTTGCTGGAAAGTTGGCAATTTTTGATGATATGCTTAAATTTATTCAAAATTATAAGTAATTTGTTTCGGTGCGTGCGCCTTTGTCTCTTTGTAAAATTGATCCCATTAAATTTATTCATATTAATCTTTGACATAATTTGAGATATGTTTTAATGTTACTACATTGAAAGGCATGCCCCTCCTAGATGGAGGGTTCCTATTGTAGAAAATTGACGGACATTGGGAGAGGGCAAATATATGTTGATGTCGAACTCATTTTGTCAAACAAGTCGTGTGAATTTTAAAAGATAATAAAAACCTTCTTTCCATTATGCTATTATGGATGTGCATACCTATTCCAAATCTCTTATTTTGGCACAAGCTAGGAGTATGGTTGTAATGGTGAATAGGTTGGGTTGGATAATTGTTCATTACATTTGGTTTAACAACGACAATGTTTTGTGAGGATGCCCATGTCTTCTATAAGTTGCTATATTGGCAATATTTGTTCAAGTGTAGAATGCAACACAGGAAAAGCTAATAAGATAAAGAGAATGCATAGATCCCCACTGTCCTCATTAACTCCCATTATATTCATGAGAATAGGAAGAACGAGAAAAACATTGTATTCATGAGAATAGGAAGAAAAATAATATACAAAAAGTTACAGTTATAATTCTTCAACAAAGAAGCTGATAGAGAGAGTCCAAACAAGGCCCATTTACAATTACACTATCAGACTTTTATAGGGACATGCATTGAGAAGTAGTTATAAACCTACTTTTAACTTGTCTTCAACCTCAAGTTGACTCAACTTGAGTTTACATAATGGTTTACAAATTATGATATTTTATTAATTCAAAATTGAATTAATTAATTACATCTTATGATTGTTCTGGTGGCATAAAAAAATACGTTGAAATTTATCATGATTTCAACCCATTGGAGATGAAGCTCCTGGAGTTTTCTGAGATCGTTAGCCTTGAGAATATATGAAAAATCAGTGACCTTCCTTTCTTGAATCTGTGGTTAATCAAAGCTCTAGTATAAAACTCCACCCATAATAAGCAGTATTTCAAGTGCTTGAATGGTACTAATAATCTTTCTTTCTCCTTACATAATTGCTCATTCTTTTGGTCATCTCAAAAACATCACAATAATTGTATCTGCCCAATATGTGCCAAAAATTCAACCCAAAATTCCCATATTGAGTTATCTACTTCAACTTGTTTATATATCGATGGACTCAAGGAAGGAATTAAAGCAATAAATAATACAGTACATAGATTTTGAAGATTCTCCATGTAGCTTTTGTTCAGTTGATTGCATAAATTAGTTAGTGCATGTTGAATACTTCTAGTGATCACAAAACCTAAAACGAGATCAATGTTAACCATCCATATAGGCCATAAGTGTTAGGATCGAAACACAAATGAACAATAAAACAAAATTAAAACAGAAATAAAATAAGCATGCAATCACAAAATAAACCCAAGATTTAACGTGGTTCACCCAATTTGGGCTACATCCACCAGAAACAAGCCATACTTCTCCTTTATTCGGTCCCGAGGAATACAATACAATTCTCTCTCTTTTTCATATTACAAAGAGTAAATCCATGCACATATATATAGCTTGTGCACCTATTTGTAAAAGTTTACTTCAACCACAAACAACCTAAATATCACATGCTTATAAAAATAACAACTCTAGTCTATTAATAACAACTCTAATCTATTAATAAGATAATACTTTTTTTATCCATGGCCATGATTTCCTCCTCAAAAATAGAACAAAGAAAACCAAACTCCCACTTTAACTTGCAATCAGGGTCTACAACTTCAACAATTTTCCACTTAGAGACTGATTGTTGCAACCCACTGTTATAGGTCACCCTTAGACTATTCTCTGACATGTTTCTCTTTTTCAAGATCAATCTTGAAGACCTACCGAAGCCAAACAACCTTCCAACTTCTCTTTTGTCACCACCTTTGTCAACATATCCGTAGGATTCTGACTTGTATGGATCTTCTCCAACTTCAGTTGTCCATCCTCCAAAATTGATCTAATAAAGTGATATCTAAGTTGTATATGTTTGGTTCTCGAACGGAAAGCTAAGTTCTTTGCAAGATGAATTGCACTCTGGCTATAACTGAATACCCTGTAATCCTCCCACGTATTTCCCAACTCTTCCATGAACCGCTGCATCCATATCATCTCCTTGCTTGCTTCTGTAGTAGTAACATATTTTGCCTTTGTAGTAGACAAGGCAACAATCTTCTGCAGTTTATAAATCCAACTAATTGTCGTGCCACCAACATCGAATACATAACTTATGGTGCTCCTCCTACCATCCAAATCTCTAGCCATGTCTGCATCAACATATCTGTGTAAGGAAACCTCTGACCCTCCATAGCACAACTGTCTACTACTGGTCCCTCTCAAGTATATGAGAATCCACTGGACTACATTCCAGTGCTCCTTTCCTGGATTACTCATGTATCTATTGACGACTCCCACTACATGGGAAATGTCTGGTCTTGTGCATATCATAACATACATCAAACTTCCAACTACTGAAGCATATGGAACTCTGGACATATATTCAATCTCTTAATGTGTTTTAGGACACTGTTCTTTACTCAACTTGAAGTGCCCTACCAACAGTGTACTCACTGGTTTTGCATCCTGCATCCTAAAATTTTCCAACACCTTGTTCACATACTCTTCTTGAGACAAAGTCAATATTCTACTCTTCTTGTCTCTATTGATTCTCATGCAAAGAATTTTCTTTGTTGCACCTAAATCCTTCATGGCAAATGCATTGGCTAACTATCTCTGTAGCTCATTTATATCATGCATGTTTGATCTTGCCACAAGCATGTCATCCACATACAACAACAAGATAATATAGGTGTCATTATCTATTCTTTTAAAATAAACACAATGATCAAAATGCCATCTAGAGTAACCCTATTCTATCATGAACCTGTCAAATATCAAATACCAATGTCTTACAGTTTGCTTAAGGCCATACAAGCTCTTCTTCAATCTGCACACCAATTTCTCTTCCCCCTGACTTCATATCCTTGTGGCTTCTCCATATAGATTTCTTCCTC
This sequence comes from Taxus chinensis, assembly GCA_019776745.2. NCBI lineage: Eukaryota > Viridiplantae > Streptophyta > Pinopsida > Cupressales > Taxaceae > Taxus > Taxus chinensis. The sequence goes on along the minus strand of CM034155.1, from coordinate 557,108,088 downwards.
CAAATCACCATGAAGAAAAACAATTTTTACATCTAATTGTTCAAAATGCAAATCTTCCACAACCATTAAACTTAAAATAGTTCTATGGAAGTCATTTTAACAAACAGGAAAGAAATTTTTATCAAAATCTATACCTTTTTTCTATACAAATCCCTTCACAACAAGTCTTTCCTTGTACCTTTTTTTCCACCTCCTTCCTTCAACATGTAAACCCACTTGTTCTGCAATGCTCTCTTTCCTGCAGACAACTGAACCAAATCTCAAGTATGGTTGTGTTCTAAGGAGTCCATCTTTTCATCCATGCCCTGCTCCCATTTTTTCCATGTTTCTACATGCATTGCTTCTTCAAAACTTTTTGGTTCTCCATCATCCATCAATAAACAATAGTAAAGCTCATACGAAGATAATCTTGCAGGAGCTTACCCTAGTAGAATGTCTCACGAGACTTTCTGGAGTTTGAGGCTCTTGCTGTTCTTACTTATTTTGATATATACAATCAACACCGACTGTGATAGGATTGATGCCAACTTGCTGATTTTCCAGCCCTCTGAGCACTTCTCTATCTTTTATCTCATCGAGTGCTACATACTCAAACTTTTCCAGCTTCTTATCCTATAGTTGTTCACTGTACATAACCCTTTAATTGAAAATAGCATCCCTACTCCTAATGATTTTCTTCTCATCCAAACTCCACCGCTGGAATCCAAAATCATCAATGTCATACCCAATGAAAGTACTGTTATCCATATTTCGCCCCCGAGCTAAATGTTGGATCGAACCACGACCCCGCCTATAAGGGACCCAAATTTTTGTCCCAATCTAGCTGCCATGTGTCCCAATCAAAAGAGAGACCCATTTTCAAGTTGTTTTCCCTCCTATTTGTACAGAATCGATGCAAAACTTCAAAGGGGCATATCTTTCAACTTAGGGCTCGAGAGATTGCAAATCTGATATCGTTGGAAAGATCTCGACCTCTTCTACGCCATGTGAGTATGAAAATTTAATTTTTGGGAGGTTAGGTGGGAGGAAAATGGAGAAACGTCTATGGGCCTTCAATGAAGGATCCATCAGTCTCAACAACCAGATCAGATTCAATTTATTTCCATCGTTTCCTCTTCTTTCAAGGCGCCGAACCAAGAATCGATGTAGTAAAGACGGATTTGGGGGGCAGATTTATCAGAAGCATTAACAGCAATGGTTGAGCTTCGACCTACGTTTCCCGTTTCCTCATTGTAAAGGTTGTTGTTCATTCTTCTTCCCTGCCCCCCTCTCTTTTTATTCTCCAGGGTTGAATGTGGAGTTTAAGCCTCCTCCCTTGGCTTTGTAATGGAATTTTCTTGCCTCTTTCCTGTTAATGGTGTACTATGTGAACTCCTGGAGCAATAAAATTTGTTTTCGTGATGCGTTTTTTCCATCCTTTGCTCATTTTGTTGTCTCTTCTTGCCTCTCACCATTGCAGGGTATACTGTGCATATCTCTGATGTCTATTGCAGGTTGTTAGGGAGCTATGTTTAAGGGGTTTGAAATGGTGTTTTGTGCGAACTTTATCCTTGGTCTATGATGCATCCGTCCATCCTCTCTATTGCTCCCCTCTCTCCATTTCAGAGAGTTGGGATTGTGATCAACAGTTCCCTTTTCTTGGTGCTATCACCTCTGTAGTGTAGGATTTCTTTATTTTCACGCTCTCTCCCTCCCCCTAGTCCCTTGGAATTGTTAGATTAGGAGTAGATAGTCACTTTTCCTTCCTTAGAAGTAGTTTAGTGCTAGGATTAGGAAGAGGAACTAGCCTTCTCTGGAGGGTCATTCCCATCACCAAGTCCCACAGCTTGGGGAATGATCCAATGTTATGCAAATCACACCAAATGACCATGCCTTAGAAAAGCAGATCCATGACTCATTTGGGGGTGCTGTGATTTCACACTAACCATTTTGGCACGCCCGGTGGGACATGTCTGAAGCACCTTACCACTTTACTTCATCATGTTCGATGTGCTCTTGGTGAAAGTTTTAGCCTTTGGAGGCACTTTCAAGCACATCTGGCGACTCCATCTAGTCAACAACCCATCCTCTGAGTTGCAGATCTTTTCCATCCATTTCCAATCATTTTCATCCATTTTATTCTTCCATCTCTTTTATTTTTTTCCCATTCCATGAGGTTGTGCAATCATGACTTCATTCCCTTCATGGAACTCATACTTACAACAATGCAATCCACCTCCAATGTATTTCTCAACTCCTCCAGATCAACATTATGATCATATCCAGAACCATTATGCTTACCCATATGAGTAGTGTCAAAACCAGTTTGACTATGAAGCTTATCAAGGACAAGGGGACGCATATAATAGCGATAGTTATGTAGAGGATGTTGGTTTACCGCAGAAGATTCAAAAAATAGAGACTAGCATGGTTCAATCAAGGGTAGCAGCTCAAATGAAGGCATTTCAGATTGGTTTCAGGGCACCCTATCCATGGGAAGGCCCTTTTCCAAGACACTACAACACTCAGGAGAAGCTGGACTTAATGATTGGAATGCTGCCCCAACTTGCACAATGGGCAAAAGAGATAGAGGCCTATGAACTTGGTGCCAGGCAACCTTGTCAATCGGTAAATCCTACACCAATATCTAGTAATTTTCTCTCTACTCAAGCAGCACCATCTCAATTTGGGCTTCAATTTCCAAGCTTCCCATTAAATGCTACCCCAAGTGTGAAATCCATTTCTCCGTCCCCAAGTCTTCCACCTCATCTCAGTTCTTCTGTCCTTTTCCCTTCCAAACAGTTGTCCCCTCCAAACAAACAAGAAGTTCCACCTCCCTCCCCATCACAAACAATGGCAAAGTTGGTTGAACCCCAACCTCACTCCTCTTACTTTCCCAAGTCCATGTTGGGAAGATACTCAAGAATCCAGTCAAGGACAACGAGAAGAGGAGTCCGACAAAAATGAAATAACCGACAATTTAAAGAGTTAGGCTACCAAATTTGGGTCTACAAAGATCCCCTTAATGGTCAAGCCAATAGAGGAGGTCAAGATTGAAGAACCAATGGTGGATGAGGCCGAGTTTACAACAGAGGAAGAGCAAGAATAAGAGGAGGAACAATCAATCCCAAGCCCCATTGAAGAGGAGCAGCTGGGAGAGATCAGATCAGTGTTGAGGCCACTCAACGAAGAAGGCATCATTGAAGATTTTTTGCTTTCATTTCAAGGGCCTGATTTGATTGATGAACCCATGATGAAAGAGGGCCATGCATTTCCAGAGGCTCTAAGTGTGGAGTAAGCTACATGGGAACCTTCAGTTCTTCCTCCCACTTCATCCCCTTCAAGCTCTGATGTTGAAGAAAAGTTTGGTCTCTCAAACTTCATGTTTAAGGAAGAGAAACCATGGTGAGCAAGTTGCAGATCAAGAGGACACCATGAAGGAGGTGGAGCACTTGCATCAAGACAACAAAGAGGCAGACTGTCTGCTAGACTTGAGAGATTGCTTTGGTGAAAAGGAGCCTATGGAGCTTACATCATCCTCTCCTCCATCCATCTGCCACACACATGAGCCTGCTGCCATGGAGGAGAACATTCAAGAATAACATCCTGCACTTCATAACAGCCCTCTGGAACCAAGGTTGGAAGATCTTGATCTTCCATGTTCTTCAAAAGAGGAGGAAGAAAACAATGAAGACCCCATCTCTCCCACACCATCCACCCAAGAAGGTCCACAAGAAGACTCCATTTTTGGAGTTGAATTTAAGAGAAATGGGCACATCCAAAGGATAAGACCGTGCCCAATCGGGTACTTGGCTTCATTGGAGCCAAAGGAGAAACCAAAACCATTCATGCTTACTCGAGGGCATGAGGACGAGCATCAAAGTACCAAGGGTCATCATCAACACCTCCGAAAGTACGATGCAAGTCAGCTTGAGGAGGTATTTCCCATTAATGCTGATACCTTGATGATTTGGGTGTAGGACCGACTTATTATCAGTTTTTCACTTATCTAACCAACCATGTTCAGTGCCAAATCAGTTGCATGGTTGTCATTTTTGAGGAAGGGAAGCTATTTCTCCCTATCAGTTGCAGGCTTTGTTTGAGTTCCCTTTGCTCTTGGTTAGAGTAGAGTAGGTAGGTTTTTTTTTCAACAGAAGAAGTGTTTATGCACACTCTGCAAATCCCACTTGGGGTATGTATGATTTTCATTTTGTACATAGTCTTTGTGTTGTTTTGTTGTTCTTATGCAGTTCATCCAGAGAGACATACAAGGCCCCGGAGTTAAAATAATTTTCTAATCTCAGAAATCTTCATTTCAGGATTTTCTTATAAAATCTGAGAATGCAAGCGGTCAGGCTCATGAACCAGAGGTAGAATTAGTATCGGACTATTATTCTTGAATCCATGCCCAACAAATACGACAAGGCAACTGATCTCTTCATCTAACAGGCAGATGTCATAGTGAATCGCCAAATTGTTATCCATATTTCGCCCTCGGGCTAAATATTGGATCAAACCACAACCCCGCCTAGAAGGGACCTGAATTTTTGTCCCAATTTGGCTGCCACCTGTCCCAATCAAAAGAGGGACCCATTTTCAAGTTGTTTTCTCGCCTATTTGTACAGAATCGATGCAAAACTTCAAAGGGGCATATCTTTTGACTCAGGGCTCAAGAGATTGCAAATATGACATCGTTGGAAAGATCTCGACCTCCTCTACGCCATGGGAGTCTGAAACTTTGATTTTTGGGAGGTTAAGTGGGAGAAAAATAGAGAAATGTCTATAGGCCTTCAATGCGGGATCCATCAGTCTCAACAACTAGATCGGATTCAATCTATTTCCACCGTTTCCTCTTCTTTCAAGGTGCCGAACCAAGAATCGATGTAGTAAAGACGGATTCGGGGGGCAGATTTATCATAAGCATTAATAACAGTGGTTGACCTTTGACCTGCATTTCCCGCTTCTCTCTCTCTCTCTCTCTCTCTTTCTTCTCTTTGATCGAATCTATAAATATCGGGGCAAGATTCATTTTAAAGGTTGTTCATTCTTCTTCCCTACCCCCCTCTCTTTTTCTTCTCCAGGGTCGAATGTGGAGTTTAAGCCTCCTCCCTTGGCTTTGTAATGGCATTTTCTTGCCTCTTTCCCATTAATGGTGTACTATGTGAACTCCTGGAACAATAAAATCTATTTTCGTGATGCGTTTTGTCCATCCTTTGCTCATTTTGTTGTCTCTTCTTGCCTCTCACCATTGTAGGGTATACTGTGCATATCTCTGATGTCCATAACATGTTTTTGGGGAGCTGTGTTTAAGGGGTTTGAAATGGTGTTTTGTGCGAACTTTATCCTTGGTCTGTGATGCATCCGTCCATCCTCTTCATTGCTCGCCTCTCTCCATTTCAGGCAATTGGGATTGTGATCAGCAGTTCCCTTTTCTTGGTGCTATCACCTCTGTAGTGTAAGATTTCTTTATTTTCACGCTCTCTCTCTCTCTCTCCCTGGTCCCTTGGAATTGTTAGATTAGGAGTAGATAGTCACTTTTCCTTCCTTAGAAGTAGTTTAGTGCTAGGATTAGGAAGAGGAACCAACCTTTTGTGGAGGGTCATTCCCATCACCAAGTCCCACAGCTTGGGGAATGATCCAATGTTATGCAGATCACACCAAATGACCATGCCTTAGAAAAGCAGATCCATGACTCATTTGGGGGTGCTGTGATTTCGCACTAACAGTTTTGGCACGCTTGGTGGAACGGGTCTGAAGCACCTTACCACTTCACTTCATTAGGTTCGATGTGCTCTTGGTGAAGGTTTTAGCCTTTGGAGGCACTTTCAAGCACATTTGGTGACTCCATCTGGTCAACAACCCATCATCTGAGTTGCAGACTTTTTCTATCCATTTCTAATCATTTTCATCCATTTTATTCTTCCATCTCTTTTATTTTTTTCCCATTTCATGAGGTTGTGTAATCATGACTTCATTCCCTTCATGGAACTCACACTTACATCAATGCAATCCACCTCCAATGTATTTCCCAACTCCTGTAGATCATCATTATGATCAGATCCATAACCATTATGCTTACCCATATGAGCAGTGTCAAACCCAGTTTGACTATTAAACTTATCAAGGACAAGGGGACGCATATAGTGGCGATAGTTATGCAGAGGATGCTGGTTTACTGGAGAAGATTCAAAAATAGAGACTAGCATGGTTCAATCAAGGGCAGTAGCTCAAATGAAGGCATTTCAGATTGGTTTCAGGGCACCCTGTTCATGGGAATGCCATTTTCCAAGACACTACAACCCTCAGGAGAAGCTGGACTTCATGATTGGAATGTTGCCCCAACTTGCACAATGAGCAGAAGAGATAGAGGCCTATGAACTTGGTGTCAGGCAACCTTGTCAATGGGTAAATCCTACATCAATATCTAGTAATTTTCTCTCTACTCAAGCAACACCATCTCAATTTGGGCATCAATTTCCAAGCTTCCCATTGAATGCTTCCCCAAGTGTGAAATCTATTTCTCCATCCCCTAATCTTCCACCTCATCTCAGTTCTTATGTCCTTTTCCCTTCCAAACAATCGCCCCCTCCAAACAAACAAGAATTTCCACCTCCCTCCCCACCACAAACAATGTCAAAGCTGGTTGAACCCTAACCTGCCACTCCTCTTACTTTCCCAAGTCCATGTTGGGAAGATACTCAAGAATCCAGTCAAGGACAACGAGAAGAGGAGTCCGACAGAAAATAAATAACTAACGAACCACAAGAGTACACACAAACATTCAACGCTTAGCAATAGGGTCAATGAAGAAAGAATTGGAGTAAATGACAAACATGGCATTATAAAAGCTTTCCACTTCTTAAAAGTATTAAATAAATTAGATTTATTCTTTATACAGTAAACCCAAACCTTCCTAGTAGCATCATCAATAAAAGTAACATAATACCATGAACCACCAAGAGAAGATACCTGAGCCGATCCCCACACATCCGTATGAACAAACTCTAACTTGTGCTCTTTCTTGGTTGATCCAACCTTGAAAAATCTTATACGCTTTTATTTCTTATACACACAATGATCACAAAAGTCCAGGTCTATGTTTTTCAAATCTGACAACTTTCCTTGTGAATGTAAATTCTTCATCCCCTTCTCACTCATATGGCCAAGTCTATGATGCCATAGAGTTGTGTTTATGCCTGTAGTAGCTAAAATAGAAAAGGGATCAGTACTAACAGTGGATAAATACAAAGTACCTACTTTCTTACCTCTTGCAACCGCAAGAGCACCATTGGTAACTTTCAAAGAATCTACTCTAAATATAACCATACAACCCTCATCTCCTAGTTGCCTTGCAGAAATTAGATTCCTCCTTAGGCTATGAACATGTCTGACAATCTTCAACACCCAAGTGTTACTATTATGCAATTTAACATGAACACTTCCTTTTCCAACATTTTTACATGGATCACCATCACCAAGATATACCTGCCCAAAATTCCCTTGAACATAATCTTGAAAATACTGTCTATGAGGAGTTGCATGAAATGAAACACTAGAATCTAAAACCCAAGATTCTAATTTACTATCTAAAGAAAGAACAAGAGCATCTTGTAACACATCACCTGCTACGTTTGCCTCTTTGTTCCCTTCTTGTTGATCTTTCCATGATTTTAAAGACCAACAATCTTTCTTTGCATGCTATGCTTTTCCACAATTCTAGTATACCATCCTACTTCTAGATTTATATTTGCCCTTCTTAGACCTTCCACGGTGTCTTGAAATTTTTGATTTTTCCTTCTGTCTTCCCCTGTTCTCTACACTCAAAGCATTACCAGATGACTCACCTGTGTTTTGTCTTCTCATTTCTTCACTAAGAATCACACTAATAACATCATCAAACATTAAAGTGTTTGAACCAGAAACAAAATTACTCACAACCATAACCATAGTATTCCAACTTTCAGGCAATGAATACAAAATTAACAGAGCACTAACTTCATCATCAAAACTTACTGCTACAGAGCTTAATTGATTAGTAACCGAGTTGAATTCATTCAAATGATCATTTACTGAATCACCTTGTGACATCTTCATATTAAACAAATTTTTCATAAGAAATATCTTATTGGAGGTTGAGGGTTTTTCATACAATTTACCCATTTTTTCAATTAGATCTACCGTTGTATTTTCCTTAGAAATATTGAAAGCTACTGTAGCTGCCAGGCACAACCATATCGTTCTTAGAGCCTTTTGATCAAGAACATCCTATTCTTCATCTTTCATAGCTGACAACTTCAAAGCTTTCCCTTTCAATGGTAGATAAAGATCCTTCTAATATAAGTAGTCCTCCACTTGCATCTTCTATAGCTGAAAGTTCTGGCCATTAAACTTCTCAACCCTGAACTTGCTATCTTCTGCCATTGCTCCCACTCAGACAAGTAATCCTCATGTGAATTTTTTCTGCCAAAACAAAATCCTACTTTGATACTAGTTGTTAGGATCAAAACACAGATGAGCAATAAAAAAAAATTAAAACAGAAATAAAAGAAGCATGCAATCACAAGATAAACCCAAGATTTAACGTGGTTCACCCAATTTGGGCTACATCCACCAGAAACAAGCCAGACTTCTCCTTTATTTAGTCCCGAGGAATACAATACAATATTTTTTTTTCATATTACAAAGAGTAAATCCATGCACATATATATATAGCTTGTGTACCTCTTTGTAAAAGTTTGCATCAACCACAAACAACCTAAATATCACATGCTTATAAAAGTTTGCTTCAACCACAAGTGACCTAAATATCACATGCTTATAAAAATAACAACTCTTGTCTATTAATAACAACTCCAGTCTATTAATAAGATAATACTATTTTTATCCATGGCCATGATTTCCTCCCCAAAAATAGAACAAAGAAAACCAAACTTCCACTTTAACTTGCAATCAGGGCCCACAACTTCAACAATAAGCGCCTACTCATAAGAGCAAGATACATAGACCGGGAAGGATCAATTGAACTAATGATTTACTGGACCAATCTCCCCATGACATTTGATACAACTGAAAGATTCTTGATGTCTAGGAATGCAATTTTTGATTCTTATGTCCCTCTTGAGATAAGCATTGCAATCCTACTCCATGTTATTTGCAACGACTTGAGAGAACTTTTCTTTTTTGATTCTTATGCCCCTCTTGAGATGAGCATTGCAATCCTGCTCCATGTTATTTGCAACGACTTGAGAGAATTCTTCTTGCCATAATCAATGCCCATGGACATGAACATAATCTTGAAAATAGTCCATTGATTGACATTGCATTTCTATCTCTCGGGTAGTTGAGAGAGTTTACTTGTATAAATGATGCATATTGACAACTCCTCATACCCACCAATCATGACAGCCATTCTTCTCGCCATATACCATGGTTATCTACCTTGAAGCATTTTGTCAAACAATTCACATGTATGCTATCACATTACCTCAAATTTAAATATCATCCTCTAGTTGGTTATAATTGATTTCCCCATCTCTTCATCGCTTTTCCTGCGCCAAATACCTATTTTGTCACCAAAATTTGATCCCCATCGAGCTCTATAGAAACTATTGTTGTACTCAAATTTGTCTTGTTATCTTAATGCAGATCCACCCCTCCATAAACATAATACATGATACGTTCTTTATGGAATTGTTCAAGTTGTTGCTTGTAAATCCGCTATTGTTGATTAGCCAAATGCTTTAAGTCTTCACGGATGCTTCATCAATACTCTAGTTGACAGCTATTGTTAAAGCATAGTGATCTACTGTCACGATTTTCCTCTTAACTATGGGATAGTCATAGAATTATTATAATAAATTCTTGCTCAAACCTGCGGAGTTAATTTAAAGATGCGGGTGGACAATTTTCTTTTATTTGATCAATAGTAGGAACCCAATAATAAATACAGAAGTGTGACGCACCCTCACTCCTTGAGACAATGATAAGTATGAGACAAGAAAGATTTTAAAACTCTTCCTGAATAATCGTGACAGGAGGACTAGCTTAGAGCAAAAACATGGATAATGACCATTTTAGATTTGTTGAGTGAGCAGGGTATAAAATTGTACCAGGACAAAAACAAGACTGATAAAAACTTCATGACTATGAATTGCTTATTGTTAAAATTTGTTTCCTATTCAATTTTGAAATATCGAAACCAGAAAGTTTCGAACCGTCTGATTTTTCGCCCCAATTCACCGAAATAATACTAAGCCTACGTAATCCCATACTCTGTTATATATCTCACACCTGAGCTATATTCCATATTTCGTTTTGAACATTGCAATTATTGACCAAAATGAAAATGACTCCTTGACCATGAAGAGTTGATACTAAATTTTCATTTCTTAACCGATTTTCACATAACATGATCAAAATACAAAAGTTTCAGATAGTCCGATTTTGAATGACAATAAAATGGAAATCAACTAGATTGGAAATGTTAAAAGGAAAATAAAGATAAAGGTTTTTAGAGTTTATTATAGTCTAGGTAAATTCAAGAATCTATTGACTAGTTTTGAACAAAGAGGTTTATTGCCTAGGGAGAATTTGGATGTTTGGGCAATGCCTTGTGGCTTACCCCCTTCGATGTGAGTCGTCAGGTTTACATCATTTCCATTGGATTCCCTATTTGTGCCATCTTACGGATTTTTCTAATGAGATGGAATTTCCATTGCATGCTATTTTCCTTGTAAGGGTGCCACTCAACAATGTCCTATGTTTTTTTGGTAATGAACCCTGTATAAAAAATCAGGATTTTCTTTTCCCTGCAAGTTCACTGGTGTACTGATGTATTCAACCTATATTTTATGAATAAAATTTTATCATATCAAATTTGCTAGGTCACTCCTACAATATGTGTTAAAGTTTATTCTTAATATACCATGTTTTTATTGTTATGAAACATTTTTTATTTTCATTGTGTGTATAATTTTTGTTGTATTATTTCTATGCTTATGTTATCAAAACACACATATATGTAATTGCATAAATCCAAAAAAGTTACAAAGCTATTGCAAAGTAAGGCTTTTTAGGTTGGAGGTTATTAAGAAAGATTTAATACTCAACAAACATTACATTAAATAACATAATCGTTTGTAACTATTATTAATATACAAGTTTGTAACTGCGCAAGTACAATTTAATTAATCAAAATATTAGTAAGCATGCGAGTCCAAAAATGGACAACTACAATGGAAATGTTAAAAAGAGAAATAAAGACATGAGGTTTTCATATTCCATTATAGTCAAGTTGTGATGATTAATTTTGGTTTCTTGTTTTATGTTTTTACGATAATATTGGATCACCGTTTCTCCTTTGAATGTGAAGAGGATCACATATGTTTCCTCAACAATCTCCCCACCCCTAATATTCTCCTCCTTCAATCTCCTTCCTCATCGCCACTCTTCCTCCTTTAATATTTCTCCTTCATTGACTTCAACTTCAACTTCTTCAATGCCTCCATATTGGCACCCCATTAAACTGCTTGAGTGCAAATTGTTTTATGTTCCATTGGGTGCAGACACCATAGTCAACATGTGGCTGATTATACATGATACATTGATTTAGCATTTATTTGAGCAATTTTGAGCTGATGTTCCTTGCCGATGACTGACATTGGGGAGGTAACAATGAATGGTGCAAGGGTGGTGGTGGAAAATGTGCAAGATGCAACTGATCTAGGAAATGAATTGATGTTTGTTTGATACACTATGCATAGTAAGGATATTCTAGATGTGGTAGTGGACTTGGTCATGGTGGTGGGGTGTTTATGTGAAGAAGCCAATCAAGAGGGGAAAGGGAAACAATGTGAGGGATTTAGACAAATGTAAGCTTCCTACCTACAAGAGGTAGTAAGGGAGCCTCTATGAAGCCTCTGAGGACATGGAGAATGTTGATGAAAGGGGAAATGGCTTGATGCTTTCCCCCTTTGGTGTGTGTTGTCAAGCTTTCCCTAGGAAAGTTATTGACCTCTTTTTCATTCAATCTTGGGAGGCCAAACTATTGCACCATTTCCACTGGCCTCCCTAGTCAAAACATCCCATGGATTCAATTGAGGTCCTCTAGTTGTCTTTTGATATCACATCTCCACATCATGTACCCTCATAAGAGTGCCTCTAAAAAATGTACTTCACGCCATCCTTTGTTTTACGTTTTTATAAGTGTTAGGGAAGAATGCATATATCTATTTAATGCTTATCTAAAACAATATTTATGTAAGTTCTTGAGGAAATGATTTTGTGTACACATGTTTTTCCTTCTGAATATTTAAGCAACGATGAAGATTCAATTTTGTAAGCATTATCTTCTACAACAACGATTCTAGTGTGTCATGCAGAGCGAGGAAAATGTAGAGGTGGTAGTGGATTGGACCATTGTGGGGTGGCACCTTCATGATGAAGATAGCCAAGATGGGAAATGACCACATTAAAGATTCGTTTTCATAAATCATTTTCTCTTCTGTAACTGCTCTCTTTCCCCTTCGATAAATCACCTTCACTCCTTCAAATTTAACTTCATTTTTACATCATATCAACATCTCCACTACACCTCCTCGGTGGGGTTGCTAGTTATATAAGGGGTGCATAGGGTAGAGCTAAAGTGGCATAAGGTCCATGTCCATGTATTATGTATAACATTCTTGATACTATCGGGTCAAAGTGTTGTGGGTTAAACACATTCCAATGAGGTACACGAGATGAAAATTACTCCTTTCCACATAAACTTGTACCATTATTGTTGTTGATGTGGTAATTATCGTGAACAAACATTTGCACGCTTCTTTTGTATTGATCGGTAAATTGTTTTTCATTCCAAATTGTTTGTTTGTGGGTGGATTATATGAAAATGATGGATGGTAAATAATTTTAAATTGTTACTAGGATGATAAAATAATAAAAAACAACATTTCATGCTATTTTGTAATTATATGTTTTTGAGTTATTTAGTTTTTTGATAATCTTATTCCTAAATAAAAATATTCATGTAGATTTGTTTAAACTTAATTCGAGTAATGAAATGATGTGAAGACGACAAAGTTGGGAAAAGGTTATGTGGATATGTCTAAAACTATGAAAATAACTAAATCTATGTCTTAAAAAGACTAAGTTTATATATGTGTATGGATTACAAGTGGTTTGATTTTATGTTGTAAAGAAATTTTTAGTGGTTAGATGTAAACAAAAGAGAAACAACACCAAGGTTATCATTGGTGTAGCTAAAACCCATTCATTCCTAAGAAATATAAAAGGTAGATTTGAGTATTAGATCATATACTTTTTTGTTGCAAAGATGTGGAATCGTTCTTAGTTGTTACAACCATCACCACGATTGATGTTGATATTATATTTTTGATATATGGAAGAGCTAACTCTATACCAATTTATCCATAGATTCTCTTTATTAAGAACACTTCCTCAATTAATTTTTATGTTGTGTGCAATTTTTATTATTATATTCCGTACTAGCAATCAATATTGCCAATGTCAATAGTTACATGTTTGCAATGTAAACCATTGTGATTTGTGGGTAGTTAGAACATATATCAATTTAAGGGGAATTATTTTGAGTGTCTCAAGATACTTTAAAGATAAGGAAATGTGGGGTGGACATGACATCCCATGTTGAGTCGATGTAGTAGTTGAATTTGATAACCAAAAAATATGGTTGGTCTGGTGGTTTTGTGCTATCTTTATAGACAATTATATTAGGCCATTTTCTATGATTTTCTAGGTAACATAAAATACCATCTGCAAGATTTTTCCTTTACGATTTGTAGTTGACAGTGTCTCCTCAACATTCCAAGTTCTTAACACTCATTAAATTTGAAGCATTGACATGTGTATCTATAATATGAAAGGTTTTCATGACCACCACTCTTTCAATGACTGCGTCATTGGTAGCTATGTTATCATCAAGGTATGAACACACGACTTGACATTACTCTTATAGAGATTACCCCACCAACATGGTCGATAAATAAAGGATAACACTATTTAATATTTAAGTAACACCCATTGGTGTCCTGCGTGGAGGGGAGGGCCGGTTGGTCACATCACAAAATATCCTTCACCACCACATGTAGATAGGAAAAGCTGCATATGATTGAATTCCAAACTAAACATATGTTAGATACAAAAACTATACATGTAGGGTTCCTTATGTCATTGATTTTATGTACATTTGTGATCATTGTTTCTCTTTAACGATTAAAGTAGCTATTCGAGTTTCCCTTATTAGCAGTCTTGATGAAACCGCATGTTAATGACCACAGGAAAAAAACTTGACCTTATGGTGCTGGGGATCTAGCTTGAACTTGACCTATAACTGATTTGAAGGTTTAAGAACACAATTACATTCCAAACTTGCTCTTCTAAATATCTCAACTTTCTTAAATAACCAATCAAACCCCTACTTGAGGATCCTTCTTATTAAGTTATATGCACCTTGCTTGTAACACTTTGAAGTGCAATTGAAACCTAATGCATGATCATGTATGAAGGAAAAACAACTAGAGAGGTTCTATGTTGTTTACCAGAGATGTGATCACTGAATCATCATCTAATAGATATACAAAGACTCCTATATCCACATGATGTTCACCAACAAGACTATTTCAGGATGTAAAAATATACTTATGAGCTTCCAGTATGTATAGCCTTTGAGTTCTCTTACCATGCACTTTACCCCACAGTGGAGTCCTTCTCCATTAGAGTCACAGGGACATTTGCACATGATTAAACATGTTTAAGACATCAAACTAAATGTAAACACCAAATTTGGGTCACACTCCCCTTGGTCCCCTTTCGAGCAGTTAAAATAATGTGTTCACCTAACCATGACCCCTTTACCCCACATTCATATTTCATCTAATCCACGGAGGATCCTGTTTCATCTAATCCTTCACCCATAGAAGAGTCACTTTCATCTCCCCCTTCACCCACAGAGGAGACCAAAATATCTACCAATGTCATTTCATCACTCCCCTTGCAACCTAATGAACAACCTACGGTGTTAACTCTCCTACCTACAACATAGTCATGCTCACCTTCCTCTCCACTGAAAGAGGAACCTACCTCATCCCATCAGTCATATCCCCTACCAATAGAGGATCCTTTAGAAGTGCCACTGCTTGTTGGTGAAAATTCCCCATTAGCCGATCCAGTTGATTAGCTCTTCGCTCTCTTACCCACAGAGTCCAAAGCCAACCAAGTCTCTGTCTCACAGACATAATTTATAGGGATTACTACTAAATCAATGCCATCTCCTCTTACATCAGTGTCATTTTCATGCTTGGAAGACCGCTTGGATTATGTTGATAATTCCATGCTTTGGGGACATCTCTAGCTACCCTTTTTAACCAAAATGTAAATGTCATCTGTTGATACCTCTACGATTTATCCAAAGGTATTTCAGACAATCAAACCAATCATGCCCATACATGTCATAACAGCCTCTTCTTCATCACCCTCACCTACACCTAAACCTTTACCAACAATCAAACCTTATCCTATGCCTAAAAACCTACCTGCACCTATATTTTCCCCCGCAGCCAGAACCATTACCACATTGAGAGTCATGTCGACATCAAGCCTAGTCCATCCTCCTGTCAAATTGGACTTAGCCACATATTCCCAAGCTCACAAAAAAACTATTCCCCCATCTAAAAGGAAAACCCAACCTTCTAGGCCACATACACTGGTTTTGCCCACTACTCCTCTGTCACCTTCACCAATTCCCTGCATCCTAGGACATCACCCGTCGAACTTGGCCAAGCAACCTCCTATCTAAGGAAAACCAAAAGTACAATAGCCTGCCTCTTCATCATTATCTTTTATTACACCCAACTTACCTACATAACGTACACCTTCACCATTACCCGCATCTTTCTTACCACCTATACCCCCACGACCTATAGTAACCTCATCACTACCTATGAGATTTTCTTCTCTTCAACCCATACCTTCCACATTGCCTCTGCCAGAAACCTTCACTGCGCCTCCTTTATCACCTTGGCTAACTCATCCTCTTCCGCCATCTGTATTCCCTTTCACATCACGTACTCCTTCCCCACCTTACCTAGGAAGGTGTAACCAAAATTGAAAAACCCACTACCCTCCAAAGAGGTAGTTAAGCCTATAACACCTTCTTTCACTAATTCATCTAATACACCTTTACCCAAGAAGGTACAACCCAAATCTAAAACAGTACCACCTACCAAACCAGTGGTCAAACCCATTTCACATCCAATTCCACCTCCCGTGATGCCTCTCCCACTAAAATCACCCACACTTCAATCCAGACCCACACTCACCTCACATTGTGATCCATTGGCAGGGTCTTATGTCAACATTCAAGCTAACCTTTTAGAGACCTCTGTCATCACATTTCCACTCCTTAGACCTTACGACCCACTCAAACCCAAACCAAAAAGGTTTGATGATACTAAAATTTGTGCCTACCATCATGTGTCAGGGCATGATGTAGAAAGATGTAAGGCTCTTAAAACCGTTCTCCTTCAACTATGTGTCCTCCTGAAGAAAATTTTGATGACGATGACCTTCTAGAAGAGGACCATGTTCCACCTCCACCTATCACCACACATTCTTGCCCACTACCTATTCAACGACCTGCATCACCACTTCCACAACCCTTTTATCCACCTCTAAAATTTGAGATCATTATGGTCCGTATAAGAGAGCTAGCCAAAACCCCCACCAAAATGCCAGTGTGCCCTACTCATTTCACAAGGCTCTTATCCCACACTAGGTTTTTATCCATCATGTAATTATACTTTTCATGAAACACCTTCTCCATTCGCCTCTCTTCCTCAGATTAACATGATCCAAGTCACCACTTGCACTCAGAAAGGAAAAGGAAAGGAGAAGGCAACCAACCCATCCACCAATCATGTGCCCAATATACCATCTGCACCCACACAAAAAATCACCATTTGGGGACCCATATACCCTATTTCTGATGAGGTCACCCATCATACAATGATAAAAAATTGCACCCATTCCCTCTAAAAATGTCTTTATATGACCTTGTCCAAACCTCTAAATCTCATTGACAGGCCCTCATGTAAATTCTGTAATCCATCAAGGTTTTACCTAATGACCCTATGCCTGTGGCCTCCATTATCACCCCTCACCATGTGGCTTCTCTGACCAACTCATCCCCTCCCTATACACCCGTTACCACTCATCAAGTAGCCGCTCTCAATTTCTCTGATGATGAGATTCTACCTCTCCAATCAGATGATCCTGATCCCACCCTTTTCATTTCCGTCTATATTGATAATATATGCATTTGACACATTATGATCGATGGCGGTTCCAACATAAACATCATCTCCTCCCATACGTACAACCAAATGTGCATCCCTGCCAATTGCATGCATAATAACCCAGTTATGCTGCGTTCATTCAATGATGCCATAACTTTGAACCTTGGCACCATCATTCTCCACATTCACGTGGGCCCCGTTACCTAGAAATATTCTACATCTTAGAGGGGGAATTCTAGTACAACCTGTTACTTGGCCGACCTTGGATACGTATCATGGGTTTTGTTCCTTCAACCTTACACTCGCTATGTAAAATTTGAACATGAAGGAAATAACTATACCATTCCAGATGACCTTTCACCATTCAAAACCTGTAACATGTTGTATCGACCTAATGATGTTCTTGTGCCAGTTAAGGCATCCACCACCGCTGCCACTTCTCCTTCAACCACAACCCTCCACCAATGTTGCCGCTACCTCTCCCACATCTAAATCCTCAATTCCCACTATTTCCATAGCCTCCACATCCAACCCATCTACTAACCCATCTACTTCTCAACCAACCAATGCTTCTTCTTCACAATCACCTAGTGATTCATCTATTCCCGCTACCCACATATCCACTACCAATCCCTTAGAAGGTGTTTTTCAACGTCTCACTCTGAGGGAGTACCATCTGTACAACATCGACACATTCCTTACTCCTCAAGAGTATGGTAACCTTCACCAAAATCCTTGTTATGATCACCACATAGGAAAGGTTTTCTCTTATGGTCCTCCCCACCTTCGTACTAACTTAACATATGGGGGACTTGATACTTCTACCTACTCGCTTTAGCCACCTTCCTAAATGTGACCATTTTCATCTGACCTCCAATCTCTTACCAACCACCACTTTGCCCACACCTTCCTCCATCACTGTGTGTGGAAGGGTTTTGGCTTTGGTTTATATGAACAAGGCCACCATACTATCATCCCGTGCACCACACAAACATAAAGACCGAAGTGGTATTGGATTTTCCGAACCATCTTCCAAGAAATCCTGCGTCGAACTCATTGAGGATGAAAACCTTCTTTCACCCCATCTACCAACTTCACCACCTTCACCTATGAAGTCTATGGATCCAAATTCCATTCCTCCTAACTTTTTTTTCATGAACACCATTTCCCTGTGACCTCTGACTTATCAACGAGATGGCGAGGCTCCCTCTTCTCTTCCCTTCATGTATCATGACATGATCAATGATGATACACCTTCTATTAACGTCGTTCAATGTCAGGACGATGAGTCTATTCTCATGTACCTTAGTGTGGAAGATTCTTATATTCACCGGTCATTACCTTCTGAGACACAAACCATGTTAAACGAATCGACCATCGAAATCAATATCCACATTCAGGACAACCTGTACATTTTAAAGATAGGCCAATATTTAGATACTGCTGAACATGAAGCTTTTACTTCTTTCCTCCAGGATCATAGAAATGCTTTTTCTTGGTCCTACGTTGATATGCCCAGTATTGACCCAAACATTGTGGTCCATAATATCGTAGCTATTCTTGAAGCAAAACCCATAAAACAGAAGCTGTGGAAAATGCATCCTTGCATTGGCCTTCTTGTCAAAGAAGAATTCCAGCACCTTCTTTTGGTTTCCTTTATCTTACCCATTGATTATCCTCAATGGATCTCTAACATTGTCCCTGTCACAAAAGTGATAGGGGGACTCTGCATTTGCATGGATTTCCATGACCTTAACTTAGCTTTCCCTAAAGACAACTTTCCACTACCTAGTATTCACCAACTAGTTGATCTTACTTCCGGCCATGAGATGTTATCACTCATGGATGGTTTCTTCAGGTTATAACAAAATATTACTTGCCCCGAAAGATCAACACAAAACTTACCTTCATCACTCCTTGGGGGACCTTTTGCTATCGAGTCATGCCCTTTGACCTTAAGAATGTTGGTGCTACATATCAACGGGCTATGAATTATATCTTTCATGACATCATGCATCACATATTGGAAGATTATGTTGACGATCTCCTTACCAAATCTAAACATCAGGCCGAACACCTTATGGTCCTTAAGGTCATCTTCGACCGTCTCATCAAGCACTGTGTTCACCTTCAACCTAAGAAGTGTGTCTTCATTGTTCTCTCTAGAAAGCTCCTGGTTTTATTGTTTCTTTACGTGGCATAGAATTTGACCCCGCTAAAATCAAGGCTATTCTCAAAATGCCTCCACCTACTAACCTTCGTCAACTTCGTAGTTTGCAAGGCAAGTTGCAATCTATTCATCACTTTATTTCTCAACTTTCTGAACGCTACCATCCATTTCATCATCTCCTCAAAAAGGATGTCTCCTTCAAATGGGATGATGAATGCCACAAATCCTTTGATGCCTTAAAACAATACCTCCTTCAACCACCTGTGCTCATTCCCCCTAAGGATGACCAACCATTTTACCTTTACATTTCTACCATTGATCATTCCTTGGGTGCCATGCTCACTCATCGTGATGAGCAACATAGGGGGAAACCGGTTTATTATATAATCCATACGCTTTTGGAATATGAAACTAGATACACCCACGCCAAAAAAATATGCTTAGCCTTAGTTTTTTTCGCCATTAAACTTTGTCATTAGCTACTCAACCACAAAACCTTTGTTATCACAAATACTGACCCCTTACATTACATGTACGCTAAACCCTACCAACATCAATGTGCTGCACGTTGGCTCATGCTTCTTGCAAACCTAGACCTTGAATTCACTCATCAAAAATATGTCAAAGGACAAACCATCGATGACCAACTTGCAAATGTACCCCTTTCAGGAAATCAATCCTCTAACTTCATTTCCTAGATGAATCCATTGTTACCCTCTCTTTGGACGAAACCGTTTACCAGATGACCTTATTCTTCGACGGTTCCAAATGTCAGTGTGGGGGTGGTGCCAGAGTTATCCTCATTCCTCTTGATGGTGAACCTATGCCATTATCTTTCAAACTAGATTTTGATTGTACTAACAATATCACCAAATATGAAAGCACTCATATTAGGTCTTCAAGCCACCATCATGTTAGACATTAAATCAATTAATATCTTTGGCTACTCTCAACTGGTTGTAAATCAAGTTAATGGTATATACCAGTGTCATAACGAAATACTTCAAAAGTATAAACATCATGTAGATATACTTTTGACTACCTTTGATCATTTTTAACTTCAAACTACTCCACGTTCGACTAAAAAATTTGTGGACACCATGGCTTATCTTACATCGTAGATACCCACTTTGTTGTTTGACTCGAAAATCTTTGTCACAATACAAAGGTTGCAATCACCTTATTATTTATTTCGAGATGTCAACCTCATCATAACCATTGAACTTGACCCATGTGACCTTTTGTATAAGTATTTTATGAACTACCTTTCCCTTTCAATTCTACGTCCAGGCCTTACTCGCAATGGACAACGTGCCTTTCTCAAAGGTGTCTCTCACTAGGTCATCATGGGTGGTCTTATTTATAACCGTGGCTTTGATGGTATCCTCTTATGATGCCTAACAAGTTCTGAAATTCCCTACACCATCAAGGAATTTCACAACAAAATTTGTGGAGGTCACTTCAGTGGTTTAGCTGTCGCTAAATGCATTCTCCGTTTGGGCTATTATTGGCCTACCTTAAACTGTGATTGTTATGATTATGTCAAATGTTGTGTGAAGTGCCAAAAACATGCTAATCTTCATCACACCCCTAGTCACGCCTTATAGGTTGCACGAGACCTTTGAACTTTCTCTCAATGGGGTTTGGATCTTGTCAGAGAGATCAATCCTCATTCTTCCCAACATCATCAATGGATTATTGCCACTACTGAATACTACACTAAATGGGTAGAAGCCATACCTCTTATTTCTACAAAATATGAGAAAATATGTGAATTCATTAACCATCACATCATTTGTTTCTTTGGTGTTCCTCATTGTCTCATCACTGATAACAAAAAACAATTCAAAAACAAAACCCTACGGAAACTCTGTGATGCCTTCTAGCAATTCAACTCAGTTTTTCTTCACCTTACTACCCTCAAACAAATGGCCAAGTAGGATCAACCAACCTTAAAAAAATTCTTATGAAAGTTGTTGAGGATACTGGAAAGGATTGGCATACACACATTCCTTTTGCCTTATGGGCTTATCACACTAGTATTCATACTTCAACTGCTGCAATTCCTTTCTCTCTGGTCTATGGTACAGAGGTTGTTCTACCTCTTGAAGTCTAGATTCCATCTCTTCGTATCTCACTTAAATAGATTCTCAACGATGATGAATTTTTCCAAGACCGTTTGGCGCAACTCGAGTTATTAGATGAACGTCGCCTCAATTCTCTCGATCACCTCCAAATGTATAAAAAATATATCAAACGTTCCTTCGAAAAACATGTCAATGAATGAACCTTCCAGGTCAGTGACCTTATCCTGAAGGAAAATCAACATGTAACAAAAGAGGAGAAAAGTAAACGGGGAAAATTTTCTCCTAATTGGCTTGCACTCTATATCGTTACTCATACCTATGGATCAAGTGCTTATCGTTTGTCTTCACTCGAAGGTAAACCTGAACATGATCCTCTCAATGCCTTACATCCTTGACCCTTCTATTATTGAATCAAATCCTATATCACATTCTATCTAGTTAAAATGCTCGTCCCTTGAGCACCATTCACCTTCCATTTTACCTATTTTAAGGGGCAACGACTAAACAAGAATCATGTGATTATCCGTCACCTTTCAACCTTATCTTCAATATGAGTACCACAGCTCTACTCATGGCATGATCCTCATGGATAATTTTTGTCTTTTATCAAGATGGAATCCCATGGTCATTCATTCCTTAAACCCTCTCTGTCATAGTTAACCTCCGTGTGCTATGGTTTTATCTTCAACACAAGAGCCTATCTTTCTCTTAGTCTTTTCCATGACCTAAAATTCCAAAGAAAAACAATTTCAAAAGTAAAATGGGATTCAAATCCTTGAGTCAAACTTCCAGCAAAAGGTGACTCCCTCAAAAAGGACATCTACGCTTTCTATCTCAGTGCTATAAATAGAGTGCTCCCTTGAAGGACAACTATACAAAGTTAGCCATACTGTACATAATATATCATCAAAAGAAGACTATTCTTGCTAACAAATAAAATAAAATATTTAGAACCTTTCCACATCGATCAACTTCATGAAGACCTCAAGGAGATAATCTACCTATCCCACATAGACTTCCCTCATTGACCAGTCTATTAAAACAAAATAAAAAAGAAAAAGATAATTTTTTCATCATGTACTTGCTTATTTTGATCTTGGGTCTCTTGTCAAAAGGGCATGCCATCTCACCCCAAGTTATGCTAAATCAACCTCTTTCACCTCATTGCCTTTTTCACCCTAATCTTCTACCTTCTCAAGGGACTTGCCGCAAACGTGAAATTTCCTGATCATGTGACTTTCTTCACCCTTAGAATAGAAAATTATGCAACACCTTCAGGATCTTATGTTCATAGGCCAATATTTGGTATGATAGACTCATTATGGTTCTTATCAATTAGGCAGCTCTTACTGTCTCATTTACCAATCACCTCTTTTGTTCCTTATTGATCTTCCTATACAAGACCAGACCTTCGACACCTATATTCTAAGAATTCCTCTTTCACCAAACTCAACCATGCCTAAATGGCCTAAACTCAACCATGCCTATGACCTAGAATCAATCATGCCTAAAGCCTACCAACCATCCCTCTACCTCATCATATTATTCCCTAGCTTATGTTATAACTACATCGGCATGAGGCCCCTTTTCACCGGGGCTATGTAGGCATCACTCTAAGGGCATAGGGCCCTTGGAGGTTAGCTCGGCCACTCTTTACCCTAATTAATTTTCCCCCTTTTTTATATTCACATGCTACCTTAGTTACTTTTTATTTTACACAACACTTGGAAATTAAAAACAAAAAAATCATAAAAACATACATACCTATCATATCATCAAAACATCGAATCAATCATTTCGCATATCCATGATATCAAGTATTTTAGAAATTTACACCATGATATACATATACATCATCATTTATTTTCCATACTACCAATAAATTGGAAATTAAATCAAACCCATACACATAACCAAACCATACCTATACCTAAATCCATCATGCCTACATGACCTTGACTGCCTAAATGACCTAAACTCAACCATGCCTAAATGACCTCGACTCAATCATGCCTAATTCACCTAGTTTCCATTAATATACAAATAAACAATGGAAATTAAAACAAGTACATCATCCATATAATAAATATCATCATCTATATAACTAGGAAAAAGTCTGTGTATCAATACACATATAGACAGATACAAATACATATAAGTATCTCAAATCGTTCAGATACAAACTCACTATCTTTGATATGTAGGCTGGTATAAAAATCAAAATAAAAAAAAATCTCATATACAACCTCACTATTTTCAACACGCAAGCTGGTATATATATCAAAACCTCAAAAATAATAATCATATCAAGTGACTAATAATCACCCCATCTGATATCCTCTGGGCCAGTCTAACCTTTCTCCTCCTCCCTACTTATCTACCGTCCTGCCAGCACCTCTCCACCCTCTACAAATCTTGGACTAATATCCCCTAGCCCTCACTTGGGATTGGCCTCCACATACTAGTAGCCTCGCCATCACCCTATCTCGAAGCTCACCGACCCCCGGTGCTCTTTGAGATGTGAGTGCGAGACCTATTCCTCTCACTCGATGCTTGCTCTGCGCTGTACTTAACATAAGAAGGGAAATCTATCCCAACAGTTGTCAAGTGATCCTGATAGTAGCATGCCTCGTTCAGGGCATCCATGAACCACGCCATTGACACCATTTGAGGTGGTGCCATAGGTCTCACTATAACCTATGAGCTCTGTCCTGCTACTACTGGCCTTAGTCCCTGTACATGTGATCCTTGTCCTCTTACCTGTGTAGGTGCCTGTAATATAGGACCCTGTCCCTGGGCCTATGGAGGTACCTGTGCTACAAGCTGGGCCTGTAAGGCCGCTACCTGTGCATGTGAAGAGGCCAACTGGCCCTATTAACTGGCTACATGTTCCTGTAATGTGGCCACCTATACTCTCTCACCATCAACTCCCTGTGCAGGTGCATGTACCTGTGCCAACTGGGATGGACGGCCATCACTTGAGCCTGCAGGGTGGCCACTTGTGCATGTGCCCCTATCAACTGACCCTACAAATATGTGTTCTGCGTCTATAGGGTTTCCACCTACTCCTACAATGCATCTCTCTGAACCATGACGGTAAAAAAGATATGGCTACCCTGGCCTCAGTGGTGTCGCTCGTCGTTGTGCCACCCACCAATGCCTATATCCATCAGTGACCCTAATATCATCAATCCGCCTTCTCCTCCTACCCTGTCGACACACTCGGATGTGGTGGAGACATAGGTCTCTTCATGTCATCTTGGAGGTACTGTGGAAAATATGGGGGTACATCCTGTGGCAACCCAAACTTCTGTCTAACCCTGTCCATAGGTATCATCTCTTGCTCACCGGCATGCTGCCACTGTATCCACCTCAGAAAGTGTAGCTCATCTAGCTCCTCCGCCATGCCTCTATAAGATGGAAAGCCAACATACGACCTCCAAACAATGTCAACTCCTGAAAGCCCCTCCAACAACTGCCTTTAGTATATAACATCATATGTGGCCCTAGCCACCCTCGACTGCCCACCATCTGGTACCCAACATTTGTATCCAACTCAGAGAAAACTACCTCCAAACCAATCATGTCGAGGAAAACCAACTGGGCACACACATACAATATGCTTGTATGCCCAATAATGTAGTAAAAAGGTACAACACATCCCAAGCCTTCCTAATCTCCCATAGGCCCATAACTCCCTATATAAATAAACTAGGAACATTGGTGCCCAAGCAAAGTAGACCCACTCCTCCATCATATCCTGGAGCACTGCTATCAGTGGTTGTGGGAATCTCCCACCCTCATAATCTGGTAGTGAAAAGTAACCTACTGCCTCTATCATCAGTACAGACAACCTCGTTTCCTGTGGGTAGGCTGCATACATGTCTCCATAAATAAGACTCGTACTGTGATACCTTAGCTGACCCATTTCCTCACCAAAAACAACCACTATTGGCTTCACTAATGCCTCCGAAGTAATAGAATAAACTGGCTCCCCAACAATAGGAAGCCGAAAGATCTAGTACATGTCCTCTAGGGTGATGGTCATCTCGTTCGTTGGTAAGTGGAAGGTATTGGTCACAGAATTCCATCTGTCGATGAGAGTGACCATCATACTGTGAGCTCGAAAAATGCGCCTATAGCATCGAACCCCGATAAGTATGACCTTAGTCATATTCTCCCACTCCTCTGCGGTCACACTAGACCTCATCCGTACCAATAGAAGTGGTAATTTGTCCTGCATCCTAAGATGATCTCTCACCTGCATCATCAAACACAACATTGTCAATACTTAACTACCCAAAATTCACCTATTATCCACTAAACCATACCCAACCACATTAATCATGCCTAACCCCTTTACCCGATTCATCTACAAGCCTACTACGCTTTACCATCATTACCCATTATAACCTATCACCAAAATCACATTTTACCCTCTACCCTTACTATTCATCCTCGCCTACCCCTTCTTCACCTATTTTACTTTCATACCTATTCCTTCTTACCCCTCTTTTCTCTTAACCTTAACTGACACTAGTCGCCTTGACCGTCATTGGTTTTTCTTGACCGTCATTGGTTCCATTTAACCGATGTCAGTCACCCAAGACCTAATTGATGTCGGCTAAAGCCGACCGCCGCTGGCCAAACCTTGACCAATGTCGATATCATTCGCGACATCAAAAATAAAAAACCTATTCTCCCATTCTTAAAAATTGAACAAAGCTTACCTGACACCCTAATTTTCCCATCCCACATTATCCTAGCTTAGTTCCCACACCTATTTAACCTGTGTAACCTACACACCCCTCATTTCCTTCAATTTTACCCACGATTTCAAATTTCAAAAGCCCACCCAATATTTTAAACCAAAAATGGTTTTAAAAATATGATTTTTCAATCAAAAGAGGGATTTATATCACCTCTTACCTCATCTTGATGAAGTCTACACGGTGGCACCTCTGGTCTCTGTGTCAGTGGACCTCCCACACCTTCTCTTGCCTATGCCATGACCAAATTAAACAGCTTATCTATAAACCAATGAAAACACTTGAATCGATCTCTGGGACCCACTGATCAAATGCTAATTACCTACTGTGTGGCTCACTAAATCAGCTCAATGCCTTGTACTATCGTTTTCCAAGCCTCACTTTCTCCTATGTTGTTTTCTACAAATGACAAAAGTCAAAATGAATCCATAAAACATAGATTTTTCTTTTTTATACCCAAATCGACATGACCGACGTCCTTCATATCGTGCCCTAGCCAACTGAAGTTGGTTATTCCTTAATCGGCACCGGTCACCTATCATTACCATTTCACCCACATTTAGACCCTTTTGACCTAAAAAAAATTATTGACTAAATACAGAGTGACCCTCCCAACACCTAATACAACCTACCCACAAGCTTAAATTACTTCTACATGTTATTTACCTATACCTAGGCCTTACCTATGCTATGACCTATATACCCTTACCTAAACCACATTTTCTAACATTGGAGTTTGTGTACTCGCTATACCTTGCAATGTTTTTATTCATGTTGTTTATCCTAATGACCTTACCTTTCCTGTTGCAGTGTTGTTTTTCCTGATCAAACCTTTAGTGTACTGAATCATACCTAAACGATTATGCACCTAACCTAAGTTGTGTTTCTAGACCATATCCTGTACCCTGGAAACCTGAAACACTTCCACCTCATTTGGATAAACCTATTGACCTTTGACGATGTGTTGGTCCGAAAAACTGTCAGTTAGGCAGGTCATGGAGAAACAAGCCAACATTGGGCAGGGCAGAGCCCCTTTTCGAGGCAACGAAGCGAAATTGGTTTATTTCTAATCTATAAAGCAGGAATCTCTACAAATCTACACTATTCTAACTTCAGGGGGGTTTGGGATCTCATCCCAGTAGAGGTAGTTCCAACTACAAATAGAAAGGAAAGAGGGAAGGAATGGATGAGGGTAGATCTGAAGGAAAAAAGAAATGAATTCCTAGACGGAAAGGTCAGAAGGTTTATGCTTTGAGCTGGTAGTAAACAGAGACAAACTTACTTGCATAAACAATTAAAGCAATACTAATGAACATATGACAATAGTAGGAATGAATCTAATAGAATAAAAACATAGATCTAACTTAAGAAAGATCTGATGCAAATAACACACACATTAAGCACAAAGTCTGAATATGTGTATTAATATTTCTTCTGTTGCAAGAAAACACAAAGTCTTTCTCTCCTCACTTCTCTTTTCATACAAAAAATGTTCACCTTGAATACAACAAGTATTCTAGTATTTATAGAAGGAGAGGAGGAAAGTAGACAAAAGCAAACCCACCACTTACAAAATATTTTACAAGATATTTACAAAAGATCTAGAAAAAAACTAAAAAGTCAACAGTTGACTTGGGCAAGTTTTTGGATGGCAACATCCCATGGTGCAACATGGATGAGGTCATCATGTATGTCAACATGCTTTTTAAAATATTTTACAAAAATGATCAACGCATCCCAGAAAGAAGAAACTACTTTGCCTAGTGTAAAAGGGCGCACTTTTCTACATGTCAACACACAAATTTCTTCCCTTTGTAAAAGGGCACACTTTTCTCCATGTCGACACATAAATTTCTCCCCTTTGTAAAAGGGAACACTTATCTCCATGTCGACGCACAAATTTCTTCCCTTTGTAAAATGGCGCACTTTTCTCCATGTCGACACACAAATTTCTCCCCTTTGTAAAATGGCGTAGTTTTCTGCATGTCAACACAAAACTTTCTGCACCGAAGGATA
Source organism: Taxus chinensis (assembly GCA_019776745.2). Taxonomy (NCBI): domain Eukaryota; kingdom Viridiplantae; phylum Streptophyta; class Pinopsida; order Cupressales; family Taxaceae; genus Taxus; species Taxus chinensis. The sequence continues at coordinate 557,079,737 of CM034155.1, read as the reverse complement.
AGCTAAAAGTAGCTAAGTCTTGAAACAACTTGATTTTTTGAAAGGGAGTTTTGGGCTATTTTGAACATTTTCATACTTCCTTGGGGGCCAAAATGAATTTTTGGTATAGTTACCTGCAAATTGCTCTTGTCAATTTTACAGGATAACAATTGGCTCTTTTTGGGGACTATATTTAAGTGAAACTTAAAGGTAGAGAAACCTAGAATTTTTTTGTGTGCCTATCTATTGGGTTACAGAGAGTAAAAAACAAGGGTGATGAAAAATAAAAAAGGAAGGGAACACAATAGAAAGCAGACACACAACGAAAGCAAAAGAAAACGAACAAGAAAATTGTACAAAGAAGAGAACAAGCTCTACTTCCTGAAGATCTTCAAGTGATGCCCGCTATAGGGGAGCGGGATCTCAGTTCCGCCCAGATAAGAGAGATAGAAACTATTCTCTCTGTTGAGATGCTTGATTTTGTATGGCCCTCTCCAAAGAGAGTCAAACTTCCCATGCATACCTTTCGGTTCTCTTCGTTTGTCCCACAGAAGAACAAGATCTCCCACTTCAAAATCTCTTTTCTTATATTTCTTGTCGAACAACCTCTTAACTTGATTCAAATGTTCAGTGATCTTGTCGACCACTTTTACTTGCTTTTCTTCAAGTTCCGTCAGGTACATAATCCTCTTTTCAAGAGAATTCTAAAAATTTTCATCTTCAATTACTCGAGCCAAGCGTAGAGAAGGAAGTTCTGCGGATATAGAGATTTCAGCATCGATCCCATACAACACCTAGAAAGGTGACATGCCAAGAGACCTCTTTGGAGTGATACGATCTACCCACAAAGCATCGTATAGTGATTTGTGCCAAACCGCTAGTTTTCATCAACTAGCTTTTGTATGATAATCACCAGGTTCTTATTGCTAGATTCTGCCTGACCATTTCCCTGAGGATAATAATCAGAGGCATGAACCATGGTTATTCTATAGCCATAACAAAAACCAATTACTTCCCATGAAGAGAAGTTGGAAGCATTATCAGCAACGATTTTGTGTCGAGTGCCAAATCTCACAATAATATTCTCTTTGATGAAGTTAAAAACAACTTCAGAAGTAACATGCTTGACAGGTATGGCCTCCACCCATTTCGTGAAGTAATCTGTTTCTGTTAAGACATAACTATGTCCAGCACTCGATTGAGGATTGAGTGCTCCAATGAAATCAATTCCCCATTATCTGAATGGTTCATCAATGATGACAGGCCTAAGGGGAAACACAACCAGCTTTGGTTTTCCAACAAACTGTTGGCAAAGTTCACATTTTGCTACCTAGGTGGCTGTATCTTGAAATAGCATCAGCTAGTAGTAGCTAGCCCGAATGATTTTATGTGCTGTCACGGATGAGGAGAAGTGACCACCACAGGTCGAGTCATGAAAACTTTCCAACAATTTTACCTGCTACGGCTTGTCAACACATCGTAGAAAAATAACGTCAATTTCATGCTTGTACAATCCATCATCCCATATGACATATCTTGTGGCTCTAAGCTTCACCGTTCACTTTACCTTAGTGGTTAGGTGATTTGGGCACTCACCATAGGTGAGAAAGAACGTGATGTCAGAATACCATTCGTTGTTGGTGGCGACAAATAGAACCGTGGGCAAAGAATCTGCTTTCTCCAATTCATTTTGTTCTCCATCAATGTGATCATCTTTCTCTTCAGGTACCTCTGAGTCTTTATTTTCAGCCATTAGCTGACATAAGCCCTTACCTCGTGCCAACTTAGTTGGTTTCATGTCTAGATCATATTCTTGGACCTTTGCAATCCAATTCCCTCGTAAGCTCCCTAACTTTTGTTGAGTCAGGATAGACTTAACAGCCGTGTCAGGAACCAGTACTACTGTATGAGAATTCAGAATATAGTAACAGAAATTTTTGACTACTTTTACCACGGCAAAGGCATGCTTTTCCAATGGTGACATCTCCAGTTCATGAGGCTTAAGAGGAGAGCTCATGAAAGCAATCTAGGATTCAATATCTTTGGAGTTCTTTTGCATCAAGATAGCTGATACGGTATGCGCAGAGGCATAGCTATACATGATGAAGTCTTTGCTGAAGTCAGGACACACCAGAACAAGAGTGTGAGCGACAGAGGTTTTTATGTATTTGAATGATGTCCTGCCTTCCTCACTCCATTGGAATGTTTGGGACCCTTTCATCATATTAGATATATGATGAGTCTTCTCACTAAAATCAGGAATAAAGTGTTTAAGAAAATTTACCTTTCCGAAGAAAGAGTGAACACCAGTCTTGCTTGTAGGCAAAGTAAGGCTCCAAATAGCCTTGACCCTTTCGACATCTATCTTAGTTCATTCTCTACTGACAACATGTCCTAGCAGCTTTCCTTCGGTGACCCCAAAAACTTACGTCTTGGAATTTAGCGAAATCCCGTGCTCTCGACATCTGATCAAGAATTGTTCCAAATGATCGCAGTGATCACTTCGTCTTTTGGAGAACACGGTCAGGTCATCTAGGTAAACTACGATGAATTTTCCCATCATACCTTTGAATGAAAATTCCATTACTTGTTGGAAGGTGGCACCGACGTTGATCAAACCAAACAACATTCTGTTGTAGGTGAAGGTACCCCAAGGAGTGGTGAACGCTGTTTTGAATTGATCTTCAGGCGTGACTTGAATTTGATTGTAACCTAAAAAACTGTCAAGCATAGACAACATTTCTGAACCGGTTACTGCCTATAACACTTAATCCATTATCGGAAGTGGATAGTTATCTTTTAAGGATGACTGGTTCAAGTTGTGAAATTCCACGCATATGCGTATCTTGCCATTATTCTTCCGCACAGGCACAATATTTACAACCCATATACTGTGATGAATTGGAAAAATAATTCTTGCATCCAACATCTTCTACATTTCAGCTTAGATGGTACCTAAGATTTTGAGGTTGTAATGCCTTTGCTTTTGACAAAAAGGCTTGACATCGTCCTTGAGTAGAATGTCATGTCGAATGTCCTTTGGCTTGAAAGACTTCAGATCAGCATAAGACCATGCTAACACATCCATGTACTTTTTTAGCAACCTAACAAATTTTCACTTTTCCTTGGGCACACAACACTTCCCGATATTCACGGAATGAGGATGTTCCGCAGTATGCAGATTGATGGATTCAGTTTCCAGAGAAGAGCAAGGATCATCCTACCACTTTTTTTTGACAAAACAGTCATGATTATCAAATAATCATTCTAAGGAAACCAAACCTTTAGGAATCTTATTTCCTTTTAGCTGTATCACTGTATATTTTTCAGATTCATGTGCTTGACTGGTGAGAGACTCACGACACATAGAAGTTGATCCATTGAAATGAAGTTCTTTGAAATTGTCATCTTTCTCCAAAAAGGCGATAAGTTGATTGTCATCATTGAAAATTTGCCAGTGTTGTGAATTATCTGGCACACTTTGGTGAAAAACCACTTCAATGGTATATGTATCCATTTTTAACCCTGGGTGAGGGAGCATGAGAGAGGCTGAGACGGCCAATGAATCAACCATGTCATTTTGGGCTCGCATAACTGCTTTGATTGAGAAAGCATCAAACTCTTTGATGCTATCCCATACGGCATTGCGGTAGTGTCTGAGCCGGTCATTTTTTACTTAATATATCCCTTTTACTTGGTTGACAATTAGCTCAGCATCACCTTGCACTCTCATATTCTTGATTCCTTTCTCTTTTGCAGCTTGCATGCCAAGTAACAAGGATTCATACTCAGCAGTATTATTCATATTGAAGAACTACAACTTGAAAGAAAAAGGGAAAATCTCCTCTTCAGGAGATATTAGAACAACGCCAACATCGCATCCACTTGTCGCGCAACTACCATCAAACTGCAATGTCCATACTTTGTTGAGATCCTATTTTTGGACGAGAACGTCCGTTCTATCTGAGTCGGTGGACAAGAAGTAGTTTCCCATCTCTGATGATTCGAAAAGAATCTGAGCCTTAGGGTCATCAGAGTTGGTGACTAGATATTTCTTTTGTGACTCTGTTTCCAATGTCTGCATCACCCCTTTGATAGGAATCATGGCTTTTGAAAAGTCCATATGAATTTCCCCACCAACTTCTTTACAAAATCTCCTCCCTAGCAATATCTTGTATGCTGCTAGAATATCAGCTACGAGAATAGTCATTTTTACCCTTTTTTCAGGAATTGCCGCAAATACAAACTGCGCATCCTTGATCTAACCGATAAATGGTACCTACTTGGTTTCCATTTAGTAACATCTGCCAAAAGGTTTAGTAAGTGTGAGGACCAAAGCATGGGCGACCTTTACTAGCATTACATTGTCAGAAGCTCCAGGATCAATTATACAGTTACTTAATTTATGACCATTGATCAGGAGAGATAGGTAAAAAGGTTCAATTTTCCTTGATGCAGAAGTCGAGGCAACATTTACGTGAGATGTAGGAGGAATGGGAAGAATTCCTTTTGGGGAAATGGGAGGAGGGACAGCATCTTGGCTTTGGCTATACTTAGTTAATCTTATAAGTTGCTCTAGGTTGGACTGAAGGTACTCAACTTCAGACATCTAGATCTTGGTCTTTTTGACGTGATCGACTATATCAAATGCAACCAAGGGTTGCGCTAATGAAGGAATGATTCCTTCATTTTACATCTATAGAGGAGGGTTATTGGTCTTTATGGGACTGGAGGAAGGCTGAATTGGAGGAGAAACATGAGGAAAAAAATTCTTTACAAAAGGTTTAACCAGAGGTTGAGTAGGAAGGGGATTACCTCTTTTAATGATCATTGTAGGAGGAGTTACCACAGCCTTTTCCTTTTGTTTTTCAACAGCAACCTTTGCTTCTTTTCCTTGTGAGCGAGTGAAAACTGAGTATGATTGTCTACTCACATACCCTCGTCTTCAAATTCCATATACCCAATAGTAGAGTCACCAGTTGGTTCACCGACATCTTGATCATCTTCACCTTACGACGAAGGTTCTTCGTAATTTAGATCATCTTCTTCGATTTCAACCAAAGCATTAACCGGAGGGGCTTCAATTGCTAACCTTGGAGAAGCAGCAGACAAACATAACCTTTGGGGAGCGTTGTTGGGATTGAAGTTCCTCCGTGGGATATCCCAGTATGAAGTATTAGATGATGTTTGAGCCAATTGATTCTTTAATGAGAGCAAGTCATTCGCCATCTTCTGGAATGCTGGATCTGATGAGGTAACCTGAGAAGAAGGTGAGGCCTTTGATTTTGATGACTCCTGTCTTAACTCACTAGATATAAAAAGGTTGTCTTCTATCCGAATGGCCGTAGCTTGAGTAAGGGCCAAGGTGGGTATCTGTTCCCGTAAAAGTAAGAAACTTACTTTTGAACTCATTACATTTAAGAAGAAACACTTTTGATTCTCTAATTTTGGCATCATGGCAAGTGGTACACTGTTGATTAGTGAATTGACTCGGGTGATAAAATCACGCATGGTTTCATTGGTCTCCTTCATTTGAGTGATTTGTGACAATAATGCAAATACATCTTTTAAAGGTTTGTATTTGTCTTCAAATGTAGTCCACAATGTGGCCTAATTAGTGATGGATTTGGTTGGTAAATGTTGGAACCATTCTGATGCAGGCCCTTGCAAGGTCTCCAGAAAGAGACGTACCGATACGTATTCATGAGCCACATCCAGAATGTTGCATGAAATAATAAACGCAGCTATATGCGAGTCTATGCTTTGATTTCTGCTCCCATCAAATCATGGGAAATTTTTGCGATTTCTGTGAGGGAGGGGGTTGACTAGATGTGGCAGTGCTAGAGGACCCATGGCATTTCCCCATGGTATAGGAAGATTTGTTGCCATTTGAAAAGCAAGAAAAAGAACGCGAGTAGGGAGTGCGGTTCCACTTAGCAAAAGAGCACTGCAACTTGATGTCGAGGCGCCTTGTGAAATCCAGCTCTTTCGTGGAGGCGGGGCACTTCTTGCTGATCGATCCGCTGAGCTCAGTGATGTGAATTGTGTTGGAGTGATACTGAAATTGTGTCTGCGAAGTAGATCAAAAATTGGATCAACTTCTCCATGAGCTCTTCTACTACAAGTAAATGGCTCACCTGCCAGCGTACCCGTTCAAATCTGTAACAATTAGGAGTAGATTTACAACAATCTTTTTGTTTATACTTGTTGATTTTCTGATTTTTTTGGAAAAAGTCAACAACATGTACTTTTTCAATATTTAATTTTACCCTCTTAAATAACAACTGATTACGGTTTTCTAACAAAGATTAATAAGGATAAAAAGTGGGTCAATTTAGTAGGCTGATTTTCTGATCTTTGACCTGAATTTTGCAAGGTTTTGAAAATAACATGAAATGTCAGAATCTCAGATCTGTTGAAATATACAAGTTTTTGTAAAAACTCAGCAAAGTAAAAGTTTCTATCTTGTCCAGATCTATGGATTTCTATAAGGAAATTTTCAATTTTGATCATTTATGCAAAAATTTTGATTTTCAACAAAGGATTTAAAATTTGCAATTTGGTAGTGACTTTTACAAAAAAAATTTAGTTATTTCCTTAGTTTGATTCCCCAGCGGAGTCGCCAAAAACTGTTGGTCTGAAAAACTGTCGGTTAGGCAGGTCGTGGGGAAACAGGCCAACAGTGGGCAGGGCAGAGCCCATCTTCGAGACAGTGAAGCAAAACTGGTTTATTACTAATCTATCAAGTAGGAATCTGTGCAAATCTACACTATTCTAACTTCATGGGGGTTTGGGATCTCATCCTAGTAGAGGTAGTTCCAACTATGAACAAAAATGTAGGAGGGAAGGAATGAAGGAGGGTAGATCTGAAGGAAGAAAAGAAATGAATTCCTAGATGGAAAGGTCAGAAGGTTTATGCTTTGAGCCGGTAGTAAACAGAGCGAAACTTACTTGCATAAACAATTAAAGCAATACTGATGAACAAATGAAAATAGTAGAAATGAATCTAACAGAATAAAATCATAGATCTAACTTAAGAAAGATCTGATGCAAATAACACACACATTAAGCACAAAGTCTGAATATGTGTATTAATATTTCTTCTATTGCAAGAAAACACAAAATCTTTCTCTCCTCACTTCTCTTTTCATACAAAAAATTTTCACCTTGAATACAACAAGTATTCTAGTGTTTATAGAAGGAGAGGAGGAAAGAAGACAAAAGCAAACCCACCACTTACAAAATATCTTACAAGATATTTACAAAAGATCTAGAAAAAAACTAAAAATTCAATAGTTGACTTGGGCAAGTTTTTGGATGATAACATCCCATGGTGCAACATGGATGAGGTCATCGTGTATGCCAACATGCTTTTTAAATATTTTACAAAAACGATCAACGCATCCTAGAAAGAAGAAACTACTCTGCCCAGTGTAAAAGGACGCACTTTTCTGCTTGTCGACACACAAATTTCTCCCCTTTGTAAAAGGGCGCGCACTTTTCTCCATGTCAACACAAATTTCTCCCCTTTGTAAAAGGGCACACTTTTCTCCATGTCGACACACAAATTTCTCCCCTTTGTAAAATGGCGCAGTTTTCTGCATGTCGACACGAAACTTTCTTCACTGAAGGATAAGCTAAAAGTGGTTAAGTCCTCAAACAACTTGATTTTTTGAAAGGGAGTTTTGGGTTATTTCAAACGTTGTCAAACTTCCTTGGGGGCCTTTTTTTTTTTGTATAGTTACCTGCAAATTTCCCTTGTCAATTTTGTAGGATAACACGATGTAGAGTTTGCAAGATCTTCTATTTGGTATCGTGTCACAGTCTATACGTGTGTGTGCATTCAATTGCCATTACCCTTGCCTAATATGACCCTTAAACCATTACCCAAAGTACCCATACCCGTCCCTACAACCTAGCTACCCTCACTTTCATCACTTACACATTTATCAAATCACTCACCGAATCTGTCTAACACCTCATCAGTCCCTGGTTTGAGGGGGATCACCTCCACCCACACTTGGGGTTGCCACACCTTTAGCCCTACTTGGGGAAACCCCCCACTCACTTATTATTGGGGAAACCACTTCTTGTTTTTATCAACGTCACTTATATATACAAGCTACACGAAAAAAGGGGCAAATGTAGACACCAAATTTGGGTCACACTCCCCTTGGTCCCCTTTCAAGTAGTTAAAATAACGTGTTCAACTAACCATGACCCCTTTACCCCACATTCATGATAATTTAATTACTTACAATTGAATTAATACCCATCCTCACATTATTTATTAATTTAATTACTTTAATTAAATTAATTTACACCTCACCCAACCACATTACCTAGCCACATTACCCAGCCACATCACCTAGACACCTCACCATGGACTTATCCTTAGCCTATTAATTAACTAAGACTTAGTCTCTACTTATCTTAACTAACTAAGACTTAGTCTAACCCTAACATTAAATTCCTATTCCTTCTCCAACAACATTCTCGTTTATCTAAGCACTAACCATCACTTGAGACCCAAACTAACAAGAAGAGCACAACAAAAACATCCAAGATCTGTTATTTTTGGTAAACTTAGGATTTCCTACCCTAACCGATGCCAATCACCTTGACCGTCATGGATTACCATATATACAGTTCTGCAACCTTTTTCCTAGGTTGGTCATTTTCATTCAAGATCTCATTCTTCCAGAGAATTGGAGCACTAAATTTTCTTTAACACCCAGGAAAAAGAAGACACACGGGAGAACTACCAACATCGGTCACTATTCATCATCCTCTTCACGATCACAAATTCACAACAGAGAGGCATGAAGGTCTGAACTACTGTGGTATGAATACAACAACTCTTCTCTCTGGATCTCTATTGTCACCATCTTCATCACCTATGTCCTCCAATCTATTTTCCAATAAGTATGTAACATCTCTACACTGAATCTCTAGTTTCCTTGTGTAGATTTATTTATTCATCTCTGTAGTCTATTTCTCTCCACACCCATATACTTCATTCCTTCCATCTACCCATCACTTGATCATACCTAGATTTTCCACCCATTTTCACCCTCTCTGAATCATCTCTGAGTCTTCAGAACCATTTTACGACCCCGCTCTCACCATTTCCAACCTCTGTGCAATCAATGGGAGTCTAGAAAACTAATTCTAAGAACTTTTTGCTAATTGCCTCTACCGACGCCGGTTAGCCAACCGACATTGGTCACTCTTCCTAACCGGTATCGGTTAGTCAGCTGATACCGGTTACTATGTATGGCAATATAGCTCAGACCAATGAGCTAATACCCACTTCCCAATAGCCCAAAACAATTTCTAAACCTTACCAGACCTTACCCCGAGCCCGTACCAGACCTGCAAGTCAACACCAGCCAATCAACCCTCCCGTTTTGACCTTAAAAAACCTTTTGCATGACCTTTCTTATTGTTTTGTATGAGTTACCTAAATCATTTCAATTTCAATATGATTTTTACTTCATGTATCATTTAACTAGCATTAATATTGTTATATAAAAGTGAATTGACATCCTGTTCAGGAAGTATCACGCTTCCCGGATCTAGCTTCTGCTAGGCAGTCCACTCATTGTTTTGTTTAAATCTATTTGGTGGTATTGTTTTGTATCTACATGTAATTAATCCTAGCCAAAAGGGAGCTCTCACATTTTTTCTGATCCAGAACTCATCTATTGATGTAGCCTAGAATTTACCAGATAACACCCTAGACGCACTGACACATGACTCGGCCTAGACTAAGTGCTCACTCGAAGCGTGCAAAGGTACCATGTTCCTCTTTAGGGTTGTTGTAGCAGGATGTTAGCGTGATGAAGGAAGAAACTTATAGATCCATAACTAATCCATCATTCTACAATGCATGCCATATTCAGATTTATGAAAGAACACACTTAAATAATAATCATGATTGAATCAAGAACATGCACTACTCAATTACACACAAGAATGACACTTAGGTTCGACCAATATCTTCCATCTATTAATAAACACAAAATATCATTGAGTTACTCAGGGATTATCAGAACTTATTCCCTCGAGGGTACCATGAACTTAAAGGCATGCATAAATCACTTGGGGAAATGAAGATAAAGCTTAAGGATGGTGCACGCCTAGTTAGAAAGAGACCTTATAGAATGAACCCCAATTTGTGAGAAAAAGTCAAAGACAAAATTGATAAAATGTTGAAGTCAGAATGGGTTAGTCCAATGGTGATCAGTATAGAGAAGGATGGATGAATTAGAATATGTGTGGACTACAAGGAGATAAATGTTGCATGTATAACAAACCCATTTCCTACACCATTTACTGAGGAAATATTAGGAGTTTCAGGGTGTGAAATATATTCCATCACTGATGGGTTTTCCCAAAATCATCAGGTTAGGATTGCTTAAGAGGATCAGGCAAAGACAACTTTTACTACTGAATGGGGTAGTTTTGCCTATACTATGATGCCCTTTGGATTGAAAAATGCGCCTGTTGTATTCTCGCGATAGTTGTTCAGGAATTCAAATATTTTATTCATAACTTCGTACAGGTCTACCTCGATGATTAGACAATATATGGGCTTGTTAAGGATCACTACGAAAATCTGTGCTTGATGTTTGAACGGTGCAGACAATTGAGTATCTCTTTGAACATCAATAAGTGCATAATTGTACACCTTTTGGAATATTGTTAGGACACATAATCTGTAAGGAAGGTTTGTTGGTTAATCCAGCTAAGGTTACAGTCATTCTAGGCTTGGAACCACCTACCATTCAAAGTGAGGTGCGCAAATTTTTAGGTCATACAAGATATTATAGAAAATTCATCAAAGGGTATGCCAAAGTTGTTGTACCCTTGGAAGAGTTACTGGAGGGGAAAGGTACATTTTATTGGGGAGAACCGAAGCAGCGTGCATTTGAAACATTGAAAGAGAAACTTACTACCACGCCTATCCTACGTTTTCCTTCATGGGGAAAAACCATTCCACGCGCATGTGGACGCCTCTAGCATGGCCATTGGTGTTGTGCTAGCTCAACCAGGAGAAGGTATTGTAGATCATACAATTTGTTTTGCTAGTAGGAAACTGAATCCTGCTGAACAAAAATTATACAACTACAAAGCACGAAGCTCTGTCAATGATCTATGCATTGCACAAGTTTCGACATTACTTGTTAGCAACACCATTTTTGTTTTATACAGATCACATGACATTGAAGTACTTGGTAAATAAACCCATTTTACAGGGGTGAATATGCATATGGGTACTCCTATTTCAAGAGTTTGACTTCACAGTTGTGGTGAAGCCAGGGAAAAGTAACTCTGGACCAGACCATTTATCTAGAATCAACTCAGGAGAGGAAGCACAAATAATTAAAGAAACCATGCCAGATGCATAGTCATATAGGTTTCAAACGTGCGCCACCAGAATTAGAATACATTGTTGTCTTTCTACAGACTGGTGTAGCACCAGAAGGAATGAAGGCATTAGAAAAGAAACATCTTGCTATACGTGCCAACACTGTTTATGTTAATTAGTGGTGACCTCTACAAGTTAGAAAAAGATAAAGTATTACGCTGTTGTGTATTAGAGCATGAGCGAAAGGATATTATGGGAGAAGCCCATGGTGGTATTGCAGGAGGCCATTTTTCAGGTGATGTGACTGCCCAGAAGATCCTACTTGATAGATTATGGTGGGAGACATTGTATAAAGACTATAAAGAATATTGTAAAGGCATGTGATCATTGTCAGCACCTAGGAAAACCAGGACAAAGAGATTAAATGCCATTTAAGGCCAATTACTAGTGACGAACTGTTTGAGAAATGGGACATTGAATTTGTAGGACCTATTTCACCATTCATGCATAGAACTGGGTCACGCTATATCATTACTTACACAAATTATCTCACACGGTGGGCTGAAGCAACACCTACGAAGGACTATACAACATCTATAGTAGCTATGTTTCTATGGGAGAATGTTCTTACAAAGATATGGATATCCTTTAAGTTTGATAAGTGATAGGGGTACACACTTTGTAAATGAAACCATAAGGATCCTATTAGATGAGTTTATGGTTGCCCACCATAAGACTACACCTTACCACCCTCAGGCAAATGGAATTGCTAAGGCTTTCAACAAGATTTTGAGCCAGACTTTGACCAAAAATTGTAATGTTGGAAGAAAGGATTGGGATGACATAGTGTTAACTATTCTTTGGGCATATAGAACAACTTACAAGAGATTGAACAAAGCCACACTATTTCAGTTGGTGTTTGGGGCAGAAGACCGTTCTCCGTATAGAATTTAATGTTACCTTCTTTGCGCATTGTGTGCACTAGATGTCTAGCTGATGAGTAGGATTTAGAAGAGTGTATTGGGAAGATGATTCAACCGGATGAGTAATGATCCATAACAAGATAGAGTCAGAAGTAGGAAAAGGCAGGCAGAAATCATGGCATGACAGAAACATAAAGGATAATAAGTTTGAGATTGGACAAATGGTACTTCTTTAATGACTCAAAGGTTCTTGGGCCATCCAGGAAAGCTCAAAGTACATTGTTTGGGGCCGTATGTCATCACTTACATAATTGAATCAAGTGCTTGCTAGTTAGAAGCACTTGATGGAATGCGGCTAACCCAGTTACTTTAATGGGAGTAGGCTAAATCCCTACTATAAATGAAGTCCTTCTTGGTGTTTGTAATAAGGTAGTATTTCCATTTCGATTAGGTTTCCATTCTATCTTTCCTTAATGTGTTTCCTTCATTTTCATTATGCTTTGTCAATTTAGTTGTTGGTCTTGTATAATAAGCACGCTTGCGCGCATGAAGATAATTACTATGTGAATAATGTTTATGCGTAGAGGAACAGCACATACCTTTAGTGTGGGGTGGTTGTAGTTATCCAAGTAAAAGACTGTGGGATTTGAAAGGTGAAAGGAATAAGCTGCTACGGGTGCACTTTAAGTAAACAGAAGATTGCTTCTCAAAAGTGACCAAGGATGGAGATGAATGAAAGGACAATATAACGCGAGGTAAGTAGAGGCCATGATAACTACCAATAGAAGGTACAGTGACGAGGTACTCGGGCACAAGGGCACACGATGAAGAGAAGTATATGACCAGAGGGTAGGAAGGTGCACTAGAAGGTTATAGCTAGGGCGCGAATATGTACCACGTAGAACAAATGAATTTGGTCAATGAATGAGAGGATATTTGGTAGGTGAAGGAGCAATAAATGCATCAATATTATATAAGGATGGGATGAAAATTCATTTTTACTGTTACGAGTAAGAGAATTTGAGGAAAGAGCTAAGTGCAAAGAGCTGAGTGATTGGTTTAAGGTGCAAAGGGTGTGAAACCCAAGCGTGACAAACAGATCTATGTGAAAAGAAGCTTGCATCCCTGGTGGTGAAGGGTTTGAGTGAAGCAAGGAGATAGAGAGGAGTTACGGCACGAATTTTCCACCTATGGCATGATTGAATCGAGCTAGGGTTTGGTTCACAAATTGTAGAGTTAAAAAGGAGATGATTGCAAGGTAAAACTGACACCCAAGAAGGCAACTGCAACAGGAACAAAAGGAAAGAAGAAGATGGATCTTCTAGAAGGAAGAATGACCTCAATGTCCAAGATTGTGTTAATTCTGCAAAATGAAAAAGGGGAGATTGCAAGGGATGAATTGGAGTCAATTGTTGTAGAAATTCCAGAAAAAGTAGAACAAGCACTCACTAAATGACATGACTTGGATGCCAAAATAAAGGAAGAGTATCAAGAGTTGATACTTCAAACTGATACAAAAGAGGATGCCTCATAAAACTTCTTTATTCATCTACATTCTTTCATTCTTATTCTTTCCATTGTTCTATTCTTTACTTCAATTTTTGGAGATACCCATTGTTGGGGTGACAATGAGATTAGTGTGGGGTAGTGTTGATCAAAGAACGCTTGACAAAACTCACACAAGAATTTTGTGCGGAGAAACAGGTCAGGTTTAAAGGTGCGGAGGGCAAGTTCAACATTCAGGACTTAGCTGATTTTGAGCATAAAGACCCTGTTTTTAGAAGATGGCATGCAAAACACACCAACGATGCAGAGACATGTGTGCCAAGCATTGTCTATCTTTGGAGGATCAGATCAAAGAATTTTTTATGGAGACAAGCTAAGAATAGGATTCTCACTCTAGTTAACTATAAGAGGTCTATAGATAACACACTTGTATGTGTGGCTATGCCTGTAAATGGCATGTGGCTATTAATAACATGTGGCCTATTTCTGGAATAGATAAGCGGTGAAGGGCAAGTCCCCACCCTATATATATAATGTGAATCACATAGTAGTAGAGTATGGTGGAGAGATGAATGTATGGAGGTATAGAGATATGCGCATATGATTGGATTACTATATCAGATCCATGGGCGCATCGGTATAGATTGCCATTACTATAAGGAGCTTCTATGTTTATTAATAGATGGAAGATATTGGCCAAACCTAAGTGTCATTCATGTGTGTAATTGAGTAGTGTATGTTCTTGATTCAATCATGATTATTGTTTAAGTTTGTTCTTTCATAATTATGAATATGACATACATTGTAGAATGATGGATTAGTTATGGATCTATATGTTTCTTCCTTCATCACGCTAACATCCTGTTATAACAACCCTAAAGAGGGACCTAATACCTTTACGTGCTTCGGGTGAGCGCTTAGTCTAGGTTGAGTGATGTGCCAACACGTCTAGGGTGTTATCTGGTAAATTAAAGTCTAGGCCAATGATGCAGCCTAGAATTTACCAGATAACACCCTAGACACGCTGGCACATCACTCGGCCTAGATTGAGTACTCACCCGAAGTGCGCAAAGGTACCAAGTCCCTCTTGTAGTTCCATTTGCCTGAGGGTGGTAAGGTGTAGTCTTATGGTGGGAAACCATAAACTCATCTAATAGGATCCTTATGGTTTCATTTACAAAGTGTGTACCCTTATCACTTGTCAAACTTAAAGGACATCCATATCTTGTAAGAACATTCTCCCTTAGAAACCTAGCTACTGTAGTTGTTGTACAGTCCTTTGTATGTGCTGCTTCTTCCAACCGTGTGAGATAATCTATGTAAGTAATGATATAGCACGATCCAGTCCTACACGTGATTGACAAAATAGGTCCTACAAAGTCAATGGACCATTTCTCAAATGGTTTGACACTAGTAATTGGTCTCAAAGGAATTTCATCTCTTTGTCTTGGTTTTCCTAGGCACTGACAATGATCACACACCTTATAATATTCTTTACAGTATTTATACAATGTCTCCCACCATAATCCAGCAAGTAGGATCTTCCAAGTAGTCGCATCACCTGCATAATGGCCTCTTGCAATACCACCATGGGCTTCTCCCATAATATCCTTGCACTCATGCTCTAATACACAATGACATAATACTTCATCTCTACCTAACTTGTAGAGGTCACCACTGATTAACATAAATGGTGCCGCACGTATAGCAAGCTATTTCTTTTCTAATGCCTTCATTCCTTCTAGTGCTACACTAGTCTGTAGAAAGACAACAATGTCTTCTAATTCTGATGGCGCGCGTTGTAACCTATATAACTGTGCATCTGGCATGGTTTCTTCAATTGTCTTTGCTTCCTCTCCTGAGTTGATTCTAGATAAATGGTTCTGGTCCAGAGTTACTTTTCCCTGGCTTCACCACAACTATGAAGTTAAACTCTTGAAATAGGAGTACCCATCTGCATATGCACCCCTGTAAGACGGGATTTTTTACCAAGTACTTCAATGCCATGTGATCTGTATAAAACACAAATGGTGTTGCTAACAAGTACTGTCAAAACTTGTGCAATGCATAGATCATTGACAGAGCTTCACGCTCTGTAGTTGTATAATTCTGTTCAGTAGGAGTCAGCTTCCTACTAGCAAAAAAAATTGGATGATCTACAATACCTTCTCCTGGTTGAGCTAGCACAACACCAATGGCCATGCTAGAGGCATCCACATGCACATGGAATGGTTTGTCCCATGAAGGAAAATGTAGGATAGGTGCGGTAGTAAGTTTCTCTTTCAATGTTTCAAACATGCACACTGTTGCGGTTCTCCCCAATAAAATGTACCTTTCCCCTTCAGTAACTCTTCCAAGGGTGCAACAACTTTGGCATACCCTTTGATGAATTTTCTATAATATCCTGTATGACCTAAAAATATGTGCACCTCACTTTGACTGGTAGGCACTTCCAGGCCTAGAATGACTGCAACCTTAGCTGGATCAACCAACAAACCTTCCTTACAGATTATATGTCCTAATAATATTCCAAAAGGTGTAGCAAATATGCACTTCTTGATGTTCAAAGAGATACTCAATTGTCTGCACCATTCAAACATTAAGTGCAGATTGTCGCAGTGATCCTTAACAAGCCCATATATTGTCCAATCATCGAGGTAGACCTGTAAGAAGTTGTGAATAAAATATTTGAATGCCTGAACAACTATCCCCAAGAATACAACAGGCACATTTTTTCAATCCAAAGGGCATCACAGTATAGGAAAAACTACCCCATTCAGTAGTAAAAGTTGTCTTTGCTTGATCCTCCTGAGAAATCCTAACCTGATGATACCCAGAAAACCCATCTGTGAAGGAATATATTTCACGCCCTACAACTCCTAATATTTCCTCAGTAAATGGTGTAGGAAATGGGTCTGTTACACATGCAACATTTAGCTCCCTATAGTCCACACATATTCTAATCCATTCATCCTTCTTGATACTGATCACCATTGGACTAACCCATTCTGACTCATCCAAAGGTCGAATGATTCCAGACTTCAACATTTTATCAATTTCTTCTTTTACTTTTTCACACAAATTGGGATTCATTCTATAAGGTCACTTTCTAACTAGGCGTGCACCATCCTTAAGCTTTATCTTCATTTCCCCAAGTGATTTATGCATGCCTTTAAGTTCATGATACCCTCAAGGGAATAAGTCCTGATAATCCCTGAGTAACTCAATGATCTTTTCCACCTCTGAGTCTGACCAGTAGTCTCCAATGATGGCCTCCTTAGGCTCAGCCTCTGAACCTATATTCACCTTCTTTGTCTTCATGGGTTCATGATAGGCGTGCGTATCCTTGTCTGCACTGTCCAAGACCTTGTGCACCCCTTGTGAATGTTCAATATCTAGGTTCTCAACTTCCTCATCATCCACGATGTAAACCATCTTTCCTTTTTCTTTCTCAAGGTAAGCACGTTCAAGTAATATGGAGTCCATTTCTTCTTCCCTTTCAAAATGCACTCCAAACTCTGTCTCACCCAATAATTTCTGAATATGCTCTTCTGCCTTTGCACTATCTCCCATAGTTAAGCATGCTTGACAAATTTTAATGCTTCTTCCACTGGAGGTTTAGTCGAGAAGTAGTCAAAGGTCTGGAGCATTCCTGCAGTCAAATTTTTCCAGTTTCCAGTCTCTCAATGTAGTTCTGCGTATACATACCAAGCGCATGTGCATCCTTGTAGAGTAGAGTACAATCTATGCACCCAGAGTGAAGGTGGTAATGCTTCCTGTCCTGCTGTCTAGAGTCTCTCACACTACTGAATGTGATGTTGAACAAGTTGATCACCATGATAAGTGCAGATCTGTGTAGGTGCATTGTTCCTTACAAACCTAATAGATAAGGTGACTCCAATCTCTTCCCATTCTATAAGATTATCTCTATGGACTACCCACCAGCGCGCTGCTATCCCACGCAAGGTATACACTAACATATCTCTTCTCTTAATTTGATCTATCCACTGTGTTTCCATGGATTTCAAAAATATAGGAAGATCTTCTGCCCCTGTATACCAAGGTACTGTGCTACCTATCTGTCGAACAGAATGAAGTCCATTCTTGCGTGCAACCACACTTTTTACCTCGCGCCCTACTAGTTCATACGTACCATGAGCCAATTTTCACAAGAAATACTCATAGTATCACTAATAGAATGAGAATCCTCCCACTGTAGGATGCCTTCCTTTGATGGCTCATTGACCTCAGGGTCCTGAATAGTGCGTACATAAATTCTGTTTAAGTCCTCCTCACTTAGAGGCTCAACATATGGTGTAGACTTCCCATCTGTCAAAGGTATCACAACCCTTTCCTCTTTGTTCTCAAAGCTGATATACCCCTTATTGAATCTCAAATCAACATTATTCACATAACACCAAGGGCATCCAAGCAAAGGTTGGAAAATTGTCTACTTCTGCAAGTGCTAATACCTCAAAATCCCCAGTGAACTTGGCCCCTTGTATGGTTATAGATGCATCCTTCAAAACTCCTATGGGAGTGGCCTTAGTCCTATTTTCCATAAACAACACATTAGATGATGGCTATAATGGAGGCCTCCCCATTTGTACCCATGCATCTAATGTAAGCACATTTACTTCCGCACCTGTATCAATCAAAATATTGCTCAACAACCATCCATCTACAACAACATTCAGAGTAATTTCTTTGTCATAGTCAATGCTATCAGGGGGAATATTTGCATGTAGGATCTGCCTTCTAGTCTCAATACTTGCGCATGGAGTGTTCCCTTTTAACCAACTTCCTAATAGTGGAATGATGTTCTCCTGGCGCAACATTTTGCACACTTCTCTTAGATCATCGATATCAGTTTGGACTGTCTCTGATGCTTTCTTCTGCTCTTTTAAGTACTGTATCTCACCCTGAAGATTCCTTAGCACTTCCATGGTATCCTGGTAAACTTCCTTCTGATGAGCAGGATCTGGGTACCTTGCATGCAAAACCTCCTCCTTGGTGATCGTAGGCTTCTGGTGCAATGCCTCTCTTGCACGCACCACTTCAGCTCATGTAGTAATCTTCACAGTTAAGGCCTCAGGTTCTGGTGCTATCTTGGGCATCCACTGATCTTCTACCATGTGATGGATTCTAACCATCCCTGACACCTTTGTTTTCTTGCTTATGTTGCTTACTCAGATGCTCATATAAGTCTAGGCACTCTTCATAGCTATGGTTCTTTCCACATAAAGAACATGCAATATTTTGAGGACATTCATGCCTATAGTGGTCAGGAGATCCACACGTATAACATGTTCCATGAGGGAACTCACCTCTTCCTCCACCACGGCCTCATCCTCCATATCCACCATGATATCCACATCCCCTTCCACGACCTCCTTCAAAATGCCCCTCATTCCTGTCATAGCATGTTTGATTATGATCCTGATCCTGGTGCTCATTCTTACCCTTAGAATTATCTGTTACACTTGTCTGTTCATACCCCAATGTCTATAGCATCATGGATCTGACCAATCAATCAACAATCCTCAGTATCATGGGTCGTGGACCTACAAATTTTGCAAAAGTAGGATACATTCTTCCTTATCGCACGCTGTAACAAAGGACAGTGACTAGCATCATGATTCAAATGACAAATTTCACAATCCAACAGTAATGAGTGTATAGATCTGTGAGGGAAACTATCCTTGGTGTGACCTTCCACTTCACAATCTGTACACCAAATTCCTGAGCATGTTTCATGGGCTGAATTTTTGATAGCTTCTCTAACTACTTTTCCATAGCTGCAATCTGTGCCTCTAAGAATGGACTAACTCCAGTGTCAATGCTCCCAACTACCTCAGCACACAAAGCTACTTCTAGTGCTTCACGTGGATCAGTGTATGTCTTATGTGACAGTGCTCTTCTGAATGGTGTAATCAATCCTCCAACAAACCATTGTGCATGTTGGCTAGCGTGAATATCATAAGACAACTTAGATAGAAGTGTCTTAAAATGGGCATCATACTCACGTACACTCTCAGTAGTGCCTTGCTTGATATCCTTGAGTGCACTAATACTCTTCTGCTCAAACTCAGGGATATGGAACTCTTTCAAGAAAGCATCCTTCAGTGCTGCATAATCCATGCAAGTTTGATCAGGATCAAACTTCCTATACCAGCTGTGTGCACGTCCCTATAACGTAGTAGAAAATTGACTTGCCTTGCACTCAGAAGCCGTGATCCCTTTCATGTGCGCCACAAGATTTCACACATATGCACATGTTTGGCAGCATCCTCTATACCTCTATATTCTGGGAGACGAAGAGACATCTCCATATAGATATTTTGTGGTTGTTGCGGGCCTTGACCACCTGATCTAGAACCTCCTGTGTTTCCTCTGCCTCCAGAACCACCAGATCCACCGGAACTAGAACCACCCATACCTCTTGATCCTCCACCTGTAGCTGGAATAGGACTTGTAGATGTACTCCCCTGTGCTCCACAGTAGTACTATATTGAACCCCTACAGTCTGTGAGGTAGTTCCACTTCCAGAGGTGAATCCAACATTCTGCATGCTCACATTCTGTGCAGATGATGCACCTAAAAATGTTCCTCCAAATAACATTGAAGCCATCTGTCCTGCCATTGATGTACTTGCTCCTGACTTACTCCTACTCTCCTACTTCCCAAGTTAGCTTGTTGGTTACTTGTCGTACTAGATACTGGAAAACCAAGCGCAAGGGCTAGGTCACTAGGTGGATTAAGATGCGCGCCCACGGCCCAGGTAGTCTTTGTTGGCACACTTCTGTGTGAAGCCAAGGGGGGATCTCTGTCATGCTTTCCAAGATGGGGGAGTTCTTGATGCTCTATGGCTCCACATCTTCTACGTGAGCTTCAAATCCTTCATGAGCCATCTCTCTCCTCAATGCCATACTTTCTGCAATGGTACGTTACTTCTCTATCTCCCTCTCACGTGCCTCATTATACTTAAGCCACCTTTCCTCTCTCTACCTTTCTGCCGCTAGGTCTGCCATCTTTCACCAAACCTATTCCTACCCTCGTGCGAGGTGAGGTTTTAGTTAGCCATCAGTTTACTCTCTAGGTTCAAAGTTACCATCAAGATCTTGATCACCAGTGGAATACCTTGCAAATATGCTCCTCTAGGATACCGTAAAAACTAGAATTCAGCTACCTCTGGGAAAGAATACGTTGAAATTGAATATTCTAGAATATAACTATTTATAACACCATGAAACCACGTATCCACAGCATGAGTCCAGATCAGATCAGCATCATAAAGGGCCTAAAATTCTTCCTGTGTCCAGACAAGTGCGTGATACCTCCAATTCCACTTAGATGCATAAGCAATCAGCCACTCGTATAATTCTACTGGAAAGATGGCAAAAAATATCTCATATAAGTTGTCATACATATTCTGTTCTACCCAACTGTGTGTGTTAAACTCAGATCCAATGCTGAACCATCATGCATATTCTTCCTCCAGATCATGTATCCACTCCTCAATACTTGCTAGAGTTAACCGGTACGTCTTCATCAAACCATCCTGAAAACAACTGAAAAAGAGGTCCTGAAACATGGAACCAATGATGCAGCCTAGAATTTACTAGATAACACCCTAGACACACTGGCACATCACTCAGCCTAGACTGAGTGCTCACCCAAAGCGCGCAAAGGTACCAGGTCCCTCTTTAGGGTTGTTGTAGCAGGATGTTAGCGTGATGAAGGAAGAAACATATAGATCCATAACTAATCCATCATTCTACAATGCATGCCATATTCAGATTTATGAAAGAACAAGCTTAAACAATAATCATGATTGAATCAAGAACATGCACTACTCAATTACACACAGGAATGACACTTAGGTTCAGCCAATATCTTCCATCTATTAATAAACACAGAAGCTCCTTACAATAATGGCAATCTATACCGATGCACACATGGATCTGATACAGTAATCCAATCATATGCACATATCTCTATACCTCCATACATCCATCTCTCCACCACACTCTACTACTATGTGATTCACATCATATATATAGGGTGGGGACTTTCCCTTCACCACTTATCTATTCCAGAAATAGGCCACATGCTATTAATAGCCACACACCATTTACAGGCATAGCCACACATGCAAGTGTGCTATCTATAGACCTCTTATAGTTAACTAGAGTGACAATCCTATTCTTAGCTCATCTCCATGCAAAATGCTTCGATCCAATCCTCCAAAGATAGACAATGCATGTGGCGCACGTCTCTGCATCGTTGGTGTGTTCCGCATGCCATCTTCTAAAAATAGGTCTTCATGCTCAAAATCAGCTAAGTCCTGAATGTTGAACTTTCCCTCCACATGGGTTCTTCCTGTCCCTCCGCACCCTTAAACCTGGCCTGTTTCTCCCATGTAGACTTCTTGTGTGAGTTTTGTCAAGTGTTCTTTGATCAAGGGTTTCATATGATTTCTCTGTAGCAAATATTCTTCAATGTTGGGCTCTCAACAATTCATTTGCGTTACAATTCGAAATGTATTTAACTAGTCTTTTTCAAGACCTAGATATAATATTCTATGGCTCTCATGGAAATAATTTCAAATGCTAAACATACCTATTTGATCATGTTTCAAATTCTTCATGACCTTACCTAGGCTATCCTATGACTAATGTGTGTATTCAACCTTCTCAATTAAACTTGTGGCAATATCTTGAGGTTTCTGTGGGTTACCAAATGTAAAATATGTCTATAGGCAAATAAGTTGTAAGGACTAAGAGGATTTCATTATGCTAAATTCTTCTTAGTATCACTAAACCATGCCCTTGTCCCCTAACTTGACTAGGTCTTATTCCTAGGACTTGAAATGCTTGGTGGATGTCTAGGATACTCACAATCATACATATTACAAGAACACAATCCATTTTCTAATCTGTGTATAATGATTTTAAATTTGTCCTACAAACCCTTCTGAGTCCCATCATTTTAATAATACCCATGTCCATGACCTTAACCCCTTCCTTATTTACAGAAAAATAAGAATTACTCAAGTTTCTATGTAGTCTTTACCTTGGACACTCCACCTTGAATGCCAAATGTGCTCATATGAGCTAAGTTTGTCAAATTAGAATGCTAAAGTATTCGTAATTCCCTTACAAAGTGTACATTCCATCTCACCAGTCTTGTTTGAAGAGATTGTCAATTGATATCATGATATAGGGTTTGTCCAATCAGTTTCAAAATCTTGTTCAATCTCTAGTTTAATAGTTGAGATAAAAAAAATTTGAAAGTTTCATCCCGATTCAAATATACTTTGTTTTTCCATGCTCTATAGATACGCGATTCCCTATTTTTAACATAAACTAGGAGAGCACTTTTTCTCTTTACATTTATCGAAGATTATGTTAAGTATGTTATTTATCTTGTCCAAATCGATGATATACCCTGAAAGCAGAGAAAAATAGAATTGAAGGAAAAGAAAAATAGAAAATGGTTGACAGTGCAAGAGATTCTTAACCAAATACAAATAGGGAATATATACAAGGTAGTTGAAACTTGTTGGCTATGGTAGGAAGGTTTGACACCGTCAATCAGTTTGGAGATGCCATGAGGGTAATGAATAATTGCCAACAATATATTGAGCACTAATATCTTGCTCCACATTACCCCCTTAATGCATTATTTATAAACATCATTATTTCCAAATCTCAAGACCCCCTTTTTTCCAAACATTCAGTTAAAATTTCATTACACTCTCCATGAAATAGCCTAGTCATTAGCCTAAGTATGGAGGTGACTATGCTAGTTCAACTTCCGGCTAAACTTGGTCTTGGTGACTACCTTGGGTCCTTATCTCCAAGCTTGGATTGGACCTACACAACCTAGAAGTGACATAAGCTACATCCATCAACTTGAGAACATGCTAACGATGGTTTTCGGTTTCCTTATGCAACTTACAATGAACAACTAATATCAACTTTTGGATTGCAGGTTCACTTACAAACCTGGAGGTGACATGCATATACTGCAACTATACAACTTAAGTAGTTTCTTGGATTTTCAAAACACCTTTACAGTAAGAACCATAGTGCTAATTTATTGTGCTTTGGTACTCCTCACAATTTCTTTCATTCATGAGGTACCAAATTGAAAAAACACTCTACATATTTATTGAAAAACACACTGACCAAATAGCACATGTAGGTATATGTCACAACAAAAAAAATGTCTTCCAGTTCCATGCCGTAACCCTATCGTTTTTGCGTTTATTGAGAGGACTTCTACAACTATCCTCTGACCTTCGTGGTATCCTCTTGATTTTGTTCCAATTTACATGCTACTTAATTAGCTGAATACTAGCTTCTTCAAGCTCCATTAATCTTCAGGTTTTACTGTCTACATTTTTGTGATCCCCTTCAATACGCTTGCTGGAGAATATCTACCTTGCAAGGCATCATAAGTCTTCACATCACAACCACCTATAATCGGAATCCTGTTATAGGATGTATTCAAAAGACCTTTGATAGGAGAGCCTCTTCTTATTTCAACACTAATCTTGCTTCTCCTCAAGGGTTAGAATGTTGATCACATTCTCGTTAGGCTGTGACTATCAGGCTCAAGACATGAAGTGCAATTGTATTACAACAAGCTGAAACCTACTTCTGGATCGGTTTTTGGACAGATATCATTTGCCTGGCTCAACTGGAATCTGATTGTCTTCTACCACCTCTTGACTTATGATGGAGCTTCATGTCTAATCTACATGACCCTCTTTGGCTTGATCGTATGGGGTTCAAATCCTAGCAGATTTTCAGAGGTGGTGTTGACGCTGCTTCATGATAATATGAAAAGGTTGCCACGTATAGAAGCAATAACTTCACCAGATTCAAGTTCACTCAAGCGTAGACATTAACTTCCTTATATGGCTGGTGGTACGTGTAGAACAAGTCATTTAGAGCAACAGTCAAATCCACATAAAATTTGCGACACGTCTGGTCTCTATGCAATGCCTCAATTCTTTGGCACCTCTTATTCTTCCTCTAGTCGCTGGAACCTCTACCGAATCTCCACATAAAGTTGATGTCAAATATGAATAGTATTTCTGCTCTCTCCTTCTTCTCAGTTGTTCTCGTGCTAGATGTCTCACAATTATCCTGTATAGGCAATCTGAACAGGTTAATCTGAAGGATCCAAACTAACAATCTTAAAATGGATAGTCATTCTCAGGTGCACCTGTTGCATCATCCTTTCCCAGTCGCAGTTTAATGGAGTCAAGATGCTTCAAGAAGATTTGCTTGCACGGGTCTCTTCTACAATTTCATTTTTCTTCACCTCTTTCCTCTTTGTAGCCATCTCTGCAAACAACCTTGCAATTTGCATAATGGTGATTAGATATAAAAATTTAAATGATTTCAAAAATCTTCTAAAAATAGTTCAGCTCTGATACCAATTGGTGCATAGAATCTAGCTTGAACTTGACCTATAACTAATTTGAAGGCTTAAGAACACAATTTCATTCCAAACTTGCTCTTCTAAAGAGCTTAACTTGACCAATCAAACAATTTCTTGAGGATCCTTCTTGATGAGGGTTGTCAATCCTCTCCATTAATAATGTCAATCTAGGGCTAGTGTCTGATGGCTGTATGCATTAAGAGAAAAAAATATTTGGAAAACAACTCCTTTAAACACAATAAAAACTTGCATAAAATAAATCACCGATGCAAAAATGTAAAGGCACACTTGCAGAAATAAAATTTGCATGAAATAAAGCACACTTGCATAAATAAAATTGCGTAATTAAAAATAAAGGAAAGATAAATAAGACACCTGCAAGTTCACAAAAGAAATTGCACAGAAAGAATGATTACATGACATTAAATCAGAAATCACAACAAAAGGAAAATGACATAAATAAAGAAATGAAGATAACACATCGATCCATTTTCCTTGGAATGAGTGGATAGATCATTCCTTGGAAGATGACTTAATTCATACTTAAAATTCAAAATCTGCAGAACAATTTCACTCAGAAGATTGATGAGGAAAAACGGATATATTATTCTTGGTAGGGAAAAATTACATATAAGAGTGTGGGAGGTTGCATTTATAATTCATGCATCCAACAAACTTCTTATTTAGGGGAATACAATCTGATCTTATCTTTATTCCAATCCTAACAACTAAGATCTCTATCTCCACAAAATATGGAGAGATATATTATTGAAGTCAAAGACTTATCTCACTATTTTAGGAAGATTTTCTCCCAAATATTCTCCTTGCTTTTTGGTAACAAGAATCACAATGGTTTTATTCACCTACTTTAATGGAAGGATATTTTTCCTCAAAAAAATTACTTTGACTAAATACCCCTCCCGGATTTTCTATTTGACTTTTTTGTTTCTGTTTGTGGAACTTTTGGTGCTCGTCTGCTACACTTTTTCCTTGGACTGCAGATCACTAAAATTTATATTTCTTTTTATTGGTAAAACATGTAACAGATCTGAATGAGGCTTTTGTTAAACAAATTTCTATGAACAAAGACCTCTCTCATATTTTCCATTTGAATTTTCTATTTTTTGTTTGTGGAACTTTTAGTGCTCGTCTGATAAACTTTCTCCTTGGACTACAGCTCACTAAAACTTAGATTTATCTTTATTGGTAAAACCTGTAGCACATCAGAATGAATTTTTTGTTAAATACATTGCTATGAACAAAAACCTCTCTCATATTTCCCATTGGATTATCTAATTATTCACAATTCCTCATTTTATGCAAGTTCTGAAACTAAAACTGTCATTCCGTTGATGCAAGTTCCAGAACTAAAGCTGTCATTCTGTAGTGTTCAAAAAATAGAACTGCGAGTTCTAGAACTAAAATTGTCATTCCGTAGCTAACTCCAATTGTTCCAGAGCTAACTAAAAAAACTATAAATTTTGCACACGATCTTGGATTGAGATGATTCTTTTTTTGAACTTGCATAATTTTCTGAGAGGACTCTGGATATGAAATCATATTTGAGTTTAGATATACTATTCATGATCAATTCTAATTTTCCCAAAACTAACATTATCTTTCTTTTATGGTCTGCATACACAAGACTTTGCATCTTTCCTAAATAATCAATAGGATTAGTTAACAAAAGACTTATAAAGAATGAACAAGATATATATCCTATATTCTATCTCAAGCAAACTATAAGTTCCAAGATTACATTTAAATCTACTTTCAAAGGTAACTTTGGAAGGAAAAAGTAATAGTAATTTATGGCCAATTTATGGCCTCATCATTACCCCACACTTAATCTTATGTATGTCCTCATGCATTATATTATTGTTTCCTCTTATTAGAGTCTTCTCCGTATTGAGTTTATGCATGTATACATTCTATCTATAGTTCAAGGACATGCTCTTGTGTGGATATCCTTCAGCTATTTTGATTTTATTTCTTTTATAGTAGGTTCTTGTGTGGATCTCCTTCTGTTGTTTTTGATTTTTTTTATATCAGGTTCTTGTGTGGATCTCCTTCTATTATTTTTTATTTTCTTTCTTTTATAACAGGTTCTTGTGTGGATCTCTTTCTGCTATTTTTGATTTTCTTCCTTTTATAGCAGGTTATTGTGTGGATTTCCTTCTACTGTTTTTTATTTTCCTTCTTTTATAGTAAGTTCTTGTGGAAAGCCTCCAATTGCACCTTCTTCTTTTTTAAGACCTTCGGCACAATTTCTTGTGTGGGACTCATCATGATGCTCTCTTTTATTTTGATTTGAGTAGGTTCTTGTGTGGAAAGTCTCCTATTGCACCTCATATTTAAATTAAAATGTATACCTCGTGTTTTTCCTTCTCTCCCACACCTAAGTCCATGCAGGGCCTCATGCATGTCCTCATGAATGTTGTTTATTCATGGTTGCCCATAAATTAGACTCCAAAATTTTGATTGCAAAGAGGTGCACATATTTTTCATATTTGTAAGTATGGGAGATATGAATTTTATTTTTCCTTCCTGGGAGATCTTAAAAGTGGATCTAGATGTAATAAAAAAATATACAATAAAGCTTAAAAATAAAATAATAGAACAAAATAAATTGATCATACCTCTAGTTGTCCTTGTTTTCCTATTGTTAACATGGTCAAATAGTGCTGAGAAGGAAACCACCAGGTAATGGTTGATTTCCTTTGAAGAAAAGTCCCCCCCCCCCCCACCCCCCTTTGCCTTTGATTGGCCAATAAGCTGATTTTCCAATCAATTTTTTTTTAGACTTTTTTTTTTGCTTTCGATTGGCCAGTAAGTTGGTTTTCCAATCAAATTTTTTTGACAATTTTTTTTACAATTTTTTTTGCTAAAATGATAGTATGAGAAAGATTAGAGAAAAATCTGATCCATCATCAAACTATATTCATCAAAGTACAACCTGTGTAAAATAGGAAGCAATGTCTAAGATCTCATAAAAAACCTCTTTGCATACTTGGTAACTCTAAGAAGATTTCCAAAAAAATTGTAGACAATTTTTAGGTCTTCAAAGCCCTACTTGAATTGTGCATTATCAGAATGACTATAGTAGTCTTCAAAGCCCAAACTAATGATCTCAGAAGATGGATTTTGTTATTTCTAGAGTTGTCAAAAGAGAGAGTGGAGGTATTTGTGGGTCCCTCCAAACTGCTCCTTGGTTGATATTGTTGGTGCTCAAAAATCTGCATGCTGGTATCAAGAATAACTCTGGAAATTCCTGTAGATGTTAGCATGAAAAAAGTGCTTGCCTTGATATTCACAATAATTACTTCCTAATGTTATAAAAGTATTTACAAAAATGAAGAAATTGAAAGACACGAAAATAAATTTTTCTAATGGATATGGTTCAGGGATTGAATTTTATTATGGGATGAAAACTAATTTGGATGGGTGGATTTATTATGAGTGGGTTTTTATTTGGGATCTAGTGAAGTCCATTTTAATGTGGCTTTGTTTAAATCAACTCATGTTGTACATTTTAATGTGTTACATCTTTTGCTGAGTTGCTTTGGTATGTCTATGATTTTGGTTCAAACCTATCTAGCCTTTGTAACAACTACTCTAGCATGGACACATCTGAGCTTAGTTTTTATTTTGCTTACATGGTTTATTTTGAAACCATGACTCCCTGTTACATAGCTCCTTCGTGTGTCTCCTTAGCTTGCATGGATTACCATCTGCTTAGCCAACTCAGCTCAAAGAATCGAATCTGGGTCACTTGATGATGACTCATCCTTTGTTTAAGGGAGCTCAGTTTGATTGCATTAGATATTTAGGTATGTTCTGGCTTGAACACCTATTAGAAGGTTGACTGCATTATTTGATTTACCACTCTGCCCATTGCACAACAACTTATCTTGGTGTTGAGGTAATCTATTTTTGCTTTTTTTTAATAAAAATAATTTCTCTGTTTCAACTAGTTTTTTTTTTAAACTCGGGGTTCCTTCCCTTAAAATATCAAATAAATATTCATTGACATAAAATTTTTTTGGATCATCTTTGAGTTGTTCCTGTATTTTTTCTGTATGGACACTAATTGTTGTTTTATTTACACCTTTGAGCTTTATCATTAGTTCCAACATGTCCATTAGTGGTCAGTTCATGTTTTCCCATAAGAAAAATGCATAAATTATATCCATCCAAAACATGTTTGATAATTATCTCATCCTCTGCAATACTTCATTTTGTGAATCCCTTGGAAGTAACACTGCATATTGGAAGCTCATTTGATTTAAAGGTTTAGTAAATATCTAACACAAAAATTTGCAATCTTTTCCTTAAGCTTGTAATCTACAATATTTTGAGACTCTTTTCTCCTTTCAAGACATAGCTAGATAATATTTATAATGCTCCTGATGTTTTTCACAACATGTGAAACTTCTTATTATATAAGTTTGTTGGATAAGAATATTTTATTTGAATGTCTTTGATGACACCTTTATAATTTGATGTTATTTCTTGTATTATTAAATGGCTATAATTTGAAGCTTCTGAGTCTAATCTCACTCATATAATTTGAAAGATCATTTTCCCTTCTTTAAGGAACTGATTTAGCATGAAAATTCAAGAAATAATGATATTTCTTCTTGAATATTCCTTGTAAAATTTGCACTCTCCATTTATTTTCATTCATGAAAGATATAATCTTTGTAGGATGCATGTAGATGGCCTATCTTTCCATCTTTTTGGTTATATATGAAACTTGTCTTCATATGAAGTTGGATCATTTTTTTTTATTCATTGATGAACACTCGAGGAATGCAATTTCTTTTCCTTTAAGCTTTCTTATTTTCCTATACTTGATTCTTTGATGAATATTTCCAACTGTATTCTCTTACCCTAGAATCGTGATGCAACTTGTTGAAACTTTGGTAAGCTCTTGTAGAGGCATGATGCTTTCTGTGTTGACCTTCATTTAATGGAAATCTTTACTATTAAAAATATGCATAGTTTTTTTCTCCTTTTCTGTTATGAGCCTCATTCATTGTTGTGTGTTTCATTCTTTTGAAAACTAAAAATCTGCTTATTGCATACACATGATCGGACTTCCCATGGTTGTACTATCCCTTTGCTATTCAAACATAATTAAATCATAAATGAAGTGTTATTTTTATTACATGTACCTACAAATTAATATAACCAATTAGAAAATGGTGAAGGCCATAGGCCTTTCTTTTCTCTTCATTTTTTTTATTGATTTTTTTTCATGATGTAGTCCTGAAATATTTTCTTGATTTCTCCCTGATGATGATATCTTGCACTTTTATTTATGTGTTTGATCTTATGTGTCATGCATCCTTTCTTATTTTTGGTTTTTATGTACTCGTGAAAGAGAATACATATGCCTAAGGCCATAAAGTGTATGAGCAATGAAAAAACTTGGAGCTCGAACCAATTGTAATCTATGTTTTCAAGTTTTCTAATTCCGGACGGGAAGAGGACAAGGATGAAGCAACTGTAAGCCAAAGAAACCAAAGGAAATCCACCTCATTCTAGGCAATGATGGATTCCTACCTTTCTCTTGCACTTATAGTTTCATGTGTATGCAATTTATTTTGTATGTATTGTACTTGCTGAGTCATTTCCCATGGCTTATGTGGTACCATTGTACATTTAAATTATGAATTAAATGAAAATTACTTATTGTGATGAGTTATACATATTAATTTTTACATTCTGTTCATTAACACAATTTTAAATAAACTTTTTGCGACTCAACACACTAATTAACTTCACATAATCATAAAGTAATAAATCAATTGCACTTTGATTAAATTTGAAACTAAAATGAATAAAAGCCAAGAACTCAACTTACTTCAACCATGTACATGGATTGTCCTTTTATTTTCTTTGGGATATATGTCTTCAACTTGTCGTTTCTTTCCCGTCTGTATCAATATCTTGCATCGGTTCTTAAAGGGTTGATGCACGATCATGACGGAGATGAAAATTTTGGAAAGGAATTTCAGGGGGGAGGATAGATATTTTGAAACAAACACAACAATAGTTCATACTCCTTTCTCCTTTATTCCTTACTTAGATCACTCAACTTAACCCCTTAAATATTAAAAACAAAAGTTTCAAGTTGACCCCTCACACATGTGCGAGAAATGTTAACATTTCTGGCGATTCTATGAGATAAGTTTCCCACTAGCTACAACGATTAAGTGCCTTAATGCATCCATTGGGCATGGAGTCAAAGCCTAGAACAATTCTTGCCCTAAAATAGATAATTTTTTCCTTTTTCGAACAAACTTAAACAGGGAAAAGATCTAGGAAGGAACCTAATCTTGTACACGCAATGCACTTATTGAAAGTAAAATTGTTTCAAGTGTGCATAAAAACTTTATTAAAATGAAAATCCTAAATATCCTACTATTACCAAAATTGAGAAAGCTTTAGAAACAATGCTTGAGAAACATATTGTTCATAAGAATGGGAAGTTCCTTTGCATTCAGCCTCACAAGTTGAAAAACATTATGTTGTTTGCAAGCTGAAATCATGTAAGGGTCGCTCAAAATTGTATCAAATTTTGTATTACTTTCTGGATTTTCCCTGTCTTCATCCCACTTTAACAGAATGTCTCCTTCCAGGAAGACTCTCAACTTTTCCTTCTTGTCAAAGGTACTCTTAACCTATGCCTGATGTTTCTCCATATTCTTATGGGCCTGATCCCTTAATTTCTGCAATTCCATTAGCTTTGCATATCTGACCTACATAACCTCATTCTCAATCAATTCAAGATGATGCAATAAATCTAAGACTAGTAACTCAAGAGATATAGGCATTCTTAACTCTCTTCCATAAACTAGCTTGTAGGGTGAATTCCCAATTGAACTTTTAGGAGTTACTCTATCAACCTTCAGTGTTGCATTTAATCTTGTGTGCCAAGGTCTATGATCTTCCTTGAGCATTTTCTTGATTATGCTCAGCAATTTTTTTTTTTTACTTTCACAATCCATTACTTTGAGGGTGATGATTTGATGAAGTGCTCAAGTAAATGTCATATTTGATAGCCCAATCAGTTACCTTTACTCCAAGAAAATATATACCATTGTCCAAAATTATTGTGGTTGGAACACCAAATCTGGAAACAATACCTTCATAAATGGAAATAATAGAGGTCTCATTTGCTCCCTTTAGAGCTATAGCTTTAGTCCAACGATTGAAATAGTCTGTGGCTTTTAAAATCCATTTGTGCCCTTACGATGAATAGGGATTAATCATACCTATGAAGTCAAGGTCATACTAGATGAAAGGATGCTCAACTAAAATAGGTTGAAGGTGAAGAGATGCTAACCGTTCTTTTCCAATAAAGAATGCACGTTATTTGCATTTCTAATCCATTCATTATAGTCCTTAAAAATGCTAGATCAATAGTACCCATCTCTCATGAATTTGAGGGTTATTTTTCTTGTTGAAAAGTGACCACGTACAGACCCTTCATGAAACTCTTTGAGTAGTTTTACTTGATCCCAATCAACACACCTTAGCAATATTCCATTTATATCCTTTTTGAATAATATTCCATCACTATAAACAAAAGGTACTACTTTAAAATTAAAATACCTTCTCTTATTTGTTTCCATACCTTCGAGGTATGTCCCATGCTATAAATAACTAATCATATCATCCATCCAACTTGAAACTGAAGCCTCTTGATCAAGTTCGAGTTGTTAATTTTGTGACTACGATAAGATTGTAGCATTTTGAGACTCCATATCTATAATGAGATTCTCACAGAGTCCTTTTTTCTTTTATTGTTTTGTCCACTCTAATGTCAACATCATATTCCATCACCTTAGTGATCCATCTAACCCTCTTTTGTTTAGTTCTTTTTCCAACAAGAAAGATTTCACAGTTGGATGGGACATTAGGACATGTATCTTGTTATTGGAGAGCATGTACTTGGAATTTTTAAGTCCTCTAACTACTGCAAGTACTTGTTTCTCAAGAAATGTGTACCTTGTTTTGTAATCATGGAGACTTATCACAGAAAATACAATTGGTTACTCAATATCATCATCATTAACTTGAGTAAGAATGGCGGAAATAGTTTCATCTCCTACAATAGCATACATAATAAAGTCCTTGTCGAAATTTGGATTTTCCAAAGTAGGAGCTTGAGAAATAGACACCTTAATGGCTTCAAAACCTTTCTTCCTTTCGTTGGTCCATGAGAAATCTTGATCTTTATTAAGCATAAAAGTCAATGGTTTGACCAAAGCAGTAAAATTTTGTGCAAATCACCTAACAAAGTTTATATTTCCCAATAAGCTTTGAGGAGCCTTTTTGTGGTGTGGTAGAGATAGTTACAAAATTTAATCCACCCTCTGCACATCAATATTCAAACCTTGCTTGGAAATAATGTGACCCAACAACTTACCTTTGTGTACTAAAAATTTGATTTTTGGAGATTTAAGGAGATCCCAAACTGCCTGCAAATCTCAAATGTTTTCCTTAAATGAATTAGATGATCATCCTATTTTATTGAAAAACTAGTCACATCATATAAATAAACAAGTATACACTTGTTCAAAAGGCTATGAAAATCCATATCCATTACACGTTGAAAAGTAACACTGGCATAAGAGAGATCGAAAGGCATCTTCTTGTATGAGTAAGTCCCACATTTTGTAGTGAATGTTGTTTTATACCTATCTTCTTCCCATATAAGAATCTACTTATATCCTATATACCCATCCAAAAGAGATAGTCTATTATAACCCGAAATTGATCTCAAAATCTAATCCATATGGGGCAATGGATAGTGGCCCTTTGTTGAGGCTCTATTGACGTCTTTGAAATCCATGCACAAACGGATTTTCTTCTGCATAAGTGCATGGTTAGCTACCCAACGAGAGTGTTTTATGGGGAAAATTATGCCTGATTCAATCAACTTACACAACTCATTTCTCATCAAAGGCTCAATTTTAGGATTTATAGGCCTCTATTTCTGCCCTACAGGTTTTGAATCAGGATGTAATTTGATTATATGTTGAGCCAAACTAGGTTCAAAACCTCTAAGGTTTTGGTATTTCCAAGAAAATAAATCTATTCATTCCTTACATAAATCAACAAAATCTTATTTCTCAGTAGTGGAACATACCTTCCCAATCTGCAGTGCTTTACCCTCCTCAACTAATATTTCTTCGTAGTTATCAACATGAGTGGATATTTTTCCTTTATATTTCCTCAATTGATCATCAATGCTAGAAATATTCTATAAAGTAAAAAGTATTGGGGGTAACTTATTAGTTTTCAACTGCACAATCTGATCACCATATTGATGTTGCAACTTTACTTGATTAGCTAAGGAAAACTCAGCTTCTTCTTGCATAAATCTACAAATATGCTTTTAGTCCTCAAAAAATTTCCAATGCTCTTCATTGTCAGGTTTGATAATCATCTTTATATGAGGTTTTATTTTGTCATTTTGGACATGCTCAAGGACATCAAAACTAGCACCAACTACTGCAAGCCTATCTGCATGTTTATTCATTAACTTAGGACAAATTTAATATTAAAATCCTAAAAATATTCTATAAGTCCCAAAATATTTGTTTATAAGACTTCAGCAGTGGGTTCTTGGAAATATTCAAGTCTCTAACTTGGTTAATGACTAGTTCTAAATCACCAAATACTTGCAATGAACTGATTCCCCTTGTTCTGACCCATTGTAGGCCATAAATTAATGCTTAGTATTCAATAATATTCCAACTACAACCAAACTGTAAACTCAAAGCTAAAAAATACCTATGTTTTGATGGGGACAACAATACTAAACCAACACTTGCTCCTTTTTTATTCTTTGCTCCATAAAAATAGAGCTACCACATTTGTTCTTTAACATTTTCTATTTTTGACAGCGAAGGCATTGAGGTGTTTTCTTCATAAAGGTAGTATACTCCAAGCAGTTTCTCTTCTATTTCTTTGTAAGGATCATGAGAATACTTTTCTTGTTTCCTTTTATCCATGAACAAATTAGAAACACCATCTAAAGGGGAAATCTTAGCATTAATATCAAAATCCACTTGGTCCATTACACCATAATTAGCAACAATATTTGAAATATGAGGCTCAATATGAAACTTTTCCAATGGTTCTGAATTAAATGTAACTTTCATACCATACCTCATTATGAAGAAGAGAGGTACCGAATTAAACTCTGTGTGTTTTCCCTTCAATATCTCAAATAAATATTCATTGGCATCAATGTTTGTTGGATCATCCTTATGTTAGTCTTGTATTCTTTCTGTATGGACACCATTTGTTGCTTTATTTACGCATTTGAGATTTATCATTGGTTCCAACATATCCATTAGCTAGTAGTTCATGTTTTCCCATAAGAAAAATTCATAAATTATATCCATCCAAAACATTTTTGATAATTATCTCAACCGCTACAAATATTTCATTTTGTGAATCCCTAGGAAGTAACACTGCATATTGGAAGCTCATTTGATTTAAAGGCTTAGTAAAGATCTAACACCTTCAAAATTTGAATATATATCTTGTATTATTAAATGATTGTAATTTAAGGCTTCTGAGTTTGATCTCATTCATATAATTTGAAAGTACATTTTCCCTTCTTTAATACATTGATTTAGCATGAAAATTTGAGAAACAATGAAATTTCTTCTTGAATATTCCTTGTAAAATCTGCACTCTTAATTCATTTTCATTCTTGAAAGCTATAATCTTAGGAGGATGCCTGTAGATGGCCTATCTTTCCATCTTATTAGTTATATATGAAACTTGTCTTTATATGAAGTTGGATCATTATTTTTGATTCATTGATGAACACTTGATGAATGCAATTTATTTTCCTTGAAGCTTTCTGATTTTCATGTACTTGATTTTTTAATGAATATTGCAAATTGTATTCTCTTACTCTAGAAGCTTGCAACAACTTGTTGAAACTCTGGTAAGCTCTTGTAGAGGAATGATGCTTTATTTGATGACCTAAATTTAATGGAAATCTTTACTAATAAAAATCTGCATAGTTTTGTTCTCCTTTTCAATTATGAGCCTCATTCATTGTTGCCTGTTTTATTCTTTCGAAAACTAGAAATCTGCATTATTGCATACATGTGACTTTACTTCCCATGGCTATACTTCCCCTTTTCTATTCAAACATGATTAAATCATAAATGAAGTGCGCTTTTTATTACTTGTACCTGCACATTAAGAGAACCAGTTAGAAAATTGTGAAGGCCATAGGCCTTTCTTTTCTCTTCATTCTTTTATTGATTTCTTTTCATGATGTAGTCCTAAAATATTTTCTTGAATTCTCACAGATGATGATATCTTGCACTTTTCTTTCTGTTTATGATCTTTTGTGTCATGCACCCTTTCCTATTTCTGATTTTTTTGTACTCATGAAACAGAATACATATGCCTGAAGCCATATAGTGTATGAGAAATGAGAAAACCCAGAGCTCTAACCAATTATAATATATGTTTTTATGTGTTCTACTTCCTGAAGGGAAGAGGATGAGGACGAAGCATCTATAAGCTGAAGAAACCAAAGGAATTCCACCTCATTCTAGGAAATGATGGGTTTCCTCTTTTCTCTTGAATTTATAGTTTCATGTATATGAATTTTCTGTTGAGTATGGAGCTTAACTAATTCACAAGAAACTTACTTTTACATGTTACTGGTTCTGACAGTAACTGGCGTCAGTCAGTCCAAGTTAGGAAGTGAGCATCGACGGTCAGGCAGTAATCATTGTCGATTACCTGTGCAACATAACTTTTGTTTTTTGATGAAAATTAGGATAAATTAATTATTTTAAATATGATTTATTGATTGTAAAAACATAGTTAAGTTACCAAAAATAGATATATATGCATGTATGCATTGTATGAGGGTAAGTAAGAAGAAAAGAAGATATATAGCAATTATTTTGCACGTAAGTTTTCTTGGTGAGCAAGAGAGAGTAGGTGAGTGAGGGAAAAGCATTGAACATCTTGTGAGGTGTTCGAAGATAATAGATCTTCATTGTATTTCCTCTGTAAAGCACTAAATAATAATATTGGTTGTTTCTTGGTGGACGTAGCCTACATTGGGTGAACCACGTTAAATCTGGTGTAATCTTTCTCTTATTTATTTTATCTTCTGGTTATATCTGCATTCATTGTTTGTATGATTCATCTGATTATAGATATGTGCAACACTTTATATGGTTTAAACCCAACATTTTCTTTTGTATGTATTGTACTTGCTGAGTCATTTCCCATGGCTTGTGTGGGACCATTGTACATTTAAATTATGAATTAAATGAAAATTACTTGTTGTGATGAGTTGTACATATTTCTTTTAGTATTACTTTCATTAATGTAATGTTAAATGAACTCTTTCCAACTCAACACACTAAGTAACTTCATGTAATCATAAAGTAATAAATTAATTACACTTCGATTAAATATGAAACTATAATGAATTAAAACTAGAAACCTGACTTATTTTAACCCTGTACATGGATTGTTCTTTTGTTTGCTTTGGGATATTCATCTTCAACTTGTTGTGTCTTTCCCATCTTTATAAGGAGCTTGCATCAGTTCTTGAAGGGTTGATGCACAATCATGATGGAGATGATAAATTTAGAGAGGCATTTCAGGGGGAAGATAGACATTCTGAAACAAACACATCAACAATTCACACTCATTTCTCCTTTATTCCTTAGTTATATCACTCAACTTAACCCCTTCAATCCTAGAAATCAAACTTGTAAGTTGACCCCTCGCACAGGTGTGAGAAATGTCAACAAAACCTTGAGGTGAATGCAGGTCACTTATAGGTTGTTACATGATGTATGATGTTTGGCTCTGTCCATTACCAATCCTAGTGAGGTTATTGGGGGTATCTACCCTTTTTCCTTCCTATCAAGTTCTATTATTGCAATATTTCACATTTTCATTCCTATATTCAGATATTACATTGTCACATACTATTTATCTTTCCTAACATGCTAACATGTGCTTCATGTCTAGAATTTTCCTTGCATGATTCCTTCCACTCATGGTTTTCTGATTTTTTTCTACTTTGTTTATCACTATTTTTAGGATAT
Organism: Taxus chinensis; assembly: GCA_019776745.2. Classification (NCBI taxonomy): domain Eukaryota; kingdom Viridiplantae; phylum Streptophyta; class Pinopsida; order Cupressales; family Taxaceae; genus Taxus; species Taxus chinensis. The sequence continues at coordinate 557,041,371 of CM034155.1, read as the reverse complement.
GCCCTATGTTTTCTTGTTACCTTGTTTGCACAAGCCTTGATGACTCTGATTGTCTTGTGACATCTTGAGTGGTATTCCATGTATGCAACCAGCTATTTGTTGAGTCCTTTTTTGTTTTTTTCCTATATGTTGTTACTAGTTATTCTTTCAATATACATTGTTTGTTTATCACTAATACTTATATGCTAGCATTTTCCCCCTTTTTTCTTACGTCATGGTAACTACCATGTGTAATCCCTATTCCCATGCATGTTTCATATATCAAATGTGCACATTAGTTTTAGCTTTCCTCATTTGGGATTCGTTCACTTTTTGTTCATCCCATGCACCCTAAAAGAGTGGGAGAAAACATTGGGTAAACCTTTTCACCCCCTCAATAGTTAAAAAAATTAGTTACATGAACACAAACAATAATAACATAATCGTAATCATTTACAAAGCAAGGCCATAAAAAAATTGGACAAAATTCACAACATGGACAGAAGCACCTAAAACAGATAGGAACGCCTGTGCGCTAGTTTCCCACATGGGCACTCATATTCTAGGGGCATAAACATTTACAAAGTAGTTTCAGCAGTTGCACAATCACAATCCTCTCTAGTTTCAATAGTTACATAGCCAGTTTCAGATTGTAATCAGTTACAAATAGGAACTAATTACTAGTTCAAGAACCAAACCATGTACTAAATAAGGGAATGATGCCTATGACATATACAGTAAATTTATATGCCTAGTGCAATGTGTCACCCAAGGCAAGTTACTAATCAAGTTTGTGATCATATGGAGCGGCACTTATCCATGGGGAAGCGTTAACAGTTGGAGGGAAAAACAAACTTCTCTCCCAATACACTTTCCCTTAGCGGAAATAGGATGCCTAAATCTGAATTTTAGTGCTAGAACACTCAAATACCTAGTGTGGTGACATGATGCCTAAATCCTTCATGTTATTCCAACCATATTCCAAGCATCGAGTCTACAAGTAGGAAAAAAAATTATCCCTTTCTCCTTTAAACACTCCAAGTGTACACTAACCCCTTGGTTTATATTTTCTAATACACATTTCCAAATTAGCATATTTTCCAAGTTAAATTTCAATTGAATTTCCTAGATCACTGACTATACTTTTTTTCTCTTGTAGGTATTATCCTATCTCGATGAAGGTAAAACACACAAGCAACTATGAATTAAATATCAAGCACGCTTCGGAAAAGACGACATTCCAAGGAATTACATGCACACATCATTATCACTCAATGCATGCAATTTTTTCCCTAAGATCCTTATCCTTTCCTCTCCTTAGAATTTTATGGTACACATTTCACACTATTCCATTCGGCACACTATAACACTAATTCAACACATTACTGACCATAATTCTCTCTCAACTCTCCAAGGTACACTTTTTTCTATTTTACGCTACCAAATCTTTATTCACTAACATTAAATGGGTAAAAATGTAGTCACTAAATCATGCACTTACTATATACATATATCCTCTAAATACATCATTTATATGCATGATTCCGAAGGAAGATAATTACTTGTTAACATCCCTTTACTTTCCTTTGACATTGTTTTTTTCCTTTTCATCTTTATTAGTTGTTATTTCAAATTGAAAAATTATAGTTTTGCATAACAATCGACATCCTAATCAATTATAATTTCATGGTATGACCTTTTAAGCACCCTGTATAGGACCACCCATTAGGGAAATGAGTGCTCAGGAGCTACTATCTCCTCTAGGTGCCTCTGTCCTCTTTGTCTCTTTCTCTGATCTTTCGAGTAATACTTCTTTCTTGACTTCTCTTATCATTTTACATCATCCTTTCACTTGGTAATGATGAAACTTAAGCAAAGGAATCATATATATACATTACTTATCTAATTTCATTAGGGTAAGCATTCAAGAGGCACATACATCTGTAATGATCTAATATTTTCTATCTACTACATCAAGGACTACATTTTGGACTATGTACTTCACTGTATAAGGGATCTATTCTGAATTCCATACCAAAAATTTGCATTTGGGACAACATAGTTGTAGCCTACTATCTTCTTATGTGAATGACACTAGGGAAACCTAGCTCACGAGACATTATTCCAATCACACATACAATATAACTACATTGAGTCTGAAATGTAGTGCAGTGATCAGTGACAATCACTTTGGGGTGACCACTGAGGTAATTCCGACTTAAGCATATGCATATTTTTATTCATCTAATGTGTGTTTGAGAATCGTGTAGGTATCTAGGGTTTATTTTACAAGTACAAGTGTGACAAGATGAATCTGATGAGACACACAACAAGATAAAGGTAACAAGAAGCAACACATAAAGAATTAAATCCTGACTTTTTCCACAGATACCAGTGCCTAGAAAAGATGCTAACACCTAGGATGACCTTTCCCCTTCTAGAATCTCATGTCCCTGAGATCGTCACTTTCTAGTATTAGACACAAAGCTAATACAATCCAGAATCTACCTTTCCATCATGTTCATCAATCTAGAATCAATCTAGACCTACATTTACAAGTTGATTCATTCTCTAAACTCTATCTATCACTTTTGTTTGTACTTCCTTTGATTGATCTTACATGTTTACTATTTTATCTATTTGATCAGTAATACCCTCATCTTAGATTTAATTTTGTTAAATTAGGTCAACACCATTTTTAACTTTGAAGCTTCTCGCTAAGTCTAGAGGATTGCTTCCAAAATTTGTAAGCACTCAAATTCACTCCCTCAAGTAGATTTATAAGAGATAAAATCAAGTCAATTTTTTTCAAATGAATGATATTAAATCCGATTGCACTACAACTAGATATCACATACTAGTTAGAGAACAATGTGTTGTTTGAGGCCTTTTCATAGAAGTGCCAACATCGGTGGTGCACGGGGTGTCCACAACCTAACTAATGTTTTTTTTTGTAGAATTATCTATACATGGTTAGGGTTTGAAATATTGAGTAGAAAATTTAGAGGCCCTCGCAGTGTGACTGATAGTGAATGATAAAGACTGACGAAGATATTAAGGCAAATGAAAAACCCAAAAAGTTACAAATCATAGTTCTAAGCATGGTTAAGATATTATAAATGTTCCTACCCCTACTGTATGGTCCTACCCAAGAGAATAATTAGGTCAAAGTTTTATTACTGAGGCACTCTCATGTCTATAACTCCCAGTTCCATCATTTAGACCACCTAGATCATTACAAAATAATTTGTAAATTAGATAAGTGTACTTAATCCCTTGTGTTTGTGATTTTTTATTGTATCATGTACATTTTTTGTAAGTATTAATGTGTTGTTCTAATATTGAATGATTAATGTTGGAAGTTAATTAATCAGAATAACCCCTTGTAGATTATATTTCATTCGTTTTTGGTTATGTGTAAATATTAATCAATTTTAAAAAGAGTGAAAACATTTGGTAAGTCTAACTCTTGAATTGAAAATTATGTCTCAAACCCCTCATGGTCATAGGGTTTCTATTTTGTTTAGTTTTATCTGGATATTGTTCTTTATAATGACGACCATCTGGGATCATTATCACTATATATGTATCTTTCCCACATATTCTCATTCTCATGTCACCCTTGTATGTTCTTGTGTCTGTCATCACTGAAAACAACACCCTCTGATTTATCATGAATGTGCAATTAGTTTCTTTGGATAACATGGGACCGTATCCAAGTGTGGGACTTTCTACTTGAGACAGATCTCCAAAGAAGGATGGTTCCTCTGCCTATTCTTATTACTAAAACTAATCCTACTACTATAAATACAAATATTTAATCTTAATATAATAATTCATAGGGACCAGGGAGAGCGAGATGCATAAAAGTGGAAATCATAAACTAAAGATAGGTGACACCACCAAAAAAAGGGAAAAGGCACTCTAAGTGAGGGGGAAATGGGAGGAAATGATAATGAAGAGGGAAAACATGAGTGTCATAGATCAAAACAACACCTTACCTTCCACTCCCATGTAAAACAGAACAAAAACACACCCTACAAAATGGAGAAACATACACAACATACCTGAAAGTAGATGAAGAGGAAAGGAAATGCAATAAAACACTAATTAGGGTAGAAAATACCCACAAACATTAATTTTATTGCCTTATAAAGATGCATAGTCCATTCAATTGAATAAAGAAGGCACAAACACATTGTAGGTGTCCAAATCTGAGGCATGTAACTCACACTTTAAAATGATGCCCTTATATTCTAAGAGGGTCCGGCCTTTAAAAATGAGCACTATTTATGAATATATAGAAAAATGGGAAAAAGAGAGGGAGGAAGAGAGAAATTTACATTTCCTCTTTCAACCACTAACAAGATGCCTTAAATGTCTAAAAATAACCATGAGAACCCTTCCAAACCCATTCCCCCATGTCATATTACTTTTTGGAGAAGCAAAGGGTGTCATGCTTCATTAAATATAGGTGGTTGGGCTACCGGAACTGCATTTATTGGGTTCATGACCATGTCGAACATCTTCGGAAACTTGACACACTAATTTGGGTTGTTGACTCTGTTGTACACCATGAGAAACCTGAAACACAATAGGGGATATAAACCTATTGATAACCTTGCAAATTTTGACACAAGGAGATGCACATTTCAGGGATCAAAAGCTAGTTGACATAAGACATCGCTAACTTTCTCTGATGTCATTAACCTCTAAAAACCCAACATAAAGGAAGGAATCATTGTTTAAGATCGGAGAGCAATCGACATATAATATATTTTTGACTAGTGATGTTCCAATGTAGAGAAAACCTAAAATCTCGACATAAGGAAAGGCCATCGGTTTCAGGGGTGGGAAAAAATCTACACATGAAATGCAAATGTTCCGCAATGTTCTGATGCAAAATAACCTGAAAACCTGAAACATTGTTGGTTGCAAGGTTCAAAGGTAGAAAGCATAAGGCATGGGATATGTTCTAAACCCGACATGCCTTGATGCAGGCAAAACCTGAAACCTAGAAAGAAGGATATTATCCAATTTTGGAGGTAAAGAAAAAGGATTATATAACATGTGGATATGTACAAAGGGCTTGAAACCTGACAGTCTCCTTAAAATTAATTCCTCAACTCCAAACCATTACAAATCCACCCAAAATTAGAAATGAAGACTTGGGTTATGATTAAGCTAAAATGTGGAAATAAGAGCCTAATATGATGTTATTATAGCATTAAATACATATGTAATTAAGTACAACAATGAATACTCAAGTAAACAACAATAAATTATGAAACCCTAGTTCTAAGGAGGAGAAAAAGGTACTTAGTTGATTCAAAATAAAATCTAGATTGTACCAAAGTGTTGACTAGGTGAATAGAGTAGCAAGAGAATCACATAGAGACCCAGAAAAATGAATAGCTAGAGAGAAAGGTTGGACATTGGAGTGTCCTGTAGAGGGACAAGGGCACTCATGGGTGCCCTAGGCATATTTCTAGACACCTGGGTGTACAAAAAAATCTTTTAAAATCTCCTATTAGTGGTCATAAGGTTTTCATTGTTGGTTTCCTTTGGTCACTTTGAGGTCGTATAATGATCACTTAGGTCGTTGGAAACCTGCAATGAAATATGAACCTACAAAACCCTCAAATAAACATCAAATCCTAAAAATGAAAGATGTAAAATGAGGGGTTGGAATGTCCTCATCTGTCACAATGGTGAACTTAAAACTAAGCATTGCACTACATCTCAAACCCAATGTAGTTCTATGTGTTTATATGTGTGGAATTGTGCCCTAGGTGGCTCTTGTGTGAGTCGCACTTGATAGTGAGAAAATAAGCTAGATGTAAAGAAATGTAATAAATGTGTGCATGGAATAGAATGAACTTCCCTCCTATGAAGTGTATGCAGAGTAACCAACCCTTGTGTCCCTCGTAATGGTGTTAGATGGATGCAATGAATCTCTTATATGCTTAATGGATGCAACCTTAGGTGGTGATAGCTAATGTTTAGTGTTTGGTCCCTTATTATGATCACGACTTTATATTTATATGATTCCCTTGCATGAATTTGGTAATTAACCCCGAAAAGGCCTACTACCAAAAAGATAAGATGCTCAAATGGATAGAAAGGACCCAAAAAGTGTGAGTAAAGTTCAAAGGGGTCAGGGTCACCTAGAGGGGATGAGGGCACTTGATGTTGGCGTCCTCGCTGGGCGTTGGTGTCCAGGATGATAAAAGTCAGAGTATGAAAAGGAAGATTGAGAAAGTAAAGGTGTAATACCAATAGAAACAAAGGAAGTTCGTTTAAAGACATGGGTTAATTAGTAATTTTCTTATTTAGGAATCATATGAATATTAGCATGTAATTAGGACTAGATAATTACCCAAAGTGTGTGATTTTGTGTCTACTTTTGTCCCCACTTTATGTTGGTGAGTGGAAAGCTCAGTAACATAAAGTAGATAGAGATGTGTACCTGATAACCATATAGATTGATGATGAAATCATGTTGAGGGACTATACAAAGCGTGGAGTGATAAAAATGTGAAACGTGGATGCTAAGGAGGAGAAAGTGCAAAAAGTGACGATGAAAACAAACCTAGGGTAGAAGTGCATGTGTAGATGTCACGATGTACTTGTTGTTGATGTCGATGTCGATGTTGTTGTTGTGATGATTGCGATGATGTTGACTATCACTTCCCATATGGACAGACCTACAAAAGAGAAGAAGGAATAAGTAGTCAAATACACATGTATATGTGTAAAAAGTATGTAACAAAGTATGTAAAAAATGCTGAAAATGTGAAAAAGGAACATGTTCATCTAATCCTTGATGAGAAAAAGAGTGTAGAAAGGATCCTGAAGATGTAGAAGTCTGAGTTATTTGGGTGATCTCATGCCAATGTCATGGAATAAGTGTAGGGAGAAAATTCCAGTGTCATCCTAAAACCTTTAATTACTTCCCGTAATGTAGGACACCACTGTAGATGGTGTGAAAAGTTGGTGAAATTTCTAAGGATTGTATGCCCTGTAAAACCTATTGTGTAGAGTTCTGTAGACTGTGTTGCACTACCAATCACTGTGTAATTTCCCCTGGTTACATGAATTTAGGAAGGACATCGTTGTGTTAAGGACCCAAGTTTGATTCTGAGCCCTATCCGAAAGTGACAATTGTGTTATACTGTTACTATGTCATGTTGTATATAATGTTATATGGGGTAACTAATTCACCCAAATGATTCCCCTCTTATTTGGGGTGCATACGACATCACTAAAGGAGTGTGTGGCCTAAAAGAGGACTGATCATTGTGCTGAAACTATACCCTACAGGGGGAAAGAGAATTTACTAAAGATAATTTTCTTAGTAGAAACCAAGGCACACACAAACAAAGTGGCTAGGAGAAAAGTTTTAGTACAAGCAAAGACAAATACACATGTATAAGAAAAAATGTATGTTAAGTAGACAATATGTAAGTTAAGACATAAGAAGATCATGTAAAGATGTAAGAAGATAATGTAAACTACGAAAAGTGGGTTGTAAACATGGGACACCACTCTCAATTTCACAATAAAATCAAGGCCAAAGTGACTGTAATTAGACAAGTGTGCAAACAAGACAAAGGGAAAATCCCACAAATAGTAGTAAACAATGACAAGTAATATAACAGACAACCATGGAAGCAAATATCCTTGCATAACAACATGAAGCACCTGTAAGCATATTAGAAAGATAAAAAAGTATGTCAAAGTGTATATAATCCGACAAAGTAATGTGTTATGACACGAAATGAATCAATATCACATTTAATGTACGAAATTGGATGCCCCCAAGAGTTGTTGTGGGACTGGTAATAGATATTGCGCCAATTATCCATACTACGTGTAATAGATTTGTATAATTTTCAATCACAACTATAAAGGAAAGTGAATATGCATGTGTGTATGATAAATATAATGACATACAAGATATATATCTAGCATGTGTAATAAAGTGAACATGTATGCAGAAGTAAGAACGAGTAAATGCAACCAAGATATGCAGTATGATGTGGATGGATGAGATGAAATGGAATACAAAGTGAGTGTGATAGGGGTTGCATGCCCCCCTAAGTGAGTGTGAATGGAAATGTATTCAGTGAGATTCATTTGTTTATGCCCCCTCAACAGTCAAATATGAACCATAAATGAGAGTTTGTCATAGGGAAATGGTTTGAATTGTGTGTACTAATAAGATGTCATCGTCAAAGTTCAAAGTATAGAGTGCAAACACGTGAGTGAATGAGTGAGTGATTGAATGTATGAATGCAATGGGGTCCATTTGAGATATATACCCTCAGGAGTTGATTATGGACCGTGTGACTAGAGTGCATCATAGGGTAGTGTTCCACATTGGTTTTGTAAAATATATGTGCATTGCATTGTGATGTTTGTGTAGGAGAGAAAGATGTTGTGAATATGTCGTTTTTGTAAGATGTTGTGAAGTTGTGTGAAAGAGATTTATTTTGGGAGTGTATAATGTTATGTGTTTTGTAAGGGGTGTATTGTGAATATGTTATATTTGTAGTAGGTTGTATCGCATGTGAAAGTGTCAAGTAGGTAGTGTGTTGTGAACATGTAGATTGTGTAAGATGTTTGTGTTGATTTCTCCCAAGAGAGATGTATAAAAGAGGGGTGTCGTAAAAGCGTCAAGTGTGTAATATGTTGTAGATATGTTCAATGTGTTGTATGTTGTGTTAAATATGTGAGGAGAGTATGTGTTGTTTTGTTTTTAGGTTGATCTAGTTTTAATGAGTAGGTGTGGGCGCTATGTATTGTTTTGGTATTGAATAGGTGTGATAGGAAGAATAAGTCGTAAGTATTGTTGATTGTGTAGTGATGAATATGTGCAAGAAGTATATGTTAACATATGATGTGTAATGTGTAATGCATAAGGAGGGGTATTGTGTGTCATGTATTTTTGTGTGTGTGTGTGTGTGGTTCATGTATATAGGATTCCCTCAAGAGTCAAGTGTGAACCAAAGCACAAGAGTGTATCATGAGGAAATGATGAGACGAGTGTGTATGTTGTGTGTAAACATCTAGCTGTGATGTGATGAGAGTATAAGACATTAGTTGATGTTGGGAGGGAATAATAAATAGGTGTGATGCCCCCAAAGCATGTGGTGATGAGTGTGATCAAGTAATGTCATATGACATTTCATCATTTTCATGATCAAAACTAGACGATGAAGCATTTGAGGCTTGATATGTGATAGTGTTGGGTTCATCAAGCAAGGAGGCATTGAGCCATAAATTATACATGCCCATATCATACTCCTCGTCAGTAAAAGGAGGTAATGGACATCCATGTGCATACCAGCAAGTGAGATTGAGTGAATAGCTGAGAAATAAGTCATTACAAATGAATATGTGGCCAAAATGCATGGGAAATTAAATATCAATATGATCATAATCTAACGTGCCCACAATGTAATCCAACCAAGACTTCTCGAGTGGGAGTGGAGAAGTGTGAGTAGCACATGAAATAAAAACTATGAGATAAAAGATTCAAATCCTATAACCAGCGGTGATGCAAACAAACCCATGGTAGAAATTATGATCATGAGGTGGAGGGAAAATATCGTCAGCCATAAATCCTAGCCGAGATAAGCCATCATGTGTGCATATAGTGTCATCACAAGTAGGATCAAATGGAATATGTTCCCAATAAGAATAATTCATGAAAAGCGTACATGTAAAGGGAAGACATGCTAACGGCGGATGCACATGCGATAGTGAAGTACATAAAATGACATCAGATGTGTGGGTAGGCCCCCGATAAAGTACCATAATGATAGTAGTAGCATGACGAGGCAGTGTTGTAGATGAGACTGCATCTAGCATGCAAATAACACCTTCAAGTGGTGGTAAATGATCCATAGTATCCATGGGTTGTGGTTCATTAGTAGTATCAGAGCATTGAGTAGGAATTGTGATATTGGGATCATGATCACAATATTTGAATGGTCATGATCATTGGAAACTGTATATTTTATGCCCTTGTGTAGGAATTTGACATAATGATGTATTGTAGAAGGAATTGTTTACATGGCATGAAGCCATGGATGACTGAGTAAACAGTTATACGAAACCAGAAATTCAATGACAAAGAAAACCCTGTTAAGGGTTTTGGTCCCTATAGTGATAGGTGGAGTAATGTGACCTATGCATGGATGAACATAACCATCATATGCCTGAAGGGAAAGACATGATAGAATACCATTAGCAGTAGAAAGACCAATATTTTCAAGGAATGACATAGGGATAGAGATTGAGTTCAAATCCATTATCGACTAAAGTATGCTTGATACCCATATTGTAAATGCAAATCAATATATGCAAGGGTGGATCATTGTGAAACATAGAAAGATCAGCATGAGGATTGTACAAGAAAGTAACATACTAGGAAAATTCCTCAACAAATGTTTGGTATACTGAATCTGGATGCATATTAGCAAGAATGTGATTGGTAGAAAAAAGAGTTTTGATTCTATCTCTTGATTCAATATTGATAAGCAAGAAATTATTAATATAAATACGAGCATGATGAAGATATCCTAGAAAGATAAGAAAAATTGAGGTATGAGGATCCTAAGGGTGTTCAGATCAAGTTTAGGTTCACCAAAATGATTAAGCTAAAATGTGGAAATAAGAACGTAATATGATACAATTAAGTACAATAATGAATACTCAAGCAAACTAAGCAATAAATTATGAAACCCTAGCTGTAAAGAGGAGGAAAAGAAGGTACTTATTTGATTCACAATAAAATCTAGAGTGTACCAAAGTGTTGGCCAAGTGAATGGATTATCAGGAGTGTCGCACAAAGACCTAGAAAAATGCATATCTTGAGAGATAGAATGGACTAGGGCACTTGGAGAGGGACAAAGGCATCCGTGGGAACCCTAGGCCTATTTCTAGGCACCTGGGTCTTTGGAATATATCAGGAAACCTCCTCTAAGTGGTCGCAAGTTGTTTTCTATTAGTCTCCTTTGGTCACTCTGAGGTTTCATAGTGATCTCTAAGGTCATTGGAAACCTGTAATGAAATATGAACCTGCAAAACCCTCAAATAGACATCAAATCCTAAAAAAGAAAGATGCAAAATGAGAGGTCATATTATCCTCAGCTATCACAATAGTGAACTTATGACTGAGCACTGCACTACATCTCAAACCCAATGTAGTTCTATGTGTGTGTACAGAATCGTGCCCTAGTGGTTATTGTGCGAGTCGCACTTGATAGTGAGTAAATAAATGTAATAGATGTGTGCATGGAATAGAATGAACTTATCTCCTATGTAAGTGTGTACATAGTAAACCAACCCTTGTGTCCCTTGTGATGGTGCTAGATGGTTGTAATGAAGCTCTTAGATGCTTGATGGATGCAACCTTAGGTAGTGATAGCTAATGCCTAGTGTTTGGTCCCTTATTATGATCACATAGCTTTATATCTATATGATTCCCTTACTTGAATTTCGTAATCAACCCCAAAAATGCCACTACAAAAAAGATAAGATGTTGAAATGGCTAGAAAGGACCCAAAAAGTGTGAGTAAAGTACAAAGGGATCAGGGGTGCCCAGAGGGGACGAGGGTGCCTAACATCGGTGTCCTAGCTAGGAACTGGTGTCCACGATGATACAATTTAGAGTATAAAAAGGAAGATTGAACATGTAAAGGTGTAAGACCAAGGTAAACAAAGAAAGGTGTCCATAGACATGGGTTAATTAGTACTTTTCTTACTTAGGAATCATGTGAATAGTAATATTTAATTAGGACTAGATATTTACCCAAAGTGTGTGATTTTATGTCTATAGGTTTTTCGAATAGCCTTAGGGGAATTTTAGGCAATAGTTTGGTGACTCAATGGTGTCATCAGCTAACTATATGATGATCAGTGTCCTTGAAGCATCCGTTGGGTATGGAGTCAGCCTAGAACTTTCTAAAATGATCTGAAACTCTGAAAAACCTTACCTTTGATCCTTCATAAAGCACTACTTGGACTTAATATTGGTTTGGAACTACTAAATTAATCATTCTCGTCATGATAGTTGATCTAAATTGAATTTTAACGAGATTGGAAAATTTTCTTGAAACCTATTTTCCACCACATCTTCTTGGGAATTCGTGAATAAAATTGTCAGCAGTGCCTTTTTCACATGATAAATGTTTACAAGTTAGTTTGAACTTTTTCATGTCAACTAATCCTTTTCTAATGTTCAAACTCTATCTGAAGCATATCTTCTTCAAAATCCTCCATGAACCATTTTGCAACAAAAACAACTAACCAAAAATAACAAGAACACATGTGCAAATCACTTAGGCAAATTAAAACTACACTACCAATAGAACAATGTGTTGAAAATCACTTGGATGAATTTAAACTAATCTACTATGTACAAAGGGATGGTATTTCCCTTAATAGTAATACTTGAGATGGATCTCAATCTGCAACTCTTCTCCAACCAATTTTAAAAATTAGAAATCATTGTTTGACTTACAGCTTGAAATCACGTGGGGGCCACTTCATATCATATCAAAAATTGAGTTTCTTTTAGGTTTATATATTTTTGCATCCCACTTTAGGACTAAGTTTCCCTCTTGGAAATTCCTATCCATTTCTTTCTTTTCAAAATTCTTCTTGATCTAATATTGATCTCTTTCCATTATCTATGTTGCTCAGTTTCTCTACCCTTTTAGTTACATGAGCTCTACATGTGTAACTTCCATGGTCCCAGCCTCAAACATTTCCATCTTTCTGATGATATATAATCTATAAATTCAAGAGATATTGACATCCTTTCTTCCTTACCGTAAACCAATTTGTAAGGGGACCTTCCTATTGACCTTTTGGGAGTGATCTTATCAGCCCATAAGGCTGATTTCAGCTTCGTGTGCCTTGTTCTTTGATATTCATCCAAGTTCCTTCTTATGATCCTCAAAATGTTCTTATTAGTTGATTCAACATGATCATTAGCTTGGGGATAATAATTTGAGGATGTTTATAATTAGAATTCATTCTTAACAACCCAGTTAGAGATCTTTGTGCCAAGGAATACCAAATCATTATCAAAAATGATGGCAAAAGGAGCACAAAACCTTGTTACAATGCCTTTGTAAAAGTACAAAATGTTGGCCTCATTTTCTTCATTCAATGTAACTACCTCTTTCTATGTGGTGAAGTATTCAGTGGATATGAGAATCCACTTGTGACTAGAGCTTGAATGTGGATTTATCAATCCAATAAAATTCAATCCCCATTGTATGAATGGTTTATTTACATAGATAGGGTGGAGCGGGATAGTTGTTACTCTTTTCTTACTTGTAAAGAAGGTATGCCTTCTACATTTTCTACCCCATGCATTACAATCATTGAAGAGGTTGGGCCAATAGTAACCAACCCTCATAATTTTGAGATTTTTTGTCCTTGGAGTAAAGTTCCCTCCTACTTCTCCATCATGGAACTCATATAACACCTTCTATATCTATTTATCTTGAATGTATCTCAAGATGATGTCATTCACATATTTTCTAAATAGAATGCCATCAATAAGCACAAATGGAATGGATTGAATTCTGAAATGCCTCCTTTTGGTTTTTCTCAAATCTTGAGAACACTGGCATGTTTGGAGGAAATGTACTATATCATGGGTCCAATAAGGAGCAAGCAAGGCATCAACTAGTTTTTCTTGATCATGCTGAAGCATGAGAAAAACCTCTTCATCAATCTGTTAGTTTGAAACCAATTCTTCACACAATCCCTTTTTCTCTCACTAGCTTAGCTACCTTGATGCCAATGTCATACTCCATTACCTTGGTTTTGAGGTCCTTATTTAAAATAAAATCTCTCACACCAACATGTGAATCCATTAGGTGGATCTTCTTGTTGGATACCAAATGCCTGAATTTATTCAAACACTTTATGATAGTTAGGACATGTTTTTCAATGAATGAATATATTACCTCATAGTCTTCTAGACCTTGGCTGAAGAATGCAATTGGTTGTTCCAAACCTTATTTATTTTTCTACACCAACATGGTGGATATTGTATATGTGCCTTAAAATTCATACAAGGTGAAGTCCTTAGTGAAATCAATGTTGATGAGAGTCAGAGCCCATGTAATTGTTTTCTTAGTGGCTTCAAAAAAATTCTTTCCTTCAGTGGTCCATTTGAAAGCTAAATTATTCTTTAGCATTAGTGTTAAAGACTTGACAAGGTTGATAAATTTTAGAACAAACCTCCTAACGAAGTTAATTATCCCTAAGAAGCTTTGGAATGGCTTCTTATGGTTGGGAAGTGGCAATGCAAGGATGCTAATAACTCTTTTTGTATTAATGGTTCATCCTTATTTAGAAATAATATGCTTGAGGAATTTGCCTTCATGTGCTAGGAAGATACATTTTTCAGGACTGAGAGAGAGGCCAAATTTCCTACATCTATCAATAACCTACATGATATGTAAGAGATGATCGATTGCATCATTTTAAAACACTGTGATGTCGTCAAGATAGACCAAAACAATGTTTTTGGTTAGTCCTTTGAACGTCATATACATGGCTCTTTGGAAGGTTTCCTTAGCATTATGGTGTAAATGTTATATATATTTAACACTTCTTATTAGTGTCAACCATACTTATCTCAAACCATACATCATCTGAGCCTTAGGCTAGCATACATCATCACATCCCTTGCTCTTGCATCTAAGGATCTCATTACACTCTTAACTATTGTTCATAATTCCTACTCTTGGACATCCATCAATTCATCTCCAATATTGTCTTCAAACATACCTAGGTTTCTTGGTGTCATTCCATACCCAACTTTCTATTTGTTTTCATGATTTTCTGGTTCATAATTATCTTCCATTATTTTTCATACAACTCTGTATACTCAAGTCCATAATATACTTGACCCATCAATTACATTCAACTTGCAATCTCATGTACAAAGGTTATAGTTTAATGAGGTCTATACAAGCTCCCCATACCAAATATACTCCACTTAGCTAGAATCCTCATTCTTCATGCTTTGGAAACTTTATCTACCCTTCTACAAAGTGTTAAGACTATTGGTTCAGTCATGCACTTGCATTTCACATGCAATCTCTTTCCAAGGGCCTAGTTAGCTTATAGCCTCTAACCACATAAACTAATTTGGATCTCATATTTGTTCCAAACAAGAAAACCAACAAATAGATGATTTGGATACCCTCAATTAGGTTACAAAACATATATCAAATTCACCAGGGGTTATTTTGTATGGTCATGGACTTTCAATACCCTACCCTAGGCTAGTTAGGCCTTCTTAATAGCAATGCTTATAACAGTGAACACTTGGGGTAATAGTTTTACCTAAAAGTGGATTGAAACACCTCTGAAATTATCCCCACATGATGTCTAAAATTTTTAGTGACTTAAAACTCTTTCTTTACTCATCCATGCAATCCATCTCCTCTCTTCTATGAACATTGTCACAATTTATGATGTAATTCCTCGTGTATCTCCTTCACACGTGCGATTTGGACCCTAAGACTACACAAATCTTTAGTCCTCACGAAGACATAAATGCTCCTAAAATCTCATTAATTTTTTATGGATAGAATTTTAGTTAGGTAATGCCCTAGTTAGGGCCTGAGAGGATAAATTTAGGGCTACAAGACAACTTGATCAATTTCAAAGCCTACAAAAATTCTTGGTTAATTCTCTTTCCATGATCTAACTCACTGTATCTTTACAGATCTTAAAAGATGAATTTAAGGAGGTCTGTAAAATTTAAGGTCTCGGTCAGA
Source organism: Taxus chinensis (assembly GCA_019776745.2). Lineage (NCBI taxonomy): Eukaryota > Viridiplantae > Streptophyta > Pinopsida > Cupressales > Taxaceae > Taxus > Taxus chinensis. The sequence goes on along the minus strand of CM034155.1, from coordinate 557,025,571 downwards.
ACAAGTTAGTGTACATACAGTCTATAAAACAAGAAATAACATATGAATGTTGGCCAAGATTACTTGTAACATCAATCCAACATCTTTATTATTATCTCCTAACCCTTATTACATCCTCTTGAATATCTTCCATGATCCATTCTCATCAAATAGATCTAATATTCTCCCTTTTTCTTCTTAATTGACTTACTAAACATCTTATTCTTAACTCCGAGATATGCTCAACAACCTTACTAATTATAGAATATGATCAAATCCCATCCCTAGACCTTATCAATTCATTCTCAACCACTTCTATCTCATGATACACCTGAATAAAAACCTTAATTAGGCTTATGACACCTAATTTCCACCTCTAGCACACCTAAAACTTCATCATAGTTACTTTTCTTTTTACATTGACTTATTTAAGGAAATTTACTTAGTCTTATCATAACAAATATACTAAAATAGACCATATATTCCTATGACATCTTATTATCTTGATGTTCCTACATCACATTGGATAAGTCGAATGTCATTTTCTTGTAGTCATATGTCATCCATTTAGTGGTAAAGGTTGTCTTATATTGATCTTCTTCCTTTACAATAATTTGGTTATATCCTAAATAGCCATCCTAAAGGAAAAACCTTTCTGAACCTTCCACCATTTGTAATATTTGTTCCATAGAGGGAAATGGGTAATCATCCTTCAGGGATACTTTGTTCAAGTCCCTAAAATCAATACATAGTCGATTTATCCATTCCTTTTCCGCATTGGGACTAAATTTTCTACCCATGACGAATTCTTGATAGGAAATATGATACTCACCTCAATCAACTTGTTCAATTCATTTTTCATGAGAGCCTATGTTTCTATCTAATAGGCTTGGTAATTGAATCTAGCTTGATGGTGTGCTGAGCTAAATTATGATCAAAACCTATGAGGTTTTCATATCTCCATGTAAAAAAATTATCAAATTCTTGGCAAAGCTCTGCAAAAGCATATTTTTCCTATGAAGTGCATACTTTACCAATTTTGAGCAATTTTCCTTCATCAATTGAGATGGGTTATGAATCTTCATCCTTGACTATCATGTTTTCATTTTCTTTTCTAAGCTGATCATCAGAGTTGAAGATGGATTCCAAGATCCCCAGGCCTTTGGGAAACTTGTTTGATGTAAGTTGGACAATTTTATTCCCATATTGTTGCTCCAACTTATCTTGATTCCTTAAAGAAAACTCAGCTTCTTGTCTTATAAAATTCATGATATTTTGATTACTCTCTAATACTTTCCAATTTGTGTTATTGTCTAGTATGGAAGGCCTTACTACCATCCTGATATGGGGTTACATCTTGTCTCTCTTGACATTCTCCACAACATCAAACCTTGCTCCAATTGCAGTTAGCCTATCAACATCTTCATTTTCCTTTCTTAGAATAACATTAATATTGAAGGCTTCAAAATCCTCCAGAATACCCCAAACTATATGCTTTTAGGCCTTTAACAAGTCATTCATGGCTGCATTTGATCCTCTGACTTGGTTCACAATTAGGTCACCATCTCTAAAAAGATGCAATTTTTTATGTTCTTCTTTCTTGCCCAATGCAATCCTTGTATAAGGGATTCATATTCCACTATGTTGTTGGATCATCTATATTGAAATATGAAAGATGAGTAATACTCAATTCTATTATGAGACACAAGGACTACACCTCCTCCTACTTCTTGATCCATCAAAGAACATTTTCCAAATGTCATCCTCCTTTGGATCATTTGATTTCACAATACAAGGTATATGTAAATCCTCATCATATAGGAAATAAATACCAAGGATGACCTCTTCCACCTACTGATATGGATCAAAACCATGATAATAATTTCCCCACTCATCGCGTAGTAAATCCGGAATACCTTCGATTTGAATACCTACTTCTTGGGTACTTGGGTGATCTTCTTGATAAAAAATTGAGCAATTTGTATTGATGGGGCTTAGCACATAAGGATCTATATGATATGGAGAAATTGGTTGATAATTAATGGTGGCCTTAGTTTCATACCAGGTCTTGAATAGCATATGAGACTAATTTGTTGATAAGCACCCTCCAATTTTGGTACTGAAATCTCTAGATATGCAGAGAGAAAACAATGTAGGCAAGTAAATGATGAAAATAGAGTAAGGAACTGAGAAATTAGGGCATGTATGCAACATGATATTTAGACCCTTGATAATTCCAACAATTCCTATTGTTGTTCCATCTAGCTGAACCACACGTTTAGAGAGACATTCATAATTGAGACCCAACTGGTCCTCAATATGTTTAGGCATGATGGAACCTCTTGCTCCAGAATCACTAATAAAATTGTGAAATAAATGATTATTGATGTTTAAATATGCATATAATGGTGTAGGTTTGAACTCATTAGTTGGTTGACATACCTTTGCTAATGTGCATTAGTGAACACGACCTTAATCAACTCCTCAAATTATTCATCTATTAAATATAGATTGGACATAGCCACTTGTAGAAGGTCTCTTTGTCCTAGAATAGCCAATGACTGCCACATTGATATATTCATGTTGGTATTCTTCATTTGTTCAAGGATGTTGAAAGGATTGGAATAATCCTTATGTTGCACCTTACTTGCAACAACATTTTCTTGTATTTGAGATGATGTGGAAGGACCCTTGGGCTGGTTTTACACATTTGGAGCTATGTTCGAATTGCCGCCTCCTTGGAGTGTCAAATAGGGTTGGGAAGGACCTACATTTGTTACTGGCTCTCTTAAATATCTCTTCTATTATATCTAGTGTTAGCATCCACACCTTGCGGATGGGTCTGATTTATTCCACAAAAGTTATCTATTTTCTTATTAATAGAAAAACATCACTTGATGGTGTCTCTTGAATAATTCCCTATTGTTAAATCTCTTCTCTGGGAGTATCTTGAGGAGCAAATGTATTTTTCTCCATAAAATATTGGTTCAAAATATTTTTCGAGAAAGTTGTTTAGTTATGTGGAAGATGGCAATGGAAACACCACTCATAATCTTCCACAAGGTTATCTTGAACAGGAACCAAGGCTTTCGATGAGCTAGTCACATTTGGATTATATAGTTGAAATGGTCTTGTCGGGGAAATATGATTTTGAATTGGGGAGTTTTTTTGGTATGGCATTTTTTTTGGTTGGTAAGGGGACTTGTTGGGTTGGTATAGAGGTTGGTAAGGTCTGAAGCTTTGAGTTTGTTGCCTCTTTAAGGATACCAACTCATTCCCAATATTTTGTAATTTTTTCATCACCTCTTGCAACTCAGTTGAAGGGATTGAGAAATTAGATGTTTAAATTTAACTTTGGCTTCTTGAGGATGGGCTGATCGTTAATTCGAGAGCTTGATGTGGAGTAGATGCCTCTATTTCTTGGAATACGAGCATTGAAAGTATAGGAGCAAGTTTCCCATCATGAATGAGATTGTTTTATGCTCTAATAGAAATAACATAGGCATCTGGTAAGGTTATACCTCCCATAGATTGAATCATGATAGATATATCACTATTTATAGCTCTCAAGTAATAAAGGAAATCATAATGGGTCATAGGTGTTACTGCTTATGGGATTCTATCCCAAGTCTTTTGAAATCTGATGTTGGAAATAATCATTAGCTCATTAGGGGATCTCTTCATTGTTGTCGGTTGTTCCACCAATGATAGATGATCTGAATTATCTTCAAAATGGCCACAAAAATCCTATCCTAATTCATCCCAATTTGTAATACAATTAATTTCCAGGCCCCTATACCATTATAAGGATTTTATTTGAAAGAAGTGGCCAATAACCTGACTACAACATTATCTTGAGTGACATGGTAGATTAAACATATGTTTGCAACATATTTAATATTCTCAATCAAAGTTGTAGTGTTTTCAACAGTGAAGAAAGGAACACTCTTCACATTTAAAACCAGAATGTCATCATATTGGGGTAAAAGTAAAGGAATTTCTCCATTAAATGTAACAAAGGCCTAATTTTTTTGATGAGACATGAATATAATGGGCCTTAAAACCCTAAATTACAACACAGAGGGTGTACCAAGAGGACGAGTAGAAAGGACTTTGTTTAGTGGTGATGGTGATCTTTGAATTGGTTTGTATCTTCTTCTCCTTAGTGACAATTTCAAGTAGGCAAAGGGCTCTCTATATCCTATCCTTTGTTTTTTTTGTATTCTTCTAATGAAACTAAGGCACTAATACTTCTAAAACCATCATATATGTAGTTGGGAGTCACTAGATGTATTTTGCATAGCCTCCAAAGGTTGAAATTTTATCAAGAATGCATCAAACTTGGTAAAATGGAGGTGTTAACTTATAAACCATCCCATCGGGAGTGCCAGAATTGTTATCACCAAAAAATAACACCATATGATCTATTATGAATGAGTAATTAGTGTCTTCAGATAACACGAGACTGCCTCTAAGTGTGGGACTTGTTGCTTGAGATAGACCTTCAGAGAAGGATGGTTTCTCTACATATTCCTAATGCTAATATTATTCCTACTACTAGAAATAAAACTATCTAATCTTAATCTAATAATTCATAGGGACCAGGGAGACAGAGATACATAAAAGTGGAAATCCTAAACTAAAAAGAGGTGATAGCACTAAGAACAAGGGGAAAGACACTCTAAGTGAGGGGAAAATGGGAGGAAATGATGATGAAGAGGGCAGACATGAGTGTCACAAATCAAAACAACACCTTACCTTCCACTCACATGCATAACACAATAGAAATAAACCCTAAAAAGAGGAGAAACATACACAAAAAAACTTGCAACTAGATGAAGAGGAAAGGAAATGCAATAAAACACTAGCTATGACATAAAATATCCATAAAACATGAATTTTATTGCCTTATAAAGATGCAAAGTCCATTACATTGAATGAAGAATGCACAAAAAGATTGCAGAAGTCCAAATATAAGACCTATAACTCAAAAAACACTTTTGCAACACTTTGATATGATGCCCTTATATTATGAGAGGGTCCAACCTTTACAAATGAGAACCATTGCCAAATATGTAGAAAAATGGGAGAGATAGAGAGAGAGGAAGGAAAAGAGAGGGAAATTCAGGTTTCCTCCTTCAACCACCAATAAGATGCCTTAAATGTCTGAAAATAACCATGGACACCCTACTAAACCAATTCCTCAATGTGATATTTCTTGTTGGAGAAGCCAAGAGTACTATGCTTCATTAAAAGTAGGTGGTTGAGCTACAAAAGTTGCCCCTGTCAGGTTCACGACCATGCCAAACATCTCTGGAAACCTGACACATTGATTTGGGTTACTGACCTTGTTATACACCTGGAGAAATGTGAAACATAGTCGAGGAAATACACATGTCAAGAAACTTGCAAATTTTGACACAAGGAGATGGGAATTTTAGGGATTAGAAGTTATCCGATCTAAGACATTATTGAATTACTCCAATGTATTTGACCCTCGAAAACCCAACAAAAAGGAAGTAATTGGGTTCCTGGATTAGAGAGAAATTGGCGTAAAACATGTTTTTGACTGACAATGTTTCGATGTAAAGAAGACCCAGAAACCCGACATAAGGAAATATTGTCAGGTTTCGGGAGTAGAAAACAAAAAGCACATGACATGCAAATGTGTCATGAAGTTCTAATATAGAAGGAACTTGAATACCTGAAACATTTTCAGTTGTGGGGTTTGAGAGTGGAAAACACAAGTCATGGGATATGTTCTAAACCTAGCATGTCTTGATGCAAGTAAAAACCAAAACCCAAAAAGAAAGAGAGCTTCTTATTTTCAAAGGAAGAGAACAAGGAGTATAGAACATGTGAAGATGTATGAAGGGCCCGAAACCTGAAAATCTCCTTAAAATGAACTCCTCAGCTCCAAACCACTACAAATCCACCCAAGTCCAAAAATGAAAATATGTGAGTTGTCAAAATATCTCGATGGGATATTTTGGGAAAAAGTTCCCAAGTTCATGATGATATATTTGTTGATACTATTTTTACTATCAATATTGATCATGCCCAAGGTGATGGCTCCAGTACTCTCTTTGAAAATCATACATGAGACCTTACTAATGATGATGCCCAATAATTCACACAGTTTTTACAAGAAAAATCCCACTAACATTGATGTCATATTATATGATGCATGAGATCAACTTAAACATGCTCCATCATCTAGCTTTGAGACATCTACTATCCCACATCTATGATGTTTAAATTCTCGAGGGAACTTAATATTCTAATGCACAATGTTTCTATGCCTATTCATGTAACCACTATTGTTACTATACCTCACATATCTAATGGTTCACATATTTCTTCATCTAACACACAAGCTCTTGAAACACTTGTTCATACATTACAAGTTCAAATCTTATAATTACAACAAGGAGTGTCTAATTCTTCTCATACTATGGCCATTGCTCAATTATTATAAAATACACTAGCTCTTGAAGTGATAGCTTATAGTTTGGCTCTTGGTTTTGTTACACCTTAACTTCCCATCTATGATTGCAAAGGTGATCTCGTGGAACATCTTAGATCGTTTCATGTGGGTTGTATCAATTATGCATCTTATGACATATTTCTTACCAAGTTAGTTCCTAGGAGTCTTAAAGACTTTTCACTACAATGGTTCTATAATCTCCCCAGACATTCTATGTGCTCTTTTACTACATTTTCAAATCATTTTCTGGCACACTTTTCTATCAACATTGGAGATAAAGTTTCTTATGTACAAATGTCTAAGTTATGTTAAGCCTCTAATGAACATATTAGTGACAATGTCTTGCATTATCGGACCATGCTTACCAAGATGAATAATATCCTATTTTATAATGACTTGCAAGACCTTTTTACTCAAATCTTACTTCCTCCTTTGTAATAACCGGTCATGTTTGACAAATTCATATCATTTGACCATCTATATCATACACTAAAAGAATTTGAAGCTAAGTTATTACATATGAATAAGCTCAAGTATATTGCTAGCACTCCTAATACATATAATGCAAAATTTGAAAGAAAATATACATTTAAGGGAAATAATAATGAGGCTAAGACTTCTTCTAAAGACACTTGCAATGTTATTAATCAATATATTAAGATACAGCTACAACCCACATGATGATAGTTTACACGTTTACCATGTGCTCCTCATATTTTTCTAAAATAATTACTTGAGTGCACTATTGCGTCTCTCCCTCCACTATCTGAGGTTGATGTGAGAAAGCCTCAAAGTAAGAGTTTTGATGCTAAATCCCATTGTGATTATCAGTGATGTATTGGCCATTCTATAAAAAATGCATAAAGCTCCATCATATTATTCAAGATCTTATTGCCTTTAATTCCATTGAATGGGATGATCCCATTGATTCTTTTAAGCCAAAAAACAATAATTCTACATTGAAAATCTTCAATGATCTACTCCCTAAACATATAAGTGCTACATCTACTTTTGGAGAAAATAATGTTGATCATGCAGTACCGCCACCACCCTGTTATGATCATCCCTTAGATGTAACTCATATACCACCTTCTACACCATACATTACTTTCAATGAATCTAATTAAATGGCACATTTATATCTGATACATTTTTTATTCCTTTCTTTATTCATCAACTACCTATACATGGTGTATTGGTTCATCCACACAACAAATATAATGTGTTTTCATGGTCATTGCATCAATATCTCAGTATCTCTACTCGGAAGCTTATATATGGTTTTGATCCTTATTATTATCGTATCATGTTACTTATCCATGTTGGTCATATTACCACACAAGTTTCATTCTTGGTTGTAGGTTCTCTTAGCTCTGGTACCTTATGTATTTATCTCCCTTGGTTACGTGATCTTAAGGATATCTCGTCACTTGTTCACCAGTGCATCAAGTTCATGCATATTCAATAAGTTGTTACTATTCAAGGTTTCCCTTTTGAGGCTTCTTACCCTAGCATGTATGGTCATGCTCCTATAATCTCTATCCCTACTCCTAATACACCTACGTATAAGTCTTTGGATTCACACACTGATTCACATAGCTCTAATCCTCTTAGATATTTTGTTAGTTCCTTGGATTCACATAGCACTAGTCCTCTTAGGTATTATAATATGACTTTGGTTACACATGTTGATTCTCATAAGTTTAGACTTCATCGACCTCTAGTTATCCATTCCTCCATACATATTACCTTTAGTGGCTTACATTATCACTAGATGCCTCATTTATCCTTTTGGATGCAACATTAATCTACATCCCCCCCCTCAATCTTTGATGAATGTTTGTTATTCTAGTCCAACCTATAAATATCATACACCACAGACCGATCATTGCACTACTATACATTGCTCTTCTCCTAGGTCCTCTTTGGCACATATTATTGCCATTGTTTAATTAGAACTTGAGTCATATTTGTTGGCCCATATAAGGCTTGGCCTTCCATCATCTTTGGTAGTTACTTCACCTCCTTTGAACGTCTTCATCGGGTAGCTTTCATGCAATCCCTTTTTTCATACATAGCTATGTACTAAAACTACGATAACATTGATATAATCACAAAAAGTAAAAAACATTCACATATTTTACAAAATGTAAAAATCAAGACCTATTTATCTAGGATACATTGCTAACACTTTACATTATACATGTTGTTTATCCTTTTGGCTTGAAAAATATCAATTTTCTACTTTACACACATGTGTTCATAGGCATATATTGAGCATGATGCAGAACATACATATCAATACATGATTATGAGAGCTATGTCAATTCCTTACATACTTCTTTTGGGGCATCCTCCACAAAAACCAAGTACCATTGTTTCATTATAGTTTCTTTTCACTATAGACACTAAATCACACACTTTGGGTATTTATCTAGTCCTAATCACATACTACTATTCATATGATTCATAAGAAAGAAAAGTACTAATCAACCATTGTCTTGGGCTTCTTTAATTTTTTTCTACTTGCCTTCTTGGCCTCACACACCTTTTGTCCCATTTTTTCTTTTCATACTTTGGAATTTCTGACTCTTGACACTAGCACCCAACCAATACACCAACGCCTTCATCCCCTCTAGGTGTCCTTAACCTCTTTCTACTTTGATCGTATATTTTGGGTCTCTTCTAGCCATTTGGGCATCTTGTTTTTTACCAGTCAGAATTTTAGTGGTTAATTATGAAATTGGAGCAAGGGAATCATATAAATATAAAGCTACGTGAAAATAATAAAGGACCAAGAACTAAGCATTATCTATCACAACCTAAGGTTATATCCAAAGGAATTTACAAGAGCATTCAAGCATCCATCTAGCATTCACATAAGGGAAAGGGACTTCATTATTCTACATACACTTTGTAGGAGAGGATGTTCATTTTTTCCATGCACACATCTATCTACATCTTTTACATCTAGCTACTTACTTGTTATCAAGTGTGATTCAAACAAGAGCCACCTAGGGCATGATTCTTCACACACACACACACACAACCACATTGGGCCTGAGATGTAGTGCAGCGCTCGGTCGTAAGTTCACTTGTTTTACAGCTAAGGATAGTGAAACCCCTCATTTTTATTATTTTCTTTTTGGGATCTGATGTGTTTTTGGGTTTTGTAGGTCATTTCTTTATTGCAGGCTACAAGCGACATTTGTAAACTTGGTGTGACATACTAGTGACAAAAAATAGAAGGAAAGCGAACATTGTGTGACCCTACAAAATTAGTTTTCTAAGCTTTTGAGCAGTCATGGGCATGCAGAATAGGTCTCTAGTGCCCCTGACCCTCTAAAGGCACCCTGGTCTTGGCATTTCTAACACTCCTGTAATTTTCTATGTTTCGGTGTGATAGTTTCCCCTCTCTATTTATTAGTTCGTCACTTCAGCGCAGTCCAAATTTAATTGTGAATCAACTAAGTCTTTCTATCTTTTTATTGCAACTAGGGTTACAAATTCAAATTCTTTATCTTGATTGGGTCAATTTTTGTACTTCATTGTATATATTCAACGTGGTTACATATTTAGATTAACATTTATTTATTTCAATATTTTCTTAATCATTCACTACCTCATTGTGCTCGATTACATACATGGTGTATTTGTTATCTTTTGAACTAATATGACAGACACATGTGTCATGTGTGGTGTTGACAACTATTGTTTCATATGTTCCTATATATTAGTTGTTATGTCATTTTATCACATTATGATACTCTTGTTTCCTATACATGTTTGCTAGTTGAGTGCATAGCTACTTGTTTATCACTTTGTTTAGAGCCTAAGGGCCTTGTTTGTCTTGTGATACTGTGGGCATCCCATGTTTGTGACATCATGTATTTCTTGTGTGATATTACATCTCTTGATTTGAGGCCCAATGGCCTTGATTGTCTTGTAACATCGTGGTGTCCCATGTTTGTAGGCACCGTGCCTTTTTTTGTGAAACTATTTGCACTATTATCTTTGTACTTATATATGCACTACTATTGTTGATTACTTCGAGTTTTCATGTTGACATTATTGTTTATATTATCTTGTTGCGCACCATGGTATCCACTATGTGCATCCTCTTTGCAGGTACATGTTATTCTTGGTGATCACCACATAAACCCTTCTTATTTTTTCTACGCAGATTATTATACTTATCAAAATGGTTACAAATCTATTATTTTGATGCACATGCTCAAACTCTTTATCACACACACCTTAAATGATGGGGCATTCATATGGGTATATTATACACGTACAATAGATACAGACATAATTATGGGATCACAAAGAACTAGGAATATGTAAAAGCCTACTCAAAACAACATTAAACACATAAATTCAACAAAGCAAGCAAAAGGTAAAAAACATACAGTATGGTCGGGACCGTACAAATGTTCCTAATTCATTTATGTGGTTTTTCCTCAAGGGCAGTTACAAAAAATTTCTCAATACAATTTCATATATTCACCTACATACATAGGTTTTTGGAACACTTTATGACTCGCATGACTTAGTGCAAATCACTTTTAGGGGGCATGAAATGTTTCATTACTTCTTCTCCACAACACTTAGTTTTAGTTTCAGTTTTAGGGATATTAGGGGCATGTGTCTTCTTCTTTGACCACATTTTAGCACATTTCAACTTTATTCAATTTCTACTATGTTATGTGGCACATGGGGAGAGTATGGGGGAAATTCATTCTCTTTTATACCATGTTTCCTAATTTGAAAATTTAGGCCTAGATCTATTTGTGGCGGTGTGGTATGTGGGGTCATGGAAGGTATTAAAGCGGCTAAGTTCTTTATAGGCAATCCTTCCTCTCCTCTTACACCTAAAGGGGAATATATCAGAGTTACTAAATGACTTTGATACATAGAATTATACCTTCAGAGATTACTTTGATTCCTCATTCTTCTTTTCTCTCTTCAACATTCATGTGTTGGGTTCCATACACCCAATACTATAACATCTCCTCAACACAGACTTATCACTCCAATTCTTTGACAAATTTTAGCAATCCAAAACTCCAAGTATAAGTAAATAATAGGAATTTCTTCCCTGTTAAAAAAATATGTGTATTCCTTCCACATTTTACATTTCTTTATTTCACTCGTTACATTTGAGTTAAAGTTCAATTCTTTATCATGGACATTGACTACACTTTGTGTTGTAGTTTATATCATGGATCATGCCAACATCAATACAATGGAATCTTACAAAACAAACTTCAAGAAAAAATAAAGTGTGTCTACACACTCAGGTATCATTTACTTTTAGCACGTAATTTCATTTCATACTTAAAGGGTGGAAAATGTAAACACATAAATTTGGTAATACTACTCTTTGACACTTATAGTATTGACATTGCTCTTTTGTTCAAACAAGTGCACTTTACTCATTCTCATTTGGTACATATCTAACTCTCTTGTCTAGTTTTCTTAATCATACACACTCATATGTTAACAATTTCTAAGAAATGAATACATGAAATTCATTAAGAAACTTTATTGCTTAGCTTCCAAACTTCTGATGCAGGAGCATCACTCCACTATGTAAATAAGTCTCGAGTCATCATATTTTGGTTTGATGGGTGGGTTAGTGGGTTGTATGGGTTACTAGGAGTCATTTAGATGTGGTGGTTGAGTTTAAGTTTTTCAAAATTTGAATATTTGGCTTTCGCTCCAAAAGTACAAAATGAGTCTTGGATGTCATTTTTGGTTTGTGATGGTTGTTCTAATAGAATCTTGAAGATTATAAGCATGTACGGGGATGAAATGAGGAATAATAAGGTGTCTTCGGTCCTTATAGCATATAAAAAGCATGATATGAGTCAAGAAGCGTAAGACTTGGTCCTGGATCTAAGTAACTTAGTGTTATAGCTAAGGTCATTAATGTGATCAATGAGTCAAGAAGGTGTATTAAATTAGGTACAAGTGGGAAGGATATAAATTTGAAAAATGTAACTAATTTTCTCATTCCCATTCAAATGGAAATCAGGAAAATCTTCAAGAAAGGAGAAAAATAATGTTTGTGTAAGATTTTCTAAGTTTGTAACTGTGTGAATACCATGGTAGTTGTTGAATGTTCATGGATATCCTTTAAATATGGCTTGGAAGGACTTATATGATCCATGAATAACATTTCTATAAGTTTTTATGTGATTATCATTGTGTATGATAGTGCAGGATAAAGTGAACTATGAAGCCTTGGACAAGGATAGTAGAAAATCAATAAGGAAAACAACATCTTAGACCTTGTAGGAGGATTTTGGAATTCTCAATATTGATTTAAGTCTATGAATTTTATTTATGGTTGATGTTAGTCCCTTAATAGTCTTGAAAACCTCCTTTAGATGAGTTTGAAAGCTCAAAGGAAACATATACTATGTTCCTTGTAAGAGAATTATTGTTTTGAAAATTTGTTTATTGTGGTTGAGCATATGAAGCATTTATAGTGATTCCACTGAGACCTCAAGAAGGATACTTTAAGGTATTGGTATGATACTAAGAACAAACCCTCTGTGGTGTTATTCATGCATGATGAAATAACTTAAAGAAGTTAAATGTAGTTGTGCATTAACTCTAAATGATGTAGAAACTTGACAACTTGATTTGTGATGGTTGTATTACACCCAACTCAGGAGGATGATGTCTATGTTAGAGTTCTATGGCTAAAATTTAACTCTAATCAAGATAAATTTGTAATAAAAGGCATTTTCTCATTGTGAAACTGGGCATGCATGTTAGCAAGGCAGTCAAGGAAAGAGGAATAAAATATTTTACACGTGACCTTGTAAACCACTGGTAAGGTTTTCATGAATTTGATTTCATTAAAAAATCCCCAGGTACAATTTAGAGTTTTGAAATTAAAGACAGAGAAAGTTGTGGTTGATTTATTTCTCTTGGGATCACTGTGAGGTTTTTCTAGAAACATAGCTAGGGTTTGATTTTTAGACCCACAAAACTCATTATTTTGATTTCAAACTCTAAACATATCATTTCAAGAATCCAATGCAAGATATTTTGAAGAAATTTTATATTTTTAATGGTGAAATTCATAGTTTTCTTTGACAGTCTTTCTAGAACTGTATGCACAATTTAGAGAAAGCTCATTGTAAAGGAGGCTTAACGAAGGAAGTACCTCTTAAACTTGGAGACAGGGTCTGAAACCTTAGAGAAAGATTAAATGTCATAATGGATGTTAATTTTAACCTTCACTTTTATTTTTAACCCCCTACATCATGAGCTATAGCTAGCAGAGGACTGTGTAAAACCTAACTAAGGGTTTAGAAGACAAATGCAAGATAGTAGCTACAAGGAGTTGCCTAAAGAATTGAATCTTGAGAGTTTGTAGGCATGTTAGGTGCACATAGACACAACTATTTGATATGTTATAACTTCATGTAAATAGCTATAATCTCATTTACACTAGTGGAGTAATAAGTTTGATTTAAGAAGCCTTAGAATTGTCTTGTAACATAAGGAGAGAAGTGAAGAGTGTGAGTTATCTAAGTGCATTCCTTGCTTGATATTAAACATAATTAAAGTGTCTACATGGAGGAGAGGTCTTAAAAATATTTGAAATGGGTATAGAGGTTAAGAAATCCTATTTTGTACCCAAAATTTGTGAAGCAAAAGATTGGAAAAGTTGGTATTAAGTAAGAGAAAGAAAGGATGATTGAGTGTAGTTGGGTTTGATGGTGGAATTAGCTTGAAATATGGTATACATGTAGGGTAATAACAATAAAAATATTGGAAAAATATTTTTTTATGAAAGATTGTGCCAATTTAAACAAAATTGATTAAAATGTACAATTCTAGCCCTATTTTAGGCATGAGAAATATCCACCAAATGCTTAGTAAGGTAGGATTTGGGTTATTGTAAACCTTGGAGTTGTTGAATGTTGGTTTTTGTTTTTCATGGCTACATCATTAGTGGTATTAGAGCTTGGGTTTTAAGTTTGACTAAAAATATTTTGTTAAGTTAACAAGTTTGGTTATAAGAATTGATGAAGGATATGCAGGCCAAGAGAATGAAAATCCAAGGAGAGCTCTATGAAATGGCTAAAGAGTATGGTTATGTGGTGCCTAAGTGGATTAACATGAGTGAGGAGAAACTAGAAAATAAGGCTGAGAAAACTAAAGAAGGAAGATATGGAAGAAGGTAATGAGGGGTTTTCCTGAAGGAGTTACCAAATTTGATTAGTCAAAGAAGGAAAAAAATGAAGAAAGAGAAAAGTAGAAAAGAAGAGAGATGGAGAGGAAAAGAGAGAAGTGGATGGAAGAAGAAATTAGTGCACTTAAGATATATGTGGAGCAAGTGTCTATGTTGATGAAAAAATGGATGGAATCACAAATTCAAGAAAGAGGGATTGTGATGACAAAAAGAGTCAAGTGGCCCATTAGGCTACTCATAGAGAAAACAAAAAGGATGCAATTGAGAATGTGGATAAAAGAGGAAGAGATAAGGATGACAAGAATGACAAGAGAAGAATTTAAAAAAATTATCATGGAAGAGGATAAGGAAAATGAGGAAGAATAAATTATAGAGATATTCTTGGCATCTCTTAGAGAAAGTGAAGAAGAGGAGTTTGAGTAAATAAAAAGAAGAGCTCACTGAAAGAGCTACTCAAGGGGCTAGATAGCCTCCCAATTTTAAATCTAACTTTGTCTTTGAGTGTGTGAGTGCAAGTACATCAAGAGAAGAAAGAGAAGCATGAAAAAAATGCCTTGGATGAAGAACTAAAGAGCACAAGCGAAGACAAGTTGGAAGAAGTATGTGGGCCATATCAAGCTCACTATAAATCAAATAAGGGTAGAAATACAATAGTTGGTATGGTGAAAAGTTCATGGAAAACTCTCACAGTCATGTGGAGTTAGCTTAGTGGAGAGGATGAGATGAAAACCAAGGTGAATGCTAGAGAAATCTTGGATTCTAAAGACAACATTGCAAGTATAGACCAAGAGATGAATATGAGGAGTGAAAACGAGCATGATATGGATGACCCATAGCAACAAAGAACATCAGTGAACGGATTTGAGTCAAGTGGACTTCATATAGAGCAAAGAAAGATGGAGTTGGATTTTGGCAATATAGAATGTATAGGTGAAATCAAAAGGGAATTTGAAGAAGCCCCAAACAAAGAAGAGAAGAAAAAGTTAATAACAATGGTGGAAGAGGCAATGAAGCCTCATGATTTTCAAAAGCTAATCATGTTCCTAGTTGTGAATGTACAAGTATGATAAAGAATGATGAGGATGAGTCATTTCCAAGACTCATAATGAAGAAGGTGAATCCAAACAAGCTTTTAAAGGAACAAAGAAAGGAAGAGGAAACAATAACTTAGTCTATAAGACTCTTGGAGAAGCAAAAAGCAATGGAGAGAACTTAGGCAAAGAAGGCATAAAATGAAGATACAAAAGAATTAGAAAAATAAAAAGAAAATCAATTAGAAGGCTCAAAATTTTCCTACCCCTAGAGTATGATGCAAGAGCATCAACTCCCTATGTTGTAAATAGGGTAATAAACTCAAATCTGGATTCTAGTGTGTGTCTATAGGTTCTTGAAGTCACATTAAATCATCTAGTAAGTTTGATTTTGGGATAAGCCTTTACAAATTTGAATATTTTTCTTTCCCTCTATAAGTACAAGGTGGGTCTTACGAGTCATTTTTGGTTGATTTAATGGAATCTTGAAGCTTAATAAACATGTAAGAGGATGAAATGAGGTATAAGTAAGTGTCTTAGGTCTTCATAAGATCTAGAACGAGTCTAGGATGTCCAGGACTTGGTCTTGAACTAAGAAACTTAATGTTAAGAGTAAGGTCACTCATATGACCAATGTGTTTAAGGGTGTACATTCATTTGTTCTTGATGGGAGTCATATAAATATGAAAAATGTAACTAATTTTCTCATTCCCATTCGAATGGAAATCAAGAAAGAGCTTAAAGAAGGAAATATAGTCTTTGTGTATGTGTTGTGATGGTTTCTATAATTGTTTGAGTATCTTGTGATTGTTGAATGTTCATTGAGATCTCATGAATGATTATAAAAGAAGGTATAACTATATTGTGTAGGGTATTTGTATTAAGTCTTGTTCTAATAACACTATGTGTGTACATTGATGTATGTGAGAGAAAACTGTGAATTCTAATCAAACTGCGAGTTTCAGTGATTTTGTAAACTAAGAGAGGGGTGTTGAAACATTTTGAGTGATTACCTGTGCTAAGAAATAGATAGATGAATACATATTGATCAAAATGAGATTATATACTAAAGAGAATAAACCCTTGTTGAAGGAATAACTTAAATCTTGTATACTTTGTTTAATCTTAAGATTACCAGGATTGTGCATTGATTTTATATGATGTAGATAATTCACAAGTTATTAGTAGTGAAGTTGTGATGGGTTATATTACACTCAGCTCAGGAGGAGAATGTTTTTGTTAGAGATATAAGTCTTAACTGTGACTGTGATCATGAGAAATTTGTAACTGTGAACTTGTTGATTAAAAGGAGTGCTTAGTTGTTTAATAACATCTTAAAAAGAGTGTATTTATAACACTTTGTGTGGCCTTTATGTAAGGGATACTAAAAATTCCATGCATGCAGGATGAACTATCAAATGTAACCACTTCTTTACCTTGAAAATGGACTGAGTGATTCCCAGGGAAGAGTAAGGAGGGAAAATAGAAAAAAACGGATTTTGGATGCCCTCATTTCTCACTGGTAAGAAGATATTTTTTCTAACATTGATCTTGACCTACAGTGCAAATTTGAATCTTTGAGTCTAATTATAATGAGAATTATATCAAGAATAAGCCTCTCGGGCTGACCTGTGTTCTCAATTAGGGATTCTAAGAGAAGGAATGCTTAAAAATATTTAAAGAAGGATTATAACCCTAAAATTTGGTAAGAACCATCTTGACCAAGTTCTAGAAAGGTTATAAGAAATTTTTTCAAACTTAATTGTTGCATTCAAGATATTTCTTTACCAGTCTTGCTAGGAATGTGTGCACAGTTTTGTGAAGGCTCATTATGAGGGAGGCTTAATAAAGGAAGTGCATCTTAGAATTGGATTTAGGGTTTGAAACTTTAGAGAAATATTAAATGTTATATTGGGTGCTAATAGCCTTCAATTTGTTTTAAAAGCCTCCTACACTAGGAGCTATAGATAGCAGAGGACTATATAAGACATAACTAAGGGTTTAGAAGATAAATCCAAGATAGTAGCTACAAGGAGTTTCCTAAAGAAGCAAATCTTGAGAATTTGTAGGCATGTTAGTTACATATAGACACAACTATTGGAGATGTTATAACTTCATGGACATAGCTACAATCTCATTTACACTAGTGAAGCAATAAGTTTTAACTTAAGAAGCCTTAGGAAAGTCTTGTGACAGAAGGAGAGATGTGAAGAGTGTGAGTTATCTAAATGCATTTCTTGTGTGATATTAACCATAATTGAAGTATATTCAGGGAGAATAGGACTAAGGAACCTTGGAAAATGGGTATAGAGGTTAAGAAATCCTATTTTTACCCAAAATTTGTGAAGTAAATATTGACACAGTTGGTATCAAGAAAGAGAAAGAAAGGATAACTGAGTTTAGTTGGGTTTGATGGTGGAATTATCATGAAATATAGTATACATGTAGGGTACTACCAAGAAAAATCTTGGAAAAATACTATTTATGAAATATTGTGCCAATTTGAACAAAATTGATTAAAATTTGCAATTTTAGGCCTATTCTAGGCATCAGAAAGATCCTCCAAAGGCTTAGTAAGGTAGAATTTGGGTTTTTGTAAACCTTGGGATTGTTGAACATTGGTTGTTGTTTTTCATGGCTACATCAACTTCACAGTTCATATTGTCTCCTTAAGGTCAAAAACGTACAGTAGGGGCAGGAATGTCTATACGTTCCTGACCCTAGTGTACGGTTTTTCCCTTGCTCATTTTGATCTTGAACTTTTAGTTGCACATTATTCTTTGGGTCATTTACTCCTTATTAGTCAGATTTTGTAACTTAAATCACCTTCAAAAGCATATAGGGGAGAGGAGGAAGTCATCGTGCATTGGCCAATGACCGTGACAAGTTTTGTTAATTTAATAGTTAATAGTAGAATATTCAAATCCCTAAACTCACATGAAAAGTTTATAATAAATAGAAATAAAATGTCCCTTTTTGTAATTAAATACTAGATAATATAAAGTGTAAATTTTATTATATTAAGAAGAAATATGATATTAAAAAGACAATAAATGATGCAAGTACTAATACATTTATGTATTCAACATGTCTAGACATATAAAAATTCAATCTATATTTTAAAATGAGTAGTGAAGGTAACTCTCATTATTACAAACATTTTTTTAAGTTTGAATATATTTTCAAACTTAAACAGGTCATGTCATTTATAATCATAAATACTTTCATTCACAAAATTGAAAGACTTCATTTTCACAATAGGACACAACTTCAATCAAATACCACATTAAATAAAACTTTTTCAAATAATAAAATGTCAAGTCATATCCACATTGTCGCTTCTTTCCATCCCATCTACAAGCATTAATGGTAAACCTGCAAAAAAAATACAAATTTGTAAGGCTCAAGAAACACTATGTATTTATTGAAGGGTGGAATTCAAACAAATATATCTCACCTCAAAATTCACCGTATCCATTAGATTTATCATCTCATCACTCTCAATCCACACTCACCAATTTCAACCAATCACAAACAAGCACATGGATCAAGCACCCAATAACACTTCAACAACATCTATAAATACATTTCATTGTTCAATAATCAAATTTCACAAAATTTCTCAACAAACTTGCAGCATCGACCCAATATTGTTGGCAGTTCTTGGTTTTGGTAAGAATTTAAAAATCTTCCAATATTGAAACAAAATTATTTGCATTTTCAACTCAAGTCATTTTCCATTTGTAGGAAATTATCTTTGAATATATATAGATATTATAGTTTAGTTGCTCTACACAGAAACCTTGCAGATAATATATATATATATATATATATATATATATATATATATATATATATATATATAGTTTTTTATTTTCGTTTTATAGTTCAGTTTCTTATACTCGCATAAAACCTGTAAATAATATTATTATTCCCAAGCAGCTTGAAAAAGTAAATTACCTCCAACTAAAAATAAAGTAAATATAATATAAACAACTATTATCAACATGATATTCATTAGCTAGTTCAGTATTATATACAAGTATAAAATAGGAAGATGACACACACACACACACACACACACACACACACACACACACAAATGGTGTGTATATAAAACTCAAATCGAGTTAATCTTTTTTTTTTTGGCATAACTTATTTACAGGTATTTGTGTGTATGGAAACCTGAACTAGACCTATTTTATGCATGTTATATATATATATATATATATATATATATATATATATATATATATATATATATATATATATATATATATCTTATTTACAAGTTTTATGTGCCTGAACTAGAATATCTTTATTTATTCTAAGTCATTTTCTTGTACACAAATAGATATGTGTATACATATATGCATACTACAGTTTCCAATACACACAAAAAACCTACACATAAGAAGGTGAATAGATATATAAATCTATGTAATTTGAGCTTCATATACACACTGCAATTGACAATAGTAATATTTACAACAGTATGTAAAACTAAAGTAGATAATGAATATCTTATTGTTAGTAAGTATTCATATTATATTTAATTTATTTTAGTTGCTGGTGTCACACACATTTTCAATTTGGTATTCAATTTAAATGTTGTTATATTTAATATAAAAACTAATTATATATATAACATCTTGCATTCAAAATCACTAACCTTGTTTTATTGGTAAGTGGTTAACCAATTCTCAGAAATATACACTAGTAGATGGATTAAATTTACACTACCTATGATGAAACCACAACCAACTATTATGGAGTGACATGTGTTGGTTGTTCATATTATTTCAAAATGCACTAATAATATTCCTTTCTTGTATTTTTTAGGCGTTATTTTCTAACATGAGGAGAAAACGGTCACCCAAAAGAGTCTGCCTTGCTTGCGCCAAAACAAGGGGATTCATATTTCCACCAAGTGAACTAGACGAAGATAAGGTTGGAAAAAATGGACTACAACTACAAGCTATAACTATCCAAGTCACTGGAGGGGCAACAACAAAAAAATCAGAATACGTGGAGATTGGGATGAGATTAGCATGAGTAATGCCATTAAAGAAGTCGAAGAATATGGTTCCTCAACACATGATGCTGCAAGAAAGTGTGACATACCTCCAAGCACACTTACTTCATAGTTGTTGGGGATAACCACTAATAAAACAAAGGGACGACCCACAATTCTTACTAAAGGCATATGTGGCACAAATATGTGAATCTAGATCCACCCCATTCACAAATGGTATCCCTAGAAACTCGTAGTGGGCATGTTTTAAAGAAGGCACCCATATTTAATTTTGAGGACATCAGAAGGCCTTGATAGAGATAGGGATGTAAGTCTAAGACCATCTATTGTTAATTCTTTCTATCTAAATTTGTCCTCTGTTTATAAAGCTAACTTGTATGAGCCAAGAGAAATATGGAATTATGATGAAACTGTATTATAAGCAAGAAGAAATTGTGGTATGATAGTGCTTGCTAAAAGAGGAAGTAGAAGTGTCCTGTACATATTCCCAAAAATCAGAGAATGGATAACCATATTATGTTGTGTCAATGCTGTTGGAAAAAGCATCCCTGGTTTCTATCTTTTCAAAGGGAAGAAATAATTGCAGAATTACATATTAGGTTGTGAGGCTGGTGCTTGCATGGCAGCACAACCTCATGTATGGATGACAAAGGATTTAATTATTAAATGGTTGCATTTTTTGCAGCATGTGTGCCTAGTGGCGTGTCTCCAACTAACATGCATTTACTAATTTTTTATTGTCACGATTCTCATGTGGATCTAGGAACAATTCAAGAGGCCTGAAGTTTGGGGATAAATTTACTTACTTTACTAACACTCACTTCTCACAAACTAAAACCACTAGATGTCAGTGTATTTGCTCCATTCAAAAGTTACTTCAAAGAGGAGAGGCGTAAATGGCTATTTGAGAAACATGGGATGGATGTCAATAAAGCAGAATTAGCTACATTGGGGAGTAGGGATTTCCAAAAGGCTCTTTCCCATGTAAATATTAAAGCAGGTTTCAAGAGGACATGTATATGGCCTCGTAATCCACATGCCTTGGATGATGACATGGCACCTAGCATAACATTTGACACATCTAGTCGAGACGAATCACATGCAATTGAAAATATATTAAGGCTAGCTAGAGATAATTTAGAGGTGTCAAGTAGTGAGTTGTGTAGTGAAGATGTTGAGATTGTGCTCAACACACAAATAAGTAAAGAATGTGATGCTGAACATATTGAACAAAATACAAATGAATCTGTTCAACAACAAGCTTCAACTCAGACTAGAGGGAGTCAATTCAATGAGTTGTTAGCACTGCCTACCCAAGTTAGTTGTCCTGATTGGATGAAAGAAGTTGTTGTTAATCTTGGTGTCAATTTGAACAACATTGAAGAAGACACCTTTTGTACTCCCTCACAGCCATCGGTACTTTATGGGTATCCTTTCTCTGACCACATTTTAGCACATTTCGAATTTATTCAATTTATACTATGTTATGTGGCACATGGGGAGAGTATGGGGGAAATTCATTCTCTTTTATACCATGTTTCCTAATTTGAAAAATTGGGCCTAGATCTGTTTGTGGCGGTGTGGTCTGTGGAGTCATGGAAGGTATCATAGCGGCTAATTTATTTATAGGAAATTCTTCCTCTCCTCTTACAACCAAAGGGGAATATATCAGAGTTACTAAATGACTTTGATATATGGAATTCTTCCTTTAGAGAGTACTTTGGCTCCTCATTCTTCGTTTCTCTCTTTGACATTCATGTGTTGGGTTCCATACACCCAATACTATAACATCTCCTCGACATGAACTTATCACTCCAATTCTTTGACAAATTTTAGCAATTCAAAACTCCAAGTATAAGTAAAGAATAGGAAGTTCTTCCCTCTAAAAATAAATATGTGCATTCCTTCCACATTTTACATTTATTTATTTCACTCATTTTAGTTTTAGATTTCATTTACATTACATTGTTACATTTGAGTTAAAGTTCAATTCTTTATCATGGACATTGACCACACTTTGTGTTGTAGTTTCTATCATGGATCATGCCAACATCAATACAATGGGATCTTACAAAACAAACATCAAGAAAAAATAAAGTGTTTCTACACACTCAGGTATCATTTAATTTAAGCATGTAATTTCATTTTATACTTAAAGGGTGGAAAATGTAAACACGTAAATTTAGTAATACTACTCTTTGACACTTCTAGTATTGACATTGCTCTTTTGTTCAAACAAGTGCACTTTAATTATTCTCATATGGTACATATCTAGCTCTCTTGTCTAGTTTTCTTTATCATACACACTCATATGTTAACAATTTCTAAGAAATGAATACATGAAATTCATTAAGAAACTTTATTGCTTAGCTTCCAAACTTCTGATGCAGGAGCATCACTCTACTATGTAAATAAGTCTCGAGTCATCATATTTTGGTTTGATGGGTGGTTTAGTGGGTTGTAAGGGTTACTAGGATTCATTTAGATGTAGTGGTTTGAGTCTAAGTTTTTGAAAATTTGAATATTTGGATTTCTCTCCAAAAGTAAAAAATGAGTCTTGGATATCATTCTTGGTTTGTAATGGTTGTTCTAATAGAATATTGAAGATTATAAGCATGTAAGGGGATGAAATGAGGAATAATAAGGTGTCTTAGGTCCTTATAGCATATAAAAAGTATGATATGAGTCAAGAAGCCAAAGACTTGGTCCTGGATCTAAGTAACTTAGTGTTATAGCTAAGGTCATTAATGTGATCAATGAGTCAAGAAGGTGTATTCAGTTAGGTACACGTGGGAAGGATATAAATTTTAAAAATGTAACTAATTTTCTCATTCCCATTCGAATGGAAATCAGGAAAGGCTTTAAGAAAGGAGAAAAATAATGTTTGTGTAAGGTTTTGTAAGTTTGTTATAACTATGTGAATACCATGGTAGTTGTTGAATGTTCATGGAGATCTTTTGCATATGTCTTGGAAGGCCTTATATGACCCATGAATAACATTTCTATAAGTTTTTATGTGATTATCATTGTGTATGATCGTGTAGGATAAAGTGAACTATGAAGCCTTGGACAAGGATAGTAGAAAATCAATCAGGAAAACAACATTTTAGACAGTGTAGGAGGAATTTTGGAATTCTCAATATTGATTTAAGTCTATGAATTTTATTTATGGTTGATGTTAGTCCCTTAATAGTCTTGAAAACCTCCTTTAGATGAGTTTGAAAGCTCAAAGGAAACATATACTATGTTCCTTGTAAGAGAATTATTGTTTTGAAAATTTGTTTATTGTGGTTGAGCATAGGAAGAATTTATAGTGATTCCATTAACACCTCAAGAAGGATACTTTAAGGTATTGGTATGATACTAAGAACAAACCCTCTATGGTGTTATTCATGCATGATGAAATAACCTAAAGAAGCTAAATGTAGTTGTGCATTGACTCTAAATGATGTAGAAACTTGACAAGTTGATTTGTGATGGTTGTATTACACCTAACTCAGGAGGATGATGTCTATCTTAGAGTTCTATGGCTAAAATTTAACTGTAATCAAGAGAAATTTGTAATAAAAGGCATGTTCTCACTATGAAACTGGGCATGCACGTTAGCAAGAAAATCAAGGAAACAACAATAAAGTATTTTACACGTGACCTTGTAAACCACTGGTAAGGTTTTCATGAGGTTAAGTTCATTAAAAATCCCTAGGTACAATTTAGAGTTTTTAAATTAAAGACATAGAAAGTTGTGGTTGATTTATTTCTCTCGGGATCACTGTGAGGTTTTTCTAGAAACATAGCTAGGGTTTGATTTTTAGACCCACAAAACTCATTATTTTGATTTCAAACTCTAAACATATCAAGAATCCAATGCAAGATATTTTGAAGGAATTTTATATTTTTAATGGTGAAATTTGTAGTTTTCTTTGACAGTCTTTCTGGAACTGTATGCACAGTTTAGAGAAAGCTCATTGTAAGGGAGGCTTAACAAAGGAAGTACATCTTAAACTTGGAGACATGGTCTGAAACCTTAGATAAAGATTAAATTTCATAATGCATCTTAATTTTAACCTTAACTTTAATTTGTAACCCCCTACACCATGAGCTATAGCTAGCAGAGGAGGACTGTGTAAGACCTAACTAAGGGTTTAGAAGACAAATGCAAGATAGTGGCTACAACGAGTTACCTAAAGAATTAAATGTTGAGACATTGCAGGAATGTTAGGTGCACATAGAAACAACTATTGGATTTGTATTAAATTCATGGAAATAGCTATAATCTCATTTACACTATTGAAGCAATAAGTTTGATTTAAGAAGCCTTAGGACTGTCTTGTGACATAATGAGAGAAGTGAAGAGTGTGAGTTATCTAAGTGCATTTATTGCATGATATTAACCATAAACAAAGTTTCTATAGGGAGGAGAGGTCATAGGAATCTTTGAAAGGGGTATATAGGTTAAGAAATCATATTTTGTACCCAAAGTTTGTGAAGCGAAAGATTGGCAAAGTTGGTATCAAGTAAGAGAAAGAAAGGATGATTGAGTGTAGCTGGGTTTGATGGTGGAATTATCATGAAATATAGTATACATGTAGGGTACTACTAAGAAAAATCTTGGAAAAATACTATTTATCAAATATTGTGCCAATTTGAACAAAATTGATTAAAATTTACAATTCTAGGCCTATTTTAGGCATCAGAAAGATCCTCCAAATGCTTAGTAAGGTAGAATTTGGGTTTTTGTAAAGCTTGGGATTGTTGAACGTTGGTTGTTTTTTTTTCATGGCTACATCAACTTCACAGTTCAGATTGTCTCCATGAGGTCAAAACGTACAATAGGGGCAGGAATGTCTATATGTTCCTCACCCTAGTGTACGATTTTTCCCTTACTCATTTTGATCTTGAAATTTTAGTTGCACATTATTCTTTGGGTCATTTACTCCTTATTAGTCGGATTTTGTAACTTCAATCACCTTCGAAAGCATATAGGGGAGAGGAGCCAGTCATCGTGCATTGGCCAATGACCGTGACAAGTTTTGTTAATTTAATAGTTAATAGTAGAATATTCAAATCCCTAAACTCACATGAAAAGTTTATAATAAATAGATATAAAATTGCCCTTTTTTGTAATTAAATACTAGACAGTATAAAGTGTAAATTTTAATATATTAAGAAGAAACATGATATTAAAAATACAATAAATGATCTAAGTACCAATACATCTATGTATTCATCATGTGTAGACATGTAAAAATTCAATCTATATTTTAAAATGAGTAGTGAAGATAACTCTCATTATTACAAACATTTTTTTAAGTTTGAATATATTTTCAAACTTAAACATGTCATGTCATTTATAATCATAAACACTTTCATTCACAAAATTGAAAGACTTCATTGTCACAATATGACACAACTCCAATCAAATACCACATTTAATGAAACTTTTTCAAATAATAAAATGTCAAGTCATATCCACATTGTCGATTCTTTCCATCCCATCTACAAGCATTAATGGTAGACTTGCAAAAAAATACAAATTTGTAAGGCTCAAGAAATAGTATGAATTTATTGAAGGGTGGAATTCAAACAAATATATCTCACCTAAAAATTCACAGTTATCCATTAGATTTATCATGTCATCACTCTCAATCCACAATCACCAATTTCAACCAATCACAAACAAGCACATGGATCAAGCACCCAATAACACTTCAACAACATCTATAAATACATTTCATTTTTCAACAATCAAATTTCAAAAAATTTCCTAGAAAACTTGTAGCATCAACCCAATATTGTTGGCAGTTCTTGGTTTTGGTAAGAATTTAAAAATCTTCCAATACTGAAACAAAATTATTTGCATTCTCAGCTCAAGTCATTTTCCATTTGTAGGAAATTATCTTTGAATATATATAGATATTATAGTTTAGTTACTCTACACAAAAACCCTGCAAATAATATATATATGAAACATGCATAAAATAGTTTTTTTATTTTCGTTTTATAGTTTAGTTTCTGATACTCGCAGAAAACCTGCAAATAATATTATTATTCCCAAGCATCTTGAAAAATTAAATTACCTGCAACTTAAAATAAAGTAAATATAATATAAACAACTACCAGCAACATGATATTCATTAGCTAGTTCAATATTATATACAAGTATAAAATAGGAAGATCACACACACACACACACACACACACACACACACACACATTAATGGTGTGTATATAAAACTCAAATCGAGTTAATTTTTTTTGGCATAACTTATTTGCAGGTATTTTGTGTGTATGGAAACCTGAACTAGACCTATTTTATGCATGTTTCATATATATATCTTATTTATAGGTTTTATGTTCTTGAACTAGAATATCTTTATTTATTCTAAGTCATTTTCTTGTACACAAATAGATATGTGTATACATATATGCATACTACAGTTTCCAATACACACAAAAAACCTACACATAAGAAGGTGAATGAATATATAAATCTATGTAATTTGAGCTTCATATACACACTTCAATTGACAATAGTAATATTTACAACTGTATATAAAACTGAAGTAGATAATGAATATCTTATTGTTGGTAATTATTCATATTATATTTTATTTCTTTTTAGTTGCTGGTGTCACACACATTTTCAATTTGGTATTCAATTTAAATGTTGTTATATTTAATATAAAAACTAATTATATATATAACATCTTGCATTCAAAATCACGAACCTTGCTTTATTGGTAAGTGGTTAACCAATTCTCAGAAATATACACTGATTGATAATGAACGACAGATAACAACAAAGATGTTCAGATAAGAGATAAACCTAGAAAGTTATAGATCGTAGATTTGAACAGGGTCAAGATCATATAAATAGGTCAAGACCGTACATCTATTCCCGCCCTTATTATACGATCTCGCCCAAGAGAATCTTTAGGTCACAATTTTAATATTGAGGAACTCTTAGGTCTAGATCTCCTTGTTCCATCATCCAGATCAAGTAGATTAGTCCTAAATCATATGTAATAAGCTAAGTGCACTGAATCCCTTATGTTTGTGAACTTATATTGTATCATGTACATTTGTTGTACGTATTAATACATTGATATCATATTAAATGATTAATGTTAGAAGTTAATTAATCAGAATAACCCCTGTAACTTCTATTTCATTCCTTTTGGTTATGTGTAAGTCTTAATCATATCTAAAAAGGTTGAAAATAAAATTTTGTGACTCGAAACATTAGACTTCATTAAACAAATACATATATCTTTAAATATATGCTTACAATGTTACATTGTGAAAATCTGAACAAATCGATTAAAAATATATATTTCAATCTCTATTTCTTAATTTGTCAGTGTATTTTCTTAAAAAAATTATAAATCATATAATGCATTCCCACATCTACACACAAAAAAAAACGAAGAAGAAGAAAGAGAGGAGGAAAAAGAAGAAAAAATTGAACATCTATCCAATAAATTAAAAAGTAGCGTGCTTATCCTTTATGCATTTCTCTAATTGTACTCACATATCATTTAAACATATAATTTACTACGATAATTGCAGCAATTCGCGATCCCATGGAACAGAATATGCAGTCACGATAAATTCCTCTTATAAGTTCCTTGGAGGGTGAAGTATTACTTGAAAAGACTAAACAAACTAACAGGAGGGTTGCTCTGTAAATTTCGGTAGGAATGAAAGGAACCCTAAGTATGGTGGAGCGCCTGGATTTGGATGCTGTCACAACAATACTCCGTTTGCTGAATGACCCCGCTGACATTGTTCGCTTCGCCGCTGTCTCTCGAACCTGTCAAAAAATCGGTAAACATTCCACATTTAGCGTCCGCATGAATTGTCGATAAAACCCTAGGGTCATATGTCTATATGGTTTGTTTATATCAGTATTCAGGCGAGTTTTTTTGTGGTAACGGTAGGTTAATACGATATGCTTATTCCGAATTGATAATCATTTTCAGGGAAATAGTCGAATTTTTGTTTGTGTGCATGAATTTATGTGCGAAGAATTCAAAAATGAAACGGGCTGAGTCCAATTATTAGATTAATATGCAAAATTAACTGAAAAAACTGCCATAGTGTTAATCATGACGCGAGTATTGACAAATAAATGTTTTTTCCGCAAATATTATTAGGATGTGACGTAGTCTTAACGCTTGAACTAGAAAATGTTTGCTTTGGACGATTGTATGAATTAAGATTGGTATTCAAGGAAATATCCGATGCAATCTGTCATGAATTTTAAGAAATTCGACTTCAGGATGATGGTTTGATGGGCTCAGGACCTATTTTGTGAATATGATCACTTTACATGAGCAGGCGTGTCTAAATTAAAATACCCAGAGCCGAATAAGTTAAACTAGCACAGTTATCTTTTTCATGTCTTTTACTGGGGGTGGAGGGGAGGCTCAAGTGTGCATATTTATTTGTATATTTGGCTACAGTCTTTCCATTTTGGGTTTGCGGTTTGATCGGTGTAATTATGTTTACATTTGAAGAAGAAAAATAGGATTACAATATGACCATATTTTGCCCCAACATACAAGAAGAAACTTGCTACTCTTTATTTCTCAAAAGAGCGTAGTACAAAATTGTGTTCTGGTTAGATAGTAGATGGTTAGTTATTGTAGTGGAACAAAATCTTCAACTGGAACCAGATTATAATTTTAGAACAGCAAAGCACATGAGCACCTCTATGCAATGTTAGCACCGGAGAGGAAGATGTCAAGCTGATGACTTGTCTCCAGAGTCATGATTTTGGATTGGCAAAACTTTTAGTGCAAGATTTTTCCAAATAGTCTTGTCATTAAAAATCCAAATCCTTAAGAAATCACTCGCCTAAGAATAGAAAGGATTATCTCAAAATTAACCTTATTGAATAATATACTATTTCTAACATCCCATCTTAAGTTTGACTTGTGAGCATATAGAAAAAGAATCATGAGATGCTCTCCTTCTTAAGTACACAGTTCTCATTTTCAACAACTTAGTCTCCTCAAACTTTAAAGGGATTGGTGAAGACGTCATGGTTATTAGGAGGACCAAATTATGGATCAAGCACGTGATCTTGAATCAATTCCCAATATAATGATAGCGAACAATAATCTGCCTCAGTGGATGAAAGTGCAATTGCAATCTGTTTCTTTCTTGTCTGTGCTATTGGACTAGAATCAAATATGAAACCATAACCAAAAGTAGACCTTCTGCCATTAAAATCATCAGCACAATTTGAGTCTACGAATTGAGATAAAAAGAAAAATACCACTTGCAAAAGTGCATGCATTAACTTGATATGTACTTATGACATTTTACTTCCTTCCAATGTGATTCACGAGGCTATTACATGTACCTTGAGATAAGGCTGACAAAAAAAACAATGTCAGGTTTACTATGTATCAAGTATGAAAATATAGTCAGCATCTGTATTTACAAAGTAGCATCCACACATGGAAAAGTACAAAATTGACCACAAAATATATAAAACATAAAAAATATGAACTTTCTAGCCTAATGAGCAAAATTGACCACAATGTATTCAATGCCTGAAAAATAAGTCAAAAAGCAAAAAAAAATTACACTTCATGCTTTGATAGATTCATTTTGTTTTTAATGTATTCAATGACTGAAAAAACAGTTAAAAGGAAATAAAAAAGTTGCACTTCATTCATGATAGGTTCCGTTTTGTTTTTTAATGTGTTCAATGACTGAACAGTAAAAATCAGTTAAAAAGAAAAAAAAATCCCTGTTTTGGCCTGTGGGTACACCCCGGCTTGCCCGGGCACCATAGTTATCAGATCCGGCCAAATCTGCACCAAATTTGGTTAGGACTGGGTTTCTCTAATGTTTGGGTCCAGGCCTTTTTTATATAATTTTTGCGGCAAAAAAAGAAAACACCCAACAATAGTATGTACTACTATATAGAATGTAATATTAAAATAAAATACATTAACGTTTTGTATTACATTTACAATTTTATTTTTCTCATTGTATTTGCCAATTTGATAAACATAAAAAATTATCCTCATATATAATTATATATGTCAGACTGAAATTTAAGAACTTTTACAAGAATTCCATATTTTCGTATTTTTTAACTCTCCCGAATGGATCTGAATTTCCGAACTTGGTAATTAAGTGCGGTATGCCTAGGTTCATCCTCCGAAAAACTTAGGAATACCTAGGGATGGACTGGACCAAGACTGGGACCTGGAACATGCCATACGAGGACCAGGACCAGGATCTGGTACGTGCCCTACTGGGACTAGCCTTCTGCTAGTGCAGACCTGGCTTCTTAGCTCCATACTAATCTCAGGGATCTTGTTTCAGTCCATAAAGGGAATTTTTCAACCTGCAAACAAATGGAGTACCACCAATCTCTACAGTAAAAGGTGGATGCTGAATGCACAAAATGTTATGTGAGTCTTTATAAACTAAGGGCTCTTCGCATCCATCTGATGCACCTCCGAGTGGAGTGTGCAGCTAGGGTAAGCACAATTCGAATGGTATCCATAATTCCTTTTGGAGCAAATGTCTCAGTTTAATTTATACCATCATTCTGTGAGCAACACTTAGTCAGAGATCTTTCCTTGTATTATTCAGATTGACCATTTGATTTGAACTTAATTTTACAGATCCACATTCTTCCCTGTGGGATGTGGAACTAGATCCCATGTACCTCTGCTCATCAATGATTTATATTCCTTTTTTATATCATCCTTACACACTTGTTGACCTTGAGCCTTCATATGAACTATCAATTCTATCTACCTCAAGTGAAATGGTAGGATGAATCTGCTAAAGAGTCATCAGGAGTAAGAGCTAAATCTGAAACAGGGGAGTTCGTATCGACCTCAACATCGTAGTAGATGATGACATCCTACATCTCTGGGTCATAGAGATGGCAGGCTTTAGATTCTTCACTTTAGCCTGCAAAAAGATGCAACTTCTTAAGTTTTAGCTTCTTATCCTACCCATCTGGCCTATGTGCCCAAGCATCACAAGAATAGATTTGGATGTGAGCTACTGTGGGCTTTTTCCCCCTTAAGGTTTCTTGTAGACTTTAGAGTTATTCCCTTTACAGCTCTTGTTGTCAAGGCCCTTATTTTGGATTTTTGACATGCCATTTTGATTAATAACCGGGAGTACGAGGTTGTCCCATATGCAATAAGCCACCTTGTAGACCGAAACTAGGTCTCTCGACATTGTGGACTATAAAAGGACCTTTCCTTTCCTTTCCTTTATATTCTCTGGGAATTTCCCATTGATTGGTGACAAACATTCTCAATCTAGATGCACCATTATATCAGTATCGAAAAAATATTCTCAGGAAAAAAAATGGCTCCTAAACTTGACCATGTCGCCAACATATCACGACTTTTCAATTGACTTATCCAAGCAAAAAGAACAAACTTCTATGTGACCATCAAATGGAGGTCAAATTTAAGGTCAGCCACCCCGCAGCTGGCATTATAGAACGCCTCATGGTGTAATGATGACATGAATTTGCCTCTGTCCAAAAGTTAAAATATTTGGTCCATATCTCTGCCATGCAGCATGCACTGTGGCATCTCCTTTGTAGCCTTGTTCTTATGCTCAACAAAACATATGCCTTTAAGCTTAAATACTAGACGCAAAAACAAGAGGAACTGATTATTGGTCAATCTATGCCATTCAGACCTAAAATATTGAATTTGGCCCACTCAAAAAAGTGTAAATGTGCTTTTTCCTCTCATAACTTCAGCTCTTGATATGTCAGTAAAGGTTTTTTTGTTTAGAAAGTATTATGTGCTTGTGTTTGAAGTAGCAAGAAAATTTTCAGTTTTCACTTATTTGTATGCATGTTGAAGGAAGAAATTAACGAGTGTTTGATAACAACCCTTTCTGGTTCAGTCTACGATATTATTTTTTTGGTTAATCTGTTGTTATTTGAGCTTCTAGTTGAGACTTGCATTTTTATTAACTTGAACCATGTATCTGACACTATTGCAGTGGTTGAAAGTAGATTTGTTAAAGATCTATGCATCAGAATCTCTCCAGAAGTAGCCCTGTTCAATTCTGTGGTGGTAGAAGATAAAATGAGCATTAATGAAGGACAGAGCTCCTGTAAAGATTTAGAATGGGAAAATTTGAAGAGAGAGCATAGAGTTTATGCCATGCTAGCTCATGAGCTTAGGGAAATCTGTACAGATAGGAGTTGCATATGCGAGCCTGTTCATGCATCTAGTACGAACAATTACCCAGAAGAAAGTATCATCAATACTCTGGATCCAAGGCATAGGGAAGCTGGTAGGCCATCTTATTGGTCAAGTAAAGGAGAGAGTAACATACAGGTTCCTGAGACATTAACTTATGCATTGCACACAAAGTTGTGTGTTGTGCATGAAATTAAAATACGTCCATTCTGAGGTTGTGTTCCAAACCTTAAGAAATTTTATTCACGAGATGAGAGTTGTATTTTTTTTTGAACTTTACAACATACAAACCTTGAACGAGATGAAAAAATTGTGTTATGTTGCATTCTCTATTGTTGGCTGTAACTAATTAATGCCTGTACAAATGTTTTCTCAGCTTACTTTCAGGTGGGGGCTCCTATATATTCAGCAAATGCAGTTTGTTTTCGGTTAGGTTATTTTAACTCAAGGCCTAGAAGCAATATTCCGGCAGTGGATAGGTTGGTGTCAAGTGATGGATCTGATTGTGAAGATTATGTTTGGATGTATGTTTCACAAGAGTATCCCATGCAACAGGTACCTTCTAGGCATCTAATAGCATATACCTTTTAAGAAAGTGGTAATGGATAGCATACTTGGATTAGAATAACATACACGTAATTTGTATGTTTGTGCTATTTTGACAATTTATTTCAAAATGCCAACTTGTAAACCATTGAGACTTTTATTCATTTTTAATGTTTGTAGTAGAAAACTAAACTACAAACAATCAAATGCAGCAGGTACCTTCTAGGCCTTTACTAGTATATGTTGTACTTAGAAGTAGTAATAGTTTGTGTAGTTACAGTAAATAACAAACATTTAATTTGCATTTTTATGCTAGCGTGGCTGTTCATTTCAAATGCCACCTTCCTAACTGTTGCTATTTTGATTCATATTTAATGTTTTTACTAGAAAACTACCTTTAAACAGGACCTTTACCAAAAGAGTGATGTTTATGGCGAGTTCAATGCTGACCAAAGAATCCAATATTTTAGGCCTGTTTTTTATTTTACAGGAGTTGCACTTTAATAGGTAAGGCTGGCTTATATTAAAATTATAATACAAGTTATTGAATAGTTTTGAATAGATAAACACCTCAGGAAGATGATTTTGGTGTAGATTTTCCATTGTTGGACAGTGGTGCACATGTATTTCGTGAAAGATCCCCAAATGGATCCTTGGAGCAAATATAAATTTTTCCCACTCAACACAATAGCAAAACACAATGGCAAAATTTAAACTTTGAAAGCTAGGGCAAACGGGATTGATTTCAGCCAAATCGACTAGGGTTTTATGTGCAAACACACCCAAAATCAGCATACAATAATTATTTTTACTCCCAAATCCTTGGGACAACCTTGGAGAATTTATGGTGAAAATCAGATTCTACAACAGCTGGAAAATAATTTAAATTTGAAACCCAACTGCTGCAATCTTCAAGATAGCTTAACTTTCTCTACACAACTCCGATCTAGGCAAATGACATATTGCCCGAACTTGGAAATATACGAGGAACAAGATGATGTAAGCCAAAGTATAACAACAACTACCAAACATGTAGATTTGACCCTTTTACTATTTCGGTCCACACACTTAGGGCATCAAATGAGCTCCAAAAATTATTTTCTCTATCCCAGATACTTGCCTATATTTTTAGGAACTCATTCATATAAGAATTAAATTTTTTTGGATGCCAAATCAACTCAGAAATCTGATTATAAAACTGGTAAATAATCCTCAGAAGAATTATGAAACTTGAGTATTTTCATTCACAAAAATTATGAGATATTAGACAATGATTTTCAGATCTAAATAACTCAATAATAATGCCCAAACAGTCCCAAGGTGAGTCGATCCAATATAGAAAACACTGCTGCAATTTTATTCACCAAAATACTTCGAAATGTCTTCAATAACACTGCTGGAAAAACCCTGAAATAGACTGAAAATCTGATTACAACCAATGGGAAATTCTGAGTGAAAATCCCTCTCAAACTCCTGGGGTTTTCGTCCACAAGAGGTTTAATTCACAAGGGGTTTCGTCCTTGAAATTTTTAATGCAAAAGCTGAAGCTCTATGCAAGAGAAAATATCATATAAAAATCTGGATGATGGAAGAGGTAAGTCGACTTCCCTTTTAAAGGAAAAGGGCCAACAACCAACCTCCAAACCAGCCAATGAGCTCACATGATTTTTCCTATGCAAAGCATTTAATATTTTCCATATTAAATGTTTTTTCCAACCACTTTTTCCCTCTAATGCAAGTCGCATTTTTCTAGGGAAATACATTAATTAATTACATTTTTATTCTTCCTAAATTTCATTATTCATTTTTGGCCCAAGTTGCCACTATCCCCTCTAGGAAGAATAAAATACAATAAATCCCTTTACAATTATATTTGCCCCCTCAAGGCAAATTGTATTTGCCATAGGTATTATAATTTATTTCTATTAAGCCAAATAAATTAATATAAGTGCTTTAATAATTTTATTTTATTTTTTTATAGCACTTT
The DNA here is from genome assembly GCA_019776745.2 of Taxus chinensis. Lineage (NCBI taxonomy): Eukaryota > Viridiplantae > Streptophyta > Pinopsida > Cupressales > Taxaceae > Taxus > Taxus chinensis. Next base: position 556,990,076 of record CM034155.1, on the reverse strand, counting down.
ATAATAATTTATTGTGACTTAAGTCACCCTTATATTTTTCCTTTGGCTGTCGGGTTGACAAAATGGGCCAAAGGTCTTCAAATGGGAAAAGGGGACATTACATTTTGATCCATTGAACATCAATAAAAAAAGTTTAATTTAGAACACATGGGGAAAAGAGTAGAATTATTAATGTAATATACTGTCATTCAATCTGTTGTTCACTTCACCTAGTATACCATCTATAGGTTTTTTGTTGCCATTTATGCTGGTTTCACTTGCTGCCTTGGTCAAATGTATTGCTTTCTGTTTTTATCCTAAATCCTGTCAATATTATTCAACCGATTCTTTACTTTTTTTATTTGTTGGATTGCTCACCATCCTTCTCAGATCTTTACATTGCTGATTGCTGTACTACTACTGACTAAACCTGCAATTTCTACCTAGCAATGGTTTGTAAACCTCAGCTGTTGGCAGACAATTGTTTCCTAACATATTTATGCTGTTAAAGAAGATTCACTCACAGTAATGGACTCTGAAAATCTCAAAGATCTGAGGATTCATTACTTTCATTACTTGGAACTTGTAAATTTATTTCTTACAAACTCATCATTGTCCATAAATGGTCATAATTGCGACCTTCATTTTTCCTGCATGTTAATGCTTTTTACAAGAGACTGTTTAGCAAAGTTTCACCACTTTCCAGAAATGGTTATTAAGAATATTTCATTGGTTTCTCAAAGTCACTCTGTCATGGTTCTTCTGGTTTCCAAGAAATTTTAGCCAATTTCTCTTGGTTGTTTTACTTGGATTTCAGTTTTTTTGTTCCAATGCATTCCACTGTGATACCTACAAAGGTTCATCTCTCTGCTGGATCAAAGTAGTCAGCCTAAGAGAAAAGTTGCAATACTTGAACTTGACTTATGTTTGTTTTTGTGGGTAACTTAGATATTTAAGTGTGCTCATACTAGACACGAGTATTAGAAAAACAATTATAAAAATATTACATGAAAAAGTAATGCATACATTGATAAACATGAAAAATCACAGTGTGTGACTGCAAGCCTTTCCACATGTTTGATACCATAAAAACACATTTATCAATTCTCAATCCGTAAAGCTCACAAGTCACAATACAGTCATTTATAATGCATGGACAACCATCAGTTATCATAGAAAGAAACATTTATTCTTTGATTCTCATTAGTCATAACTACTAATCCCCATGGGACGCCGATATGGTTAATACTAGCTATTACTATTGAAAATTATGAAACATGATTACATAGTACAAACTGAAGTACCGAATACAACTACTAAATGCTTCTATTGCCATCTGTGCAAATTTATTAAATGTAATCTCCACAAGGCATTTGTAACTTTGTAGATGCAATACTGGCTTTTGAACTAGACCCAACAAGCATTACCTATGTGCCGACTTTTTATTGGTGGCCTAGATGGTTCTGCTTCAGCAAGTGCTAAACGATCCATACTTGAGGTAGTTGCTGATCACTTGCTTAAAGTCCATACCTGAGATATTCTTTCTACAGAATTGGAAGTGTAGTAAAATCTATCGTGAAGTGGGATTATACCAAAATATTTCTGCGAAGGTAGGTTTATTTTTTCTTCATGAAGCCAATCACTCTTTCCGCATGGTGGTACAGCTTTTTGAGAAATCAAGAACACCATCTTTCAAAGGGAGCTTTTTAATCCTTCATTACATATAGTTTTTTTGTATCTATTGATATTCTGGGTTTTTGATCTTTTTACTGTGTTTGATCTAAGGGTTACGTGCCCCTCAATACTGTTTTAAGTGATTGAATTTTATTTACAGATATCTTGATTGTAGTGGTTTACTTCAAGTTCAATATCAATGTTGTTCTTATGCAGAGTAGGTATTTGTAGTCTTAGTGATGCACTTCAAACATGTTGCTCATTATTCTTTACAGACGGTATATTCATTATAATTGTTGACTTTGGGTTGACTTTATGTGTTTTCATTATAGAGGATAGGCTTGAATTTGACTATTGCAGGTGTATTTGTTATCTCATAATTTGATTGGCTTGAAATTGGCCGCCTTCTTTTAAGTTTTATGTTCTTGAATGGATGAATTCTGTCCAAATATTATGGAGTCTGTACTTAGTAGTGGAGTTCGGGTGGAGTCTGTCTTCTTATGCATGGAGACATACTATGAGTGCATTTTAAGGAACCAATGAAATTCGTATGTTAGCCTGTATGCAACATTATGTTTTTAAATTTTATGTAATCGCATTTCTTGTACTCTGGCATTCATAACAGTAGTGATCTTTGCATACTTTTGGATCTTGACAGAGGAAGCTGGGGTGGTATTTGCCTACAAATGGGAATACTTTTAATATAACTGAATTTGGTCTTGAGTTTGTAAGCTAGATTTCTTGATTCAAGGTGTCTGTAACTAAGCATTGCTTTGCAGGTGGATAAATTACAAACCTTCAAGCTCCCAAGACCAGTCTTGTGCATTGGAGCCATTTTGCAGATTGAATTATTGGGTAGGATTCAGAAACAAGTAACAGATGGCTTGTATTATATTTGGTAAGCAGTTAATCTTTTAAAGTTTTAAGCATATGAACCTTTAGGCTTGCTGTGTAGGAGTAGTAGTGGTAAAAAGCTCGATAAACTTTTCATTTAAATTGCATTAAAAGATTTGCTTTTCTGGTTTTTATGGTTATTGCTTCACAGCATGTATGTTGCATACACTGATTTAGATTTAAGCACTATACCATTACAATTCCCTGTTATCAGTCTTTAGTCTGTTCCTGGATCTGTTTAAATTTTAGAGTCCTACATCCTTCCAGGTTAGAGTATCCTATTTTGCTTTGTACCATTTGTTGGAGCATTTTGTGGTCCATTGGTCATGAAATCTGTCTGGAGCAATATGTTACCAATTCTTTTTGCAATGTAAATGGCATGATTCCCATTTTGTTTGTGAACTGAATGGCAGTGTGTGTCATGTGGATGTGGTTTGAAGACCTCTTTCTTTCCTCAATTTTGAGGTTTTAGCTCAGGCAAGGCAGTTTATTCTGAAGTACTCAGAGAGTCGAGAATGTTCTCACATGCTATCGGAGAATACTGCAAGATTGAATGAAGATGAAGTAACTGGAATGTCTTCTGTTACACATTCTGTTGCAGCGAGGATAAGACAAGCCAGAGCCAGAAGGGTGATTGCAATGTTGGGCAATACTGGAATAGTGAACTTCTTTCTTCCAAATAATCAGGACTCAGACGAAGAAGATGGTCACTTTAATCCTGCTATCTTTTAAATGTTTCCACAGCAGTTAGCTTTATTGTTTTCCTGAGATAGGACTTTTGTGTGCTTATCTTTATCATACTACAGAGAAAATGAATAAAAATTGATAGTGTACAGATATACCTTTGCTTGTTTGCCACCTGCTGCAGCCAGGTGAAATTAGTTACTGGAAAAGATGCACATTTGAGGATTGGGAAGCATCGATCTTCACCATGGAACAGAAATTAGCTTTGTATTCCTGAGTGGACAATACTGTGGGCAATGCATCATTGTAGAGAAGTTCTTCTTTGTAGCATGGATAGTGACTTTTAGTAGACTATCTTTTGGTACTTCTTATACCTAGAGAGATCATTTTGGTTATGTGGTTGGCAAGCTGAATGGGAGCCTGGTAAGAATCTCTCCCTCTTCATGTTGTGTCACTGCAAATTTTCGTTGCAAATCCCATGTTCACGTAGTATTGCAATCAAGTTCAAAATCCTACAAAGGCGGAACCATGTTGATGTTTCTGTAGATGTCGAGATTTGTTTGTTGTTTTGGTTTGGGATTTATTATTACATGTCCTTCCAAATGGTGCTTTGTTATTGTATGCATTTCCTCATGGAGAGGGACAGTGTGCATCTAAATGTTACACTAATAAAGGGTGCTATTCAGTGTGAATGTTGACCGACTAGATTTCATTGGTACCTGACATGCAGAACAAGGATGTTACATATTATGGACTTCATTTTCCCCGGGTTTAGTAAATGATTTTTGTCTCTCCATTGTGTTCTTGTGCTACCTGTCGTAAATAGGTGTTCTGGCAGCATTGTTAAAAATAAAAGGCTTTAACTTTTGTGTAGTTTCAAGAGACTTCCTTGAATGGATAGACAAACGTCATCACTTGACTGCGTTTTCTATTAATTCCACTTGAACCGTAACAAATGCTTGCAAAATGAGGGATTGAAAAATAGAAGGATGATAAAAAATGAACCTCGCTTGTCTCCCATTCTATGACAGTTAGTTCAGTAGTGATACTTGTTTGCAAGCTCCAGCTACCCTTCCAGTGATCCTTTGTCGTGAAGTTTGTTCTCCCACCTTATATACCGATTACATTTCTGATATTCATCGACAATTTGCTGCATTTAAATATGAAGTTTTTCGGGAGATCTGTCCTGAGATTTGAGCTCTCATGCAGCTCTTTTGCCAATGTAATGTCCCCTTTCTGTAATGTCCCCTTTTTCCTACGCCAAATGGCCCAAGGGCCAACTCGAGTCCAACCGTGGTCAGACCCAAGGGGCTATGGATGTTGGAAGCTTTTGGGAAGGGGCCCCGCGGTTTTAATATCCTAGTTTTGCGTTTGGGGTTACTTTTGGATACGACGACTCAAAAAGGGAAAAAAGTAACTATAGTTACTCTTTTTTTAGTGGCCCCTCCGTGGAATGAAATGCGACTAGGGTTATGGGGGCTCGTTTGCCAAGAAAAAGTATATAAGGAGATGGGGAAGGAAGAAAAGACACTTTTTGTCGCATACTTTTAGCCTCTTCTCGTGCAGTTGCTGCTGTTGCGTTTCTACAGCTTGTGGAGTCAAATCCCACAGGGACCCTAGCTTCGGTGGTGAGAGACCCGTTCCTATCTAACAAGGCATTCTTCGGTAGTGAGAGATCTACCCTAGTCTTTCATTTTGGAGTCGCTTTCTCAGCCGTGCTACAGAGATATTTCCAGAGGGTTCAGAGGAAGGGTTTCGAGGATTTTTGGGGGCTTTTGGGGAAGACAATCAGAGGGGCTCTAGATTAGACTCACGTCAGCTATCTGGGTTGGGCATGGCAGCGCGTTGAAGGCACCTCCATCATTTCCCGACCCCATTCCAAGCAAGGCGACTTGTAGCTTTTATTTGGGGGTTTTTCCAATCGGTCGTTTCAGATTTGAAGGTGGAAATGTTATTGCCTGTATCTATTAATGTTATTTCCAAAGACCCTTATTTTTGCTCTTGTATTTAGAGGGTCACAAACCTCTGAAGTTTTCCAGCCGCCTAGGGCTTCCTGTACTTTTTCTGGCAGCAATATATTATTCCAAAAAATGTTTTCATAATGTTTATTATTACTGTTGCAAGCGTCCCTCAAAATTTCATGCACTGTGGGCAAATATTTTGTGTGATATCAATTTAATACCATTCACTGTCCTAGCTGGACATTTTCAGTAAAAATCAGTATTTTACTTTGCTGCAATTTTCTATATTTTGTGCATTTTTAAGAAATATTCCACAAGGGATATTTCAGCCAGCAGTCCCAATTCGGCAACAATCTATACTTCATAGCTTTTGGGTATGGATTCTCAAAGCTAATATGCACTTGATAATACTTAAAATGACTCAATTTTGCTTATATATTTTTATACCGTTTATGTTATTGATGCTTTATTCAGGCATCTATACGATCTTATGTAAACTACAGAAGTTCCGGCTTTTTTAAAGTTATTGCTAGCTTCGTTGGTCATTTTGTTACTTTAAGGTTGTAAATACTTATTTGAAGGCATGCATAATAACCCAAAATTTTAAGAACCATTTACCAAGATTCAAATTTACTTGATGAATTCCCGGTGATTTACTGAATTTTATATTGGGCATTGATTGGAGCTGTAAAACAATATTGGTATTGGGAAAAGATTAGCGCTGTAAAACTTCAATGTCAAAGATAAACTAGTTGCATCTTAATTACATTAAGGGAGAGGAGTCAATACTTGAGTAGGGATCAATAGTTGAAAAGATACTTGAGGGGGTAACACCCAAAACTTGAACAAATTTAAATGAAAAACAAGTGTACAAATTATACATTATTATACAACTTGTACCCAATAATGGTGTAAAATAGCGAACCACATAGCAACACATCATATTTACAACTATTAGATATCCAATGCACAAGTTTAGTTGTAACCTTTTTAAAGTGCATTTCAACTTTGCTATTGTGAATTAATTCAAAATGTGACTTTCCCTCCAAGTAAATACATGAAATAATATATATAATACATGGTGATTCAACTGCGAGGTAAATTTTAAGCATTGATGTGGCACCATTTAAATGGCACATTGGTGCCAACTTAGGATGCATGAGTATTGGTTCCTTTCCCATAGCATGAACAAAATGCATTACCTTAGCGTCACTTTTGAAAAGTCCTCTCACCAGTAGCCCACTTTTGAATCATCTTAGGGTTAAAACATTTTGCCAAAGTCTTAGATCCAGCCACAATCTTCTTAAATCTATACCTCATTTGTTTAGCTTAGTCTAAACTTAAGTGCTGAAGCTATCCTAGTTGGAGAGTGATATGCCATCAAAATACTTACATTGGAATGCTCCAAACATTGGTGGTAGATTTAATTATTATTACATTGCAGTGTACGGTGTTGCATGATCTCAATTTATCTCTATACGTAGGCATGAAGTCATCACTGTTTTGGAGTATTGGTTAGATCAGAGGTTTCATCTCCCCGAAGTTAAACTACTCGCCTTTATTTCAAATAATATTTAGGCGATAAGGCTTTTATTGTGAGAATTCATTCTCAAAAACAATTGGTAAACTTGTCTCACAATGGCAAACATGGTTTATATCATTGGGAAACTATTTATCGACCACCGGAAAATATGTTACATTGGAAGTGTGCATTTTTATTCTACCGCTTATCTGCAAATTTTGTTAGATGGCAACATTGAGTCAAATAGTCTCTTGCCATCTTCAGCCAGTGTAGGTTTGACTTCCTTCTCATCTGCTGATCCTCTATTCACAGCTGCATTTTTGCATATGGAGACCATCCACCGTTGGTAGTTTACATTGACAACTTGGCACTGGCATTTACGTTGGAAACTTCCCATTGCTAGGAAACAGCATTGCCCAAGATTCAAACTTACAAGTAACCCTGTCAGTGTTGAATTTTTTTGATGGTCAGGTATTTACAAGCAGAATATGAATTTACGTGATTACCACATTGATAGCTTGTAATTCCTTCTATCTCAGTTGGATTGCTGTGAGCTACCTCTATCTGGTCAACTAACCTCTTTCTCATGTTTTGTCTGCTGACGCGTCTACTCAATAGTCTGAGTGGTGCCACCATCATTCTCCATAATAGGCTGCTACTGGCATACCGCAATACTCACACAAACTTGACTAGATTGGTTTTGGCATGTGGTGATTATAGTTGATGCATTGGTAATGAGCATTGTTTCTCAGTCAGCTGCATGCCTGAATGATCTACATGCGGACAGTCCACTCTACACGGTTGCTCCGTTATTATGCCTCCCACATACTCACCTCGGTATCCATGTCTACCTTGCATGCCCTCCACATCAATCTACCCACATCAATGTACGAGTAAGTGGTTTAATTTTTTAAATTTGCTACATGCCTCTTTGATATTCAAACTGAATAATTAGCCAATAGGATTTTATTGTGGAAATGTATTCCCAAAAACATCCAGTAAACCTGTCTTACATGGTAAATATGGTTTATGTTGTTGGGAAACCATTTTTTGACGAGTAAGTGGTTTAATTTTTTTTAATTTGCTACATGCCTCTTTGATATTCAAACTGAATAATTAGCCGAAAGGATTTTATTGTTGAAATGCATTCCCAAAAACATCCAGTAAACCTGTCTTACTTTGGTAAATATGGTTTATGTTGTTGGGAAACCTTTTTTTGACCACCGAAAAACAAGTTACATGAAAATTAAATTAAATGCAAATACCTAAAGCAAAGTTATTTCACCATTTACTATTTATTTCTAGCATCCATTGCCATTCCTACCCACTACGCCTATAAAGATACACGTGAGTTGGTTTATTCTGCTACTCAATTGGATTAATCTGTAGCAGATTTGTCATAGTCATATTTAGGGGTTAAACCATTTATTTCTGCTATTCTTTTCTCTATGTCAAAATTCGGAGTGGACATTGAGACTATATTTTAATTTGTATTACGGTTCAAGGAGCATCGTATGGAAGTATGTAATTGTTACAAGAACTAAGGAAAACACCTTTTTTAATGTGTGGTGTATGGCTCAATCTCTAAAGCATTGGCTACAACAATCAGACTCATCTTCATCTTCGTTTTAGTACTTGGTATTAGATTGGTTCTTTGTCAATTTGGGGATTTCAACTGTGAAAATAACCCTGTACCCAATGACATATGGTAGTAGCCACACCCCATAGTCAAGTACCGTGTGATAATGGCACGACATAGCATGCTTTGGAATTCACTGCACACCTTTTTTTTAACTGTTATGTGGCCTTCACATGATCCAGGGCGCTTCTCAACCTCACTATATTCTAGACTTATACATATCCTTTGTAGACATCTGCAACCATAATTTTCAACTTCAAGAAAGCCGAAGAATAGGAAGGAAGGTGGCATTGATGAATCGCTTGGACCTAGGAGGAACATGCCTTGCAAGATATGGATATGGGAACAACTCAACTAGTTTTATCTAAAAGACTGATGAGACAATGTCCAAGTATAGTCAAATTACTCCCAAGCCCACAACGACTTCAAACAACTGATTGTCTAATATTAGTTCTTAACATGATCCTAAATTTGCTTGGCTTTTCATTCAAAAATTCTTTAGGGAAATAAAAATTAAGAGCAACGGATGGGTTATTCCTGTTACAATAGAATTCATTGGAGGGGGACCTTAGAAGGCCCAAAAGCCCCTTCATCCGAAGGCCCAAAAAAGTAAGGGGCACTATCAAACCTAGTCACTTAACAGAGTCCCTGAGAAGCACCAAGATTGCAAGGGCTATTATTCCAACAATTATGATATTTGCGTACCCATTTGATGGTTCTCTGAGTAAAGCATGAAGAAATCAGTTATATATATTTAGATATGAATTTATAAACACTCCTCAATTTCCTATCGGAGAATCCCTTGCTCCCCTAAAGGTGTAGGTGCTAGCTATAATGCATACTGAGATTTAGCACTAGCAAAGCACATTAAGGTGACGCCAGTCTAATTTTATGTTAAAAAGATCAAACAAAAGATATAATTAGTATTATAATACATTTATTTATAGAATAATATTTTAAAAAAATCAAACAAAAAATAAATGATATTATAGTATTTGTATTTATAAGATGATAAATATATATATGAAATTAAAAATATGTATAATGAGCTATATAACTTTATCACACTAACAAAGTTTTAATTATTGATAATTAGTAACGAATGTATTTTACGCTCCATTGTGCATCCTACTAAAAATTACGTAAATAAATAAATTAGTATGTTGTACTATATTTAATGTAATATAGTTACACAGTTTTAATTATTGATAATTACTAATGAATAGATTTTATGCTACATTGTGCATCCTACTAAAAATTATGTAAATAAACTAATTAGTATGTTGTACTATATTTAATGTAATATTAAAAAGTGTGATGAAATGCTCTATCTTCCACATGTTTTATAACAATTTGAATTTGTGCCTCCCAAGATGTAAGGCCTGTTGTCTTTTTTTCTAGTAAGATGTAAGCCCTTTTGTCTTATTCATCTAAGATCTCTGTAGGTGACCTTATCTTTTTTATCCAGCTAAGTTGTTGGAGATCTTAAAATGTATTTTGAGGTTTTATCTTTGTTTTTATAAAATGTAATTGAAAAAGATTATATAAATCATTTTAAGGTGTTTTATTGTTTACATTTGATGAATACAAATGATAAACCATTAATTATGTCGATAGGTATTTTCTTTTATCAGATGAAAGGTGCATGTATTTGACACATTAATAGGAAATTTGTAGTTTATTTGTTTGCTTTGCATGTGTGTTGAAGCACAATTTGATCTCGGTCATTATTCACCTCTGCTTGTTCTCTGTCTTCTACATTTTGTTAGCATAGGTCATCTTATCGCGTCTCCGTCTCTGCATAATTAGGGACTATCATCTACAACAGCTTCAACTTTCAGCTGATGTTTCTACTCGTTGTCTGTAATTTTAACTCGACATAAGTGCGTTGGTTAGATGTCTTTAGCTGTGGCCTAAATGATCAATTCATCGTTTCATCCATATGTTTGTTCAATACCACCAAAACATTCTCCACATGCTCGAATGCTTGTTTCAACCCCTCCACATATTTCTCAAGCTTAACTTATTATTGAATTACATTGCCATTTTTGTGCGTGCGTGTATCCTCTTCACTTGGCATTTGAGCATGGGGTGCTTGGCCACAACATTATTCTTTTGTCTCATGTCTTTAAAAAACATGTTTGCACTTGCCTCACATACTCACCACCAAGGGTGCCTGGCTCCATTCATGAATGTCACTTCATGTATCCTTTTGAAGAGCTATTTACATGCACAATTATGCTTGCTTATTCTTTGTAGTGTGCTTTAGGAGTCACTTGTTTCCCTCTGAATGCTTTGGTTGCCCCGACTATAGAGATTGGAAGCTCTAGGCCGCTCCATCGTTCACCTTTGGGCAGACAACCAAATTGCTGCCAAATAGACTTGTGGGTGGTGGTGGGTCAGAAGCATTTGAAGACCATATTTTCGTTCACAGTTCCGAGCTTGGTCATGTGCCTAAGGTGCTTGTAGATACCAGATGATGGTGCATGGAAGTGGTGGAAGGAGAGTTGGAGAGAGCGGTTGATGGCATGAAGAATTGGAAGGCATTGCCCGAGGTGAATGGAAGCAAGATTGAAGAGCAATTCATCTCTCCATCTAGGACACCAACATGGCTGATGGAATGTTGTGTGTTCCGACGGGCATTGCCATTGTGGTCATGTGTCAATTTCATCCGCGACTCTTATAATGTGTCAAAATTGTGTTTTTGGGCTTATAAGAAATTAATTGAATTTGAATGTGGTAATTTTTTTCCAAATGAATGAATGCGCGAATGTTGGTGTATGGCTTTCATTTGCTTTTGGTGTTGGAAGAAATGAATAATGTGAGTGCTATTACATTAAGATTGGTTTTTTCAGTGTATTGGAAATGAAATCGACATCGAATGATTATAATTGAATATTTGTAAATGTGCATTGCTATTCAATCTACTTTTGTCATATGATTATAATTCTTTTGTTGGAAAATTGGCAATTTTAGATGATATTCTTAAATTTATTCAAAATGATAAGTAATTTGTTTCGATGCCTGTGCCTTTGTCTCTTTGTAAAATTGATCCCATTAAATTTATTCATATTAATCTTTGACATAATTTGATATATGTTTTAATGTTACTACATTGAAAGGCGTGCCCCTCCTAGATGGAGGGTTCCTGTTGTAGAAAATTGACGGACATCGTGAGAGGGCAAATATGTGTTGATGTACAACTCATTTTGTCAAACAAATCATGTGAATTATAAAAGATAATAAAAACCTTCTTTCCATTATGCTATCATGGGTGTGCATACCTATTCCAAATCTCTTATTTTGGCACAAGCTAGGAGTATGGTCGTAATGGTGAATAGGTTGGGTTGGATAATTGTTCATTACATTTGGTGTAACAACGACAATGTTTTGTGAGGATGCCCATGTCTTCTATAAGTTGCTATATTGGCAATATTTGTTCAAGTGTAGAATGCAACACAGGGAAAGTTGATAAGATAAAGATAAAGCATAGATCCCCACTGTCCTCATTAACTCCCCTACCAATATTGAAAAGTGTAATTCTTTAACTGGACCTTCGCATAGGTAACTACTCTTTTAATAAGCATTAAAAATACTTCTCTTTTAATCAAAATTTAAAAAAAGTCATGCAAAATCTAATTTCTTTTCTATTTAATCAAAACAATATATTGCAAAATCCAATTACATTTTTATTTAGTCACAAACATTACATTAAATAGGACATTTGTTTGTATCAATTATGAACATCTAAGTTTGTACTGGTGTAACTACGAATTAATTTAAATATAAATAATAATATGCGCATGAGACCAAAAATGGCCAATTGGAATGTGGTGGCAGGATTTTAATATCCTTGATTTGTCCAGTGAAAGCATATTGTTGGTTGGATTTTACGTCACTGAATATGCCTAATGGAAACACATAAAACCTGCAACAGTTTGGGAAAGTCACCCATTGACAGGGCGACTTTCCTTTGCGTTTGAGAGGGGCAGTTCCCTCGTATGATGGGGATTTTTTCGTATTTTTGGTGCTTTTAACCGGAAAGCACAAAAGAGCAACAAAATTGGAAAATGGAAAGAAAGAAGGGGAAAAGAGAAGAATGACAAATCTACAATAGATTAGAAACAGAGAACTGATAAAACCTCTCTATCTAGCAAGAAGGGTAGAATACAATGACAAATGCAAAACTATAAAGCACAAAGTCTTTATTCACCTCTGGAATGCGTGAATATGGCACAAAGTCCATGAACCTTGACAAACAACACAAAGTATGAACACAAGAGCATCAAACACACAACATAGGAGTAGCAATATGAATGATATCGACCAATCATAAACAAAATGGTAGATTTTACAACTGAGGAACACTAATGCAACAACGAGAAAATTTTTGTATTCATGAGAACAGGAAGAAAAACAATATACAAAAAGTTACAGTTATAATTCTTCAACAAAGAGGTCGATAGAGAGAATCCAAACAAGGCCCATTTACAATTACACTATCAGACTTTTATAGGTACATGCCTTGAGAAGTAGTTATAAACCTACTTTTAACTTGTCTTCAACCTCAAGTAGACTCAACTTGAGTTTACATAATGGTTTACAAATTATAATATTTTATTAATTCAAAATTGAATTAATTAATTACATCTTATGATTGTTCTGGTGGCATAAAAAAAATACGTTGAAATTTATCATGATTTCAACCCATTGGAGATGAAGCTCCTGGAGTTTTCTGAGATTGTTAGCCTTGAGAATATATGAAAAATTAGTGACCTTCCTTTCTTGAATTTGTGGTTAATCAAAGCTCTAGTATAAAACTCCACCCATAATAAGCAGTATTTCAAGTGCTTGAATGGTACTAATAATCTTTCTTTCGCCTTACATAATTGCCCATTCTTTTGGTCATCTCAGAAGCATCACAATACTTGTATCAGCGCAATATGTGCCAAAAATTCAACCCAAAATTCTCATACTGAGTTATCTACTTCAACCTGTTTATATATAGATGGACTCGGGCAAGGAATTGAAGCAATAAATAATACAGTACATAGATTTTGAAGATTCTCCATGTAGCTTTTGTTTAGTTGATTGCATAAATTAGTTAGTGCATGTTGAATACTTCTAGTGATCACAAAACCTAAAACGAGATCAATGTTAACCATCCATATAGGCCATAAGTGTTAGGATTGAAACACATATGAGCAATAAAACGAAATTAAAATAGAAATAAAAGAAGTATGCAATCACAAGATAAACCCAAGATTTAACGTGGTTCACCCAATTTGGGCCACATCCACCAGAAACAAGCCGTACTTCTCCTTTATTCGGTCATGAGGAATACAATACAATTCTTTTTTTTTTCATATTATAAAGAGTAAATCCATGCACATATATATAACTTGTGCACCTCTTTGTAAAAGTTTGCTTCAACCACAAACAATCTAAATATCACATGCTTATAAAAATAACAACTCTAGTCTATTAATAACAACTCTAATCTATTAATAAGATAATACTATTTTTATCCATGGCCATGATTTCCTCCCCAAAAATAGAACAAAGAAAACCAAACTCCCACTTTAAGTTGCAATCAAGCTCCACAACTTCAACAATCTTCCACTTAGAGACTGATTGTTGCAACCCACTGTTATAGCTCACCCTTAGACTCTTCTCTAACTTGTTTCTCTTCTTCAAGATCAATCTTTAAGACCTACCGAAGCTGAACAACCTTCCAAACTTCTCTTTTGTCACCACCTTTGTCAACATATCCGTAGGATTCTGACTTGTATGGATCTTCTCCAACTTCAGTTTTCCATCCTCCAAAACTGATCTAATAAAATGATACCTGAGTTGTATATGTTTGGTTCTCGAATAGAATGCTGAGTTCTTTGAGAGATGAATTGCACTCTGACTATAACTAGATAACATGTAATCCTCTTGCGTATTTCCCAACTCTTCCATGAACTGCTGCATCCATATCATCTCCTTGCTTGCTTCTGTAGCAGTAACATACTCTGCCTCTGTAGTAGACAAGGCAACAATCTTCTGCAGTTTATAAATCCAACTAATTGTCGTGCCACCAACATCGAATACATAACTTGTGGTGCTCCTCCTACCATCCAAATCTCCAGCCATGTCTGCAGCAACATATCCGTGTAAGGAAACCTCTAACCCTCCATAGCACAATTGTCTACTACTGGTCCCTCTCAAGTCTACGACAATCCACTGGACTGCATTCCAGTGCTCCTTTTCTGGATTACTCATGTATCTGCTAACGACTCCCACTGCATGGGAAATGTCTGGTCTTGTGCATACCATAACATACATCAAACTTCCAACTACTAAAGCATAAGGAACTCTGGACATATATTCAATCTCTTCATGTGTTTTAGGACATTGTTCTTTACTCAACTTGAAGTGCCCTACCAACAGTGTACTCACTGGTTTTGCATCTTGCATCCTAAAATTTTCCAACAGCTTGTTCACATACTCTTCTTGAGACAAAGTCAATATTCCACTCTTCTTGTCTCTATTGATTCTCATGCAAAGAATTTTCTTTGTTGCACCTAAATCCTTCATGGCAAATGCATTGGCTAACTGTCTCTTTAGCTCATTTATATCATGCATGTTTGATCCTGCCACAAGCATGTCATCCACATACAACAACAAGATAATATAGGTGCCATTATCTATTCTTTTAAAATAAACACAATGATCAAAATGCCATCTAGAGTAACCTTGTTCTATCATGAACCTGTCAAATATCAAATACCACTGTCTTAGAGCTTGCTTAAGGCCATACAAACTCTTCTTCAATTTGCACACCAATTTCTCTTCCCCCCTGACTTCATATCCTTGTGGCTTTCCCATATAGATTTCTTCCTCCAAATCACCATAAAGAAAATCAATTTTTGCATATAATTGTTCAAAATGCAAATCTTCCACAACCACCAAACTTAAAATAGTTCTAATGGAAGTCATTTTAACAACATGAGAGAATTTTTTATCAAAGTCTATACCTTTTTTCTATATAAATCCTTTCACAACAAGTCTTTCCTTGTACTTTTTTTCCCACCTTCTTCTTCCTTCAACCTGTAAACCCACTTGTTCTGCAATGCTCTCCTTCCTGCAAACAAGTGAACCAAATCCCAAGTTTGGTTGTGTTCCAAGGAGTCCATCTATTCATCCATGCCCTGCTCCCACTTTTTCCTTGTTTCTACATGCATTGCTTCTTCAAAACTTTCTGGTTCTCCATCATCCGTCAATAAACAATAGTAAAGCTCATACAAAGATAATCTTGCAGGAGCTTACCCTATTAGAACGTCTCACGAGATTTTATGGAGTTTGAGGTGCTTGCTGTTTTTACTTATTTTGATCTACATGATCAACACCGACTGTGTTAGGATTGATGCCAACTTGTTGATTTTCCAGCCCTTTGAGAACTTCTCTATCTTTTATCTCATCAAGTGCTACATACTCAAACTTTTCCAGCTTCTTATCCTATAGTTGTTCACTGTGCATAACCCTTTAATTGAAAATAACATCCCTACTCCTAATGATTTTCTTCTCATCCAAACTCCACAACCGGAATCCAAAATCATCAGTTTCATACCCAATGAAAGCACATTTCTTTGGCTTAGCTTCTAGCTTGGTCCTATTCTCTTTATCAATGTGTACAAATGCTTCACAACCACAAAATTTCAGAAAAAAATAGTTTACCTTATTACCGGTCCAAGCCTCCTCTAGTAGTCCACCTTCCAAAGCACTTGAAGGTCCTTTATTTATCAAGTAAACAACAATATCTACAACATCCACCCAAAACTGTAAGGGCAATCCAACATGCAATCTCATGCTCCTTGCACGCTCCATGATAGTCCTGTTCATTCTTTCTGACACACCATTCTGCTGTGGTGTTCTAAGAACTATTTTCACCCTACAGATTCCATTATGTGAACAATAGTTATTAAATTCATTACTGCAGTACTCTCCACCATTATCTGATTTGAGACACTTCAACTTCGAACTTGCTTCATTCTCAACCAAAGCTATAACACCACTTTACTACACACACAATGACAACACAAAAATTAACGAATAATTATTTTTTTGACTTGCTTGAAGATTAAACGACACCATAAGTGATCACAATGGGCCACAACTAACGATAGGCTTGGCAAAACATTGACTACCTAGGCACGAGGGAACATACGACACCATTTACGAATAAGACACAACATAATGGTCCAACCGCAGAACATACTTGAAAATTTGGGGCATCCCACGGTGTAAAATATTCAAGGTTTAGAACTAAAATCTTCTTTGTGCAAGGATCAAAAGTTTGACATTTCTTAAGAAAGATTACAATGCACCAAGGCGAGGGTTAAGAAAAAAAGTTATGGGAAGAAGGTCAAATTGAATTCATCTTTAAGATCTCATTAGTTATGAACTGGGATTTTATTGAGGCTTAAGAATTTATCCAGAATGCTTAAAAATTGCACTTAGGCTTCACTTGACGAGTTTAAAAAAGTATACAATTTACGTTTCAAATGGTTGAGATAGATTGAATGGTTTCTTAATCAATTTCCTCCTACTTATTATAACCTTATTATCTTCCAAAATCTAATCATTGATTTCACCTTAAGATCGTTTAAGGAATCACCACAAATAAGATAAAGTTTATTAGTTTAGCTTGGGGGTAGCAAGGTATATATATATTTTACAAAAGATAGTTTCCTCTTTGATCACTTAAGGACTCAAATGCTATCAAATAGATCACATCTACATTAATTTATTCACACACACACACACACACACACACACACACACACACACACACACACACACACACACACACAAAATTTTAAAAGGATTACCCATCCATTTTATTATGCTTAGAATTGCATTATTACCATGTCCTAGAAGGGTTTACAACACAAAATTTTATCTCAAGAGCAAAGTTTACCATTACTTCTTTTGTGAAAACTACACATGGTTACATCAATTCTTTCCAACACGACGCACAAACCAAAGGGACAAAAAATTCTATGGAATTATGACTAGGGGGCAAGAAGGTAACAAGATTTATCAAACAATGCTATATTATTCTTAAAATTCCTAAAATACATTAAAACCACTCATAACAATGCGGTGATCAATTTATATTTTCCATGATAGTAAAAACAAGTCAAGGTTTCAGTAGTTATGACAACATTACACCACAAAACATAATACTAATGCATTGATCCTTTTCTAAAATTTCCATGGAACCCATTCCATGGTTGTACAACATAAAAAAATTTCATGCAAAAGAAATTCATAATCAAGACTGATGCAATTTTCTACAAGTCTTTTCCTCTTCTACTCGCAAAAGCCATATGCAACAAATTATTAACCTAAGCCAATTTGCGAGAATTGAGAAAAATAAGACTACACAAAGCAACTAAAGCTACTATCTAACAATATCATGAAAGGAAACATTCTATTTCAAGAAAAGGAAACATGGCTCTAATCACTAATCCACATTCTTAAGACAAAAAAATAAAGTTTCTACCATGTTGCTAAGAAGGAAGCCATATGATTCAAATAAGACTAGTGTCTCTATTCAACAAAAAAATGTAACAACCGATCAAGAAGGTCAAAGAATTAAGAGTTAGCAATACCATGTCGAGTGTAAGGGGTTTTTAATCATGTAATCATGTGGATTATATGATTGAAATCTACTTAACTTTTTAAGAACAAAATAACATCTCCACCATATTGTCTTAGTAGGAAGTCATAAGCTGCCGATAACAACAATGTTCCGAAAGCAACAAAGTTTTACTCCCAACCAAGTAAGAACATAGCCTTAGGAGTTAGAACAAAAAGGACAAGAGTATTGAAATTGTCTTAGTAGGAAGTCATAAGCTGCCGATAATAGAAATTTTCCGAAAGCAACAAAGTTTTACTCCCAACCAAGTAAGAACATAACCTTAAGAGTCAGAACAAAAAGGACGAGAGTATTGAAATCTCAATCATTTAATCATGCGTATTATATGGTTGAAGTCTAATACACCACTAACAATTCAAAATTATCAAGAGACACCAAAAGCACATGCTACAATACTAGATTTCTATACTGAAAAAAATTGGACAGTCAACCCAGGAGTAACCACGGGATTCAAAGGTTAAACACAAAAAGTCAAGTGCATTAAAATTTCAATCATGTAATCATATATATTATATTATTGAAATCTAATACACGACCGCCACTCAACATTATTTTCAAAGGAAAGGAAAATAAATACTAGTTTCATCCATTGACTCAAGAAAATTCCAAAATCATTCAGAAAGAGGCCATTGCCCTTATAGGCTAGTTACAACAAGAGAGTGTAAAAGAGAGTTTTGTTAAACAAGTTAGCATTCTAAACATCCATCCAAGTTTTATAACGTTAAGGATTTGCAAACCTCCTCAATAAGTCTATAGTTTCGGTTTAATGAAATGGAATTATCACTTTCTCAACACAAGATCTTTTAAAGCAACCCTCGATAATCAAAAAACTGTTCTTACATAGGCATTAACATATATTACTAAATGTCGTTATCATAACAACAATTCCCATCATAAATCAACAAGGTATCGATGCATATTTAATTTCCCCAAACGTCATTAACTTTCATATCAATTTCCATCGTAAACTACAAGGTATTTATATGTATAGAATTCGACCAATTTTAAATAACAACACTAACATTATAAAAGAGAAAACATCGAGATAGAAAAATAGAATATGCCTCCAAAATTCTTCCCAAAAGGGAACTAAACCAAAGTAACTCTAGTAATAACTGGGTAATAGAATTGCACAATTGTATCTTTGAACTTTGGTGATCCAAAACTAGTTATGGTTCAAGCTTGATAAGAACGGTCAATGTACCTCATAAGGAAGGCTTTAAAAGTCTAGGAATAATTCTGATGATCGACGGGAATTTTAAAGAAGCAAGATCTGAATACGTTGCACTCAAACTTCTACATTCTAAAAGTTTTATACCAAAACTCCAACCTGGCTTAGCACAAGTGTGAATCACTTCAAGCCTACAACCCTTATTTCCTGGGGGGGAAATGTTATCAGAGGGGTTTGGGTGTGAGTCATCCGAAGTAAACAAATAGACATAATTTCTACCGTCCCTAAACCTGTTTAATAAAAGACAACTTTTATATACACACACTTAAACGAAAAGTAAAACCACCCTTGCCTTGATTCCAACTAAACCAGTTTATTAAGGAATAACTAAGAAGGGGGGGGGGGTTATAAACCTTTGATGATTAAAACAACTCGCATACCCAGAAGAAAATCAAATCTAAAATGATAAGCTCGTATGAAAAGAAAGAGGTTTATAGTTACAGCAGACTTGCTTTCACCACAAAATTTACTAGCTATAAACAACTTGATAACCTTATTACTCAATCAAAGAAATGTAGATATTAATGGTAGAAGGTCATTCGCTCAAGTATGAAAACACAATAGCCAGAGTAAGAGGGATAAATCTATGCTGTACAATATTAACCCTGGCAACTATTATAGCTATAACAACAAGATTTCAAAGGAAAAAGAGAGGTTTCCTAGCAAGGCGTCTAAACCCACCAAAAAAAACACCAAAGACAAACCAATTTCAGGAAAGAGAAGGTTCTATTTCATAATATTATTAGATCTTAACAATTATAGCAAAAAGGGTAGGTTTATCTTGCCTAGTTTCCAACTTAAACAAGACACATAAACACCTCATAGACCTGCAACAACAAACATTTGGTTGAATATCTGTCCACATACATGTTGGCGCTAAATCTCTACTCAATACCACATTGGCACAGACACGGAGCTCCAAAACCATGAGCTGCATCTTCATGAAAGGGCTGTGGTTTTAAGGACTACAATGATTGTAGTATATGCACGAAATGGGTTTAATGAAAAAGCCCAGGACTTCAACATACGTGAAGACACGAGGAAATCCAAACTCCACAACCTTGTAAACATCCTCCCAGCTTGCGTTAGAAAGGGACACCAGAGCAGGACATGATATCCATCGAAGCACAATGGAACTAAGACCTTTTTTAGATGTAGTCGAAGGTTCCTCAGGGGCCATGTATGCAAAATGTGGAGGATACCCGAGGCATGAAAATTGTTGACAAAATGCCTCAAAGAGATGGGGTCTCAAGAGATTGCCGCGATTGTAGGATATGCACAAAAAGGGATCTTCTAAATCAATCATGCTTCACCCTAGGAAACCAACAGGTGTCCAGTTTTCTCAGTTTGCCTTTTGCAGTATGTACGCAGCCAATCCCAAATGGAGGCTTTGAAACAGGAATTGACATCCAACGAAGCACAAGGGAGGAGGGAACTAGTCAAACATTTCAGCAGGAAGTGCCCTGGAAGGAATGTAAACAACATGCACATAAAGGAGTGTTTCAATGACCTCTTCCCCTCAACCCTTGTCTGCAAATCTCCCCATCTCACGCGGCCAGACCAAAAAGGCATACACAGTCAACCAAAGAGAAGGAAAACAAGAGCAGAAAAGAGTAAACAATTAAATTAGTATACGACCAACAGGGGAAAGGTATATGGTGAGGAGTCCAATAAATGCATTAAAAACACTGGTAGGAGCTCAACCACTCCACCCGCAACCAAGCAATCAACACAATAAAATTTTAGCCCAAAGATAAGCTCCTCCCCCATGCCAAACACAAGGAATGACATATTGGTGGGTGGATATCTCCACAAAATTTACTAATAAATTGCCATTAAATTCAAAGTATATGTGGAGCCAAGGGGGGGAAAACTGGTGGTTGAAGTTTTGAAAGAAAACACTGGACAACGACCAACCACGACACCACAACAAGGTATCCTCTTTTTTTGCACGAATCGAGGCTCGGTATACGAGAGCGATCAATAATACAATAAAATAGCTTAAAGATAATTAATAATAATATTGATAGCAATCCACAATAAAATAATAATAATAAATAAACGTCGATCGATAATTAAAATAATAATAATAATAATATTTTTATAGCTTAAAAAATAATTATTAACCATATTAGTAATGATTGACAGTCAAGCTCGACAAATAATGATAATAATAAATGATCAACAATTCATAATAATAATTATTATATAGATATTTCTTTTAAAAGGACATGCCCTAACATCCTAACAAAAAAATGGATATTCTATAAGAGCTACAACACCAAAACGTCATTCAAGCCACCTCTTTGGAATCGAGAATATGATTTGCCTTTAATAGGATAATCGTAAAGGACACTACGAAGGCCCAAAACTAGACGCATCGACCATGACACAAGAAGGCAAGACGGAGAGGGAGGATGCTAATTTTTCTCTGCAACGAGGTCGAAGCCAACTAATGAACCACGAGAGCACACACAAACGTTCAACGCTTAGCAACAGTGTCAATGAAACAAGAATTCGAGTAAATGACAAATGAGGCATTCCAAAAGCTTTCCACTTCTTAAAAATATTAAATATGTCAGATTTATTCTTTATACAGTAAACCCAAACCTTCCTAGTAGCATCATCAATAAAAGTAACATAATACCATGAACCACCAAGAGAAGATACCTAAGCCGGCCCCCACACATCTGTATGAAAAAGCTCTAACTTGTGGTCTTTCTTGGCTGATCCAACCTTGAGAAATATCATATGCTTTTGTTTCTCATACACACAATGCTCACAAAATTCCAGGTCTATGTTTTTTCAAATCTGACAAATTTCCTTGTGAATGTAAAATCTTCATCCCCTTCTCACTCATATGACCAAGTCTGTGATGCCATAGAGTTGTGTCTATACCTGTAGTAGCTAAAATCGAAAATGGATTAGTACTAACAGTGGATAAATACAAAGTACCTACTTTCTTACCTCTTATAACCGCAAGAGCACCATTGGTAACTTTCCAAGAATATGCTCTAAATATAACCATACAACCCTCATCTCCTAATTTCCCTGCATAAATTAGATTCCTCCTCAGGCTAGGAACATGCTCGACATTCTTTGTAACATTCCCATTTTAAGTCATTAGAACAAGAGAATTTTTTTTTAATAAAACATTCTCTGTTCTAATTTATATAATTTAGAACACACGACCAAGTTTTAATAATTGTTCTCTGTCCCATTAACTTAATTTAGAACACACAATACTTTTAAAACCAATGTTCTCTGTTTGCATATTTATAATATGGAACACACATTCAATGCCATTCGATCATATAACATATACCATATGCTACTGTTATGACTCGAAGAACTACCGATCTCCCATTTTATGGCTCGAAGTTTCAACGATCTCTCATTTCATGACTCGGCTACTTACCAATCCTTCATGTTAATCCATGCATTGTATACTAAGTATACTTGGTTCTCTTTACCATTTTCGGTTATCGAAGTGTTCCATTTAAGAGGCCCATATGAATATCTGTTACCGATATTCATCTGAAATCCTGCTTCTTAAACTAGGTGATTAGGACAACGTAACCAGTAGCTTGCGATACTTTGGCCAAAGGTTTTCAAATGCTTTGCATGATCATATTCTTAGACATTACACACATCAATGGAATACGTCCTTCACCTCACTTCGTTTGTTATCTAGAATGGTCTTTTCTGATCTTTGTCAGTCCTCTCGTCCAAGGTTAAGCTTTAACCCAAGCTAGCAATATGAAAGAGTATAGGAAGACACTCGCGGTGACTAAAGGTACGCAGACATACTTTGTTGACCCTATACGACTGCGTGTGTCTAGTTACCTTTAGTCTTCCTGAGTCACTCCATATACACGATCACATTCCTAACTTCGTCCAAGTAACTTGGTCCCAGCTTATGTAAACTTGATGATTCGATTTGGGAGGACATTGTAACATGTCAGCTACAACATTGTGTCGTCATGAAGGCCCCGCCTTAATGAAGACACCAGATTGTAGCTGGCGTGTGCCAAGGTCCTACGAAATCCCCTCATCAAGGAATACACATCCAGCTAGAAGTGTGATTAGATTATAATCTTAAGTATTTTAAGAATAAGTTTCAGCAACCGTGCTGATCTTCTAACCTCATTGCTCATTACAGTTGCATAGCTAAGAGAGACTTAAATTGTCTTAAAGCTTAATATGCCTTTACTCCTCCTTACTGAAGGATTGCTTAATTCCATCTTAGTTCCTTAATTTAAGCTTCGGACTAATAGTCCACTACAGCTTAACGTAGTAAGATCAACTTACTAAACTTAACCAAGTTTTATTCGCAACTGAATTTAAATCCAAAATTCCATCTTATTAGACGTCATTTAAATGGGGCCTAATTCCAAATGAATGTATTCATTTATTTATTATAACCTTACTTCAGTTAAGGTTTGATATGAGGAGGTATGGTTCCTCATACCGAATATCCTTTGATCAAAACCTCCCAAGGATATTAACAAAATCAGAATACAGAGTTCAATTGCCTCTTTACTAATATCTATTAGTTTATATTCTATTTCCGAATGTGATTCATTTAAGAGTTCGTATTCACTTTACTCTGTACTAGTGTCAATTCTAAATCCATATTGACCCTAGTATTAATTAGTTGGCCATTCCAACTTAAAAGTTGTATTCAAGTAAAGAATAGATATTATGTCGCTTTAAAATCTATCAACCATCATTTGAATATATCCAAATTCAATGAATAAAATTATATTCTTAATCTTATATAAAAAATTCCAAGGTGGTACAACAATTAAAATAACACACCTTCTTCTTTTACTCTTTACTCTAGATTAAAATTCATACAATATACAAGTCCATACTACCGGACTTCATTCATGCCAAACAACATTAACAACTCGTAAAGAGAGGAGAATACAACTTTTTCTTTTCCCATTTCCTCGTAGAAGAATAATAAAATCTCAGAAAAGATCCATCCCTTAGTTAATCAGAAGAAGCACCATAAACAACATATCTTCATTTTTACTCATTGAATTCATCTGCAAAATTAACTTGCACGGGTCAGTTCATCGAACTAAGCATATTAAGCACTTATCATTAAAATGAGGTGCTCTTGATTAACTGTCTCAATAAAAGAACTATGCTTTTATGAAACGTTTCCAATAGAGATAAACATCACGTAATAGTTATGCACCAATAAGTTGGAACAACTCTAACAACCTGATTTCAATAAATAGATTCATTTTAACAGTAATAATAAATATTAGCATACCAATTTCTATATTGGCTAACCTATCATGATGTATATTTCACCATTCTCATAGCTGTTTTTAATGAAAAGAAAAGAGTTCATTCCAAACTTAGATAATACTAAAAGGAGTATTTTCTCTAAACAATCACGTATTAAGACAACTATATGAAATGATTTATAGATAGCTGTTTGATTGCATGCAATGTCCAACTCATTTCATCATCAAGAATTCATTCCATCTACTGAGTTGATTTTTAAATTAAGATAGAAATTTCTTACCTTTAGGTCATCCACTGGACTTCAACTATATCAAATACAGAAGTGAAAAGAAACCTTACGTCACAGCAACAATCTATTTAATTTCCAGAATTCAACAAATAGCATAGTACTTATTTCAATTTGGAAAAGAAGAAAAATAGTAGTTAAAATGCAGTCGCTTACACCGAAGGCGGTAGAAAATTCATTCAATATCAAATAATAGAATTTCAACTGGATAAGAGAAGAAAATAAATTTTACTTCCGATTACCCACTCAATATTCTCTTTCCTTTCATCACAACTAAACATGATGATTTGAACAAGAAGTGATAACAATCAACGATAACGGTCAAGGAGAGAGAACAATTAAAACCAATAATCGAATGAAAGAAGAAGATTCATATTATCTCTTCTCATTGCTTAGCCGATTATCAACTAATTAGAGCCGATCTGTACCCATAGGATAATTTCTTCTAACAAGTCTATTTCAGTGTTTAAAACTTACTAATCACCATTCAAGGAAGCATACCAGAGTTCATTTGCATCTGATTCCGCAAGTATAAAAAACAACTGAATCTTTCAATTAAAATTGTTTTCAATAATTATTCACCAAAACGAACATTTCCAGCTAGGTCTGAAATAAGCAAGAATGTACAGCTAGCTATATAACCATAATTATCCACCAAAACGAACATTCCAGCTAGGTTTGAAACAAGAAAAACTGTACAGCTAACAACAAAATCATGATTTTTATCATAATAATAAAAGGAATCATTTTTCAAACACCAGAGTAAGAAATCAACTTCAGTTCAGTTTTAATGATACAACGAAGAAGTTTAGACTGCAGCTCATATATATAAATATATAAATTCATCATCGAATTTAAAGGAGAATAAAATGATAAGCTCTATTCCATCCAATAGATAACCGAATACTCTGTTCCAGGTTTAAGTAAATCATTCCTAAAAATCATTCACGAATTTCAACCAAATAAGGAGACATTGAATAGTTTTTAAATCACACAAGGGTAAGACGATGAAATAAATTCATTGTCCCAAAGAATTCATATTCTATGCACTGTAATACGACCAGAAAAATAACTCACGCAAACAGTTCCATCAAACATTCTCACGGTTTTTCCAAAACCATTTACACGCACATAGAACTCAGAAAACAATCTACACATCACTGTTACTTCCATCAAATCAAACCCATAATGGGAGATAAAACCGAATACCCATTACTGTAAAAATTCAAACAGCAAGGATAGATTTCATTTCATTTACCCTCCTAGTAAAGAAAACACCCAAATTGTATTTATTCTCCAAAAGGCAACTCAACCCAAAAATCTCATCAAACATATCAACATTTTCATTTTGCAAGAACATCCAATAAAAGAGCATAGTTCTTTTAATGAAGATGCTTAACAAAGAGCAAAACAGTTTAAAGAGAAGAGTTCAACATGCATGTAAAACTTATTGTGGCTTGAAGAAAACCATGTCCATGCCCCCAGGAATTCTTCTTTTCCATGGCGACAAACAACAAGTTTTCCCCAACGACCTCCTTACTTCCATAGGCTCAGAAACAAGTCGTGGGTAATCAAAACAATAGCAACAATTACCATAATATTTACAGGTTTGAAAGAACCACAAAAAAAAATGCAGAGTAAAAACTCAAAACCTGAATGAACAACAATAACCACCAAAAATTACCTCTTTCCCCTTTCCAAGGCGAGCTAGTCACCAAGACTGAGATCAATAAACGCATTGAATGCATTGCTTTTTCCTCTATCTCCACGCTACCACCGACTCAGGTTTGGTGAGTTCCACCTTTAAAATTTTGCATGTAATTTCCTTGTTAGCTACATTGCTAGTTGGATATCTCCAACTTCCCATGTTCCCGTCAAACTTGGCGTTTTAAAACTTCAAGGACATCATTTAATGTCCTTTATTAAATTTCAAACCTTCCCTTCTTATCCTTTTATTAGCATGTATCCACAAGTCCCCCTTCAATGGTTAGCATTAGTTTAGGTTATACTATCCATAGCTAGGTATTCCACCTAGGTCGCAAGTCATTAGGATTTGTAAAAATTTACATCCCATTTAATTAAAATCCACATAGGGTAGTAGTTAGGTTATAGGTTAAAACATAGTTATAGGTTAAAACATAGCCGTAGTATTTTAATTAATAGGTTCTTTTAGTAAATTTACCAACTTACGAGTTCATATCCAACATAACGCAAGATGTGTGTTCCATAATTGACATATCTATACCTTGTTCGCTTGCACCAAAACTCTTACTGCCTTACGCTTTTCGGTGTTACAATTTGTATGTAGTTCCAGAAATTGAACCTTTCCATTGGCAACATGGTGCCGAATAATTATACCTGTAACGAAGTTATGTAAAATTTATAACGACCTCCAGTTTGGTTCTAGAATTCGTTCTAATTACAAAGTAAATCGACAAAGTGATCACAAAGAAGGCCACAAACATACCTTTGATCAATGGAATTGATTCAAGGTGTGTTGTCAACAACAATATGAGTTCATCAAACACAAAATCAAGCCTGCAGTTTCACACTTTGCAAAACACAAGTTATAATGACCTCCGTCCCAAGTAAGCAAGTTACAATAAGCAAGGGTTCAAATCAGTAACACATTCCTTTTTAAGATTAAAAGATATATCTTAACATAATTGTCCTCATTTCCACAGTTACAACATCACGAAAATAGGTTATCATCGTAGCTTCCAAAAATCAAGACGTTACATTCCTCCCTTTTTAAAAGAATCATCGTCACGATGATCAAATTAGCCAATTCATAGAGTTTTTGGGACAAAATTCAATTATTGTCCTTTCATTCATAAGTTCATACCAAAAATAGATTTAATCATTAAAACTGTGTTTTAAGATAACCATAAAATAGACCAGTAATTGTCCTTGTTTGGCAAAATTATCAGTTTTTTGAATTTAATTTCGGTCAAACAAGTATGGAAAAGTACAGATCTCATTTCCTCAAGATTTTCCCAAGTTGCACTTTTCTTCACTAAAATTGTCCCACTATACCTTACATTGGCTCACTTCGTGATTTCTTAGGTACAACTGGTGAGTTCTCCAGCACTCGAATGGGCTTAACCCACTATTATTCTTGGGTCTTGGACCTGCAAGGAATTCCAATTCAACACATGTGATAAATTTGATACGTATTTCTTAAGCAAAGAAATATGAAAAACATCATGTATTTGTGATAAAGCAGGAGGTAAAGCTAGATGATAAGGTACATGGTTGATTATTTCAACAATTTCAAAAGGTCCCGCATAACGAGGTGATAACTTGGCAGCCTTGCCAAAAGTTATAGAACTCTTTTTTGGCTTAACTCGAAGAAAGACCTTCTCACCAAGTTTATAATTCCTATTAACCCGCTTTAAGTCTGCATAAACTCTTTTGCCTATTGACAACCTCCTTTAAATGTTCACGAATCATTTTAATTTGTTGTTCCATTTCCGTAAGGATTTTTGGCCCAATTACCTCTTTATCCTCTATGTTGTCCTAGCTAACAGGGGTTCTGCATTTTCTTCCAAACAATGCTTCAAAAGGCGCCATCTTTAAAGAGGCGTGGTATGTATTATTATAGGTAAATTCAACCAGCTGAAGGTATTCCTCCCATTTATATTGCTAGTCCATGCAATACATTCTTAACATATCCTCTAAAACTTGATTGACTCTTTCAGTTTGTCCATCTGTTTCTAGATGATATGTAGAACTGAAATTTAATCTAGTTCCCAAGTCTGCATTAAGTGTTTGCCAAAATCTTAATGTTATTCTCGGATCTCTGTCTGATATGATCAATCCGGATACTCCATGCAATCTAAAAATTTAATGTACAAATCTTCTTGCTAACACTAGTACATCGTCTTTTAAATTACCAGCAATGAAATGTGCCACTTTGGTTAATTTTTTGACGACAACCAGGATGATATCATGTTTATTCCTAGACATAGGTAATCCTTGAAGGAAGCCCATAGTTATCACTTGCCATTTATACTGTGGGATGTTGTGGGGGTACAATAATCCGGCGAGATGCGTATGTTCCGCCTTAACATGCTAACATTCCAAGTAGTGTGTCAAAAATTCCACAACATCCTTTTTCATTCCCTTCTAGAAGTATTACTGCTTGAGATCAACAAGCATTTTTTATAATGCCAGGGTGTCTAGAAAAAGGTGAATTATGAAATTCAGTAAATAAGTTCTTTCTTAAATCATTTGCCAAGGGTATATATACCCTATTTTCAAACCTCAGAATCCCTTCATTATTAAAATGAAATCCTTTATATTTCACATCCCTTGGATTTACAGTAAGTGATATTTTAACTTGTTGATAATAAGAGTCAGATTCCATGACATCTTTCACACCCCGTCTTTAAACTGTGTTCTTAACGTTATAAGGGAAGAGATGTGTTTCCTTCGACTCAGAGCATTTGCTACCCTATTTTCCTTGCCTTTAATGTAACTTATATCAAAATCATACTGAAGATAGAAATTCTAACCATCTTCGTTGTCTTGCATTCAGGTTTGGTTGGGTAAAAAATGTACTTCAACCCTAGATGGTCAGGTTTTTAGCTCAAAGGGCTTACCAAGAAGGTAATGCCTCCACATTAGAAGTGCATGAACAATGACAGTGAGCTCTAGGTCATGTGGAGCATAATTCTATTCATGTAGCTTAAGCTTCTCTACTTTCATATGCTATGACATGGTCCTTTTGTAACAAAATGCCTCCGAGACCCTCTCCAGATGCATCTGTTACAAACCGTAAAATCTTCATTTGGGTTAGGTACAGTTAGAATAGGTGCTGTAGTTAACTTTTCCTTTAAAATTTTAAAGGTAGATTCACATTTGTCACTCCAAAAAAATTTCTTATCTTTCTTTTGTAATGAAGTGATTGGGTGCAACAATTTTAGAAAAGTCCTTAACGAACTTTCTATAGTATCTTGCTAGGCCCATGAAGCTTCTTACTTCATGCACGTTCTTAGGTGCAAGCCACTCGATTATAGCTGCGATCTTTAAAGGGTCTACAACTATCCCATTCTTGCTTATAACATGTCCTAAATAATGCACCTCTGCATCATAAAAGGAACATTTAGATAATTTACCATACAACCTTCTTTTTCTCAAAATTTCCAGCACTATCCTTTAAATGCTCTTGATGTTCTTCAACATTTTTGGAGTATATAAGAATGTTGTACAATAATACAATCACAAACTTGTCTAATTATTCTTGAAAAATATTGTTTATCAAATTCATAGAAGGCGGCAAGTGCATTCGCCAACCCAAAAGGTAACACTGTGAATTCATAATGTTCGTACCTTTTTCTAAAAAGTTGTTTTATGAATATCTTCTTCCTTTATTCTTAGCTGATGATATCTACATCGAAGATCTATTTTCGAATATACTAATGCTCCACGCATCTAGTCGAACCAGATCATCAATCCTAGGAAGTGGATATCGATTCTTAATAGTTACCTTATTCACACATTCTGTAATCAATGCACAATCTAAGTGTCTCATCCTTCTTCTTTACAAAAATTACCAGCGCTCCCCATGGTGAGACGCTCGGTCATATCAACCCTTTTGTCAAAAAGTTCCTGTAACTGCGCCTTAAGTTTCCACCAACTCAAGGGTGGTCATTCTGTAGGGTGCCTTAGATATGGGTTCGGTTCCTGGCTTGATCTCTATTGCAAAGTCAAACTCCCATTTAGGTGCAGAAGACCTGATAATTCCCTGGAAAGACATCGCTGAAATCTCTTAACAACAGATACTTTTCCATGAAATCATTATCTTCTTTGGCATTTTCTGTCATTCTTACGGCATACAAAGTGCAACCTCTATTTTTAGCCCTTTTTAGTTGCATAGCTTAACTCAACCTCAACACCTTGAATGACTGCTACTTTCTGCAATCAAAATAGCAAATCTATTTTTCATAACAGTTGACCTTCACCTTATGTTCCACAAACCAATTAACTCCTATAATTATGTCATATGACCCTAAAGGAGTAACATACAGGTCAACTTCTGTGGAGAAACTAGGTAGGTCAAGAATTGCCCCAAAAAGACACATATCTATTATATGGACAACATTATTTCCATAATGCACTGTCCATGTCTTATCCATTCGTTCATCTTTTCTTTTTAGTTTCATTTCTAGCTTAGTAGATATAAAACATTCAGTAGCTCCAGTATCAAAAAAATATGACTACAGGTGTACCAAATAACTTACCCAGAACTTCGATGGGTGTGACTTACTTTTCAGCTTGTTTGTTAGCCACCGCAGTGTGTATCCTATGCTGTTGATTGTGATCATCATTAATCACAGGACAGTGACTCGTGTAATGGTCCTTTCCACAGTTGAAGCAGCCTCCGACTGGCCCCTTCCTAGGTTCAAATTTACTACCAGCCCTGAAATT
The DNA here is from genome assembly GCA_019776745.2 of Taxus chinensis. Taxonomy (NCBI): domain Eukaryota; kingdom Viridiplantae; phylum Streptophyta; class Pinopsida; order Cupressales; family Taxaceae; genus Taxus; species Taxus chinensis. Next base: position 556,958,800 of record CM034155.1, on the reverse strand, counting down.
ATCACTCTAGCTTCCATAGGACTTTTGTCCATTACCACTAATTTTTGCAAAGCTACTCCACACACTATTAATAGGTTTGTTCATTAATGATTTCTTATTGTTATCCACAACAATTTTGTTTTTCATACCAAACCTTTTCCAGGGTCCCTTTTTGGGTGCAAGAGATGAAGAAGAGTTGGGAATCTTCTTCCTAATCTCCTCCCTATGAGCAGAGATTGCTCTCAATTTATGTTCCTGTCTTATTTCCTTTTTGACAACTCCTTCCATAGTGGTCGAACCGTGGTTATCTACTTCGCCACCAATGATGGGATTCAGTCCCATTATGAACTTTCTGTATCCTAAACTTCTCGTCATCTTGGTACTACGGTACATACTTAAGGAGTTTAGTAAACCCTTCCCAGTATTCTGTCAACGTCAGCCTACCTTGCGACCAGTTCTGAAATTTAGTCATTTTTCGATCAAAAAAGAGTTGAGGCAGCCATCGTTGCCTAAACTAACTTTTGAATTGATCCCAAATTATGTCTGTTTCGAAAATATTCAACTCAACCTTACGGTTGTCCCACCATGATGATGCTTCCTGAGAAAGCTGATATGCTCCCCATATCGCTTTGGTCTCCTCGGAGAAGTTTCTTATTGCAAAGTACTTCTCCATTTCACTGAGCCAATTTTCAGCCCCATCCCCAAGCGTAGTTCCATCAAACTTTGGAGGACTTATTCTCTTTATATCATTTGTAAGTTCAGCCGCTAATATTTCCCTTTTATTTTCAGGATGATTAAGAGCGTTCGCGTTACTATTATCAACACTCGGATTCCCTCCATTGGTGTTGTCCACAGGAGGTGGCTGATCATTTATATCAGCATCTTCTTCCTCCTCCTCATTGCCCATTGCTTGTTGTCCCAAAATAGTCAAACGATCTCTCGTATCTAGTAGGGCAGTAAGGATTTCATCTAGCTTTTGAGCAGTAGCTGCTTCTCCACCCAGTAACGGGTTGTTCGCAGCATTTCCTCTTGTTCTAACCATTTTCTATTCAATAAGAAAATGTAAACCTTATTAAATTGTGGACTCATTAGGTCCAAGAGCTGCAACCTTCAGCTCTGATACCAAGATGTAACATTCCCATTTTAAGTCATTAGAATGAGGGAATATATTATATATTTATATAATAACGTTCTCTGTTCTGAATTATGTAATTTAAAACACAGGACCAAGTTTTAATAATTGTTCTCTGTCCCATTAAGGTAATTTAGAACACACAATACCTTTTAAAACCAATGTTCTCTATTCACATTTTTTTATAATATGGAACACACATTCAATGTCATTCAATCATATAACAGATACCATTGCTGCTGTAATGACTCGAAGAACTACCGATCTCCCATTTTATGGCTCGGAGTTTCAACGATCTCTCATTTCATGACTCGGCTACTTACCGATCCTTCATGTTAATCCATGCATTGTATACTAAGTATACTTGGTTCTCTTTACCGTTTTTGGTTATCGAAGTGTTCCATTTAAGAGGCCTATCTAAATATCTATTACCGATACTCATCTGAAATCCTGCTTCTTAAACTAGGTGATTAGGACAACGCAACCAGCAGCTTGCGATACTTTGGCCAAAGATTTTCACATGCTTTGCATGATCATATTCCTAGACGTTACTACACATCAATGGAATACGTCCTTCACCTCACTTCGTCTGTTATCTAGAATGGTCTTTTCTGACCTCTGTCAGTCCTCTCGTCCAAGTTTAAACTTTAACCCAAGATAGCAATATGAAAGAGTATAGGGAGACACTCGCGGTGACTAAAGGTACGCAGACATACTTTGTCGACCCTAGTCGACTGTGTGTGTCTAGTTACCTTTAGTCTTCCTGAGTCACTCCGTATACACGGTCACATTCCTAACTTTTTCCAAGTAACTTGGTCCCAGCTTATGTAAACTTGATGATTCGATTCGGGAGGGTTGTAACATGTCAGCTGCAACATTGTGTCGTCATGAAGGCCCCGCCTTCATGAAGACACCAGATTGCAGCTGGCGTGTGCCAAAGTCCTACGGAATCCTCTCCATCAAGGGATACACATCCAGCTAGAAGTGTGATTAGATTATTATCTTAAGTATTTTAAGAATAAGTTTCAGCAACCATGTTGATCCTCTAACCTCACTGTTCGTTACAGTTGCATAGCTAAGAGAGACTTAAATTGTCTTATAAGCTTAATATGCCTTTACTCCTCCTTACCGAAGGATTGCTTAATTCCATCTTAGTTCCTTAATTTAAGCTTCGGACTAATAGTCCACTACAACTTAACGTAGTAAGATCAACTTACTAAACTTAACCAAGTTTTATTCACAACCGAATTTAAATTCAGAATTCCATCTCATTAGACGTCATTTAAATGAGGCCTAATCCCAAATGAATGTATTCATTTATTTACTATAACCTTACTTCAGTTAAGGTTTGACATGAGGAGATATGATTCCTCATACCGAATATCCTTTTGATCAAAACATCTGAAGGATATTAACGAAATCAGAATACAGAATTCAATTGTTTCTTTATTAATATTCATTAGTTTATATACTAATTCCGAATATCATTCATTTAAGAGTTCATATTCACTTTACTCTTTACAAATGTCAATTTAAAATCCATATTGACCTAAGTATGAATTAATTGCACATTCCAACTTAAAAGTTGTATTCAAGTAAAGAATAGATATTATGTCCCTATAAATCTGTCAACCATCATTTGAATAATCCAAATTCAATGAATAAAATTATATTCTCAATCTTATTCAAACAGTTCCAAGGTGGTACAACCATTAAAATAACACACCTTTCCTTTTACTCAATCCTCTAGATTAAAATTTATACAATTTACAAGTCCATACAACCAGACTTCATTCATGCCAAACAACATTAACAACTCGTAAAGAAAGGAAGAATACAACTTTTTCTTTTTCCATTTCCTCGTAGAAGAATAATAAAATCTCAGAAAAGATCCATCCCTTAGTTAATTAGAAGAAGCATCATAAAACAACATATCTTCATTTTTACTCACGGAATCCATCTGCAAAATTAACTTGCACGGGTCAGTTCATCGAACTCAGCATATTAAGCACTTATCATTAAAATGAGGTGCTCTTGATTAACTGTCTCAATAAAAGAACTCTGATTTTATGAAACGTCTCATAATAGAGATAGACATCACGTAATAGTTAAGCACCAATAAGGTTGAACAATTTTAACAACCCAATTTCAATAATTAGCATCACGTTAAACAGTACTAATAAATATCAGCACACTAATTTCTGTAATGGCTAACCTATCATGATGTATATTTCACCATTCTCATAACTATTTTTAATGAAAAGAAAAGAGTTCATTCCAAATTTAGATAATACTAAAAGGAGTATTTTCTCTAAACAACCATGTATTAAGACAACTATATGTAAACTGAATTATAGATTGCTATTGATTGCATGCATTGTCCAACCATTTCATCATCAAGAATGAATTCCATATACTGAGTCGAATTTTAAATTAAGATAGAACTTTCTTACCTTCAGGTCATCCACTGGATTTCAACTATATCAAATGCAAAAGTGAAAAGAAACCTTACGTCACAACAACAATCTATTTAACTTCCTAGAATTCAACAAACAACATAGTACTTCTTTCAATTTAGAAAAGAAGAAAAACAGTAGTTAAAATGCAGTCGCTTACGCCGAAGGCAGTAGAAAATTCATTCAATATCAAATAATAGAATTTCAACTGGATAAGAGAAGAAAATAATTATTACTTCCGATTACCCACTCAATATTCTCTTTCCTTTCATCACAACTGAACAGGATGATTTAAACAAGAAGTGATAACAATCAACGATAACAGTCAAGGAGAGAGAACAATTAAAACCAATAATCGAATGAAAGAAGAAGATTCATATTATCTCTTCTCATTGCTTAGCCGAATATCAACTAATTAGAGCCGACCTGTACCCATAGGATAATTTCTTCTAACAAGTCTATTTCAGTATTTAAAACTTACTAATCACCATTCAAGGAAGCATACCAGAGTTCATTTGCATCTGATTCCCAAGTATAAAAAACAACTGAATCTTTCAATTAAAATTGTTTTCAATAATTATTCACCAAAACGAACATTTCCAGCTAGGTCTGAAACAAGCAAGAATGTACAACTAGCTATATAACCATAATTATTCACCAAAAACGAACATTTCCAGCTAGGTCTGAAACAAGCAAGAATGTACAGCAAACAACAAAATCATGATTTTTATCATAATAATAAAAGGAATCATTTTTCAAACACCAGATTAAGAAATCAACTTCAGTTCAGTTTTAATGATATCAGCGAAGAAGTTTAGACTGCAGTTCATATATATATAAATATATAAATTCACCATCGAATTCAAAGGAGAATAAAATGATAAGCTCTATTCCATCCAACAGATAACCATATACTCTGTTCCAGGTTTAAGTAAATCATTCCTAAAAATCATTCACGGATTTCAAACCAAATAAGGAGACATTGAACCGTTTTTAAATCACGCAAGGGTAAGACGATGAAATAAATTCACTGTCCCCAAAGAATTCATATTCTATGCACTGTAATACGACCAGAAAAATAACTCACACAAACAGTTCCATCAAGCATTCTCACGGTTTTTCCAAAACCATTTACACACACAGAACTCAGAAAACAATCTTCACATCACTGTTACTTCCATCAAATCAAACCCATAATGGGAGATAAAACCGAATACCCATTACTGTAAAAATTCAAACAGCAAGGATAGATTTCATTTCATTACCCTCCTAGTAAAGAAAATACCCAAATCATATTTATTCTCAAAAAGACAACTCAACCCAGAAATCTCATCAAACATATCAACATTTTCATTTTACAAAAACATCCAATAAAAGAGCAGAGTTCTTTTAATGAAGACGCTTAACAAAGAGCAAAATGGTTTAAAGAGAAGAGCTCAACATGCCTGTAAAACTTCTTGTTGCTTGAAGAAAACCGCGTCCGTGCCCACAGGAGTTATTCTTTTCCACGGCGACAAACAACAAGGTTTCCCCAAACTATCTCCTTACTACCACAGGCTCAAAAACAGTCGTGGGTAATCAAAACAACAGCAACAATGACCAGAATAGTTGCAGGTTCGAAAGAACCATAAAAGAAATGCAGAGCAAAACTCAAAAACCCAAATGAACAACAATAACCACCAAAAATTCCTCTTTCCCCTTTCCAAGGCGAGCTGGTCACCAAGACCGAGATCAATAAATGCATTGAATGCATTGACTTTTTCCTCTATCTCCATGCCACCACCGACTCAGGTTTGGTGAGTTCCACCTTTAAATTTTTGCATGTAATTTCCTTCTTAGCTACATTGCTAGTTGGATATCTCCAACTTCCCATGTTCCTGCCAAACTTGGCGTTTAAAACTTCAAGGACATCATTTAATGTCCCTTATTAAATTTCAAACCTTCCCTTCTTATCCTTTTATCAACATGTATCCACAAGTCCCCCTTCTAGGGTTAGCATTAGTTTAGGTTGTATTGTCCATAGCTAGGTTTTCCACCTAGGTCGCAAGTCATTAGGATTTGCAATAATTTACATCCCATTTAATTTATAAAATCCACATAGGATAGTAGTTAGGTTATAGGCTAAAACATAGTTATAGGTTAAAACGTAGCCGTAGTATTTTAATTAATGGGTTCTTTTAGTAAGTTTTACCAACTTACGTTCATATCCAGCATAATGCAGGACGTTTGTTCCATGCTCGACATATCTATACTTTGTTCACTTGCACCAAAACTCTTACTGCCTTACGCTCTCCGGCGTTACTATGTGTATGTAGTTCAGAAATCGAACCTTTCCATTGGCAACATGGTACCGAATAATTATACCTGTAACCAGGTTCTGTAACATTTATAACGACCTTCAGTCTGGTTCCAGACTTTGTTCTAATTAGAAAGTAAATCGACAAAGCGATCACAAAGAAGGCCACAACATACCTTGGATCAATGGAATTGATTCAAGGTGTGCTGTCAACAACAATATGAGTTCATCAAATGCAAAAGCAAGTATGTTGTTTCACACTTTGCAAAACACAAGTTATAATGACCTCCTTCCCAAGTAAACAAGTTACAGTAAACAAGGGTTCAGATCAGTAACACATTCTTTTTAAGATTAAAAGATACTATCTTAACATAATTATCCTCATTTCCACAGTTACAACATCACGAAAAGAGGTTATCATAGTAGCTTCTAAAAATCAACCACGTTACATTCTTCACCACCCAAGTGTTACTATTCTGCAATTTAACATGAACACTGCCTTTTCCAACAATATTACATGGATCATCATCACCAAGATATACCCGCCCAAAATTCCCCTTGAACATAATCTTGAAAATGCTGTCTATGAGGAGTTGCATGAAACGAAGCACCAAAATCTAAAACCCAAGATTCTAATTTACTATCCAAAGAAAGAACAAGAGCATCTTGTAACACATCACCTACTACGTTTGCCTCTTTGTTCCCTTTTTGTTGATCTTTCCCTAATTTTAAAGATCGAACAATCTTTCTTTGTGTGCCATGCTTTTCCACAATTCTAGCATACCATCCTGCTTCTAGATTTATATTTTCCCTTCTTAGACCTTCCACGGTGTCCTAAAATTTTTGCTTTTTTCCTTCTGTCTTCCCCTGTTCTCTACACTCAAAGCATTACTAGATGACTCACCTGTGTTTTTTTCTTCTCATTTCTTCACTAAGAATCACACCAATAACATCATCAAACATTAAAGTGTTTGAACCAGAAACAAAATTACTCACATCCATAACCAAAGTATTCCAACTTTTAGGCAATGAATACAAAATTAATAGAGCACTAACTTCATCATCAAAACTTACTCCTATAGAGCTTAATTGATTAGTAACTGGGTTAAATTCATTCAAATGATCATTTACTGAATCACCTTGTGACATCTTCATATTAAAAAAACTTTTCATAAGAAATACCTTATTAGAGGCTGAGGGTTTTTCATACAATTTTACCCAATTTTTCAATTAGATCTACAATTGTCTTTTCCTTAGAAATATTGAAATTTACTGTAGCTGCTAGGCACAACCATATCATTCCTAGTGCCTTCTGATCAAGAACATCCTATTCTTCATCTTTCATAGCTGATGGCTTCAAAACTTTTTGTTTTAATGGTAGATAAAGATCCTTCTAATATAAGTAGTCCTCCACTTTGCATCTTCCATAGCTGAAAGTTCTGGCCGTTAAACTTCTCAACCCTGAACTTGCTATCTTCTGCCATTGCTCCCACTCAAACAAGAAACCCTACGTTAACTTTTTCTGCCAAAACAAAATCATGCTCTGATACCACTTGTTAGGATCAAAACATAGATGAGCAATAAAACGGAATTTAAAACAAAAATAGAAGAAGCACGCAATCACAAGATAAACCCAAGCTTTAACGTGGTTCACCCAATTTGGGCTACATCCACCAGAAACAAGCTATACTTTTCCTTTATTTAGTCTCGAGGAATACAATACAATTTTTTTTTCATATTACAAAGAATAAATCCATGCACACATATATAGCTTGTGCACCTCTTTGTAAAAGTTTGCTTCAACCACAAACAACCTAAATATCACATGCTTATAAAAGTTTGCTTCAACCACAAGTAACCTAAATATCACATGCTTATAAAAAATAACAACTCTAGTATATTAATAACAACTTCAGTCTATTAATAAGATAATACTATTTTTATCCATGGCCATGATTTCCTCCCCAAAAATAGAACAAAGAAAACCAAACTCCCACGTCAACTTGCAATCAAGCTCCATAACTTCAACAATAAGCACCTACTCATAGGAGCAAGATACATAGACCGGGAAGGATAAATTAAACTAATGATTTACTGGACCAATCTCCCCATGGCATTTGATACAACTGAAAGATTCTTGATGTCTAGGAATGCACTTTTTGATTCTTATTTCCCTCTTGAGATAAGCATTGCAATCCCGCTCCATGTTATTTGCAATGACTTGAGAGAACTCTTCTTGCCATAATTGATGCCCATGGACATAATCCTGAAAATAGTCCATTGATTGACACTGCATTTCTATCTCTCGTGTAGTTGAGAGAGTTTACTTGTATAAATGATGCATATTGACAACTCCTCATACCCACCAATCATGACATCCATTCTTCTCGCCATATACCCCTGGTTATCTACCTTAAAGCATTTTGTCAAACAATTCACATGTATGCTGCCACATTATCTCAAATTTAAATATCATCCTCCAATTGGTTATAATTGATTTCCCCATCTCTTCATCGCTTTTCCTGTGCTAAATACCTATTGTGTCACCAAAAATTTGATCCCCATCGAGCTCTATAGAAACTATTGTTGTACTCAAATTTGTCTTGTTATCTTAATGTAGATCCACCACTCCATAAACATAATACATGATACGTTCTTTATGGAATTGTTCAAGTTGTTGCTTGTAAAGCCGCTATTGCTGATTAGTCAAATGCTTTAAGTCTTCGCGGATGCTTCATCAATACTCTAGTTGATAGCTATTGTTAAAGCATAGTGATCTATTGTCACGATTTTCCTCTTAACTATGGGATAGTCATAGAATTATTATAATAAATTCTTGCTCAAACCTGCGGAGTTAATTTAAAGATGTGGGTGGACAATTTTCTTTTATTTGATCAACAGTAGGAACCCAATCATAAATACAGAAGTGTGATGCACCCTCACTCCTTAAGACAATGATAAGTCTTTATAAATGAGTATGAGGCAAGAAAGATTTTAAAACTCTTCTTGAATAATCGTGACGGGAGGACTAGCTTAGAGCAAAAACATGGATAATGACCATTTTAGATTTGTTGAGTGAGCATGGTATAAAATTGTACCAGGACGAAAACAAGACTGATAAAAACTTCATGACTATGAATTGTTTATTGTTATTAAAATCTGCAACAATTATGGAATGTCACTTATTGATAGGGTAATGTTCCTCTACGTTTGAGAGGGGCAGTTCCCTTATATGATGGGGGGTATTTGTAATTTTGGTGCTTTTAACTCCAAAGCACAAAGGGAAACAAAATTGGGAAGGAGAAAGGAGAAAGGAGACAAAGGAAGCAAGAAATCACATTACAAAACCCTCTCTTATTCACATGAAGGGTGAAATATAACGAGGAATACAAATTACAAAGCACAAAGTCTTCATAACCCCCGAGCTATATAAATATGGCACAAAGTGCACGTACACCAATATTCAACACAAAGTTTTATTTATTAGAGCATCAGATAAAATAAGGGAGAAAAACAATATTACTGGCATCATTTGATCATAAATGAAAAGACAAAATTTATAATTGACGAGCATTAATATTGCAGAAAAACACAAATATATTCATGAATTTATGGAATGAGAAAGAAAAACAATGTGCACAAAGGCACAACAATCATTCTCTAACATTTAGAAATGGAAAGAAAGGGAGAGACTCCATTTACAATTGTTTTCAAGCCCCCTTATAGGCACATTCCCCAAACTCAAGTTTATATTGATTTTACACTACATCATAATTATGTTCAAGTCAACTCAAGTTAATTACATAATGGTTTTCAAAATTATAATATTTAATTAATTCGATAAATAAATTGAATAATTAAATTTTACATTTAACTTCTTGCTCCAAATTCCTTTTTTGAAGACAACATATAAGCCTTTCACCTTTTCAACTCACTAGGTATATCCTTTCGGAGTCTAATCTCATCAATTGGAGCACTTACCCCTTGAACTTGTCTCCTTTTCAGAAAATGAGTCAGCAATTGCGTGCTCTTTAGACACCTCATGGTTCTTTGCCCACACATTCACAAGACATTGGAATGATGAAGCTTTTATTGATGAATTTTGCACAGAAGTTATGGAGCTGGAATTGACATTCAATGTACCATGTCTAATTCCTAATAGAACATTTACCACACACTCAAATAGATTGGTGGTCATCAAATCAAAGCTATAATTAACAAATATATCTCCCAGCATATGAGAATCCTTACAGACTTATCAAATGTCGAACACGTCCTTTGGTGAAGTGGGGAAGTGTAACACCCACGAGACATCTTACTACATACTTTTGCGACTGTATCACATCACAAGGCCTTTTATTCTACCATGGAAAGACAAACATGTAGTCCACGTAACCAAGAATTTCCAACAATTACGTCACAGGCCTAGAAAAGTGATCATTTCTCGATTTATGCGTGTTATCCTTGTGCAAGGGCCATGCTTATCTTCTATGTATCATTCCAATTTTATCAGATGTCTCTGAAACTCAACAATACATAAGACACTTACATAAGTCATCGACTCACATAGACACACGACAACGCCATATACCTGTCAATGCCACACTTTTCCCAATGGACGAATGCTAGCAATGACCCAACCACAATAAAAGGAACCCAAAGATTGGCAAACCCACAACACATCATTACCAAGATTACATCTTAATTACGATCAACATTAGAAAAACATTATTATGCAAGAATAATATTGTATTCGTGTGTGTAAAGTGCGGGCGTTACAGGAAGACACACATGTCGTGAGCAATGCATATGAATGTGGGTTTTGACTAAATCGATAAAATGAAAATTCGAAGTACAGGAATAGCTCACACTCTCCAATAATCCCTGAAGTAGTTCAAGTGAAAGGAACCTTGTCTTTGTAACAAACTTATCGGCCTCTTCCTTCTTACACATCCTACGAGGGATCCGGAAAATCATAGAAGCATCCTGCTATCCTATACCCATGCTTTCTAGGTCAATCCCTCCTGGTGCTCTTTTACTCTCTTCTAAATGGATAGCCTTATCAAGAGAAGCCTCTAAGCCCTTAATATTTGCACCTCTAACAAGATGTTGCAGTTCTTCTTACGGATATAAGAGTTGCATCAGTCAATCAGAGAATTTCCCAGTGTTATAGCTCTTGCATCCTTTCCACAATCTCGTAGCTTGAAATGATAAGGCACTGTGTGTATTGATGCCACTTTACACAATGGATTTGTTGTATTAAACATTTCCTTGAAGACATTTTGTCAAAGAGTTCACATGCATTACCTGTACATGCACATTTTCTCAAACAGTTCATATGCATTACCTGTACATGCACATTTTGTTGTTTTGCATATAATGTTCTCGTACCATACGTTTACCCGAAATAATACAACAATTTGTATGTTAGAACACGCCTTGATTAAGAATTTTAAACTGAAACATATGCGTTATAGGATCTGGCACCTCTTCGATTCTACATCAATCTGCTTCTTCAAATGCGTTCCACTGAACCCCTGAGAACACTGAGCAAATTTCATTTTATATCACATAGTTAGGACAGAGATCAACTCCTATTAGCTAATTCAACCAATCGGAACATTGAGGTGATTCCAGAATTCTTCAAATCCTCTGCATGGTTTTTTTTTAATATTTGGTCACCGAAGGCACCCCTAGAAGTTCAAGCTCAGTCGCATCGCCTCTATGCAGAAGCTGTAGAACTATGGAATGTTCCCCAAGTTCCCATTTCACCCCAATTCACCGAAATAATACTAAGCCTGCTTAATCCCATACTCTGTTATATATCTCACACCTGAGCTATATGCCATACTTCGTTTTGAACATTGCAATTACTAACCAAAATGAAAATGACTCCATGACCATGAAGGGTTTATACTGAAAATTCATTTCTTAACCGATTTTCACATAACAGGATCAAAATCCAAAAGTTTCGGATAGTCCGATTTTGAATGACAATAAAATGGAAATCAACTAGATTGGAAATGTTAAAAGGAAAATAAAGATACTAGGTTTTTAGAGTTTATTATCTTGGCCTTATGAGGACATTAATATCTAAATTAAATTAAATTTATAGTCTAGGTAAATTCGAGAATCTAGTGACTAGTTTCAAGCAAAGAGGTTCGTTGCCTCTTAGAGCGAGGAGAATTTGGATGTTTGGGCAATGATGTGTGGCTTGCCCCCCTTCGTTGTGAGTCATCAGGTTTACATCATTTCCATTGGATTCCCCCATTTACACCATCTTGTAGATTTTTCTAATGAGATGGAATTTCCGTTGCATGCTATTTTTCTTGTAAGGGTGCCACTCAACAATATCCTATGTTCTTTTTTGGTAATCAAGCCTCTAAAAAAAAAAAGGATTTGCTTTTCCCTTGCAAGTTCATTGGTGTAATGTATACAACCTATATTTTATGAATAAAATTTTATCTTAGCAAATTTGTTAGGTCACCCCTACAATATGTGTTAAAGTTTATTCTTAATATACCATGTTTTTATTGTTATGAAGCATTATTTATTTTCAGTGTGTCCTATAATTTTTTGTTCTATTATTTCTATGCTTATGTTATCAAAACACACATAAATGTAATTGCATAAATCCAAAAATGTTACAAAGGTATTGCAAAGTAAGACTTTTTAGGTTAGAGGATATTAAGAAAGATTTAATACTCAACAAACATCATCTTAAATAACATAATCGTTTGTAACTATTATTAATATAAAAGTTTGTAACCACGCAGATACAATTTAATTAATTGAAATATTAGTAAGCACGAGAATCCAAAAATGAACAACTAGAATGGAAATGTTAAAAAGTGAAATTAATACATGAAATTTTCATATTCCATTACCATTAAGCTGCGATGATTAATTTTGGTTGCTTGTTTCATGCTTTTACGATAATATTGGATCACCCTTTCTCCTTCGAATGTGAAGAGGATCACATATGTTTCCTCAATAATCTCCCCACCCCTGATATTCTCCTCCTTTAATCTCCTTCCTCATCGCCACTCTTCCTCCTTTGATATTTCTCCTTCACTGACTTCAACTTTAACTTCTTCAATGCCTCCATATTAGCACCCCATTAAATTGTTCGAGTGCAAATTGTTTTATGTTCCATTGGGTGCACACACCCATAGTCAACATGTGGTTGATTATGAATGATACATTGATTTAGTATTTATTTGAGCAATTTTGAGCTGATGTTCCTTGCCGATGACTGAAATTGGGGAGGTAACGATGAATGGTGCAAGGGTGGTGGTGGAAAATGTGCAAGATACAACGGATCTAGGAAATGAATTAATGTTTGTTTTGTAAAATATGCATAGTAAGGATATTCTAGATATGGTAGTGGACCTGGTCGTGGTGGTGGGGTGTTTATGTGAAGAAGCCAATCAAGAGGGGCAAGCACATCAATGTGAGGGATTTAGATAGATGTAAGCTTCCTACCTACAAGAGGGTAGTAGCTTCCTACCTACAAGAGGTAGTAAGGGAGACTCTATGATGCCTCTGAGGGCATGGAGAATGTTGATGAAAGGGGAAATGGTTTGATGCTTCCCCCCTTTAGTGTGGGTTGTCGAGCTTTCCCTAGGAAAGTTATTGACCTCTTTGTCATTCAATTTTGGGAGGCCAAACTATTGCACCATTTCCATTGGCCTCCCCATTCAAAACATCCCATGGATTTGTTTGAGGTCCTCTAGTTGTCTTTTGAGATCACATCTCCACATCATGTACCCTCATAAGAGTGCCTCTAAAAAATGTACTTCACGCCATCCTTTGTTTTGCATTTTTGTAAGTGCCAGGGAAGAATGCATATATCTCTTTAATGCTTCTCTAAAACAATATTTATGTAAGTGCTTGGGGAAATGATTTTGTATACACATGTTTTTCCTTCTGAATCTTTAAGAAACGTTGAAGATTTGATTTTGTAAGCCTTCTTTTCTACAACAATGATTCTAGTGTGGCATGAAGAGCAAGGACAATGTAGAGGCGGTAGTGGATTGGACCATTGTGGGGTGATACCTTCGTGATGAAGCCATCCAAGATTGGAAATGACCACATTAAATATTCATTTTCATAAATCATTTTCTCTTTTGTAACTGCTCTCTTTCCCCTTCGATAAATCACCTTCACTCCTTCAAATTTAACTTCATTTTTGCATGATATCAACATCTACATTGCACCTCCTCGGTGGGGTTGCTAGTTGTTGTTGATGCGTAATCACAACACCCATGAATGTTTGCAACTCGATGGGTTGAACTCTCAGTGTGATTGCATAACATGGAGATTTTCCCAAAGTGTGGGACTTTGCAATCAGGAAAGCTCTCCAGATGAAGGCCGGTTCCTATTCCTCTAAAAATTTGAAACCCGAAAGTCTGAAATTTCAGACTTTCAGAATTTCGAAACTTTCTCATTTCATATTTTTTCTCCTGTTCACTCAAAAACCTGCCGAGATCTCCAAAAGTCTGAAATCTGAAAGTCTAAAATTTCATACTTTCATAATTTCAGAACTTTTTTGTCTTTTCGGGCCTTAGGCACTGTCAATTCTTTTGTCGAAATGCATAGCGAGCTACTTGTCTGTACCTAGCCCGAATTCCTTTTGAGCTTGGCCAAGTTAATTTGATCCTTTCTTGCTCGAGCTCCGATATCCTTTGACGTTCCCTTGGCCAAGTTGGTCCTTATTTGTTCCTTTTCCAACTTTGCATTTCCATTATCGAGCCCACCTACAACCTGATTTCTGGAATAGAGACGTGAGCTCTCATGGCCGAATGGTCCCATTCATTTCGCAGTGTGAAAGGTCGTGTTTGTTCAATTTTTCCTGAGGGGCAAAATTGGATAACAATTTGGTGATTCACGAGATCACTTGCCTGCTAGGTGAAATTATTAGTTGCTTTGAAGTATCCATTGGGCACATAGTTATGAATGATAGTCTAATATTGATCTTGTTCTTGAAACTTGAACCCGAATGCTTGCAACATGCTGATCCTGAACCTGCCCCCGCTGCCCGTACTCTCAATTTTCATAAGAAAATCTTAAAAAATGAGGTTTGTGAGAGTGTAAAATTGTGTTGACCTGAAACTTTCACCTGTTTCTAGAATGGATTGTTACAACATTCACCTCTGGAGGCACATTGAAATGCACAATGATATAACCTAGGAGCAAAAAAACTTGTGCCAAAGCACTTAGGGAAGTTGAAACCTACACTACAACAAGACAACATGCACACACACTTAGAGGAATTAAAATCCTAAGCTAATATTTATAAGGGTGAAACCTCTCCTTTTCAGTAGCAATGTTTAAGGTAGATCCCGTTTACCGGAATTGGAAGTTCCTCTCAATCTAAAGTATATAGCTGGAAGGAATTGCTATTCTTACATCTTGTGACCATGTAGGGGCCACTCCAAATGGCATCAAACTTGGAACGCCTCCCCGCTTTTTCCTGATTTGAATCCCACTTTAGAACCAAGTCCCCTTCTAGAAAGGTCCTTGCTCTTACTCTCTTATCAAAGCATATTTTGACTAATGCTTGATCTTTCTCCATCATTTGAACTGCATTTTCTCTGATTTCTTCCAATTCTATCAACTCCGCATATCTAGCCTCCACCGGTTCAAACTCAGACAACTCCAATTGCTTCATAATCTCCAATGCGGGTAGCTCTAATGATATAGGAAACACTGCCTCTTTCCCATAGAGTAGCTTGTATGGAGAGTTGC
Source organism: Taxus chinensis (assembly GCA_019776745.2). NCBI lineage: Eukaryota > Viridiplantae > Streptophyta > Pinopsida > Cupressales > Taxaceae > Taxus > Taxus chinensis. The sequence goes on along the minus strand of CM034155.1, from coordinate 556,943,187 downwards.
CTATTGATCATTTAGGGGTTATCCTATCAGCCCACAAGGATGATTTTTTCTTGGTATGCCATGTTCTTTGGTTTTCATCTAGAGTCCTTCTGATGATTCTTAGCAAATTCTTGTTTGTGGAATCTTCCTGTTCATTACCTTGTGGGTAATAGTTTGAAGATGTGTTCAAGTAGATTCCGTTCTTAACAACCCATTATATGACCTTGGAATCTAGGAATGCCAATACGTTGTCTGATATGATAGTGACCGGTACACCGAATCTTGTCACTATCCCTTCATAGAAGTCTAGTATGCTAGACTCATTTGCTTCTTTGAGTGCTATCGCGTCGGTCCACTTGGTGAAATAGTCCGTTGCCGTGAGAATCCACTTGTGGACTTGGATTGAATTAGGATTAATGACTCCGATGAGGTCTAAACTCCATTGCATGAATGGTTGGTCAACTGAGATTGGATACAATGGAAGTGATGCTAACCTTTCTTTGCTTGTGAAGAATGCACATTTTTTACACTTTTTGATCCAATTATAGCAATCACTGAACACTGTGGCCCAATAATAACCCGCCTTTATTATTTTGAGAGCCATTACTCACAAGCAAAAATGTCCTCCGACCCTTCCATCGTGAAATTCCTGTAACACCCTCTCAATTTGACTTGTTCCAATGCATCTCAGTAGAACACCATTGATTTCTTTCTTGAACAAAAAACTATCAACAAGCACATATGTGATGGATTATAATCTAAAGTATCTCCTCTTTGCTTTGCTCATTTTTGGAGGGCATAGTTTTGTTTGTAGGAAGTGTATCATATTTTGAGTCCAACAAGGAGTGGGCACATTATCATTTGCCTGCTCTTGACTATCCTGCAGTACCAAGATAACTTATTTCCTGTTAGTTGCATCAACTTGTTGACTCAAGGCTAGCTGTTCACATAAACCTTTTCCATGGACCAACTTAGTAACCTTAATTTCAATTTCATATTCCATGACACAAGTGATCCACCGTCCACGTTTCTCATTTAGATATTTGTTTAGAAGGAAGTCCTTGACTCCCACATGAGAGAAAAGTAGTTTGATCTTATTGTTTGAAACCAGGTGTTTGAACTTCTTCAAACTCCTTATCACTGCAAGGACATGCTTCTCGATGAAAGATTACCTAGTTTCATATTCTTCCAAACCTTGGATGAGGAAGGAAATTATCCGTTCAGACCCCTCTTTGTTTTGTTGTACTAGTATTGCAGAAATTGTGTCCCCACCACCGAAGGCATAGAGCATGAAGTCCTTAGAGAAGTCCGGATTCATAAGGGTTGGAGCTTGATATATAGCCTCTTTGATATCCTCGAAACTTGCTTTACCCTCATCTATCCACTTAAATGCCATGCTCTTCTTCAACATTAGCATTATTGGCTTCACAAGAGCGGAAAATTTTAGTACAAACCTGCAGGAAAAAATTGATTCTTCCTAGAAAAATTTGAAGAGCCTTCTTATGACTTAGCAAAGGAAATGCTCTAATTGCCTAAACTCTTTCTGGGTCAATCATCAATCATTCCTTCGAACACAATATGGCTTAGGAGCTTGCCTTCGTGAGTCAGGAATATGCATTTTTTGGGATTCAATGATACCCCCAAATCTCCTACACCTCTGAAATACCTGTCTCAGATGAAAAAGGTGATCTGCTGCATTTTTAGAGAACATAGTGATATTGTCAAGATATATCAATACTATTTTGTTGGTCAACACCTTGAATGCCATATCCATTTCCCTTTGGAAAGTGGCTCCAACATTTGGCAATCCAAATGGCATCTTCCTATAGACGCCCCACTTGGTAGTGAAGGAAATTTTGAACTGGTCATCTTCTTTCACTATTATTTGATTATACCCCGAGTAGCCATCTAGGAGAGAGAATCTTTCCGAACCAACTACTACTTGCAATATTTGTTCCATTGAAGGGAGTGGGTATTGGTCTTTGAGAGATGCTTTGTTCAGGTCTCGAAAGTCCACACACAATCTGATTTCTTTATTATTCTTTCTGACCGGCACCAAGTTTACAACCCAACTTGAATGCTTGATTGGGAATATAATGCGTGCATCTATTAGCTTGTTTAGCTCTTTCTTCATAAGAGGCTCAATGTGTGGGTTGACTGGTCTCTATTTTTTCCTGATTGGCTTAGCATCTAGATCCAGTTCTATAGTACGTTGTGCCAACTTCGGATTGAAACCTCACAAAACCTCATAGCTCCAAGCGAAGACATCCGAAAATTCTTGGCATAGTTGTACGAATTCATATCTGTCCTGCTCAGTAGCTACTTTTCCAATTTGGAGTGTTTTCCCCTCTCCAATTGAGATTGGCTCTGAATCCTCTCCATTGACCTGTATGTTGGCCTTCTCTTTACAAAACTGGTCACTAGGATTGAATATTGCCTCTAGTGTTACTAAACCTTTGGGAAGTTTATTTGTCTGCAGCTTCACTACTTGATCCCCATACTGCTACTCTTTTTTTTCCCGATTCCTAGCCGATAATTCAACCTCTTCTTGCAAGAAATTGACAATTTGTTGATCGTTCTTGAACACATGCCAACTTGTGTTGTTGTCTAGGACTGCTGGCCTTACAAGCACATGGATATGTGTCTGCATTTTGTCTCTTTTGATGTTATTCACCACATCAAAAGTTGCTCCAATTCCTGCAAGCCTGTCTGCAGCTTCATTTTTCTTCCTAGGTATGAACTCGATGTTGAAAGCTTTAAAGTCCTCCCTGAGGTCCCATACCCTGTTCTTGTAGCTCTTGAGTAGGTAATTCTTCGTAACATGTTGTCCTTTGAATTGATTCACAATTATCTCACTATCACCAAATACTTGCAAATTCCTTATGCCTCTTTTCCTGGCCCAATGAAGTCCATGAATCAAAGCCTCATATTCAGTTGTGTTATTTGAACATGTAAACTGGAATCTAAAATTAGAATACTATTTGATTTTTTGTGGTGAAACCAACATTGCATCACCTCCATCACCTTGTTTTCTTCTTGAACCATCGAAAAATAGTTTCCATACCTCGTTATCATCCTTATTTTTCGGCTTGGTGATGTTAGGAATGGGAGAGTTTTCTTCGTGTACACAATATACACCCAATTCAGATTCTTCAATTTCCTTGTATGGGTCAAATGCATGCATTTTTATTTCCCATTCATCTAGAGTCAAATATGGAATTCCCTCAACCTTAGTACCTATTTCCAGATCATTTGAACACTCTTCCTGATCAAAGGTAGAGTTTGCATTGATTGGGCTTGGTACATGAGGTTTAAAGTGGAAATTGGAAATTGGATCTGACCTGATTGTTGCTTTGGCTCCATATCTCGTCTTGAAAAACATGTGTGACCAATCTGCAGATAGATATCCACCTATCTTGGCAGCGAAGTCTCTTAATAGGCATAGTGCAAAGAGTGGTGGAAGGTCAATTACAGACACATCATGAAAGACTATGACATTATGACATGAATGCAGTGTTAAAATTAACCCTTTGATGATCCTAACCGTTCCTACTATTATTCCATCCAGTTGCACTACTCCTCGTAGCGTTGGCTCATATTTTAGACCCAATTGGTCTACTATTTTATTTGGCATAACTAAGTTACTTGCCCCTGAATTGATCATGCAGTTATGCACCAAGTGCTTTCTAACAATCAATAAAACATAGAATGGTGGAGGTTTCAAATTATTTCTTAGTTGACCCCCATCTTGTTGCACTGTATTAGTGAGAACTTTCTCCTGTCCTTGGTTTGACCCATTCGAGGCAGACCAATTGGCCATTGCAAGTTGCAACAAATATCATTTCCTTAGGATTGTCGGTGACTCCTACATGGAAATGTTCACATGTGTCCTCTTCATCTGATCGATGATGTTGAAATGGGATGGATTATCCTTTTGTTTCCCCATACTTGGCACAACCTTTTCTGGAGTCTGAATAGGCACGTATGCTACTATAGCGGGTGCCTTAGGCTGATATTTCATATTCAGGGCTGCATTTTTCTTTTTAGCACCTTGTTGTGTAGGAGTGGGTTGAGAAAAAACTGGATTAGATGGTTGTCCCTCTTCTTTGACCGTGTATTGATAGCTACACCCTAGAAAGGAGGTTGATTTAATCCACATAAGTTTTTTGTTTTCCAATTGACCAACATGGTTTCTGTTGGAGGTACCTCTTGTTGGGTTTCTTGCTACTGATTCCCCTCTTTACTTGGTTCTTGAGACACACCGATGATCTGAACCATCAAGGATTGATTTAGTGCACCATTGAAACACGTTGATTGACTGTGAGGAAGATTGCAGGGGTAACACCATTTGTACTCCTGTGCCATGTTGTTTTGTGTTGGAACCAAGGCTCTTGTTATTGAAACTACGTTTGGATCATATAGTCAGAATGGCCTGAAAGCCTAAGGTTGTCCTTTGTTCAGATTTTGATTTATAGCCTGAGTTGGTGGTCTATTTTGCTGATATGGGGGTCTAGATTGATACTGAGTTTGAGGCTGATACGGTATAAAACTCTGAGCTTGCTATCTCTTGATAGTCACTTGATCATTTCCTAGGTTCTATAGTTATTTCATTACCTCTTGTAACTCTTTTGATGTGCTCGAAGAAGTCAAAGATTCACTATTGATTTGATTTCTAGGGGTCGGATTGGGATTCTACTTAGGTGCTTGACTAGTTGTAGGAGTTCACATATCTGGATAGAGATGCATTGGTGGCCTTGGTGCAAGCTTGCTTGCTTGAATCAAACAGTTCTCCGCTTTGATAGCTATGTCGTAGGCTCCTGGAAGCGTTGTTCCCCCCATTGATTGGATCATCATGTCTTTGTCGAAATTTATAGCCTTCAAGAAATAATGGAATGCTCCCTTGGCAGTTGGTCTAGCAGTTATCAGAATCATGTCCCATGTCCATTGGAAACAGAAATTAAAATTTGTCATTTGTTCATTAGGAGCCCTTTTGATCGTTGTCAATTGTTCCAATAAAAAAATATGTCTTCCCTCTCTCTGAATTGGTTGTAAAGAGATGAACACAATTGGTTCCAATTCTGAATAGACCTTGCTGCTAGGCTTCTAAACCATTGCAAAGCCTTACCTTTGAAAGATGAAGCTAAAAACTTGACCGCAATATCCATTTCATTGATTTTGTGAACTGCACATACATTAGCCATGTCTTGGATCTGGTCAATAGGAGTAGTATTATTTTCTCCAATGAATTAGGGAATATTCTTGTAGTGTCCACTTCCCTTCGACACCTTTTATTATTGATTATGATATTGTTGACTATATTATGGACATTATTGTAACTTTTGATTTAGCATGATGTTAGATGTTAGAGCATGGATTGTTGTTGACTTTGATTCATATATGATGCATGTGGATTATTAAAGACATTTTATATTGATGTTGATATGCTGATTGACATGGTTATATTTATAGATGTTGTTCAGACATGTGATATTTTGATATATTGAGTAGACCTAGAAAATTGAATTAAATTTGATGATCATATAGTTATTAAGGAAATTGTAAATGATATTGTTACTTTCTTGGATGATGTTTTAAGTTATACATAGATGATTTTGGAAGTTATATTTTATATTTATTTTGGATGTTTTGATGCGTTCACGAGGTCGAAGGAGGTATTTTTGTTTTGCAGGTAAACATGTCACAACAAACATCGGGGGATTAGAGACCAACCACATTGGAATTCTTGATGAATTCAACAAGGGTCACCATGGCAACTTGTATTTTTGTGTTGGTTTGTATTGTTGTTACGGATTCCCATGGGGGGATCACCTTCGAATGTGACCAAGGGGTTATGTGTATTCTTTTATCTCATTCCTTTATTTAATTTTAGTATGTGTTTATTTGATGATATAATTTTCCCTTTTCTTTATTTAATTAAATTGTGTCTAGATTTGTGAGTAATCATGTTGCTAAGTTAATTAATTAAATGGGTCATAAGAATGTATTTATTAGAGTTGATGGCTCTTGGATTAAGTGTTGTAAGTGATGTGTAAGTAAACTTTGAGTGTGAAACACTCCACCTTCCTTTTGAAATTCGGATCTGTCCTTAGGGGCTGATTTTGGAGGCTTGTGGGACAAGTTAAAACTTGACACCTCTTAAATTTGTATACCAACCTTACCTATGGTTGGGGAGTCAAAATTAGGCTTCATTATGCATTTTGGGAATACAAGTTGTAAGTTTTAATTGAACTTTCTTACAAGTATTTAATTTTGGTCCTTAAGGGGTGTGGGTTTGGATTGTGTGTGCAAGTAATCTATCATTTTATTCGCCCACTTCTTTATTGTGCCTTGGAGATTGAAGTTGACTTATGAGGTGGAGTTGAGGATGAGTGATGTGGTATCCTACATGGAGCCACCTCATCCTCCTCTCTCCCTCTTCTATTTATTCGAATTCTTCAGTTGTTTTGGGGGTTACCTCATTTGGTTTTGAGATCTTGTAATTTTGGAGAGAGTTAGAGATTGTTGAATGCTTGTGGATAGCTGGAGATTTTGGACTGTTTGGATTGGAAAAAGCTTGTTGTTGAACTTTTGGAGAAAACTCTTCCATGGCTTGGCTCTTTAAGATGTTCTTCTTTTATTTATGAATATGTGAATGTTTTGAATATTTTGGTATGTTTGTTGGTTGGTTGGGTAGATTTCCTAGGTGTGGTGTAGGAGAAGACTATGGGGATCTCTTGAGGGGAGGAATAAGAGTTTTGGGGAGGTATAAGTGTTATTTGTGGAGAGAGTTTGGGATTGGGTTCCACCTTGTAAAAGAAATAGCTTGTATTTCTTACTCATTATGGGGTGCCATAAGAGTGTGGGGAGGCATAAGAGCATGTAGGGGTTTTGAGGGATGCATAAGATTTATATAGGGGATTTGATATATATATATATATATATATATCATCTCAAAACCCCTACATGCTCTTATGCCTCCCCCAAGTACCTCTTATACCTCCCATTCTCTTATATTGGTGGGTTTTTAAGGTGGACACCCATTTCCCCTTTGGGAGGTATAAACAACTTCCCCCATAGATCTTGCTCATTTGGCTTGTGTTTAATGAAGCATGAGTATTTGTTTTTTGTTCTTCCAGTGGTTGCAACTTTAGTATGTATTTGGACTGAGTTTTGATTGTGAAATCTTGTTTTTGTGTTGTGGAAGCCTGTTTGTTGCCATGAGTTGAAATCCATTTCTTATTGCAATATGGTTGGGGCTCGGGGGCCAATGAGGAGGAAAAATTCTCCTCTTCATTGGAATTCTTGGTTGTGTGGAGAGTGTTGCCTCTCCCCCTTTTTTTGTGATCAAATTGGAAACAAGGTCGATCTCTCTGGTTGTTGTTTCTGGAGCTGTATTGAAGAAAAATTTCGCAGTCCTTCTTTGGGTTTCCTTATTGTAAAAATTTCCCACTTTAAGTGGATGGCATTGTAATATTATTTGTGGTGAAAAGTTTCTTTGTTTTAGAAATGAAATCTACATTCGAATATGAAAGATATATTTTGTAATTTGTTTTTGTGAAAAGAAAAGAGAAAAAGATATATTCTGTAAGTTGTATTTGATGAATGAAAAAGGAAGTTGTAAAAGAATTATTTGAGTTCAATAGAAGTTGTTTTATTTTCCACAAATGGTATTGTTTTCATTTTAAATTTGTGTGCGAAATATATTAAGAAATCTCTATTTGAAAATTGGAGAAGTATGTATGAAGAAATATTACATTACTCTGTTTCATTCAAAATGCATGTTTTTGGAAAATAGAACCACATTCTTGTTTTCACATTTTGATTGAAGGAAAAAAATTAAACATTGTAAAATTTGAATGAATGAACTTAAATATTTAAAGTTTGGTAAATGGAATAGATCAATTCGAGTTTGAAATATGTAGATCTCTATTAGATGTTTTCAAACCTACAAATATTTATTAGAAAAGATACAGGGTACCCATGCAACAATGAAAGACAATTTGAAACAATAATATAAGTTAAGAAATATAAAAGAACATCCCTAAATAGTTGAATTGCTTAAGAAATTTATACAGACTTCTTTAATCGGGCTACAGGAAAGAAAAACGCCTCTATAGAAAAAGGAGAGTTAAATTCGAGTTGAAACCTTAACCAAAACAATTAATCCTTGAAATCCGTTCTAAATCTTTCCTAGTGTGATTTTATCTGTGTCCTTTTGACATGTTGAGGAAGAAATAATGGCGAATTGGATCAAATTTTGAAAGTTAAAAAGTCTAGTTTACAATTTTCATGACAAAAAGATGTTTTCTTAAAATTCACCCTTCTAAGTTTTTTAAAAATAAAATTTTAAGCTTTCTGTGCAAAGAGGAGGTCGAGACCTTTCCAAAAAGTCCTTGTTTTCCAAAAACCGAGCTTCCAATCGAAAGTTATGGCCTTTTGAAGTTTTTACTTCATTTTGGCTTATTAAAAAAACTAAGTGTCAAATTTATATATAATAAAATATTCGCAAGTGGATCCGCGGGCTAAAATTTAACTTTTGCGTTTTTGCCCATAAAATACAAAATTCATGAAGTCTCCCACCGCTCTGATGGCTCGAACCTTTCTAATTCGGCAAAAATTTTCTATGTTCGAAAAGTTATTTTTGTAAAATTTCCTCCGCGGCCCCGCATCCCCGCCCCTTCATGTTTTGAAAAACACTTCCATGGGCGCGTGGGCCCGCATCCTTAAACTTATTTTTTTGAAAATTGGCAAAAATTTCTAAGTCCCTCCGCCGTCCCGCCATCCCGCACATCATTGTTGGTTTGACACGTGGCTTCCTTAGGCATCGGCGGAGGCGCAAAGTGTTTTAAACCTTTAAACCTTTGTTTCTAAAATAGCAAATTTCTCTATGTCTCCCCGATGACCCGCCTTTTCGCAAGTCAATGTGGGTCTGACAGGTGGCTTCTTTAGGCGTCAGCGGAGGCGCAGATGGTTTTAAAGCCTTAACACTTTTTCTTTGAAAGTCTTAATTTTTTAAGTTCCCTCGAAGGTCCATTTTCCCTGCTTGCATCTTGGGCTTGACACATGGTGTCCTTGGGAGTTGGCGGAGGCACATATCTTTTTAAATCCTTAACGATTTTTCAACAAAAATCCAAAATATCGTAAGTGCCTCCAACGACCTGCATTTCCGCTTGGACGTAAAATTTTGGACATGTGTCCCTTGCGGACCTAAGGTTTAATTTTCTCCTTTTGGCGCGAAGCTCCGCGCAGGCGCGTGGGGGTAAATTGTGCTTTTTTCCCAAAAGGACAAAGCATTAGGTTTACTTTCCCACTCTGCTGGTCCGTGATCTTCCCCGGGTGAGAAATAAAAAATTCCAAAGGCCCGCGCTTGAGAAAAATTTCTTTCCTAGGCCCGCAAGCTCGCGCTTGGGAAAAATTTCTTCCCCAAGTCCGCAAGCCCGCTTTTGGGAAAAGTTTCATCCCATGAGGAGTTAGGAGGACTTCTTTATATCACTGGAAAGGGGAGGAAATTTCCTATCTAATGGGAATGTTTTCAGGAAGTTTTAAGTGCGTGAATTATGGGAAAAAATAGGTTGAATCATATAAGTCAGTCTGAGAGTGGGTAAGTGGGAAATTACCCTTTTTAATTTAAATGTATATTCTACCCCTTGTAATTAAATGTTGTTAATTGTTTAAAACCTTGTGGAATTAAATACCTTGGGTATTTAATTGTTTTGGCCTTGACCCTCTAAATTTTAATTAAGGAATATGTAACTATAGTGTTAATTTAATTAATTATTAAATTAACACCTGAGGAAATCTGGTTAAATTTATTTCTCTCATTAATTTGAAATGTGGATTTAATACTTGTTATAAAGGAAAATTTTATTTATTAATTTTAATTTACTTGAAACTTTGTTTGAGACAACTGTATTTTTCTAAGCATGTATCAGGGCATGCATTTCAAAAAAAATTATTCCATAATTTTTCTAACTAAACCTAGGTTGTTCTTGGGTCTCGAGTGGGAGTTTTTAGCGAGCGTTACAATTTTTTAGTGCTGCAACTGGGACCAAATTTTGAGCATTTAGGGCAAGTGGACTACTTCCCGTGAAGTTGACGAAGGGATTCAGTGGTAGATGTGCCATTATGATTGGCCTAATAACCCTGATCGATTAGAGAAAAGGTCTACTAGGTGGAGGCGTAGACAAAGTCCTGTTAGGTGGAGATGGTGATCTTTGTGGTCTTATTCCTCTCCTTCCTCTGCTTGGTGATAATTGCAAGTAAACAAATAGTCCCTCTTCTCGAGTATTAGACCTAGTCTGAATTTTTCTCATGTACTTGGGAAATTTGTGTTGCTACACCATTGATCTATGTCCCTTCAGAGTTGCCAAATGTGTTGGGAAATGAGCCTCAAAAGGATGGATTTTTCCAAGTTACACACAAAAATCGACAAATTTCAAATTAAAACTTTAAAGGACCTATATATTTGGGATTCTAGAGATTGAAATTTGTTTTGTAATGACAGTCCTGAAAACTCGAAAATGCAAGACTTCCGAATGTCTGAAACCCGAAAACCCGAAATGAAAAAAACTCTAAAATTCTGAAATCCTGAGATGTTCGAAATCTGAAATTCAAAAAAATCTAAAATTTCAAAAATCAAAATTTCAAAAAACTAAAAATACCCTTTTGAATATTAGCCTACCGATCTATAAACTAGTGATATTTTGACTTGTTTTGAGCAAGTTAAGCCCTTGAAAATTGATTTCAGAGTTCAACTTGAGGGGTGAAATGTTTGAAATCAGAAATCTGTAGTTTTCTAAGTCTGAATTTCTTGAAAATGCCCTCAAAGCTTGTGGAATGACCTCCTGGTCCATCTGGGCGTGCCAAAAATGTTGATGCATAATCACAACACCCCTGAATGTCTGTAACTCGATGGGTTGAAACTCTTAGTGTGATTGCATAACATGGAGCTTTTCCAAAAGTGTGGGAATTTATAATTGGGAAATCTCTTCGGATGAAGGCTGGTTCCTATTCCTCTAAAATTTTGAAACCCGAATGTCTGAAATTTTGGACTTTCAGAATTCTGGAAATTTTTCATTTCAGACTTTTGTCTCCTGTTCATCGCTCAAAACCTGTTGAGATCTTCAAAACTCTAAAACTTGAAAGTCTGAAATTTTAGACTTTTGGAATTTCAAAACTTTTTTGTCTTTTTGAGCCTTAGGCACTATCCATTCTTTTAGCAACCTGCAAAGCAAGCTACTTGTCTGTACCCAACACGAATTCCTTTTGAGCTCAGCCAAGTTAATTTGATCCTTTCTTGATCGACCTCCGATCTCCTTCGACGTTCCCTTGGCCAAGTTGGTCCTTGTTCGTTCCTTTTCCAACTTTTAATTTCCATTGTTGATCCCGCCTACAACCTAATTTTCGAAATAGAGACGTGAGCTCTCATGGCCGAATGCTCCCATTCAATTTCACAGTGTGCAAGGTCGTGTTTGTTCAATTTTTCCTGAGGGGTGAAATCGGATAACAATTGTATAATGGGTGAATAGGGTAGAGCTAAAGTGGCACGAGGTCCATACCTATGTATTAAGTATAACATTCTTGATCCTATCGGGTCAAAGTGTTGTGGTTTAAACACATTCCAATGATGTACACAATATAAAAATTACTCATTTCCACATAAACTTGTACCATTATTGTTGTTGATGTGGTAATTATCGTGAACAAACATTTGCACGCTTCTTTTGTATTGATTGGTAAATTGTTTGTCATTCCAAATTGTTTGTTTGTGGGTGGATTATATGAAACTTATGGATGGTGTTTGATTGTAAATTGTTGCTCGGATAATAAAATAATTAAAAACAATATTTCATGTTATTTGTAATTATATGTTATTGAGTTATTTAGCTTTTTTGATAATCTTATTGCTAAATAAAAATCTTCATGTGGATTTTTTTAAACTTGATTCGAGTAATGAAATGATGTGAAGACAAAAAACTTGGGAAAAGGTTACGTGGATATGTCTAAAACCATGAAAATAACCAAATCTATGTCTTAAAAAAACTAAGTTTATATATGTGTATGGATTACAAGCGATTTGATTTTATGTTGTAAATTTTTTTTTAGTGGTTGGATGTAAATAAAAGAGAAAAAACACCAAGGTTATCATTGGTGTAGCTAAATCCCATCCATTCCTAAGAAAGATAAAAGGTAGATTTGAGTATTAGATTATATACTTTTTTGTTACAAAGATGTGACATTGTTTTTAGTTGTTACAACCTTTACCAAAATCGATGTTGATATTATATTTTTGATATATGGAAGAGCTAACTCTGTACCAGTTTCTCCATAGATTCCCTTTATTAAGACAAGTTCCTTGACTAAATTTTATGTTGTGTACAATTTTCATTATTATATTCAGTACTAGCAATCAATATTGCCAATGTCAATAGTTAAATGTTTGCAATGTAAACCATTGTGATTTGTGGGTAGTTATAACATACATAAATTTAAGGGGACATATTTTGAGTGTCTCAAGATAATTTAAAGATAAGGACATGTGGAGTGGACACGAAATCCCATGTCAAGTCGACGTAGTAGTTGAATTTGATAACCAAAAAATATGGTTGGTCAGGTGGTTTTGTGTTATCTTTATAGACCATTATCTTAGGCCATTTTCTATGATTTTCTAGGTAACAAAAAATATAATCCGCAAGATTTTTCCTCGATGATTTGTAGTTTACACTGTCTCCTCAGTGTTCCAAGTTCTTAACACTCATTAAATTTGAAGCATTGACATGTGTATCTATAGCATGGAAGGTTTTCATGACCATCACTATTTCATTAACTGTTTCATTGGTAGCTATGTTATCATCAAGGTTTGAACACACGATCTGACATTAATATTATAGAGATTACCCCACCAACATGGTTGATAAATAAATGATAACACTATTTAATCTTTAAGTGACACCCATTGGTGTCCTACGTGGAGGGGAGGGCCGATTGGTCACATTGCAAAATATCCTTCACCACCACATGTAGATAGGAAAAGTTTCATATGATTGAATTCCAAACTCAACATATGTTAGATACGAAAACTATACATGTAGGGTTCCTTATGTCATTGATTTTATACACATTTGTGATCATGGTTTCTCTTTAGTGATTAACGTAGCTATTTGGGTTTCCCTTATAAAGAGTCTTGATGAAACCTTACGTTAATGACCACATGAAAAAAACTTGACCTTCCATTTCCCTGATGAGTGTTAGGCACAACCACTAAAACTCCCATTTTGAAACATATGTTGACAAGATTAATGTTTGAGGCATTGTTAGAAGATAAAAATAGATTTTTTTTTACTCTCGCAGGTTCTCCTTCAATGCTCTAGCTCATCGAAGGTTATAAATAGGGAATGATTTTTTTGAATATTACAATTCTATTGATATGTTTGAATATTATCATTTGGTTGATTTTTTTATTTATCACGTCACTTTGTATTTGTTTGAGATTGAATAATTTGGTTGTGGTGTTAGGAAATAAGAGATAAAATATGTGGAATAATCCCTTACAGAATCGCAACAGTAGAAACTAATATGCAAAAAATATTACAGATCTCAAATAAAAGTGCAGAATAAATAACACAACACAGAGAGACAAGATTTAACGTGGTTCAACCAATTTGGGCTACGTCCACCAAGAATCACTTGCTCGGATTTTATTACAAGCCTCCACTCTCTCAATACAATACCCAGATCTGTTTGGAGCTATGCTCAACAAACTCTATAGAATTCACACCTGAATTCAAAACACATATGTAATACATTTGCTTGTCTATCTATCATATGCATAAGACCATATAAATAGACAACTGCTTAAGCAGTTTTACAAAACCATGGGTATCAAACAATGGGTAAAAACAAAACCATCCCATAAACCTATGGGTAGTCGAAGAGGCAGTTTCAAAAAACAATGGGTATCGAAAAACCATGGGCCCAAAAACAGCCCATAATGGTTACCCATTACCCATGGGTTAATAAACCACCCATGAAAATTTGCTTCGGGGGCTTCACCCCCGAGCCCCCTTCGATCAAGGGGGCTTCACCCCCCCGACCCCCCCTGACCTGCTCATCGGTGAGTGGGACTGCGTAAAAAAATACCCGATTGTAACACATAGAAGGTGTACCACACTCTAACATGAAAATAGGCTCCACAAACATAACATGTGGTGGTGTGGATCGTGAATTTGGGAGATGAAAATTTTTATGTCAGCATATATCATCACCAAATTGAAACAAAAGGTTGCAAATGTTAAAATTATCTATGAGACGAGGGATCATGTAGCGACGTCAATGCAATGTTGCATACAACATGTCTGCAAGATTCACGTGAGCAGTGGAGGGCACAACTACGAAGGTCTCCCCTTTACCTCTCAAACCCTCATTTTCATCATCATTGATCTCATGAAATCGGGTGCAATTATTAAAATGTTTATTCTCCTTTTAAAATTTCCATTTAAATTGAATTTACTTGGCCTCATGAGCACACCAATATTTATATTATAATTAATTCATAGTTGTGTCATTACAAACTTAGATACTAAAAACTAATACAAATGATTGACCTATTTAATACAACATTTGTTGTGTATTAAATTTGTCTCACTTGCTACCAACCTCGAATTTTTTTTTTTAACGGCTTTTTGTAACTTTTTAAGATTACCACAATTACATTTTATGTGTTTTAATAACATAAGATTTGAAACTAATACAATAAAGCTGTAAAAACTTCAAAACAAAAAGGTATTAATAAGACTAATTTTTGACACATATTCTAATGGTTGCAACACATTTGATGACCTTTAAGTTTATTAATTAAAATATAGGTCTCATACATTGGAACATAGAGACATTCAATCCCGACACATAATAATACATTGTTTTAATTATAGCCAACCTTGAAAGTCTGCATTTTTAATGACTTTGTAACTTTTTGCAATTGATACAATTACATTAATATGCATTTTCATAACAAAAAATTTAAATTTAAGTACAACCACAAATCTATAAATGTAATCAAAATAGAACAATACTTAAAACAAACAAAATGGTATAATAAGAATAAATCGACACACTATAAGATTACAACAAATTCAATATAAATTTAAATATTATTAATAAATTATAGGTCGCATACATGTAGGGGACATTAACTCTTGAAACACGGTTAAAAGTGAGAGCCACACGATTTCTCATTACTTCCGCACATCTACGTTGCCTGTGATCAAATCTTAGGGCCTTGTACATTCACGTGATGGAATCCCCAATATGCAGATAGATAAATTCATTCATGTCATTTTTCACCGGTGGAGGCCCCGTCAGGAGAAAAATTCCAGAGGCCTTGGGGATATTTTATCTAAGGAATTTCTAGGCCCTGTTACTATCTGACTTCCAAAGGTATGAAAACATGGATGAGAATTCCACCATGGGTGACATAAGTTTCTATGGACATGTTGTGGCAGGGTTAAACTAATCATGCATTGGAAAAGTGGTTGCAGCTGGATTGTTTGTCACCCAATGGGTGGAGCAACGAGCTCACTCAGAATGTGTGAAACTTTTTCCTTTATGGCAACATATTTGATCTTCTTATAAGCTCCATTCCTCCATTCCTTAGTTGAAATCCTACGTTAATGATAGAGACGTGGTATATTACAAATAAATGTCTTCATTTGACACCATATGATAACATCCATTCAATCATATCAAACATATTGAAAATATTTGAGCAACTTGATTTAGGACATTTATATGACATTATAACTTATATAAAGGTCACAAAAAAATTGGCCCCAAGGCATGCTAAAATGTACACAAGCTATTTGCATGGTGGGCTCAAATATACCTAGGATAGATACATGGAAGTATTAAATTAACATAGGGGAGCATTGTGATAGGGTCAATTACACACAACTTAAATCTCATAGAAAACTCAATTGCTATAGTGGCTTATGGTAGGCTTGATTGCCAAAATTATATAACATCCCAAATTTTAATCATTTACATTTAACATTAGGGGCATACAAGTGTAAATTATATGTTTCTTGATTTGAATTTAGTTTATGTAAACCAAATTTAATAAGCATCTTGAGTAAGCATTTATACACATTTTTGCATGTGGAATGCATGTTCACATATGTGAAAAAATAAGTACCGAGCACAAACATTTAAATCTCATGCATACCTTGTCCTTTTATGATGTTTGCATTTAAAATTATTTTTAAATTTTAATGTAAAAATTTTCAACTACTAGATTAAAATGGGCGAAAGCATACTACCCTGAATTTGGACTAAGGAAATTTGGCAATAATGATTTAGAATTTATCTCATCACAATTTTCTAATCTTTACACTTAACAGACGTTAATATTGACTTATACATAATAAATTTAAAGGAATTTAATATTTAGTTTTGATAATAAAGTTCCCAAAATATAGATTAAAAATTTTTCTCCATAGATTGAATATATAAACAAAAAGTAAGAGGGCGATTCAAACTTTGAGAGTCACATTAATAGAATTGATAAATTTATATTTGAACTCAACAAATTAAACAAGAAGCAAGAAAATAAAAACATTATGTAATGAGAGCCACAATCAACATAGAAAACAATGGAGGAGAATCATCCCAACCTCCCATAAGTGGAGGATAAAGATCTAAATAAAAATAAAAATGACTTTGCGATTTCATTTTGATGGGGTTCATAATGTACGAAAATGATGTAAAATCTTGTTTGTAAGACTTATAAAATAATTTCTTTCATTTCAAGTGTTCAAAATCAGTAGGCCCAACTTCTCTTTGAGAACTTGGGTTTTTTGATGACAAAAATATCTCTTCAAACTAGTTTCCTATCTCCCTCACGTATAACAAATTTGATATATTTTACACAATTGACTCTTATGGCAATTGTTAGATTCAAACTTTGCATCATGAAGTAGTAATCATTTTCTTGTGGTGAACACTTACCAAAATTATATATATCTGTTTGTAGTTACATGAGTTTGTGTCACTCATGCTAATATCTCAAGGAAGAAATAAAAATACATCACACATATAAGTCCCTTCAAATTCTTACTACTCTTTGTTTTATAAATAATTCTACACCTTTTCTAATATAAAATAGAGTTTTTCTCTTTTAACATATCCAAATACTTTTTATGTATTAAAAAAGCATTAGCCTCTTTATCTTTAATTATTACAATGAAGGTGTTTTCACAAGTGGAAACCATGGGGGCCTTCAGATGTTATACCGACCTCAAATTAATCTTGTACATTCATTTTGTACGTCATATCACCGACCTCAAATTATTCATGATCATCCAAGCGATGCTAGATTTTGAGGCGAGTTGGTTTATCACTTATAAATTTCTATCACCAATTTATGTGCAACAAATCCCCATTGAAATCAGCGTAGTGGTCTCTGATGCGTGACAGTCAAAAGAACATTGTGATCAAGCATAGGTGGACCGATGCGATGCATTCCTTCCATGTTGCATACCTTGAAACCAAGTTCCAAAAACCACCTTTCACTCGCCGTTGTTTTCACATCCACGGTTTTTCATGACTATTTTAGGGCCACCAAAACAATATATTTTATAGTCTCTATTGATTCATAGTCTTTTATTAAAGAAATTATGAATGGTTTCCTCAATAGAATAAGGGTTCTATTTCAGGTCTGGCTTCTCCTGGATGTTGTGTTACTTCAAGAGCACCATGAATTTTTTTTTCTTCAAGATCTCTGCAAGCATGTAGAAGGAGTCATTACTCAGCCAAAGTTCTTCCATACCAAGATTTATAGCCATGCATAATCTTCATCATTGTCGACGACATGAAATAGAGAGCATACAAGCATGGTTATGGCCTTAAAAACTTGTACCACTACTTGAACCCAAATCTGCTCCACCATCCGTCCGTAACATTGCAGACATAATGAATAACCTTGCAGACATAATGAATAACCTTGCCATGCCCTTAACTCGAAACTGACACACATAATTTAATATCAGAGAAATGATGCACATGCTCTGTAATTGTGACGTTGCATGGGGATTTTTTTGGTAATGTCAGACACACTCAAGTAAAATAACAAGAACGCACTATATAGTTTGGTGTGTTTATTATGGAATAAAACACATGATTGTTTTGTGAATTTAATGCTTTGATATTTTCAAAACGCCATGACAATGCATGCAAGATTTTACACAACTTAGTTTCTTATCCTCATGGGAAAATTCCATTCTAAAACCTGTGTTTTTATTATTCTTTTTCAATCTATTTTTTAAATGTGAGAACAATTTCTTGTCTCTTTTGATTTTCAATTAACAGTTGGTTAGAGGGTATTTAGCCTCTGATGCATTTCAAAACCCTAATAATATGGTTCAATTAAGAATTTATTCAATTATGGGTTTTTATCGATGCAAAATATTCACCACAGTCTTTTTCAAATTTCTGCGGCTGTTGTTTTTAATCAAAATTACACACTAGAATTTTGGTCATAGGGTATTTTAGGTAACTTCCAGGCAGGTAAATGCTAAAATAAATAGGTTTCATTTATTAGCTAGTACTGTGTTTAAGACCCGTAAGTCTGTTATCCAAGAACCCCAAACTTCTAATTGTGAGTATAATATTCCCCTTATAGTTCCTACAGATATTAAGAGTTTGAAAAAACAAAGTACTTATAAGTTTGCTCATATTGGTTGTGTCCAAATAGGTATTACCCCTCTTTTCCGTCGTGGCTTAAATGCTTCAATCCTATGTTGTCTCATGGATCTCCGCTTTGACATTTTTAAAGATTCCCTTCTAGCAGCTATCCAAACTGGCCTTCATAATGGTCCTATTTCTTTTGAGGTATACCCTAGCTATCCGGTATCCCTGACCAAAGACGATCTGTTAAAAGATGTCTTAAAATTACATTTGGCTACAACTGGTTTAAATATGCGTCCTGGTGCATGTCTGCTCGCCATCCATTACAAAGTAATCTATCGCCTTGTCAACACTATGTACCCTGCAGTCAAACATGGTGTCTCCAAGGGCAGCAGCGTGGTGAGTCATGTCAATATAGAGAGCCAAAAGATCGAGCCTGAGTTAATATCTTGGTCTCAGATAAAGGTCCCCAAAGAATGGACATTAGATAAAAAGTTTATACAGCCAAGCCAACCAAAGCTAGAGAATGCTACAGCTGTCAATGGTCTAAAAATAATGTAACACTATCCTTTAGGACTAATTCTAGAATGTCTTTGCCTAGATCTAACTCTGTTCAGTATAAAAGTTCATATTTTTGTGTCGGTGAGTCTTCTAGTAGTCAGCCTGTACAACCTCCTAAAGAGAAACCATTTTTGTGTAGTCACAGTTCCCTTGTCCATGATCCTAACACATATTTTCTATGGTGCAATGACTGTGAAAATATTGTCAACCAGAAGTATGTTCCAAATAATGGTCCTACCATTAATATGGCTTCAGGTAGTTCCGATTCTTTTCCTATTACAGAAAATCATGAGCTTGTGTCTCCTGACCAGTCGCAGAAAGCAGTCTACTGGTATCAAAGGACAGTAGATAAACAATTAGAGCCTTTTGAAAGCTCTAAAATGCTTAACTGGACAAACAAGGCAGTAAAGACTGTACATGATAAGGTTCATTCTTATTCGTCCAGATTAGCTGAAATGGAAAAGACTCTAAAAGCCATAGAGTTAAGACAAAATGGTGACACTGCTGGAGCTATTAAGCTCTTAAGTTCAAAAATGGATGATATTGATAAATCAGTGAAAAGAGTAGAGACTTTGGTTCAGCATAATCATAGAATAGTCTCTGGAGAAATTCCTAAGGTTATATCTCAAGATGTCACTGATATTGTACAGCATTTGATAGATCATACTATTAGTATTAAAAGTCATATAGCTAAAGAGCTAACCCATACTCATGAGCTTGTGGAATCAAGCTTATCTCATGTTCATGATTCTCTAGAAAAAAATGAACATAAGATTGATATAATTTGTGATGCAGTAGACAATGTTCCTGAAGTGATTCCTAAGATTGATCAGATCTAGGAAAATACAGTAAATAAGGAAGAAGGAGATTGGTCTAATGCAATATCTTGGAAGCAAGTCTCAGAACTTGTTAATACTTCAAAGAAGCAACCTCATAAAGAGTTAATAGCCCAATATAAGCCTCTCTTTTTTAGTGATGAAAATAAGTCTGTAGGAATGGTTAAGATAGAAGCCCATCAAGAAGCTGAAGGTATGATTATAGGAGAAACCTCTAATCCTAAGCTTGAGCCTCTGCAAGGTATGGCAAGAGTACAGACACTACAACCCAACTGGTATAAGCTAGAATGCAGAAGTTTAGAAGAAATAAAAGAAATGGTGCATGGAATGATTGGTTGGGGTAATTCCCAATTAGAAATATATAAGAAAGATCCCCATGCTATTGCATCTGTTATTGCTAATGGTTTTGTAGGTATCATAAAAGAATGGTGGGATTCGACTCCCAATCAGCAAGAAATACTACAGAGTGGTTATATGGGATTAACAAATGCTATAATAAAAGAATTTGTTGGTAATATAGAGGATGATAAAATGAATAATACAACTATGTTTCTTAGAGCTAGGTTATGTGATATGTCCAGAGTAAAGGAGTACCAGTGCTTCATGCAAAAATTGTACTACAATTCTGGCAACATCAATGATGAAACCATGAGATTAAGGTACATTGAATCTTTCCCTCCGTATTTTTCTACTGAGTATAAGAGAGCTATGCATGGTATTAAAGCAGATGAATTAAGTTTTGGTGCAATAAATCAGCTTATTGACCAAACACATGCTAAGCTATGTAGAGAAAAATGGGAAAGGAAACAAGCATTAAAGAATGTTAAATCTCTCGGTTCTAAATTCTGTGATATGTATGCTATGGATCCCTTTGGTTGTGATCAACTAGATGGACCAATCAAGACAAAATGTCGTGATTGTTCTTTTTCAAAAGGGAAGGGACAGTATAAGTATAAGAAAAAGAAAAGATATAAAAAGAAGTTTTCCGTTTCCCTTTCCAGAAGAGAACATTGCAGAACAGCTGGATCAAAGGAGTTCAGATCCAGATATTTATAAAGCATGGAGAAGGAACAAAATTGAGTTCCTTGAAAAGGTTATTGCAAAGGCCACTGATGAGTTCTTAAGACTCATGAAAGAAGAAGAAGATGAAGAGAAAAATAAAGATGACGAAGATCTTGAAGAAGCTTATCTGAAGATAATACTTTCAAAATCCCAAGAGGAATCATATGCTCAGAAAGAAGTAGAGGTATGCAAAGTCTCCTGTACTCAAAACCCTTTCATAGCCATAACTATTTGTATACCAAATATAAAGCCTTATTGCTTAGATGCTATGATAGATACAGGAGCAGACATTAGCATGCTTAGGTCAATGACCATTCCTCCTTATTGTTGGCAAAAAGCTCATGTAAGGATTAGGTTTGATAAGAAAGAAGTCATCTCTAACTTTGTGGCCTATATCCCTATTTGTCTAGAAGGATTTACTAGAACATTCAAGTTATACCAACATGACATGGAAGCCTATGATTGTCTGATAGGAGTAGACTGTTTACTAGACTATGGAACCTTTAGTATAAGTAAGGATTTTATATCTTTATTTAATCCACAAGTCTAGATACCTAGAAGGTATACCTACCAGACTATAGTTCCACTCCCTGAACAAAAGAAGAAGTCAAATCATGAGTGGATACATAAATCTATTGCTGCATGTAAATCCAACATTGATGATATTGTGGCAAAGATCAAGAAAGATCTTTGTGCTGATAATCCTCATGAATTTGTTTCCAGAAGAAGGCATATCTGTTCACTTGACTTGCAGATAGTAATAGATAAAGAAGGCCACAAACTTATTCCAAAGTTCAAAGAACACCACCGTGGCATGATTCCCGCAAAAAGAAAGGAATGCCATGAGGAAATTCAGAAATTGCTTAAAGGAGGATTCATCCAAGAGTCCAATTCCCCATGGTCCTGTGCAGCTTTCTACGTAAATAAACGCAGTGAACAACTAAGGCAAAATAAAAGGCTAGTCATCAACTATAAGCCTTTGAACAAGTTTATTGCAGCAGTCCAACATCCCATACCTGCAAGAGATGATCTGTTTTCCCGCATTAAAGGATCCAAATTTTACAGTGAGTTTGATTTAAAAAGTGGATTCTAGCAGATCTTCCTCCAGCCTGAAGATTCATACAAAACTGCATTTGTTGTCCCAGGAGGACAATACAATGGAAGGTACTTCCCTTTGGTATGAAAACTACTCCATCTATATTTCAAAAGAAGATGGATAGTATCTTTGGTGAACTCTCAGATTTTCTGATTGTTTATATTGATGATATTTTAATATTTTCAAAGTCTCCCAAAGATCACATAGAACATTTGGAAAAGTTCTATGAAGTTGTTTATAGAAATGGTTTATGTCTATCTCCTACTAAAATGGAAGTTTTTAAAGATAAGATAGATTTTCTTGGAATAAAGATCAAAGATGGTAGTATTGAAATGCAGAAACATGTTGTTTCTAAGATTCAGGAATTCCCTGATGAATTAAAAGAAAAGGAACAACTAAAAAGGTTTCTAGGCTGTGTTAACTATGTTGCAGGATTCTATAAAAACATTTTTGCAGATAGAATCTTGTTAAATAAAAGATTGAAAAAGAATGCTCCCGCCTTGAGTGAAGAAATGACTTCAGCAGTCAAACACATCAAGAAACAAGTTCTTGACCTGCCACCAATGTCCCTACCAGGACAAGGGCAGAAGATCATTGAATGTGATGCAAGTGACAGTTTGTGGGGAGCGGTGCTCAAAGAGAAAATGGAGAATGGTAAAGAGAAAGTTTACAGATATGCTTCGGGAGCTTTCCAAGGTTCTGAGGTAAAGTACCATTCTACCCACAAAGAAATTTTGGCAGCAAAGAGAGCTATTAAATCTTTCTTGTTCTTTATTCAGAGTGATCATTTCGTCATATGATTTGATCTAAAAGATTTCAAAGCTCGTCTTAATAGTGGAGACCCAGCAAATAAATCAGCCTTCAACAGATTTCAAAGGTGGGGTCTCTGGTTTGATAATTTTTCCTTTGATGTAGAGCATATAAAAGGAAAGGATAACTCTTTAGCTGATTTTGCTAGCAGAGAGTTAAATATGATCAAGAATGTTAATGTAATTCAATTTTTCCATGAGTTTGATAGTCCTATTTGGGATATCAATTCTTGTCAAGGCCATATTGATTCCAGAAAAAGGAATAATGAAAGAATATCCAGAGAAGCACAAGCATTGCTTGTATACAGAGATTATATTTCTGTATCTGAATATAATATGTCTGAGGTTGCAGTTAGATTTGTGGATCCTGAAATTCCACATACATAATTTCATTCATTACAAGACCCAATGGTGTTTTGTACCCTGAAATGGATCTGGCATCATTCAAGATATGCTGAACAACCTGATGATCTACCATTTGAAGGACATAAGCTCAGACAGCTCATTCCAAGGCCGAATACATTATGGAAATTTGAGTTTTCCAGATTATGGACAGAGGAGCATCCTCTGAATTTTGATCTATGGAACGGGCCCAGTCGACAAGGAGACAGGAAGCATATTTCTCAGCATTTTAAATATTTCCTTAGCAAATATCTTCCTTCAAAGATTTCTGATTCTCCTTTATTGGATGTATCTCCTGATCTTGCCCGGAATATTTTAATTCAATGTAAAATTCCGTGGTATGTGAAAATACAATATTATTTGAAAGCTAACCCTTTCAGGAGTCATCATTCAAATCCGAATGGACAACTATGGAAGAGAATAATACTCTACCATATAATGAACATACAGCCGCTTGCTCCTAGTTTCTCTCTACGAATACCAGATCATTATCTTTTTCCTACAAGGCTGCATCTTCGTCCTGATAATGATGGAACAACCTCTACATCTAGATCACATCTTGAAAGACACGTGAGGAATCTTATGCTGCTACTTACAAGGACTGATGAGACTTCATCCTCATCAGATGAAGATAACGTTGGACCCATAGTCCACTTTAGCCCGTAGTGCTATGATGGGTGGCATGTCACCATCGTGTTTGCTTTCGGCTATGTCGATAGGCCTGTTGTCGATCGTGTCAAATAAAGTAAAGATAAGATTCGTCTTTAGTCTTATTTGAAAGCGTGGTGGACCTCTCCACTAGTGCTTTGTGCTTTTATGAATGGCTTGTACCCATGGTCCGTGTTTGTCGGTTCTCTACTTTTCATAAAGTAGGAATCTTCTTGGTCACCGGAGTCACCGGTTGTAGGTTTGTAGGTTGCCAAGTTTCCCGGTGAAAAGCTACTTGAATTCCTATAAATAAGGGATTCACATTTCATTCACTACATCAGACTACATTGGAAAAACATCGGAGAAACAAGAGCGAAGTAAGCTTAAGGATTGTGCTGAAGCATTAAGTTTTATGGTTTTCTGTAAGTCTCAGTTTATAGTATCATACATGAGTTAAAGTTCCTCTAGTGTAAAGTTGTTATTGTATTTAGAGCTTTATGTTTGGAATTAATATCAAAGAGATTTGTTGATTTTATTTTACACGTTGTTATATTAAAGGAAAATCAACAAAGCTCTATGATATTAATTCCAAACATAAAGCTCTGAATACAATAACAACTTTACACAAGAGGAACTTTAACTCATGTATGATACTATAAACTGAGATTTACAGAAAACCAGAAAACTTAATGCTTCAGCACAATCCTTAAGCTTACTTCGCTCTTGTTTCTCCGATGTTTTTCCAATGTCTTCTGATGTAGTGAATGAAATGTGAATCCCTTATTTATAGGAATTCAAGTAGCTTTTTACCGGGAAACTTGGCAACCTACAAACCTACAACCGGTGACTCCGGTGACCAAGAAGATTCCTACTTTATGAAAATTAGAGAACCGACAAACATGGACCATGGGTACAAGCCATCCATAAAAGCACAAAGCACTAGTGGAGAGGTCCACCACACTTTCAGATAAGACTAAAGACGAATCTTATCTTTACTTTATTTGACACGATCGGCAACAGGCCTGCCGACATAGCCGAAAGCAAACACGATGGTGACATGCCCACCATCATAGCACTACGGGCTAAAGTGGACTATGGGTCCAACGTTATCTTCATCTGATGAGGATGAAGTCTCATCAGTCCTTGTAGGTAGCGGCATAAGATTCCTCGCGTGTCTTTCAAGATGTGATCTGGATGTAGAGGTTGTTCCATCATTATCAGGACGAAGATGCAGCCTTGTAGGAAAAAGATAATGATCTGGTATTAGTAGAGAGAAACCAGGAGTAGGTGGCTGTATGTTCATTGTATGGTAGAGTATTATTCTCTTCCATAGTTGTCCATTCGGATTTGAATGACGACTCTTGAAAGGGTTAGCTTTCACATACCACGAAATTTTACATTGAATTAAAATATTCCGGGCAAGATCAGGAGATACATCCAATAAAGGAGAATCAGAAATCTTTGAAGGAAGATATTTGCTAAGGAAATATTTAAAATGCTGAGAAATATACTTCCTGTCTCCTTGTCGATTGGGCCTATTCCATAGATCAAAATTCATAGGATGCTCCTCTGTCCATAATCTGGAGAACTCAAATTTCCATAATGTATTCGGCCTTGGAATAAGTTTTCTGAGCTTATGTCCTTCAAATGGTAGATCATCAGGTTGTTCAGTATATCTTGAATGACGCCAGATCCATTTCAGGGTACAAAACACCATTGGGTCTTGTAATGAATGAAATTCTGTATGTGGAATTTTAGGATCCACAAATCTGACTACAACCTCGGAAATATTATATCCAGATACAGAAATATAATCTCTGTATACAAGCAATGCTTGTCCTTCTCTGGATATTCTTTCATTATTCCTTATTTTGGAATCAATATGGCCTTGACAAGAATTGATATCCCAAATAGGACTATCAAACTCATGGAAAACTTGAATTACATTAACATTCTTGATCATATTTAACTCTCTGCTAGCAAAATCAGCTAAAGAGTTATCCTTTCCTTTTATATGCTCTACATTAAAGGAAAAATTATCAAACCAGAGACCCCACCTTTGCAATCTGTTGAAGGCTGATTTATTTGCTGGGTCTCCACTATTAAGATGAGCTTTGAAATCTTTTAGATCAGATCGTATAATGAAATGATCATTCTGAATAAAGAAAAAGAAAGCTTTAATAACTTTCTTTACTGCCAAAATTTCTTTGTGGGTAGAATGGTACTTTACCTCAGAACCTTGGAAAGCTCCTGAAGCATATCTGTAAACTTTCTCTTTACCATTCTCCATTTTCTCTTTGAGCACCACTCCCCATAAACTGTCACTTGCATCACATTCAATGATATTCTGCCCTTGTCCTGTTAGGGACATTGGTGGCAGGTCAAGAACTTGTTTCTTGATGCGTTTGACTACTGAAGTCATTTCTTCACTCCAGGCAGGAGCATTCTTTTTCAATCTTTTATTTAACAAGATTCTATCTGCATCAATGTTTTTATAGAATCCTGCAACATAGTTAACACAGCCTAGAAACCTTTGTAGTTGTTCCTTTTCTTTTAATTCATCAGGGAATTCCTGAATCTTAGAAACAACATGTTTCTGCAATTCAATACTACCATCTTTGATCTTTATTCCAAGAAAATCTATCTCATCTTTAAAAACTTCCATTTTAGTAGGAGATAGACATAAACCATTTCTATAAACAACTTCATAGAACTTTTCTAAATGTTCTATGTGATCTTTGGGAGACTTTGAAAATATTAAAATATCATCAATATAAACAATCAGAAAATCTGAGAGTTCACCAAAGATACTATCCATCTTTTTTTGAAATATAGATGGAGCAGTTTTCATACCAAAGGGAAGTACCTTCCATTCGTATTGTCCTCCTGGGAAAACAAATGCAGTTTTGTATGAATATTCAGGCTGGAGGAAGATCTGATAGAATCCACTTTTTAAATCAAACTGACTGTAAACTTTGGATCCTTTAATGCGGGAAAACATATCATCTCTTGCAGGTATGGGATGCTGGACTGCTGCAATAAACTTGTTCAAAGGCTTATAGTCGACGACTAGCCTTTTCTTCTGCCTTAGCTGTTCACTGCGTTTATTTACGTAGAAAGCTGCACAAGACCACAGGGAATTGGACTCTTGGCTGAATATTCCTTTAAGCAATTTCTGAATTTCCTCATGGCATTCCTTTCTTTCTACGGGAATCATGCCACGGTGGTGTGATTTGAACTTTGGAATAAGTTCATGGCCTTCTTTATATTTTACTATCTGCAAGTCAAGTGAACAGATATGCCTTCTTCTGGAAACAAAGGCATGTGGATTATCAGCACAAATATCTTTCTTGATTTTTGCCACAATATCATCAATGTTGGATTTACATGCAGTAATAGATTTATGTTTCCACTCATGATTTGACTTCTTCTTTTGTTCAGGGAGTGGAACTATAGTCTGGTAGGTATACCTTCTAGGTATCTGGACTTGTGGATTAAATAAAGATATAAAATCCTTACTGATACTAAAGGTTCCACAATCTAGTAAACAATCTACTCCTATCAGACAATCATATGCTTCCATGTCATGTTGGTAGAACTTGAATGTTCTAGTAAATCCTTCTAGACAAACAGGGATATAGGCCACAAAGTTAGAGATGAATTATTTCTTATCAAACCTAATCCTTACATGAGCTTTTTGCCAACAATCAGGAGGAATGGCCATTGACCTAAACATGCTAATGTCTGCTCCTGTATCTATCATAGCATCTAAGCAATAAGGCTTTATATTTGGTATACAAATATCAGAGAGCTTTGTTGATTTTCTTTTACACGTTGTTATATTGGTATCAAAGCTTTATGTTTGGAATTAATATCAGAGAGCTTTGTTGATTTTCCT
The DNA here is from genome assembly GCA_019776745.2 of Taxus chinensis. Taxonomy (NCBI): domain Eukaryota; kingdom Viridiplantae; phylum Streptophyta; class Pinopsida; order Cupressales; family Taxaceae; genus Taxus; species Taxus chinensis. Next base: position 556,915,218 of record CM034155.1, on the reverse strand, counting down.
TTACACTTGTTATATTGGTATCAGAGCTTTCCAGATATGCTTCGGGAGCTTTCCAAGGTTCTGAGGTAAAGTACCATTCTACCCACAAAGAAATTTTGGCAGCAAAGAAAGCTATTAAAGCTTTCTTGTTCTTTATTCAGAATGATCATTTCATCATACGATCTGATCTAAAATATTTCAAAGCTCGTCTTAATAGTGGAGACCCAGCAAATAAATCAGCCTTCAACAGATTGCAAAGGTGGGGTCTCTGGTTTGATAATTTTTCCTTTGATGTAGAGCATATAAACGGAAAGTATAACTCTTTAGCTGATTTTGCTAGCAGAGAGTTAAATATGATCAAGAATGTTAATGTAATTCAAGTTTTCCATGAGTTTGATAGTCCTATTTGGGATATCAATTCTTGTCAAGGCCATATTGATTCCAGAAAAAGGAATAATGAAAGAATATCCAGAGAAGCACAAGCATTGCTTGTATACAAAGATTATATTTCTGTATCTGAATATAATATGTCCGAGGTTGCAGTCAGATTTGTGGATCCTGAAATTCCACATACAGAATTTCATTCATTACAAGACCCAATGGTGTTTTCTACCCTGAAATGGATCTGGCGTCATCTACCATTTGAAGGACATAAGCTCAGACAGCTCATTCCAAGGCCGAATACATTATGAAAATTTGAGTTCTCCAGATTATGGACAGAGGAGCATCCTCTGAATTTTGATCTATGGAACAGGCCCAGTCGACAAGGAGACAGGAAGTATATTTCTCAGCATTTTAAATATTTCCTTAACAAATATCTTCCTTCAAAGATTTCTGATTCTCCTTTATTGGATGTATCTCCTGATCTAGCCCAGAATATTTTAATTAAATGTAAAATTCCGTGGTATGTGAAAATACAATATTATGTGAAAGCTAACCCTTTCAGGAGTCATCATTAAAATCCGAATGGACAACTATGGAAGAGAATAATACTCTACCATACAATGAACATACAGCCGCTTGCTCCTAGTTTCTCTCTATGAATACCAAATCATTATCTTTTTCCTACAAGGCTGCATCTTCGTCCTGATAATGATGGAACAACCTCTACATCTAGATCACATCTTGAAAGACACGTGAGGAATCTTATGCCGCTACTTACAAGGATTGATGAGACTTCATCCTCATCAGATGAAGATAACGTTGGACCCATAGTCCACTTTAGCCCGTATTGCTATGATGGTGGGCATGTCACCATCGTGTTTTCTTTCGGCTATGTCGGCAGGCCTGTTGCTGATCGTGTCAAATAAAGTAAAGATAAGATTTGTCTTTAGTCTTATCTGAAAGTGTGGTGGACCTCTCCACTAGTGCTTTGTGCTTTTATAGGTGGCTTGTACCCATGGTCCGTGTTTTTTGGTTCTCTACTTTTCATAAAGTAGGAATCTTCTTGGTCACCGGAGTCACCGGTTGTAGGTTGCCAAGTTTCCCGGTGAAAAGCTACTTGAATTGCTATAAATAAGGGATTCACGTTTCATTCACTACATCGGAAGACATTGGAAAAACATCGGAGAAACAAGAGCGAAGTAAGCTTAAGGATTGTGCTGAAGCATTAAGTTTTCTTGTTCTCTGTAAGTCTTAGTTTATAGTATCATACATGAGTTAAATTTCCTCTTATGTAAAGTTGTTATTGTATTCAGATCTTTATGTTGGGAATTAATATCAGAGAGCTTTGTTGATTTTCATTTACACGTTGTTATATTCCTGTTTGTCTAGAAGAATTTACTAGAACATTCAATTTCTACCAGCATGACATCAGAAGACATTGGAAAAACATCGGAGAAACAAGAGCGAAGTAAGCTTAAGGATTGTGCTGAATCATTAAGTTTTTTGGTTTTCTGTAAGTCTCAGTTTATAGTATCATACATGAGTTAAAGTTCCTCTTGTGTAAAGTTGTTATTGTATTAAGAGCTTTATGTTTGGAATTAATATCAGAGAGCTTTGTTGATTTTCCTTTACACGTTGTTATATTGGTATCAGAGCTGGTTCATGTATCTTACTTTGTTATTCAGTATTTGAAGATAATACTTTCAGAAGATCAAGAGGAATCATCTGCTCAGAAAGAAGCAGAGGTATGCACAGTCTCCTGTACTCAAAACCCTTTCATAGCCATAACTATTTGTATACCAAATATAAATCCTTATTGCTTAGATGCTATGACAGATACAGGAGCAGACATTAGCATGCTTAGGTCAATGGACATTCCTCCTAATTGTTGGCAAAAATCTCATGTAAGGATTAGGTTTGATAAGAAAGAAGTCATCTCTAACTTTGTGGCCTATATCCCTATTTTTCTAGAAGGATTTACTTGAACATTCAAGTTCTACCAGCATGCCATGGAAGCCTATGATTGTCTGATAGGAGTAGACTGTTTACTAGACTGTGGAACCTTCAGTATCAGTAAGGATTTTATATATTTATTTAATCCACAAGTCCAGATACCTAGAAGGTATACCTACCAGACTATAGTTCCACTCCCTGAACAAAAGAAGAAAAGGCTAGTCGTCAACTATAAGCCTTTGAACAAGTTTATTGCAGCAGTCCTGCATCCCATACCTGCAAGAGATGATCTGTTTTCCTGCATTAAAGGATCCACAGTTTACAGTGAGTTTGATTTAAAAAGTGGATTCTTGCAGATCTTCCTCCAGCTTGAAGATTCATACAAAACTGCATTTGTTGTCCCAGGAGGACAATACGAATGGAAGGTACTTCCCTTTGGTCTGAAAACTGCTCCATCTATATTTCAAAAGAAGATGGATAGTATCTTTGGTGAACTCTCAGATTTTTTGATTGTTTATATTGATGATATTTTAATATTTTCAAAGTCTCCCAAAGATCACATAGAACATTTGGAAAAGTTCTATGAAGTTGTTTATAGAAATGGTTTATGTCTATCTCCTACTAAAATGGAAGTTTTTAAAGATGAGGTAGATTTTCTTGGAATAAAGATCAAAGATGGTAGTATTGAAATGCAGAAACATGTTGTTTCTAAGATTCAGGAATTCCCTGATGAATTAAAAGAAAAGGAACAACTAAAAAGGTTTCTAGGCTGTGTTAATTATGTTGCAGGATTCTATAAAAACATTGATGCAGATAGAATCTTGTTAAATAAAAGATTGAAAAAGAATGCTCCCGCCTGGAGTGAAGAAATGACTTTAGAAATCAAACGCATATAGAAACAAGTTCTTGATCTGCCACCAATGTCCCTACTAGGACAAGGGCAGAAGATCATTGAATGTGATGCAAGTGAAAGTTTTTGGGGAGCGGTGCTCAAAGAGAAAATGGAGAATGGTAAAGAGAAAGTTTGCAGATATGCTTTGGGAGCTTTCCAAGGTTCTGAGGTAAAGTACCATTCTACCCACAAAGTTAGAGATGACTTCTTTCTTATCAAACCTAATCCTTACATGAGCTTTTTGCCAACAATCAGGAGGAATGGCCATTGACCTAAGCATGCTAATGTCTACTCCTGTATCTATCATAGCATCTAAGCAATAAGGATTTATATTTGGTATACAAATAGTTATGGCTATGAAAGGGTTTTGAGTACAGGAGACTGTGCATACCTCTGCTTCTTTCTAAGTAGATGATTCCTCTTGGGATTCTGAAAGTATTATCTTCAGATAAGCTTCTTCAAGATCTTCATCATCTTTATTTTTCTCTTCATCTTCTTCTTCTTTCATGAGTCTTAAGAACTCATTAGTGGCCTTTGCAATAAAATTTTCAAGGAACTCAATTCTGTTCCTTCTCCATGCTTTATAAATATCTGGATCTGAACTCCTTTGATCCAAATATTCTGCAATGTTCTCTTCTGGAAAGAGAAACGGAAAACTTCTTTAAGGAACTGTAATTCCTCTGCCTCTATCTCCTCTACCTTTCCAGGGTCCACCTCTTCCTCTGGTAGGAAGCTGTCTTTGATGTATTCTCTGCTGGAACGGAGGGTGAACTGAAACTGGTGAATATGACTCTTCTGAACAGAATAAGTCTTCTTCATCTTGAGCTTTCTTCAATCTTGCTTGCTCAAGTTGGTTTTGCTGAATATATTTATCCTAAGATTCTCTGACTTTCTTCTGAAGAGAAGCTCTTATGGTTGTATCCCAAGGGGGACACGATGCATATTCACTCTGGTATAATTCCATTTGCTGACGGAGGATATCTTCATTAAGAGGCACTAAAGGATGCTTGAAATTAGCATTCATATTAATTCTCACAATATTTACAAAAGATGGCAAGGTATCATAACCAGAACTGTTCGTGATGTCAGAATCACTATTAGAGATCTGAGCAATGTTACACTGTACATCATCCACAGACTGGTATGAAATATCTGAAGAGAAACTCTCTGAATCACTGATCAGAATGTATTCCTCTTCTGTAATGCCCTTAGCAGAGAGAGCATTAACTTTAGCTTTTCCCTAATCACTGTTCTTCTGCGGACACTTGTTAGCATAATGGCTACCTTTACAGATAAAACATGTAGGATTAAATCTTGTATGCTTCCCTACATATTGATTTTTTCTAAACACAAAATTTTTATAGGGCTTTCTAAAAGAATCCTCTCTATACTTCTTTTTATATTTTTTCTTTTTCTTATACTTATACTGTCCCTTCCCTTTTGAAAAAGAACAATCACGACATTTTGTCTTGATTGGTCCTTCTAGTTGATCACAACCAAAGGGATCCATAGCATACATATCACAGAATTTAGAACCAAGAGATTTAGCATTCTTTAATGCTTGTTTCCTTTCCCATTTTTCTCTACATAGCTTAGCATGTGTTTGGTCAATAAGCTGATTTATTGCACCAAAACTTAATTCATCTGCTTCAATACCATACATAGTTTTCTTATACTCAGTAGAAAAATACGGAGGGAAAGATTCAATGTACCTTAATCTCATGGTTTCATCATTGATGTTGCCAGAATTGTAGTACAATTTCTGCATGAAGCACTGGTACTCCTTTACTCTGGACATATCACATAACCTGGCTCTAAGAAACATAGTTGTATTCTTCATTTTATCATCCTCTATATTACCAAAAAGTTCTTTTATTATAGCAGCTGTTAGTCCCATATAACCACTCTGTAGTATTTCTTGCTGATTGGGAGTTGAATCCCACCATTCTTTTATGATACCTACAAAACCATTGGCAATAGCAGATGCAATAGCATGGGGATCTTTCTTATATATTTCTAATTGGGAATTACCCCAACCAATCATTCCATGCACCATTTCTTTTATTTCTTCTAAACTTCTGCATTCTAGCTTATACCAGTTGGGTTGTAGTGTCTGTACTCTTGCCATACCTTGTAGAGGCTCAAGCTTAGGATTAGAGGTTTCTCCTATAATCATACCTTCAGCTTCTTGATGGGATTCTATCTTAACCATTCCTACAGACTTCTTTTCATCACTAAAAAAGAGAGGCTTATATTGGGCTATTAACTCTTTATGAGGCTGCTTCTTTGAAGTATTAGCAAGTTCTGAGACTTGCTTCCAAGATACTGCATTAGACCAATCTCCTTCTTCCTTATTTACTGTATTTTCCTAGATCTGATCGATCTTAGGAATCACTTCAGGAACATTGTCTACTACATCACAAATTATATCAATCTTATGTTCATTTTTTTCTAGAGAATCATGAACATGAGATAAGCTTGATTCCACAAGCTCATGAGTATGGGTTAGCTCTTTAGCTATATGACTTTTAATACTAATAGTATGATCTATCAAGTGTTGTACAATATCAGTGACATCTTGAGATATAACCTTAGGAATTTCTCCAGAGACTATTCTATGATTATGCTGAACCAAAGTCTCTACTCTTTTCACTGATTTATCAATATCATCCATTTTTGAACTTAAGAGCTTAATAGCTCCAGCAGTGTCACCATTTTGTCTTAAATCTATGGCTTTTAGAGTCTTTTCCATTTCAGCTAATCTGGACGAATAAGAATGAACCTTATCATGTACAGTCTTTACTACCTTGTTTGTCCAGTTAAGCATTTTAGAGCTTTCAGAACTGTCCTTTGATACCAATAGACTGCTTTCTACGACTGGTCAGGAGACACAAGCTCATGAATTTCTGTAATAGGAAAAGAATCAGAACTACCTGAAGCCATATTAATGGTGACTCCGGTGACCAAGAAGATTCCTACTTTATGAAAAGTAGAGAACCAACAAACACGGACCATGGGTACAAGCCACCCATAAAAGCACAAAGCACTAGTGGAGAGGTCCACCATGCTTTCAGATAAGACTAAAGACGAATCTTATCTTTACTTTATTTGACACGATCGGCAACAGGCCTTCCGACATAGCCGAAAGCAAACACGATGGTGACATGCCCACCATCATAGCACTACGGGCTAAAATGGACTATGGGTCCAACGTTATCTTCATCTGATGAGGATGAAGTCTCATCAGTCCTTGTAGGTAGCGGCATAAGATTCCTCGCGTGTCTTTCAAGATGTGATTTGGATGTAGAGGCTGTTCCATCATTGTCAGGACAAAGATGCGGCCTTGTAGGAAAAAGATAATGATCTGGTATTCGTAGAGAGAAACTAGGAGCAGGCGGCTGTATGTTCATTGTATGGTAGAGTATTATTCTCTTCCATAGTTGTCCATTTGGATTTGAATGATGACTCCTGAAAGGGTTAGCTTTCACATAATATTGTATTTTCACATACCACGGAATTTTACATTGAATTAAAATATTCCGGGCAAGATCAGGAAATACATCCAATAAAGGAGAATCAGAAATCTTTGAAGGAAGATATTTGCTAAGGAAATATTTAAAATGCTGAGAAATATACTTCCTTTCTCCTTGTCGACTGGGCCTATTCCATAGATCAAAATTCAGAGGATGCTCCTCTGTCCATAATCTGGAGAACTCAAATTTCCATAATGTATTCGGCCTTGGAATAAGTTTTCTGAGCTTATGTCCTTCAAATGGTAGATCATCAGGTTGTTCAGCATATCTTGAATGATGCCAGATCCATTTCAGGGTACAAAACACCATTGGGTCTTGTAATGAATGAAATTCTGTATGTGGAATTTTAGGATCCACAAATCTGACTACAACCTCGGAAATATTATATCCAGATACAGAAATATAATCTCTGTATACAAGCAATGCTTGTCCTTCTCTGGATATTCTTTCATTATTCCTTATTTTGGAATCAATATGGCCTTGACAAGAATTGATATCCCAAATAGGACTATCAAACTCATGGAAAACTTGAATTACATTAACATTCTTGATCATATTTAACTCTCTGCTAGCAAAATCAGCTAAAGAGTTATCCTTTCCTTTTATATGCTCTACATCAAAGGAAAAATTATCAAACCAGAGACCCCACCTTTGCAATCTGTTGAAGGCTGATTTATTTGCTGGGTCTCCACTATTAAGATGAGCTTTGAAATCTTTTAGATCAGATCGTATAATGAAATGATCATTCTGAATAAAGAAAAAGAAAGCTTTAATAACTTTCTTTACTGCCAAAATTTCTTTGTGGGTAGAATGGTACTTTACCTCAGAACCTTGGAAAGCTCCCAAAGCATATCTGTAAACTTTCTCTTTACCATTCTCCATTTTCTCTTTGAGCACCGCTCCCCAGAAACTTTCACTTGCATCACATTTAATGATCTTCTGCCCTTGTCCTGGTAGGGACATTGGTGGCAGGTCAAGAACTTGTTTCTTGATGCGTTTGACTGCTGAAGTCATTTCTTCACTCAAGGCGGGAGCATTCTTTTTCAATCTTTTATTTAACAAGATTCTATCTGCAACAATGTTTTTATAGAATCCTGCAACATAGTTAACACAACCTAGAAACCTTTGTAGTTGTTCCTTTTCTTTTAATTCATCAGGGAATTACTGAATCTTAGAAACAACATGTTTCTGCATTTCAATACTACCATCTTTGATCTTTATTCCAAGAAAATCTATCTCATCTTTAAAAACTTCCATTTTAGTAGGAGATAGACATAAACCATTTCTATAAACAACTTCATAGAACTTTTCCAAATGTTCTATGTGATCTTTGGGAGACTTTGAAAATATTAAAATATCATCAATATAAACAATCAGAAAAACTGAGAGTTCACCAAAGATACTATCCATCTTCTTTTGAAATATAGATGGAGCATTTTTCAGACCAAAGGGAAGTACCTTCTATTCGTATTGTCCTCCTGGGACAACAAATGCATTTTTGTATGAATCTTCAGGCTGGAGGAAGATCTGCCGGAATCCACTTTTTAAATCAAACTTACTGTAAAATTTGGATCCTTTAATGCGGGAAAACGGATCATCTCTTGCAGGTATGGGATGCTGGAATGCTGCAGTAAACTTGTTCAAAGGCTTATAGAAGATGACTAGCCTTTTCTTCTGCCTTAGCTATTCACTGTGTTTATTTACGTAGAAAGCTGCATAGGACCACGGGGAATTGGACTCTTGGATGAATCCTCCTTTAAGCAATTTCTGAATTTCCTCATGGCATTCCTTTCTTTCTGTGGGAATCATGCCACGGTGGTGTGCTTTGAACTTTGGAATAAGTTCATGGCCTTCTTTATCTTTTACTATCTACAAGTTAAGTGAACAGATATGCCTTCTTCTGGAAACAAAGGCATGTGGATTATCAACACAAAGATCTTTCTTGATCTTTGCCACAATATCAACAATGTTGGATTTACATGCAGCAATAGATTTATGTATCCACTCATGATTTGACTTCTTCTTTTGTTCAGGGAGTGGAACTATAGTCTGGTAGGTATACCTTCTAGGTATCTAGACTTGTGGATTAAGTAAAGATATAAAATCCTTACTGATACTGAAGGTTCCACAGTCTAGTAAATAGTCTACTCCTATCAGACAATCATAGGCTTCCATGTCATTCTGGTAGAACTTGAATGTTCTAGTAAATCCTTCTAAACAAACAGGGATATAGGCCAAAAAGTTAGAGATGAATTATTTCTTATCAAACCTAATCCTTACATGAGATTTTTGCCAACAATCAGGAGGAATGACCATTGACCTAAGCATGCTAATGTCTGCTCCTATATCTATCATAGCATCTAAGCAATAAGGCTTTATATTTGACCAGTATACAAATAGTTATGGCTATGAAAGGGTTTTTAGTACAGGAGACTGTGCATACCTCTGCTTCTTTCGGAGCAGATGATTCCTCTTGGGCTTTTGAAAGTATTATCTTCAGATAAGCTTCTTTAAGATCTTCATCATCTTTATTTTTCTCTTCATCTTCTTCTTCTTTCATGAGTCTTAAGAACTCATCAGTGGCCTTTGCAATAACCTTTTCAAGGAACTCAATTCTGTTCCTTCTCCATGCTTTATAAATATCTGGATCTGAACTCCTTTGATCCAGCTGTTCTGCAATGTTCTCTTCTGGAAAGAGAAACGGAAAACTTCTTTGAGGAACTGTAATTCCTCTGCCTCTATCTCCTCTACCTTTCCAGGGTCCACCTCTTCCTCTGGTAGGAAGATTTCTTTTACGTATTCTCTGCTGGAACGTAGGGAAAACTGGAACTGGTGAATATGAATCTTCTGAACAGAATAAGTCTTCTTCATCTTGAGCTTTCTTCAATCTTGCTTGCTCAAGTTGGTTTTGCTGAATATATTTATCCTAAGATTCTCTGACTTTCTTCTGAAGAGAAGCTCTTATGGTTGTATCCCAAGGGGGACACGATGCATATTCACTCTGGTATAATTCCATTTGCTGACGGAGGATATCTTCATTAAGGGCACTAAAGGATGCTTGAAATTAGCATTCATATTAATTCTCACCATATTTACAAAAGATGGCAAGGTATCATAACCAGAACTGTTAGTGCTGTCAGAATCACTATTAGAGATCTGAGCAATGGGTACAATGTACATCATCCACAGACCTGGTATGAAATATCTGAAGAGAAACCTCTCGGAATCATGATCAGAATGTATCCTCTTCTGTAATGCCCCTTAGCCAGAAGAGAGAATTTTAACTTTAGCCTTTCCTTAATCATTGTTCTTACTGCGGACACTGTTAGCATAATAGGCTACCTTTACAGATAAACATGTAGGAGTAAATCTTTGTATGCTTCCCTACATAGGGCTTTTTTCTAGAACAAAAATATTTTTATAGGGATTTCTGAAAAGAATCCGCCTCTTATACATTTCTTTTTATAGTCTTGTCTTTTCTTATACTTGATACGTCCCTTCCCTTTTGAAAAAGAACAATCACGACATTTTGTCTTGATTGGCCATCTAGTGATCACAAACCAAAGGGAATCCATAGCATACATATCACAAATTTAGAACCAAGAATTTAGCATTCTTTAATGCTTGTTTCCTTTCCATTTTTCTCTACATAGCTTAGCATGTGTTTGGTCAATAAGCTGATTTATTGCACCAAAACTTAATTCATCTGATTAATATCATGCATAGCTTTCTTATACTCAGTAGAAAAATACGGATGGGAAAGATTCAATGTACCTTAATCTCATGGTTTCATCATTGATGTTGCCAGAATTGTAGTACAATTCTGCTGAAGCACTGGTACTCCTTTACTCTGGACATATCACTAACTTGGCTCTAAGAAACATAGCTGTATTCTTCATTTTATCATCCTCTATTACCAACAAAGTTCTTTTATTATAGCAGCTGTATGAGTCCCCATATAACCACTATGTAGTATTTCTTGCTGATTGGGAGTTGAATCCACCATTCTTTTAATGATACCTACAAAACCATTGGCAATAGCAGATGCAATAGAATGGGGATCTTTCTGTATATATTTCTAATTGGGAATTACCCCACCAATCATTCCATGCACCATTTCTTTTATTTCTTCTAAAATTCGGCATTCTAAGCTTATACTAGTTGGTTGTAGTGTCTGTACTCTTGGCCATACCTTGCAGAGGCTCAGGCTTAGGATTAGAGTTTCTCCTATAATCATACCTTCACGTCTTGTGGGCTTCTATCTTAACCATTCCTACATGGAATGATTGGCTGGGGTAAGTCCCAATTAGAAAATATATAAGAAAGATCCCCATGCTATTGCATCTGCTATGCCACTGTTTTGTAGGTATCATAAAAGAATGGTGGGATTCAACTCCAATCAGCAAGAATACTACAAGGGACATTATAAGTATAAGAAAAAGAAAAGATATAAAAAGAAGTATAGAGAGGATTCTTTAGAAAGCCATATAAATTTTTTTTCTTTTTAGAAAAAAAGAAATATGTAGGGAAGCATAAAAGATTTAATCCTACATGTTTTATCTGTAAAGGTAACCATTATGCTAACAAGTGTCCGCAGAAGAACAGTGATAAGGGAAAAGCTAAAGTTAATGCTCTCTCTGCTAAGGGCATTACAGAAGAGGAATACATTCTGATCAGTGATTCAGAGAGTTTCTCTTCAGATTTTCATACCAGTCTGTGGATGATGTACAGTGTAACATTGCTCAGATCTCTAATAGTGATTCTGATAGCACTGACACTTCTGGTTATGATACCTTGCCATATTTTGTAAATATGGTGAGAATTAATATGAATTCTAATTTCAAGCATCCTTTAGTGCCTCCTAATGCAGATATCCTCCGTTAGTAAATGGAATTATACCAGAGTGAATATGCATCATGTCCCCCTTGGGATACAACCAGAAGAGCATCTCTTCAGAAGAAAGTCAGAGAATCTCAGGATAAGTATATTCAGCAAACCAACTTGAGCAAGCAAGATTGAAGAAAGCTCAAGATGAAGAAGACTTATTTTGTTCAGAAGAGTCATATTCACCAGTTTCAGTTCGCCCTCCGTTCCAGCAGAGAATACATCAAGACAGCTTCCTACCAGAGGAAGAGGTGGACCCTAGAAAGGTAGAGGAGATAGAGGCAGAGGAATTACAGTTCCTCAAAGAAGTTTTATGTTTCTCTTTCCAGAAGAGAACATTGCAGAACAGCTAGATCAAAGGAGTTCAAATCCAAATATTTATAAAGCATGGAGAAGGAACAAAATTGAGTTCCTTGAAAAGGTTATTGCAAAGGCCACTAATGAGTTCTTAAGACTCCTGAAAGAAGAAGAAGATTGAAGAGAAAAATAAAGATGACGAAGATCTTAAAGAAGCTTATCTGAAGATAATACTTTCAGAAGCCCAAGAGGAATCATCTACTCAGAAAGAAGCAGAGGTATGCACAGTCTCCTGTACTCAAAACCCTTTCATAGCCATAACTATTTGTATACCAAATATAAAGCCTTATGCTTAGATGCTATGATAGATAGGAGTAGACATTAGCATGCTTAGGGTCAATGGCCCATTCCTCCTGATTGTTGGCAAAAAGCTCATGTAAAGATTAGGTTGATAAGAAAGAAGTCATCTCTAACTTTGTGGCCTATATCCCTGTTTGTTTAGAAGGATTTACTAGAACATTCAAGTTCTACCAGCATGACATGGAAGCCTATGATTTTTCTGATAGGAGTAGACTATTTACTAGAATGTGGAACCTTCAGTATCAGTAAGGATTTATATCTTTACTTAATCCACAAGTCCAGATACCTAGAAGGTATACCTACCAGACTATAGTTCCACTCCCTGAACAAAAGAAGAAGTCAAATCATGAGTGGATACATAAATCTATTGCTGCATGTAAATCCAACATTGTTGATATTGTGGCAAAGATCAAGAAATATCTTTGTGCTGATAATCCACATGCCTTTGTTTCCAGAAGAAGGCATATCTGTTCACTTGACTTGCAGATAGTAAAAGATAAAGAAGGCCATGAACTTATTCCAAAGTTCAAAGCACACCACCGTGGCATGATTCCCACAGAAAGAAAGGAATGCCATGAGGAATTTAGAAATTGCTTAAAGGAGGATTCATCCAAGAGTCCAATTCCCCATGGTCCTATGCAGCTTTCTACGTAAATAAACACAGTGAACAGCTAAGGCAGAAGAAAAGGCTAGTCATCTTCTATAAGCCTTTGAACAAGTTTACTGCAGCATTCCAGCATTCCCATACCTACAAGAGATGATCGTTTCCCGCATTAACGGATCCAAATTTTAGTCGTAACGTTTTGATTTACAAAGTGGTTCTGGCATACCATATCTTCCTCCAGCCTGAAGATTCATACAAAAACTGCATTTGTTGTCCAGGAGACAATTACGATAGAAGGTTACTTCCCTTTGGGTCGAAGAAAAATGCTCCATCTATTATTTCAAAAAGAAGGATGGATAGTATCTTTGGTGAACTCTCAGTTTTATGAATTGTTTATATTGATGATCTCTTAATCTTCTCTTCTTCATGAGTCTTAAGAACTCATCAGTGGCCTTTGCAATAACCCTTTTCAAGGAACTCAATTCTGTTCCTTCTCCTGCTTTTATAAATATATGGATCTGAACTCCTTGATCCAGCTGTTCTGCAATGTTCTCTTCTGGAAAGAGAAACGGAAAACTTCTTTGAGGAACTGTCATTCCTCTGCCTCTATTCCCTCTACCTTTCCAGGGTCCACCCTCTTCCTCTGGTAGGAAGATTTCTTTTACGTATTCTCTGCTGGAACGTAGGAAACTGGAACTGGTGAATATGAATCTTCTGAACAGAATAAGTCTTCTTCATCTGAGCTTTCTTCAATCTGCTTGCTCAAGTTGGTTTTTGCTGAATATATTATCCTAAGATTCTCTGACTTTCTTCTGAAAGAGAAGCTCTTATGGTTGTATCCCAAGGGGGACACGATGCATATTCACTCTGGTATTAATTCCATTTGCTTGACGGAGGATATCTTCATTAAGAGGCACTAAAGGATGCTTGAAATTAGCATTCATATTAATTCTCACCATATTTACAAAAGATGGCAAGGTATCATAACCAGAACTGTTAGTGCTGTCAGAATCACTATTAGAGATCTGAGCAATGTTACAATGTACATCATCCACAGACTGGTATGAAATATCTGAAGAGAAACTCTCGGAATCACTGATCAGAATGTATTCCTCTTCTGTAATGCCCTTAGCAGAGAGAGAATTAACTTTAGCTTTTCCTTTATCATTGTTCTTCTGCGGACACTTGATAGCATAATGACTACCTTTACAGATAAAACATGTAGGATTAAATCTTTTATGCTTCCCTACATATTTCTTTTTTCTAAACACAAAATTTTTATAGGGATTTCTAAAAGAATCCTCTCTATACTTCTTTTTATATCTTTTCTTTTTCTTATACTTATACTGTCCCTTCCCTTTTGAAAAAGAACAATCACGACATTTTGTCTTGATTGGTCCATCTAGTTGATCACAACCAAAGGGATCCATAGCATACATATCACAAAATTTAGAACCAAGAGATTTAGCATTCTTTAATGCTTGTTTCCTTTCCCATTTTTCTCTACATAGCTTAGCATGTGTTTGGTCAATAAGCTGATTTATTGCACCAAAACTTAATTCATCTGATTTAATATCATGCATAGCTTTCTTATACTCAGTAGAAAAATACGGAGGGAAAGATTCAATGTACCTTAATCTCATGGTTTCATCATTGATGTTGCCAGAATTGTAGTACAATTTCTGCATGAAGCACTGGTACTCCTTTACTCTGGACATATCACATAACTTGGCTCTAAGAAACATAGCTGTATTCTTCATTTTATCATCCTCTATATTACCAACAAATTCTTTTATTATAGCAGCTGTTAGTCCCATATAACCACTATGTAGTATTTCTTGCTGATTGGGAGTTGAATCCCACCATTCTTTTATGATACCTACAAAACCATTGGCAATAGCAGATGCAATAGAATGGGGATCTTTCTTATATATTTCTAATTGGGAATTACCCCAACCAATCATTCCATGCACCATTTCTTTTATTTCTTCTAAAATTCTGCATTCTAGCTTATACTAGTTGGGTTGTAGTGTCTGTACTCTTGCCATACCTTGCAGAGGCTCAGGCTTAGGATTAGAGGTTTCTCCTATAATCATACCTTCAACTTCTTGATGGGCTTCTATCTTAACCATTCCTACATGGAATGATTGGCTGGGGTAATTCCCAATTAGAAATATATAAGAAAGATCCCCATGCTATTGCATCTGCTATTGCCAATGGTTTTGTAGGTATCATAAAAGAATGGTGGGATTCAACTCCCAATCAGCAAGAAATACTACAAGGGACATTATAAGTATAAGAAAAAGAAAAGATATAAAAAGAAGTATAGAGAGGATTCTTTTAGAAAGCCATATAAATTTTTTTTCTTTTTAGAAAAAAGAAATATGTAGGGAAGCATAAAAGATTTAATCCTACATGTTTTATCTGTAAAGGTAACCATTATGCTAACAAGTGTCCGCAGAAGAACAGTGATAAGGGAAAAGCTAAAGTTAATGCTCTCTCTGCTAAGGGCATTACAGAAGAGGAATACATTCTGATCAGTGATTCAGAGAGTTTCTCTTCAGATATTTCATACCAGTCTGTGGATGATGTACAGTGTAACATTGCTCAGATCTCTAATAGTGATTCTGATAGCACTGACACTTCTGGTTATGATACCTTGCCATATTTTGTAAATATGGTGAGAATTAATATGAATTCTAATTTCAAGCATCCTTTAGTGCCTCCTAATGCAGATATCCTCCGTTAGTAAATGGAATTATACCAGAGTGAATATGCATCATGTCCCCCTTGGGATACAACCAGAAGAGCATCTCTTCAGAAGAAAGTCAGAGAATCTCAGGATAAGTATATTCAGCAAAACCAACTTGAGCAAGCAAGATTGAAGAAAGCTCAAGATGAAGAAGACTTATTTTGTTCAGAAGAGTCATATTCACCAGTTTCAGTTCGCCCTCCGTTCCAGCAGAGAATACATCAAAGACAGCTTCCTACCAGAGGAAGAGGTGGACCCTAGAAAGGTAGAGGAGATAGAGGCAGAGGAATTACAGTTCCTCAAAGAAGTTTTATGTTTCTCTTTCCAGAAGAGAACATTGCAGAACAGCTAGATCAAAGGAGTTCAAATCCAAATATTTATAAAGCATGGAGAAGGAACAAAATTGAGTTCCTTGAAAAGGTTATTGCAAAGGCCACTAATGAGTTCTTAAGACTCATGAAAGAAGAAGAAGATGAAGAGAAAAATAAAGATGACGAAGATCTTAAAGAAGCTTATCTGAAGATAATACTTTCAGAAGCCCAAGAGGAATCATCTACTCAGAAAGAAGCAGAGGTATGCACAGTCTCCTGTACTCAAAACCCTTTCATAGCCATAACTATTTGTATACCAAATATAAAGCCTTATTGCTTAGATGCTATGATAGATATAGGAGTAGACATTAGCATGCTTAGGTCAATGGCCATTCCTCCTGATTGTTGGCAAAAAGCTCATGTAAAGATTAGGTTTGATAAGAAAGAAGTCATCTCTAACTTTGTGGCCTATATCCCTGTTTGTTTAGAAGGATTTACTAGAACATTCAAGTTCTACCAGCATGACATGGAAGCCTATGATTTTCTGATAGGAGTAGACTATTTACTAGAATGTGGAACCTTCAGTATCAGTAAGGATTTTATATCTTTACTTAATCCACAAGTCCAGATACCTAGAAGGTATACCTACCAGACTATAGTTCCACTCCCTGAACAAAAGAAGAAGTCAAATCATGAGTGGATACATAAATCTATTGCTGCATGTAAATCCAACATTGTTGATATTGTGGCAAAGATCAAGAAATATCTTTGTGCTGATAATCCACATGCCTTTGTTTCCAGAAGAAGGCATATCTGTTCACTTGACTTGCAGATAGTAAAAGATAAAGAAGGCCATGAACTTATTCCAAAGTTCAAAGCACACCACCGTGGCATGATTCCCACAGAAAGAAAGGAATGCCATGAGGAAATTTAGAAATTGCTTAAAGGAGGATTCATCCAAGAGTCCAATTCCCCATGGTCCTATGCAGCTTTCTACGTAAATAAACACAGTGAACAGCTAAGGCAGAAGAAAAGGCTAGTCATCTTCTATAAGCCTTTGAACAAGTTTACTGCAGCATTCCAGCATCCCATACCTACAAGAGATGATCCGTTTTCCCGCATTAAAGGATCCAAATTTTATAGTAAGTTTGATTTAAAAAAGTGGATTCTGGCATATCTTCCTCCAGCCTGAAGATTCATACAAAACTGCATTTGTTGTCCCAGGAGGACAATACGAATAGAAGGTACTTCCCTTTGGTCTGAAAAATGCTCCATCTATATTTCAAAAGAAGATGGATAGTATCTTTGGTGAACTCTCAGTTTTTCTGATTGTTTATATTGATGATATTTTAATATTTTCAAAGTCTCCCAAAGATCACATAGAACATTTGGAAAAGTTCTATGAAGTTGTTTATAGAAATGGTTTATGTCTATCTCCTACTAAAATGGAAGTTTTTAAAGATGAGATAGATTTTCTTGGAATAAAGATCAAAGATGGTAGTATTGAAATGCAGAAACATGTTGTTTCTAAGATTCAGGAATTTCCTGATGAATTAAAAGAAAAGGAACAACTACAAAGGTTTCTAGGCTGTGTTAACTATGTTGCAGGATTCTATAAAAAACATTGCTGCAGATAGAATCTTGTTAAATAAAATATTGAAAAAGAATGCTCCCGCCTGGAGTGAAGAAATGAATTCAGCAGTCAAATGCATCAAGAAATAAGTACTTGGGAATATCCAGATGACTAGAACATGACCAAAAGAAGACATTTCAAACTTCAAGTCGTTCCATATGAATTGATCGACATGGTGTTGTTTAGAAAGAACTTGGACGAAATCTTATTAAGATGTATTAAATCCAAAGATGTGAAAAATAAGTTGAGACAGTATCCATCAAGTCATTCCCCAACTTGATCACTTCACTCCACAAATGACAGTGGTCGGTAAAAATATTATTACAACGTTGGTTATTATTTTCATACCCTTATGCTGAAATGATATTTTCATTGAAATGGGTACAATGACAATGTCGTGCTTATTCCACTTCACATGTATTGAAAGCACAAAACGATCATCTCCTTTATAACCAATGATAAATCTGGCCAACCCTTCTCCCAGTGCGAATTGGATTTCATTAGAATGATCAACCCGCCTTCTAGCACTAGTCGTAAATGGATCTACTAACCCCCATATGGGCTCATCTCACCAAATTTAGTTTAGTTTAAAAATGCCACTATTCTTGTTGAAGGAATCTACTTAACAACACCTTTCTATCATTCTACTTAAGAGGAATCATCAGTAGATTACAACACCCCTCATACAATATTTTTTGTAATGCTAAGGCATTAGGATCTAATATCGTTGAGTCCCTTTCTCATCAGATATGGTGTCATACCTTAATACTCCCTACAAATACTATGTTGTCACTTAGAAAAAATAAAAATGCATAGTTCACAAACACCCTTCTCACTATATTTTCTCATAATTTTCCATGAAGCTCTACAGTTGAATACAGGACCAATCGTTAGTGCACCCCATAATTAAGTAAGATATTGGCCTTGATAGGCTGACAAGATCACTCCAATTACTGCATAAGTTGGGAATTCTCCTTTCATTATGTTGACTCATATTACTCAATACTTAATCCAAGATCCATAGTCATGCATTGTTATCTCCAAGCTTTTAGTGTTAGCTCATCTACTTAGAGCTAGAACATCATAACGCCAGAATAGTCTTTGCATAATAGAGTTATCACCTCATTGAAGAGTTCATGAAGATAGTTGTCAGAAGACATAATGGACTGAGAGGGGGGTGAATCAGTTCTTTAAAATATTTCAAATTATATTTCAGAGCTAAATATTCAAAAACTCATAACTATTCAATCAATACTTAATGTGTGCACATCATATACCATCAAAAATGCAAGCAACCATGAAACAAGGAATCAACACAAGAACACAAGATGTAAGTGGGAAACCCTCAAGGGGAAGAAAACCCACTGAAACACAATCTTATATTGATATGTTTCTGAATTTAGTGAGGCACCAACCCCACAAGGAGCACCAACCCCTAGTTTAGTAGAGCACCAACCCCTAATTTTGTGAAGCACCAACTCCATAAGGAGGCTACAACCTCCCAAGATGATCAAGAACCCACTCAACCACCTTATGATGTTCATGATACTTATTTTTTCTTCCACAACTGATGGAGACCTCAATATTCAAGCTCGCACTTCTTCAATCAAACCCTAGGTGATCAAACTTCTCAAAACAAGCTCATCAATCACTCCAAAAATCATCAAACTATTGCTCTCATGTCCTCTAATTTTTCTTAACCTAAATACAAACTTAATAAGCCTCAAATCATGCTCTAACACCTACAATCAACTCTCACGTAGGTCAATCCACATGCACACACACAACTAGTTCCAAAAAGCACCCAAAAACATGCTTTTATATGCTTCTCCTCATTTCAAACTTAGGCACAACCTTTTCCCTCCTTTTTGTTCGACCCATACATAAAGGAAAAATTAAAATTTTAAATAAAACATTCACAAGTGACCCAATTAGGTCGGCCTAACTAAAACCCTCATTACAAGTGCCAAAAATGGCTCAAAACCCCATAGGCACATTCTTAAAAATGCCCTTACATTAAATGTATACATATTCATGACCCAAAACCCATTACATATGATTAAAATATCATTTTAAATTCATGCATGGTCGTAAATTTGATCAACCAATCAAATTATTTCATTTACTAGGCCCAGTTCACTTTACAATTCTCAAAACAGTTGTTTCCTACACCCTTCAACATTGGAAACTTCATAAGGCCAGCAAATCACTTCAACAAGAGAAAACCATGCCATGTAATAACTTTATGGAAATTTAAGAACCTTTAGAACACTTCTAAGTAATTTATAAGTCATTGAAACATCCTCCTATCTTCAAACCACGGCTACTTTTCCTTCACCAGATCAACCTACCAAAAAATCATGTTTCCAAAGGTTAACTCATAAAAATCATTTATAAATACATTAAATACATAAAAATGGATTCATTAGTATGAAAATTAATCCCTATTAATATTTCATAGGTGAATGAAGCATCACCCAATCCATCTCATGCCTCAAATAACATCAAAATTTCACCAAAACACATCCTTTCCTGAACTACACAAAAATATTCCTATCTAAAGAATGCCCTGAAAACCCTATAAAATCACCTCATCATGAGGAAAAAATCATATAAATTATAAATATATCTGAATCCTCTTTCCAAAAAACTTTAATCACCTTCAAAATCCACATGTAGCTCAAGTTATAGCCATTTTACTGAACCCTGCTATTTGAGACCCAAAAACTTCCCTTTGACTAGTCAACCTGTTTGGACCTCAAAACACCATTTACCTACATGAAATTGTCCTTGAAACCTCCATGGACATTAATAAAAACTCTCATACATCATGCACCATCAATTTTTCATGTTACTCCTTTAGACCATCTTGTCCTAAAACCTTCTTCTTCATAAATTGTTATTTGTAGGTTGGGCCCACTCATCACCATGACCTCAACCATACATTTATGGAAATATAACAGAGTCCTCTACAACATCCAATCATCACTTTTTATGAACCAATAAAAAATATGTCACTATACCTCTCTTTCTGCAAACTTGCTCCTAGCTAGGGTTTAATCTAGGGTTTTAGACCACTTTACCTTCTTAACATTCATTCATAAAATCCTGATGATAAAATCCTCATTATTTTTGTGAAACCTTGTAAAATCACCATATAATATTCCCTGAAAGGAAAAATTCCCATGAAAATCACATTTTTCACAACCAGCATCTGAAGTTCAACTTCAAGCTGGAAATACACTAGATTTTGACCCTGTCTTACATAAACAATCATATCTTACAAAATTCACATCATGGGCAACTTGAAATTTTTCTAAAAGAACTATGACACATCCCTCTAACATATATAATCATCATAATGTCAAATCCATACCTCAATCTCTCCATTCATTAAGACATACCTATGCTTGCATGTATGATTCTCACTGTAGAAGCTAGGGTCAACTGAAATAATGCAATAACTCACCATAAAACCTAAAAAATTACCCAAACATACCTGATATGCCATATATACACTTAATACAATGATTCCATGAGCTCATATGGCTCTAAACCACACTGTCACACCTCCAAGCTGTCATACCTGCTCCCAATGAGCACCTGTAACATAGTGAACCACATGTATCTTGCACCATACCACTATTGTGAGTACCAAAACACCCTCAAAACTTACTATAAATCATGTCAACATTCTTCTAAAGTCATCCAAGAAGCTCATACTATCATGTTGCATCTCCTAGGCACCTGAATAGGCTTGCAAGAGTAAGCAATCCTCACTGAATCTCATTATATCAGCACAAACACATCTAAACCAGTATGTTAGCATCATATACATCATCATAGGAATCATAATACAAAATTAATTTTGTCATTAATGTTAGTTTTGAATCAATGACAACACCTATTAGGAACCACATGCCAATAATCTCCCCTTTTTCATTGATGGAAAACACCCTGAACTTCTCCCCCTTTTTACATTAATGACAAAGACATACCTATATGCTTACATATTTCACCTTCCTTATCTTCATACCATCATGATTTGGTTAGAAACATCAACCAAAGGTCTCAAAATAGACTCCATCTCTTGAATTTTTGGACAAAATATTATTCTTTCCTTCATTTTAGGCATGCAAACACCATGCTTCCTGAGAATAAGCTCTCCAACATCTAAAAATTATCAATAAAAGCATGAAATAATCATAATCTCACCTTATTAGTAGAGCTACAACATCATTAACCTTCTAGGAATGTGGAAACAAGCAATTTTTCATTATACCCCTATTTTTGGCTTCATGAAGATATTGTAGCAGCTGAAAATCTGAGCCATCCACACCCTTTGAACATTCCAACAATGTCAAACAATAGCATATTAGGCATTAAACCACCTTTCTTGACCAAAATCCATCTTATCTAGGAATACTTTGAGCATTACTAGGCACATTCTTACTTCTTCATGTATCAAACTTGATACCAAGATCCCTAAACAATCCTTTTAGTGTATTTATGATCAACTTTGATGCCCTAGGTCAGAATTCATAACTCATAACTCAGTACAATAATAACTCCCCCTGGCTTAAGATACCCCATATCTATCTAAAGAACATGAATCATGAGTCATTTACCTTGATACCATGGCTAGAATTCAACTTGAGAATTTTGCTAGGTCCCAAACATCATTTTCTTAGTCTTATCAATCATATTTAACTGATTGGAATAAGACAAATTTTGGCCTTAACAAGTTCAAATACACTAAGATGAACATACCTTATCATAGCCTTAAAATTCCTTTACAATCTTAATTTAAACCACTAACTCCCCATTCACTTGAAGCTCAAACACACCTTAAACATTTTGATCTTCTGCAACTCTTAGTAGCAACATTCCATCATACACTATTAGAAGCATTATTTGAATCATGTAGCAACATTTTAGTCTTCCACTAAGATAAGAAGCATTACATATTTCCTTCACTTTCACTAACACTTGGCAAGATAAGGAAAGTTCAAACATTGTAACACTTCCTACATACTTTCATCATACCTTTTGATCACCTACAGACCTATATGGTTAACACATTCGGAGAAAAATATGTCATGTCCCTTCATAACAATGTCAACAATGTACTCTTATTGCATCTTCACTAGTCCTTTTAAGCCAAATGGAAATTCCAGCTTCGTTAGAACACTTCTATATTCCAATGAGAACCCCTTACTCACTTGACATGCAATTATCATACTTTTCCCTTGAAGCTTAAGACCTGTAAATGCACATTTTATTTCACAGTCAATCTGTCATACCTTCTTAAAGTCTTGATCCTTGAGAAAGCTCACAAACATCATATAGGTATACCAACCTTATTGTAGACCACTACAACCTACTATAATAGGATCTCAAGGGCCTCTCATACCTATAACAAGTCATCTTGAGTATATATTAACTATAACAATCATCAACTGAGTTAAGTGAGCTTATTAAAGGTTAGATCTACCTTGTCTATGGATATATAAAAATTCTTCACATCAAGAAGGACTTGAACACTCAAGTGATCCAAGACACTTATCTTATATGCTGAGAAAGATACCCCTACTCTGTTTTCAGGGCACACACCTAGTCCCATAACCTACCATGTTGCTACCATAGCAACAATCACCCACTGAGACCATTATTTGTCACTAATTTGATATGCAAGAATCATGAGATTAAGTGTAATAATGCATAAAAAATAAAAATATGTCAACCTATAAGCCTGGAATAATCAAATTACTATGATTCTTATGTTTTTAGGAGCCTATAGATCCTTTAAATCCACAAAAAACTTGCACCCTTTATCAATGTCATGAGTCACATAATATCTGAGTGACCTTTATTATGTTTTTACCCATCTATGATCCATTTTGAATCTTCAAGGAACATCATTTCACATCAAAAATACACTTGGAGGGTTCATAATATATATGTGCCCTTTATACCATTCAATGCACAGTCACAAACTCTTATACTTGTAGCACATATAATCATTCAAAACTCTTAAAGTATATACCTTCATGAGAGTGTTGGACTTGATTTTTATGCCCATTCAATCATATTATCTCCATCATTCACCTTAAATGCTTCCTCCAAGAGAGTCACTCCTAGTTGCAAGAATGTTTAACTCACATTAGAATCCTAAACACCACAAATAAAACCTTTCAATACTGTCAGATATTCCAGGAAGTGCACACATTTTTAGGACCTGAAATCAGTTCCATCCTTTAATCATTGTATTCAATATAATATGTTCCAAATTTTGATTTCAAACTCCATCATTAGGTCCTTCAAAAACAAGTTTCCATTCACACATTCAAAGTCATTGTGATAGAACACAATGATAAGGTAGAAACAATTCAAAATACACCACATTTACCTTTGATGACCTCTAGAACTTATCAAGAATGTTTAGAAACATCCTTAAAAATATTGATAACTCTTCATCATAATTATGGAGCTTGAAAGGCTAAATTCATACCTGAACCATCTTTCTTTAGCTTGGTACAACCGTGAGTTGGAGATAGGTCCTAGGTTTCATTTCACTTTTTAAACCATTATACTGATCAAGTTATCACTTGATCACACCATATTATTCTTCAAAGATTCTACAACATTCTTAGAGTGACAAGACACATGTAAGATCCATGTTGCATGCATTGAACACCTTCACAGGTAGAAACTCAGACACAGACTCCTATATACTGACAACACTCATGAATTGATATGCAAGATAACCTTTTTCAATGCATTGAACACATTTTTGGCTTCAAACTCATAGATGGACAATTATATACACATGTCAAGACCCTTTACTCTTTATGATAACACCTTATGACACCCTTAAGGCTCAGACAAGATTCTATCACCTTCTCATAGACCAGACATACATCTTAGATGCACTAAATTTCACACACAAACTAATATAAACACACCATGATTTTCAAGCCTACTTTCACACTCCTTATGAAACATATCAAGTAACACTAAAACATACATTAAACCATTTTGACTGATGACATATCATAATGAATCAAATCATAGACTTTAAGAACATAAAACTTGCACTACAAGTGACTTAAGACAAAGGATCAATGATTTTTCACAAGAACCATCAACATGAACCAAAAAAATACTATGAAATATCAAGCACACACATACCTTGACCTTGTGGAGGAGTTACACATTATGACTTAGACAACTCCCCCCCTTATAGATGCTTCATATGCAATGATATACCTTCAAGAAGCATAGTGAAGGTATATATGTTCCATGAAGACCTAAAAGAAGGTCTTGAAGAGGTCCCAAGCCTTCTTGGGCACCTGTAAAACACCTTCATCCTCTTTATTCTAATTTGAACATTGTGAATAGTTCTCTTACCAATATCATTTTTTCTTGATAAGACATCATTGTTATCTCCTTGGTCCCATGTTCTTCTAGGATCATTGCCTTGCATTATAGATCCTTGAAATTTGTTCCCATGCATTCTAGGTCCTTGATTCATCTTCTTTTTTCTTGAATAAGCATGAAAAAAAAATATTTCCACATGACCAATCTCATTAAAGTTGTAGCATACTACTAAGTTCTTTCTTTTGAGTCCTTCATTTTGACTAGGTGTATCATATAAGCAATACCTAGCTATGTGACCTTGTTCATTGTAATTATAACATACTATCCTTTTATAAAACTCACTTCTATTGTCCCTCCAAGGATGATCATCTCTAGAGTATCTCTACACTCATTAGCCCTATGACCAAAAGCATTACAAGTAAAACAATGACCATTGAAATTTATTTCATACCTTGAAGCATTGGGATGTCTAATGGACCTTGATTTTTCATTGTCCTTGATGGGTGTCACTTTATTTTCTTCTTTCACAATAGGTTTATCTTATTCCTTTCTTGAAACACCAACATCTTGCTTTATTTATTTGTCTTTAGACTCCTATTTGAATCCCAAACCAGTCCTATCATCTGTAGCTATTTGTTTTCCAAGTAGATCATCTAAATCCTTAGCACTCTTTTCAAAATTTTGCAAATACATAGTCTTATTACTGATCTCTAATAGCTCAGCCCTCAAAAAATCTATATCTTGTTCATACTTGGTGCAAAAATTCTCTTTATCCTGCAGATTAGAGACAAGAAACTTCACCTTTTCTTCTAGAAACTTGTTTGCTTCATTTAGCTTTGTAGACTCAACCACATATTGTTCATCTAGCTTATGAAACTGATTTTCATATTCTTTTATCTGCAAATCAGTTTTTGATTCTCTTTTTCAGCTTGCTTAAGTTCTCTTTTGACACTCTCAAGATCATCTATGTCATCTTCACATTCCTTATCAGAATAGCTACCATAACTAGAAATAAAATCCCCTAACAAGGAAGATCCATCACCTAAAGACCTCATAGCTTCTTTAGTCATGAATAAGGCCTCATTTCCAATGTTTTCATATTCAGTTTTAGATTCAAAATCTGATACACCACTACTTGCATCTGAAAATTCATCATCTTGATTTGTATAAAAACTTCTTTTATCCTTCTTATGGTTAAACCTTTTAAAGTTCTTCTTACCTTTTCAAACTTGTAGTTCTTCTTCTTAGGTTCTTCCTCATGATCTTCAACATCATCATTCTCTTTCTCATTCCTATGAGGAAACTTAGCATAAAAATGTCCTACTTCACCAAAATTAAAACACTTGAATGGAAGTTTACCTCTATACTTACCAGATCCTTGCTTCAATCTTCTAGCCATCATAGAAAAAATATCTTCATCTTCAATCTCTAGAGTGACATCATCATCCCTTACCTTTGTGTTTTTTAACTTCATTTTAAATTTGAATGCAATTTCCTTCTTGGCTGGTTTTGAGTCACCTATCCTCATTTCATAAGAAATCAAAGTACCATGCAACTCATCCAATTTCAAGGTTGTTAGATATTTTCCCTCTTCAATAACAGAAACCTTAGAATCAAAATTATAAGTAAATGATATTAGAACCTTTTGAACCAAAACTTCTTCTTTTACTTCATCTCCTAATCCCTTCATGTTATTCACAACTTTATCAACTCTAAGAAGGTATGCATCAATTGACTCATCATCATTCATTTTAAGAATTTCAAACTAATTTCTAAAATTTTGAAGTTTTACAATTTTTACCTTTGAATCACCTTCATAGAGAACTTGTAGCTTGCCCATGATTCCTTTGTATTCTTGTAGTGCAATACTTTTCCCATTTCTGATTCTCCAAGTCCACTTATGATTGCATTGAAATCTCTTGAGTTATTGGTATAATCAGTCATTTATTTTTCAGTGCTTGGAGAAGTAGTAGGAGGAATATAAGTCTTTTCTACAACAGCCCAAAAATCAAACCCTTGATCCATGATGAATGTATTCATCCTCATGCTCCAAAAATGTAATTCACTCCATCAAACAATGGTTCCTTTCCAGTCATAGTGTTTCTCACCATATTGTGCTTCAAGGATCTCCTTTCAAGTTGTCAAACTTTTGCAAAAAGGACCAGCTCTGATACCAATTGTTATAAACACAATAGACTAAGAGGGGGGGGGGGTGAATCAGCCCTTACAATATTTCAAATTATATTTTAGATCTGAATATTCAAAACCTCATTCAACCATTCAATCAATATTTAATGTGTGCACATAATAAACCATTAAAGAAACAAACAACCATGAAATAAGGAATCAACACAAGAACATGAGATGTAAGTGGGAAACCATATCAAGGGGAATAAAACCCAATGAAACAATTATCTTATATTGATATGTTTATGAATTTAGTGAGGCACCAACCCCTAGTTTAGTAGGATCACCAACCCTAAATTTTGTGAAGCACCAACTCCACAAGGAGGATACAATCCCCTAAGATGATAAAACACCACTCAACCACCTTATGATGTTTATATCTCTAATTTTTTGCATCCACAACTGATGGAGACCTCCTATTCATGCTCACACTACTTTAATCAAACCCTAGGTGACCACACTTCTCAAAAAAAACTCTTCAATCACTCCAAAAATCATCAAAATATTGCACACATGTTCCTCTAATTTTTCTTCACCTATAACACAATTTAATCAGCCTCAATTCATGCTCCAATACCTATAATAAAATCTCACCTAGGTCGCTCCTCATGCAAACAACCAACTAGCTTCCACAAAGTACCAAAAACATGCTTTTATAAGTTTCTCCTCATTTCAAAATTAGGCACAAAATTTTTTCCCTCCTTTGGTTTGATCCATACATCAAGGAAACAATTCAAATTTGAAATATAATAGTCAAAAGTGACCCAATTAGGTCGTCCTAACTAAACCCTCATTACAAGTGCCAAAAATGGCTCAAAACCCCATGGGCACAAATTCTTAAAAATGCCCTTACATTAAATGTATACATATTCATGACCCAAAAAAAATTACATATGATTAAAATATCATTTTACAATCATACATGGTCATACATTTGATCAACCAATCAAATTATTTCATTTACTGGGCCCGGTTCACTTTGTAATTCTCAAAACAACTGTTTCCTACACCCTTCAGTACCCTGGAAACTTTATAAGGCCACCAAATCACTTCAACATTAGAAAACCATGCCATGTAACCAATTTATGGAAATTTAATAACCTGTAGATCACTTCTAAGAAATTTATAAGCCTTGAATTAACCTTCTGCTCAAACCACAACTACTTTTGTCTTCACCAGATCAACCTGCCAAAAAAATTGTTTCCAAAGGTTAGTCTCATAAAAATATTTCTTCATATATTCAAGACCTAAAAATTGATTCATTGGATGAAAAATTCATCCCTCTTCACATTATAGGTGATAGCAAGCATCACCCAATCCATCTCATTCCTCAAATAACATAAAAATTGCACCAAAACACATCTTGTCTTGAACTACCAAAAGTATTCCTGTCCAAAGAATGACCTGGAAACATTGTCAAATCAACTCATCATGAGGAAAACCTCATATATATATAAATAAATCTGAATCATATTTCCAACACAACTTGAATCACCTTCAAAATCTACCTGTAGCTCAAGTTATACCCATTTTACTGAACCCTGCTATTTGAGACCCCAAAACTACCTTTTGACCAGTCAACTTGTATGGACCTCAAAACACCATGTAAATACATGAAATAGTCCTAAAACCTCCATTTAAATTAATAAAAACTCCCATACATCATGCACCATAAATTTTTCATGTTACTCCTTTGGACCATCTTTTCCTAAAACCTTCTTCTTCATAAACTTCAATTTTTAAGGTGGGGCCCACTCATCACTATGACGTCAACCATACACTTCTGGAAAGATAAGAGATTCCTATACATCATAAAATCATCAATTTTTATGAACAAATCAAAAATCGGTCACTATACCTCTCTTTCTGCAAACTGCTCCTAGCTAGGGTTTAACTAGTGTTTTAGACCACTTTATCTTCTTAACATTCATTCATAAAATCCTGATCATAAAACATCATAAGTTTTTTTTTAAACCTTATAAAATCACCTTATAATAATCCCTAAAAGGAATAAGGTCCCATGCAAATCACACTATTCACAATGAGCATCTGAAGTTCAACTTCAAGCTAGAAATTCACTTGATTTTCACCATGTCTTACACAAATTGTCATATATTGAAAAATTCACATCATGGGAAATTCAAATTTTCTCAAACCAACTATGACACATCCCTCTAACATCTACAATCATCAATAATTTCAAATCCATACCTCAATCTATCTCAGTCATTAAGACTTACCTATGCTTGCATGTTTGATTCTCACTGTAGAAGCTAGGGTCAACTGAAATAATGAAATAACTAATCATTAAACCTCTAAAAATGACCCAAACATACCTGAAATTACATGTGATATACCTAAATTCAAAATATTCCATGACATCATATGGCTTTAAAACACATTGTCACACCCTCCAATTTACCATACCTATTCTCTGAATGAGTACTTGTACCATAGTGAAGACAACTATACCTATACCAGTGACCACTGTGCTGTGAGTACCCAAGAACCCTCAAAAAATGACTATATGTCATGTCAAAATTATTCCCAAGCATCCAAGAATCTCCTACTATTAAGTTGCATCATCCTAGTCACCTGTATAGGCTTACAAGAGCAAGCATATCCTCATTGAAACCCACTATATCAAGCACAAACACATGTGAAACACAATGTTAGAATTATGTACATCATCATAAAATCATTATACATCATTCAATTTTTCATTAATGTGGTTTTTCATCAATGAAAACACTTATTAATACCACATGCCAATAATAATAAACTATAGCAACCTATTAAAGTTAAGATATTAAAAAGTGTTTAAGGTTTCACCTACGTTGGAGATAATTAAACCTTTGTAAACTATGAAATTGTCTAAATAAAGAAATGTTTGTTAAACATTAAATCTTTCTTAATAGGTGTAAACTTAAAAATATTCATTTTTAATTGAATAATGTATTCACTTTGTTAGGAAAGGAGGTTCTACGGAAAAGTCCTATGTTCCTCTTTTAACCCTGGAATGCACATTTTTAAATATTTCTTGGGTCGTTCTCCTCGGACTCCTATAAAGTGAATGTGTTGTCTCTCTCCTACACTTCGATTAGATTCATGTTAGCGTCAAAGATTACACTTTCATCAATTTTGACTAGATCTATCGACTTCAATTTGTATTATATTAGCATTTGGTTTTGTAATTAACAGGTATTTGTCTTTGCATTGACGGTAATCAAATTTTGGTGCTATATTTCATTATGAATCATGTACTAAGTATTGTGATTTGTACTTGCTAACATCTACCATATCATCCCACCATTGACATGATCCCTTGAGTTTGCTTATTCCCTTGACTCGTCAACCATTTCGCATTGCATTAGTCAAATCTCCAAACAATTAGATGATGTTTTCTACTCATGTCCCCATGCCTCAACGTGCAAGTTATCATCTCTTACAATTGTCCTTGATTGACATCTATACATTCAATAGATTCCATTCATTCAAATTTGTGGGATCGTCAATTGATTATATTCTTCACACTGAGCAACTGAATATAACCCTCCATTCAATCCATTGAGTTATAATCTTCAAATTAAAACATTCCCTTTTGTATCTTTGAATGACTTAGATGATTGAAGCATGAGACAATGCATACATTTTTTTTCTCTTTTATCAATGCTCCAAACATTAATCATGCCGAAAATCATTTTCAAATGTAAGCCTCAATAATTATTTTGGAAAAACATCAAGGAAATGAGATGTCAAGATGTTGTGCCAGTGGTCATTGATGCACACTATCATAAAGACTATTGATTGGAGAAATGCTACTTCCTACCTTTATCACTGCGAGGATACTCTAAATGCAGATGTGCAAAAAATCACTGACGTAATGAAATATAAATGTATAGATTTTGTATCAAACAAATGTAGACTTTGGGATTTCTAAGATATCTCCAAAGTGCAATGCCTTGATGACCTACACACCTTGCCCCCTTTCTCCTTCATATGTTCGACATAAATGTTGTGTGTTTTATATATACCTCGTCGTAAGAATGAGGTTTTTTTATAGGATACCCCAACATTTTTTAGATTCTTAGATTTATCCCTCAATCTCCTTCTTTATAGTCCTCTTCCTCCTCTCATGTTTATCTCCCGCAAGCTTAACTTTTTCATCACACCCCCTTCAGTGTTCGTATCGTACATTTCACATGGGTTTGTTAGTTATATCTCTTTTGAAAATGCACTCCCTTTGGTAAGGTTTGATATATATATATATATATATATATATATATATATATATATATATATATATATATATATAAACAAAAGATTCAATTAATTACCAATAAACATGTTACAACTAGGTACAATGCCAAGCAGTGTAACTAATACACCAAGAGACATCCTTAATTAAACCATGACAACAATGTAAAGCCAAATACAACATGATAAGGTCGCTCATACTATCCATCCAATTGGAGAATGCATTTAACTGTTCGTCTTTTCTCCGTGGGCCACTGTGAAGGAATATGACCTATCACATGTACATTTTCTTGATCCAACGCCCAATTAGCCAATGCATCCGCCACTTTATTCCTCGCCCTACGAATATGAATATATAAAACTGTCTGAAAAGCTTGTGGCAAGATACTTATATTTTCTTGAACCTATGAACCACACCAATTAAAAGAGTGACTTCTTCTTTGCTTATTGAGCAATTGAATAATCACCTGAAAGTCAAATTCAATACTTATTCTACTCCACCTCATTTTTGTAGCTTCCTTTAGAGCATATTGAATGGCAAGGATTTCAGCCATATTATTTGTGGTAATTCCAAATTTTTGCCCATAAAACAATATACCTGAGTCGAACTATCTCTAGTTATGCCTCCTATACTGGCTTGCCTCGGATTTCCTCTGGATGCCCCATTTGTATAGATTTTGATGTAGCCTTCTAGAGGAGCCTCCCAACATTCAACTCGCAGAGGTGGTTTTATAGTAGATGACACATAAGTTTGTTGCAAATCATCCTCTCTACTTCAAGAGTAACAGGCCCTGCTTCCATCTATTCGGTATCCGGGTTTGGCAATTTAACTTTAGAGGTTTGAAATATTATAACATTATTTTTTAAATTGTAAACTCGAATCGAAAACCCCACACTTTTTTTATAAACGTGACAACTTTTTCAAAAAGGTGTTTGACATTTAAAGATTGTGTTTTCCTCGAACTCAATAAATAGGTAAGTATTGGGTTTTTTAAAACTCGGTATATACAAATGTGAAAGTCCAAAGACAGTCAACCGTTCCAAATTGACGGGTCAAGGCTCAATATGCCCCACCTCTTTTCTTACGTAAGGGCCGACGATATCATAAGGCGATGATTCTAGAAAACTAGAAACTGGTCCAGATTTGCCTACCCTGTTTTGTTATTTATATCACCTCTATATTCTGTAGTTGTTTCGATTTCAGACTATTTTTTCTTTAAGATGGAGGAAGTGAAAGTGCTGAGCTTTTGGTCGAGCCCGTTCGGAATGCGCGTTCAGATTGGATTGGAAGAGAAAGGCGTCAATTACGAATTCCAAGAAGAAAATGTTATGGTGAACAAGAGCGACCCGCTGGTGCGAATGAACCCAATCTACAAGAAAATACCTGTTCTTATTCACAACGGGAATCCCATCTGCGAGTCTCTTGTAATTCTTCAATACATCGACGAGGTCTGGCCAACCTCCAAACGATTTCTGCCATCCAACCCATATGACCGTGCTCTTGCCCGATTCTGGGCCGACTTCGTAGACAAAAAGGTAAGAATAGTATAAACAGTTGTATGCACAGAGCGTCCTCTTTGCTTTTTAGATTTTGCGGGATTCAGTTTCCGTAGTAATATTTTCTGGTTTGCAGATCTTCGACGCGGGATCCCGTATAATAAAATCGAAAGGGGAAGCTCAGGAGGAGGCTAAGCGGGATTTGGTGGAGAATATGGAACATTTAGAAGGGGCGCTGAAGCAGATGTCGAAGGGAGGGCCTTATTTCGGCGGAGAGAAGTTCAGATTCCTGGATATTGCCTTCATTCCCTTAATTCCCTTTGTGACATGGTTCCAGACTCATGATATTATTGGGAATTTTAAGCTGCAGTTCGAGACTCGATTTCCACTGCTATATGCGTGGGTTACAAAATGTATGGAGAGGGACAGCGTCAAGAAAATTATTCCCACGCCTGATCGGCTTTTGGACTTCGCCTTACAACTCAGGAAGCAATATGTGGTCGATTAAAAAAAACTGGTTTCCAAAAGCTTAGTAGACATCTTTGTTTGTAGCGTTTCAATTTAGTGTTGAACGATTGAATAAAATAATCGAAGCTCACGGCACTCGAGATGTGGTGAGGGATTTATAAAACACCGTTGAACGTATGGTGTTGGTGTTTATTGTTTCGAATTTCCCAAACGTCAATGAAGCTCTATTATTGGCCCCTAAAGGAAATGGTATGTTATGCTCTTTATTTTGTGGATCTTGTAAATGATGGATCGAAGCTTGGCATGTCAGAATATGACCATGCAAAAACCTAACTATGACAAGAAAGGAACACGGTGAAGGATTCAAGCACCTATGGGTCAAGGGATTAACCCACTTTGAGAATGCGGGGCTCCCGATGGGTCCCTATATTGATATCGATGGTGGCTTCATTAAGAAGCATGGGCAAATCAGATGGAAAGGTCTTATGAAGATAAGAATATTTTTCCCCTAGGTGGGAAAGAATAGTGTGGTCATCATCGCAATGGAGAACATTGATATAAGAGATTCTTCTTCTATCATTTCAGGGTGACAAAGAGGAAGGGACCTAGTCTTATTTTCACATTGATAAGTGATCGGTCCCAAGGTCAAGGTGGAGACTTAAAAAAATTCAAAAGTGATAGACATGGTGTCATTCATATCTATAACTTCTTGAGATGAAGAATATGGAGAAGGCATGTCCATGCACATCTCAAACAATGGGGTGGGATCGACGGGACGTTGTTCTTAATAACCTGATCCAAATTTCTCCTAAGTTTTACGACACTAATCAATGATAAGGGCATGTGTTTCATGCTCATAACATCCCGTGCAAATCCTTTCCATGCACAATGATAGATATAGGTGTGGGAAAAGGTTGTTTTACCAAGGAAACCATAACATCCAATGTACGGTTTGGTGTGGGAATGTTCAATGATGTGAGAAGACAGAGAATCGACACCACTGTAGATGAGATTGGTGCGGAGATGAGGTGGGCCAAAAGGAATGATTTCCCTAACATTAGGTTGATACATCGGAGATTTTTCGCTCTACCGATACAATGAGGTGTGACAAAGGCATTAATCATAAGAAGACGATACTCCCCAACGTTAATTTGTTCATAACTTTTTCTAGGGAGTCATGGATGGGAAGTTTGGATGTGGAAATAGATGAGCTAGTAGATGGTTAAGATGAATCATATTTAGGAACAAAGATGTCATTGGGTTGATATGTTATTTTACATGTTTGGAATGGAGATTCATCCCCAGGGAGCATTAAGATTTTCCCCTCGTGCTCATATTTAAGACAACGATGAATCATGGAGGGGATGTAGCACATGGTATGGATCCAAGGTCGTCCAAGGATAAAATTATATTAAAACTCTCCTTTTGTGATATAAAATACCTCGTGGAGGAGTTTCTCAGCAACGCGGATGGGTAGGACAATTGTTCCCACGGAGGGAGTGATCGCATCTTTGAATACACGGAGAACCATGGGTGTTTGGGTGACGGTGGATTTGGGAATCTTGAGTTGATCAAATGTATGTGATGGGATGATATTGATGATTGCCCCATTTTCAATCATGGATCACTAGATAAATGTGTCATTACTCATAACCGTGATGAAAAGGGGAAGGTCATGTTCCTCAAGGGGGATTTTTGGAATCTCTGTATCTTCAAAAGAGATACAAGTCAAAGATGTGAGGGATCCT
The DNA here is from genome assembly GCA_019776745.2 of Taxus chinensis. Classification (NCBI taxonomy): domain Eukaryota; kingdom Viridiplantae; phylum Streptophyta; class Pinopsida; order Cupressales; family Taxaceae; genus Taxus; species Taxus chinensis. Next base: position 556,880,099 of record CM034155.1, on the reverse strand, counting down.
ACTAAAGATGCAAATGGGCGAGCCTCATCACTAGATTTTGGGGTGCATTTTAAAGCTTTGGTGAGGGCCTTCCTATGATCCAGGGAGCTTTGAATAAGCTTGTAAAGAGACATCTTAACCAGGGCCTGATGAATTTGTTTAACGATACTTTGTTTAATCAGCCAAGGGGAAACTAAGATAGAGACCTTTGGCCTTGATGATGATGTGGGTGATGAAGAAGTGGGCTCACTAAAAGGAGTGGTAATCACAACCTTAGGTTTTGAATATGGGGGTGTAGATGTGGTAAATTCCTTTAGAGGTGGGATGGTGACAAAGGTCCTTGATTTTTATTGAGGTGTAGATTTAGAGTCAAGCGGACCTGATTGAGTGGCTATCCAAATAGAATTTTTGAATAAAGGGGGACCATACTAAGAAGGATATTCCCTTGATGAAGGTATTGGAACATGATTCCGTGATGATTGAGAATATTGGTATATTGATGATGTAGAAGAAGAGGTGGAAGGAGAGGATTGACCAGTCTCAAGAAGAAACTCATCCTCTTCAATAATTTTAAGGACAATAGTTTGTAGTGATTTTCAATGTTCGATGTCATGTCTGGGGGTGCGATGATAAGTGCAAATTTGGATTGAATCAAACCATGAAGGATTCTTGTTGTTGGGGTCAAAAGCCTTAATGGGAGGAAGTGCGATAGCGGAAATTTGAAGTAAATGTTGAAGGACCTCTACATACGATTTGACTAATGTGTTAGGAGATGCCTTTTCTTTGGAAGACTTAGTCTTGAATTTGGAGGTGGATTCTTGGGATGTTGATATGTGAGATGTTTTAGAATATTGATTCCGCATTTTTGATTCCATCGTAGTGATTTTTGATGATTTTGAAGAATGTTTGGATTTTGAAGAATTATTAGATGGTTTGGATTTTGATTGGTTGATTGATTGTGATATCTTAGATGAAGGGGCTGGCCCTAGAACAGATGGATGTGGTCTTAAGATATATTATGTAGATTTGGTCTTTCTTGGAGGAAATTTTATCTTATTTTGAGGACACACAAGAGATGGTTGGGGAAGCACGACAAGGTTTTTAAACTTAGATTGCGAGGGAGCACCGTTGGGAGGAATACAAATGATTTCGACAGGGGGATCTATGGATGAGGTTGATGTTGGTGGTGGAAGTAATTTTTTCTTGATGATTTCTAGAGGAGATGTTGATTATGTTGATGTGGATGAATTTGATTTGGATGATGAGATAGGGTATCATTTGAAGTCATGACAAGTTGGAGCAATCTCAAAAAATATTCTAATGATGTAGAGGAAGATGATGTTGATGTAGTTACAATAGTTGATGTGAACAGTGCAGGTAGAAGTGAATAAATAGGAATAACGGTAGATTCTAAGGATAGTACAATAGGTATAGGTGGAATGAATGCGAGTGAAGTGGTGGGTATGATCAAGTCTAAAATGAATGTAGATTTGGGTAATGATGAAGTAGGAATATGTGTATAATTAATAATATATTTTGCAGTAGAATTGGACAAGATTGATGTAGAGATGGGGATATATGTTAATGGAGTTGAAGACTTAGGAATAATGTCTAGAGAAGTAGTGGTCATTTTGTTTGGTGAAGTGTATGAAGAAGTTGTTGATGGTGTAAGGTCTTGATCAACATTGTTGGTGGTGTCAATGGTGTTGATTATATGAGCATTGGGCACTTGGGATGTGGAAGGAGAAGGTTGATTTGTCAGAGCATGATTGGGGAATGTTTGTTTGAAGACGTCTAGCGGTTGATTTGGAGGTGCATTGGGGTTTTCTATGTAGAGGTTACCTTGATCAATAAGTGTATACATCTAAAATGTTGAAATGGTTAAATACTATTAACTTGTCCTATAAATATCCCATCATCATCCATATAATAATTAATTGCAAGATTAATTATTATTTAATTAATATTTATCATATTTCCCCCTTTATCATTATTTATCATTATTTATCCTAATATTCCTTTTTTAATCCCTTTAAATCATTGTTATATCCCATTTCATCCTTTTAATTCATCAATTGATTATTACTTCATATTATCCTATTCTAATCCTTCATTATTCATAGGAATTTAATATTCTTATGCCTCACCTACCCTAGTCTACACCTACACCTATCACTAGTTATTCCATGTAATCCCAATCATTAGTTATACTAATCACATTATTAACCTAAACTAATCATGTGCACATCACCTCTAAATCTAGAAGCTTCTCTATTTCTCCTTCTCATTTTCAAATATTCAAATGCATCTACACTATTCCATTGAATTTTTAATTCAATGGAAATGCCTCACAAAATCTTGAATTTTTCATTCTAGAATCCTCCAATCCTCTCATTCCATTTCAACTATTGGATTCAATCCAACATGGATTGATCCTCACCCTCCATTTTTCCACTCACAAGTTACTATAAATCAAGCACTCATCCTCCATGAGAGAACAAGTTGAAAATCCACAGCTAAACTCTACCATTTTTAGCACTCAATCATCCATCTTCAATCCAATCTAGCATTATTCATCCTTCATCCTTCATTAAGAAATCCTCAAGAAATCAAAAGGGAGGTGTTGCCCAAGTGACTCCAAAATCTAAAACATCCAACACCAATCAAGTTCAATCCACCAAGAAATCCAAGAGCACTTCCAAATTATCAAGGGAGCTCTTCATTTGGTAAGTGAAGGTATTGCATTTATTTCTCCCTTCCATCTTGCTCTATCTAAGGTTTTGTTTGAATATATTAGATTTAGGAATCGATTGCTTTGTTTTTGGTTTCTAACTTTTATCTAATATTTTCTTGCATTACAATACGTTTTTGGACTAGATCTTTAAAGGTTCTAAATTTTTCTATGTCATGTCCTCTAACTTGATGATATTTACAATAATGATCCTCTCAATACCACGTCAATTTAGGTCTAGCCTTGTTGAAAGTTTGAATAGGATGAAGTGTGATAAGATGAACTGCCATTAACTTGTCAAACATCGAACTATATGATTCACCCATAGGAGTGTAGTTAGGTGGTGGTCTAGGGGCTTTTTTTTAAGGCCACGTACTAGAAGTAGGCGCGGAAGTGGACTTGACCACCACATAATTGGATGCATTTTTAGATTTATCATTATGTGTTGATGATTTAGTAAATTCAGTTTTGGGTTTGTTTGATTTAAGTTTGAGTTGGCCTTGCTCAAGGGCACGAGTCTCGATTTTACAAGCCATGGTGAAATCCTCTTTAAATGTTTAGATTGATTGAATTTAAAATGTGGATGAAATAGGCTTCGCACAAGAACGTGACAAGAGATCAATGAGTTTGGTTTGTGGAAGAGAAAATAATATTTGGTTTATAATGCCATGCCATCGTGCGAAAAATTCCACGATAAACCTGTCATCAAATTATCGAATAGCATACAAGTCAATGATTGTGATATTACGCCCAATATTAATTGAAAACTACTTTAAGAAGAGTTGTGTGAGTTGGGTGAATGAGAATAATGAATGTTGAGGAATGGAATTGTACCAGTCTAATTTGGTACCTGCTAATGACATGGGGAAGGTACGAAGCATAAGCCTTAAGGTCTTGATTGTGAGCAATAAGATTACACACATGCCTAAATGCATGGAGATGTTGTTGTGGGCCCTCCTTAATATTGAAATTGGTGAACTTTGGTAGCTCCCAATGATGAGGCTATGGCTTCATTGGAACTGATGGATAAATAGGATCAGTACAAATATGTTCTTAAGAGAATGTAACTTTGGGCCCTAAGGTAGTGGCCTCAAGGTTAGCCAACCTATTCATTAAGGCATGCATGGGATCTTTTGGAGTGATGATTGGATATAATTGTTGATAAGGTTGTGAATGAATGGGTGTTTGAGGTTTTACTTTATGTGGGAGAGCATAAGTCATAGACTAGGATTGAAGAGGTTTTTGCAAATTTTGATGTTGTGACATGGGAATGTGATATGATTGTTGAGATTGAGATGGTTATTAAGGAATGTGGACTTGATGAGTGATGATGGGTTTGGATTGTTGTGGAAGTGGATTAGACACCATTTATTGACAAGTACTCATAGGGGGTGGTTGATGTGTGTGTGTGTGTAGATTCAATTGGATGAGGGTGAGAAGTGACAAAATTCGAACGCACATTCTATGTGGGAAGAAAGGATTGATTATGATGTTGGGATATGGGTAATGATGTTTGATTTGATTAAGAAGATTGGATGAGAAGGCTAGTAATGATAGTGGATGAGGAAGTGACAGGGATGGAAGAAGTAATGGTTATATTGATGGGTGGAAAATTAGGAGGAATATGTATGACTAATTGAGTTGTTTGATGAGGATGGATCAAGTTTCTGTTGGGCCAAAGAAAGCTCATTCATAGCACTAGGGAAGAAAATCACTAGTTGTGAAGAGAGGACTTGATTCATTTCAGAATTAGAGTGTTATTTGTAAATATGTTGGAGGGGTGGACCATCAATAGCAAGTTGGGTTGTCTTCCTAAGGAGGTAATCATGAAGAGCCATGGGACTGGCATCAAGAACCTTGCAAAAATCCAAAATTCTATTAGGGATGATGGGAGGCCCGAAATCTTTGATCGATGTGACAGATGAGGGTGTGGTTATTCGAGGTGGAATAGAGTGATGATATATGAATGAATTGGTCTCATCGTGATTAGATTTTTGAACAAAGGTTTTCTTGATGAGGTGAATGGATTATCATGGGTTGGGTACTAACCATGGAGGAAGTTACCATGGGCATGGAAGAGATAATAGTCATGGTAGACGTTTGTTGAGATTGAGAAATTGATGTGTTCAATGCAAGGTCTTGTTCCATTTTTCTATCTACAAAAAATTTAACTATGGGCATGAAACAAAACAAGAAAACAAGGCCTATATTAACTAGATCAAGAAAGTCAAACACAATGTTTTATTTATCTTGATTAGCTTTGAAAGTTGTGAAAAAGAAAACAGATAATGGATAACGAATGTACCTAAGAAGTGGAAACCTAGAGCTGGTTACATGTAGTTGTGGATGGGGAGTCATCAATATACCAGAATGTACATGAGGTCTGAATATGTGTAAAATTTATAACGCGGCCAAAACACCATGATGTCTTCCTGTTGGGTGATGAAATCGAAAAACATTCCACTTGGTAGGAAGATGTCTAGGTGTGTAGATTGATGTGTGAGTTTGGTTGTGTGTGAGAATGTGGAATGCAACCAATTAACCCCTACTTAAGCTATGTTGTCAAGAAAGGAAGAAAAGATTTCTTTTAAATCCTAAAACCAAATGTGAAGGTTCGATGAAGACAAACACATAAAGAAAGGGAAAAGTGAAATGCAAGAATAAGAAACTAAGATAGAAAAACAACAATACATGGTGAACACTTTTCCTTTTTTATCTGATCTTTAAGAAGATGCAAGTGAAGAGGAAAAATCCAAGTGATCAATCCCAACACACAAACAATAATAATCAAAGCCTTTACGTGTAGTGTTAGTTGCAACATGGAAGAAAATAGAAAATGAACAAAATGCAAGGACCTCGCCTAACAGGGTGATCCCATAGGGTGTGCCAGAATGTTGTACTAAATTTCTCTCTTTCCTATTCAAGTTAATGAGCTCAGTACTAAAGGAAATAAAGCAAATCAAAGATTCAAAGGTTTAAGGTACCTTTGGAGAATAGGATTATGGTGGAAATATGGGTGCAAAGTGGATCTCCTCATTGTAAACTTGATGAACCTTCACAACAAGAATAACTAGAAAAAAAATGGATTTAGATGGTAGATGAGGGGATGTGCTCGACGAATTTGGTTTCAATAAGCATTAAATTATTGATGTGGATGTCAACCCTAGTGTTCAATAAAAGATGATAAAAATTAATGAAAGGTTTTATTAACACGAGGGGAATGAAGTTAAATAAAAACCTGAAAATTGTAGGAAAAGATGAAGAGTGTATATATGATCTAGAAAATCACAAAATAAATTATACGCTGGATGGTTTGACGAAAACCTACGGATGTGGAGGGTAGGTCGAAAGTGACCTGAGTAGATGAATATAGACAACAAGATGGAAATGTAGATATGAAAGGATCTGAATGCAAAAAAGATGATCATAGAAGCTTGAGAACCACTGACAATAACCTTCAAAGGGAGATCTGAGACAGAAAAAAGGGATGCAAGAAAACATAGATTAGGATGGATTGGATGGAAACTAGACTTAGGATGAAAGGGACTGGGTTAGGTTAGGCAACGACTGGAGGAAAACAAAGCAAATTTGGAGTAACCAAGAAGTAGAATAATAGATTTGAGAACGGGAAACTGTAATAGAGCAGAAACACACATGGAAGAGGGTCTGGAAACAAAATGGATGAAGACATAGGGCTAGGTCAACGTCGACCTATGAAAAGCGACTACGACCTGGGAAGTGGAAGAAAAAATCTGAATGTAGATGAGTTAGATGGGGGACCTGTAAGTATAATGGCTAGAAGAGCAAGCTGAAAGTGAAGTTTCGATGGTAGACTGGACCTGCAAAACGTATAGTCCCTAAAAGATAATAGGAATGATAACATAAATCAACATAAAATAAAAATTAAACCTCCTAATGTCTCCACAAGTGATGTAAGGACCAGCTCAAATGGACTCCAAGAAGGTTGACACAACTGCAAGGATGCTCAGTGGGTTGAAGATAAGTTTGCACAAGTGCCAAAAAACTCTAACTGTGTCTCCCTCTAGATGGGGGGAAGCCTAGATTTATAAGGTCGACAGAGACCTGGATGGGTCACCACCGATTTGTGGGGAATTTTTTCATTTAGGTGGTGGAATGATGCCTGATTCGAAGGCATCACCACCTTTTGGGAGTGGGATTACAGTTATGAAGGGCTCGGGTGGGCTAAGGGTTGTATAAGGAAGAGAAATTGTTGGGTGGGACGTTATAAAGAGTAATTAAAGGCTAAGGGCAGCCTAAGGATAAAAAACTTGGTGATTAGGGATGATAAACAACCCTAGGGAGGAGAATCAAAAGCTAATTACTGATAATTAACTAATGAGATGAGGATTAGAAGAAAATTAATAGAGATTAGAAATAAGTGGAAATAAATAGAATAATAGATGAGGAAATGATGGGAATATTGGTGAAAATGTAAATTAATGATTAAAAGTTTCTAGGAAAGTGACCACGATGAAAATAGGCGAACATGGGGCGACAAAGGTAGTGATACAAAATTTTGGACTCTATAGTATCATCTACCTCTAATTATTAATGATCGTCCATGCGATGCTAGATTTTGAGGTGAGTTGGTATAATCACTTATACATTTCCATGGCCAATTTGTGTGTAGTGAATCCCCATTAAAATCAACTTGGTGGTCTCACGAGTGACAGTCAGCAGAACGTTGTGATTAAACATAGGTGGACTGACATGATCCCTTCCTTCCATGCCGCATACCTTGAAAATAAGAGCCAAAAACCAGATTTCACTCACCGTTGTTATCACATCCATAGTTTCTCATGAATGTTTTAGGGTCTGCTATTAATGAAATTATGAACGTAGTTTTCCTTGGTAGAATAAGGGTTCGATTTCAGGTATAACTTCTCTTGGATGTCACTCTTATTTTAAGAGCACCACGTGAAATTTGTTACTTAAAGATCTCATCAAGTGTGTATAAGGATTTACAACTCAGCTGTGGTTCTTCCATACTGGGATTTATAGCTGTGCATAATCTTCATCATCATCGACGACATGAAAGAGCGAGCATACAAGCATGGTTATGGCTGTAAGCACTTAGCACCACCACATGAATCCAAATATGTGCAATCATTTTTCCTGTAACATTGTGGGCATAATGAATAACCTCATCACGCCCTTAACTCAAAACCAGAACACATAATTTAATATCGAAGAAATGTTTCCCGTGCTCTGTAAGTGAGACGTTGCATGGATAAAATCATTGCTAATGTCAGGAACGCTCATGTAAAATAGCAAGAACACATTACATATTTTGATGTGTGTTTACTATGGAATAAACCGTGCGATTGTTTTTTTAATTCAATAGCTCTGAGATTTTCAAAAAGCCATGAAAATACATTCAGGATTTTCCACAACTTAGTTTCTTGTCCTCGTGGGCGCAACTTCCATTGTAAAACCTGTGTTTTTATTGTTCTTATTTTTTAAATGTGAGAACAATTTCTTGTCTCCTGTTATTTCCAGTTACCAATTGTTTAGAGGGTATTTAGCCTCTGATTCTTCTCAAAGTTGTTTAAAAACCCTAATAATCTGGTTGAATTAATAATTTATTTAAATATGGTTTTTTTCGATGCAAAAAATATTTCAACACATTCTTCTTTAAATTTTTGTGGCTGTTGTTTTTAATCAAAATTTCACACCACAAGTTTAAGGCATAAATTTAGTCATTAACTTGTCTTTATTGGGATTGTTAGTGGTAGATAGAGCAATTGTTATGGTGATTTCTTGTGTTCAAACCCTGGTGGACATGCTATTTGTGTTCAAATGAATACAATAAATTAGGTTTATCCACTTTCATTTATTGATGTCGTAATATATCTCCACTTGCAATGGTATATCTATTTACCATATTTATTTTACTTAATCAAGCATCTTTATCTATATAAAAACATCTACTAAATGTGGGTCTCTTTTTCTTGAATTTAGTTTTAGTTTAAAAATTCCTCTTTTTCTTTAAAATAATGTTTTTCTATTAAAGATGTTTGTTTATTACAAATTACACAAATTTATTTATTTTTAATTTTAAAATATGATCTCTTTAAAATAAATTGCTCTCAAAGTAAATAATAAAAATAGTAAATTTTGGCACTTCAAAAAAGAAAAATTAAATAAAAAATAGCAAACCTCATTCTCTCTATAATTCCTCAAAGTTTTCCATTTCTCTCAGTTGTGTAAGGACCAATCATTAGGCGCCCCATAATTGTTGGCGAAGTTGATGGTGGAAGTACAATATTATTTGTAAGGACAATGCTTTTTTTATTATGTCAACTCATGTTACTTAATACTTATTTGTTCATATTCATGCATTGTTATCAAAATATTTTAGATGTATTACCTAGACCTTCTAACATATAAGTAAAAAATATCTTTGCAAATTTGTCACCCACGTAAAAATTAATGAAAAATGATAAACTATAACAACCTATTAAAGTTTAGATATTAAAAAAGTGTTCGAGGTTTCACCTATGTTGGAAAGAGATTAATCCTTTGTAAAATATGGAATTGTCTAAATAATGCAATGTTTGTTAAATAATGAATCTTTCTTAATATGTTTCAACCTGAAAATATTTATTTTTATTTGAATAATGTATTCACATTGTCAGGAAAGGATGTTCTACGAAAGGGTAGGTTCCATAGAAAGGGTTGTGTGTTCCTCTTTCCACTGTGGAATGCATGTTTTTTAAATCTTTCTTGGCTCATTCTCCTTGGACTCTTGTAAAGTGAATGTCTCCTCTCTCTCTCCTACGCTTCGATTGGCTTCATGTTAGCATTGAAGATTACACTTTCATTTATTTTCAATAGATCTATTGGCTTCAATTTGTATTATATTTGCATTTGGTTTGGGAATTAACATGTATTTTGTCTTTGCATTTATGGTAATCCAAGTCTAGGTGTTATATTGCATTATGAATGATGTATTGAGTAATATAATGCGTACTTGCTGAAATCTACCATCTCCTCCCACCATTGACATGATCCCTTGAGTTTTCATTGTCCATCAATTCATCAACCATTTCGCCTTGCAATGGTCAACTCTCCAAACAATTAGATGATGTTTGCTATTCATGTCCCCATGCCTCAACGTGCAAGTTATCATCTCTTCCAATTGTCCTTGACCGACATCCACACAATCAACAGATTCCATGCATTCAAAATTGTGGGCTCATCAATTGATTATAGTCTTCACACTGAGCAACTGAAATATAACCTTCTATCTCATTCCACTGAATTATAATGCTAGAAATTGAAACATTCCATTTATTGTATATGTGAATGACTTAGAGGATCAAAGGACGACATAATGCGTACGATTTTTTTCTCTATTTGTCAACGACCTAAAACATTAATTACGCCAAAAATCATTTTTATATGTAAGCCTCGGTAATTATTCCTAACAAACATTAATGAAATAAGATGTCAAGATGTTGTGCTAGTGGTCATTGATGCACACTGTCACCGATACTACTAATTGGGGAAACCCTAATTCCTACCCTTTATCACTACAGAGATACTCTAAATGCAAATGTGCATGGAATCACTGACATAATGAAATATAAATGTATAGATTTTGTATTTAACAAATGTAGACTTTGGGAGTCCTGAGATATCTCCAAAATGCAATGCCTCGATGACCTACACAACTCGCCCCTTTCTCCTTTCATATGTTTGACATAAATGTTGTGTGTTTTTATATATACCTTGTCGTAAAAAGAAGTTTTTTTTCAATAGGTTACCCCAACATTTTTTAGATTCTTAGACTTATCCCTCAATCTCCTTCTTTATGGCCCTCTTCCCCCTCTCATGTTTATCTCCCGCAAGTAATTGAATTTTTCACCACGTCCCCTTTGACGTTCTCATCACACATTTCAAGTGGAATTACTAGTTATATCCCTTTTTAAAATGCACTCCCTCTGCTAAGGTTTGAATATATTATAACATTCTTTTTTACGTTGTAAATTCGCATCGAGAACCCGGCAATTTTTATTTTTTAAACGTGACAAATTTGACATTTAAAGATTGTGTTTTTCCCTCGAACTCAATAAATATATATAAGTATTGGGTCATGAAAACTCAGTAAATAAAAAAGTGAAAGTCCAAAGACCAGGGATTAAATTTGACAGCCGTTTAGACGTTTTTCATGATTTTCGCTGTAAAATACTTGCAAATATTTGAAAAAACCGTCACGTGCGACTTGTAGATTTTAAGGGAGGGCCGTTATTTTTAATATAGATTTATAGGTAAATTATACAAAAATATATTTGAAATAGTTAAATATATATAAAATAATATTTTATATATTTTATTAACATAAAAAAATAACACGGCAAAATTTAAAATTTGCCGTCACCTAAAAATTGTTTGACAGGCATAGGTGGCCGTCAAATTTAACCCCCTGCCAAAGACAATCAAGCGTTCAAAATTGATGGGTCAAGGCTCAATATGCCCCACCTCTTTTCTTACCTAAGGGCCTATCACAACAGATTTGATATATTAAATATCTTTTCTTACGTAAGGGCCGACGAAATCAGAAGGCCTCCCGATTTAATATAAAAAACACCTTGGTCCCCTGTTTTCTTAATTATATCCCTTGTATTCGCATTGTCAAATAAGTGAAGATCCATCTTCTGTAATTGTTTCGATTTCAGAGTATTTTTTCCAGAGTGACTTTGATGGAGGAAGTGAAAGTGCTGAGCTTTTGGGCGAGCCCATTTGGAATGCGCGTTGAGATTGGATTGGATGAGAAAGGAGTCAAATACGAATACCAAGAAGAAAATGTTAGGGTGAACAAGAGCGACCTGCTGTTGCGAACAAATCTAGTGTACAAGAAAATACCTATTCTTATTCGCAACGAGAATCCCATCTGCGAGTCTCTTATTATTCTTCAATACATCGACGAGGCCTGGCCAGCTTCCCAGCCATTTCTGCCATCCAACCCATATGACCGTGCGCTTGCCCGCTTCTGGGCTGATTTCGTAGACAAAAAAGGTCAGAATAGTGTAAACAGTTCTATGCACAGAGCATCTTCTCTGTTTGTGAGTTGCCCTACTAATGTTTTTTGGTTTGCAGATCTTCGGCGCGGGATCCCGTATAATAAGATCGAAAGGAGATGCTCTGGAGGAGGCTAAGCGGGATATGGTGGAGAATCTGGAACATTTAGAAGGGGCGCTGAAGTAGATATCGAAGGTAGGGTCTTATTTCGGCGGAAAGGAGTTTGGATTCCTAGATATTACCTTCATTCTGTCTACTTCATGGTTCTACACTCATGAAGCTTTTGGGAATTTTAAGCTGCCGTTCGAGACTTGATTTCTGCTGCTCGATGCGTGGATTACAGAATGTATGGAGAGGGAGAGCGTCAAGAAAGTTCTTCCCATGCCTGAGCGGGTTTTGGAATTGGCCTTACAAATTAGGATGCAATTTGTGATCGATTAAAAAAAAAACTAGTGCCATCGATAATGAAGGATGTTTCCAAAACATCTTAGTTTGTGGCGTTTCAATTTAATGTTGAACAGGTTGAATAAAATAATAGAAGCTCACGGCAGTCAAGATGCAACTTGCATCGTTCAATTCATTAGAGACTGGTGAAATGAAATGAAAGATTTTAATGACGTCCACGAGACTAAAGAGTCTAGTGAGGAATTTATATAATACCTTAAGTACCATTGAATGTATGGTGTTTGTGTTTATTGTTTCGAAATGTCAATGAAACTCTATTATTGAACTGTAATGGAAATGGTCTCCTGTGCTTGTTATAATAGTAAATGAAATATGTAAGAGAGTTTTTTTTTTAATTTAATTAATGCTCAAGATGTTTTCTAAAGTATAGTGCACTCAGAGTCGTCAATTTTGAACCTATCATATCAATTAAATAATATGTTTTTTTTTTTTTTTTCCCTTCGGTTTGATGATTTTATAGGTTAAAGGAAATGTTAAAGCTTAACATCCTAATATCTATGGACAATGCAAGCTATGTATCAACCACAGCAAACATCTTTTGAACAATAAATGAAATTGTTCAGCATTGTGTTCCAATGTTGCGTTGTTCAGAGTTGAGATACACGATCCAATGAAAAAGTAAGAGCTCAACATCCAATATTACTTCAAATATCATCATGTATGTAAATGCTATACAATCTCACTCATCAAGCTGCTTCAGATTAGGCTATAAACTTGGGCAATCAAAACAATAAATGCTGGTCCTTTTTCCGACCATGGTGTTTGTCTTTTTTCCAGTTGTCATTTTTCTCTGTGTTAGCTCTCTTTGGGGCCATGGTTAGATCCTACATGGTTGCAGTTTTAAACTTTTCGATTTATATATCGTTCTCTACTTCTTTTCTTCATGAATTCCATGGCTAGAATTGGCAAGAAATCAATTGCTTCAACCTATAGTAAGTACATCAAATTTTAAACTAAGAAAACAAGCAAACTCTTTTAGAGTTGGACATTATATGTTACACTCTAATGATTTTATTACTAAAATTCCCTCCTAATTGTGAAGGAGAGAAGTTTTTACTCAACGTAAGAAATCGTATGTAGTTCAAGTCTAAAACAATTTATTTGCATATTAAATCTACATACATCACTTATATGACCAATTATTGGATGAGATCATTTATCGATGATTGTTTGTGCATCACCTATTTTCTTACAATTAATTGGTCTTATTACTGAAATGGGAGCTACAAAGTGCTACAAAAATCAAGCATTATAGATGTGCTTCAAACCTCAAACCTAATGAATTTCTACTTGTGTCCTTTTTTGATGTATTTCATACAAATTTGGGATTATTTTCATTTTCCTAGACTTTTCATCATGCATATTTACATGAACCTCTCTGAATTGGAAAGGGGAGGATTACAAAGATGGTCAAGATGGAGGAAATTCTATGCACGACTTGTGTGGAAGCCACCAGTTCGGCATCCTTGTCTCTACAGCCAATTTATTGTCCGTAGACACACCATATTTCTTAAAGAGAAAACATTATCCATCTCTACTGAAATAGCTGCCACACATATAGTAAGGAAGACTCCAGTAAGTAAAGGCATGCAATCTTGTCTGCAATGGTAGAGTGAAAATGGCCCATAGTTGCGTTGAACTCTAACCGCAATGTTTTGGAATTTATATTGACATTTACTACATCTAATTTCATTAGATTGAGCATGACAAAAATTATAGACTATCTTACTGTTATCCAAAATTCACCCTAAAGGTAATTTTGATAACATGCATCAAATTCTTTAGCCCCAGGCAAATAGATTGAGTCAGGGCAAAAAAAATTCATGTTTCTAGGGTCCCCTCATATTTTTCTAACTCCCCTGTCCAAGTAGAAGAGAGCAAGTTCTGAGAGAATGTGAAAAAAATTGCAAAAACAAGCTCGGGCCAGGAAAAATCACAAAAAATGGCTAAGTCCTAGTCCTAGAAGCATTTGGGACAGTTGGGACAAAAAGACGCGAACCGGCCGAAAGGCCGCCAGACGGTCCGAAAGCAAATGGGACATCCGGGCCAAAAGGACGCGTGGGACGCGGAAATCCGAACTGGCCGAAAAGAGAGAAAAAATTGGCTAACTGCTGAGAGGGTCGCCTATGGGACAAGCAGGCAAAAAGACGCGAACCGGGCGAAATGAGTCAAGGCAGCCCGAAACAGTCTGGGACGCGCGGGCCAAAAGTACGTGAACTGGCCGAACCGGCCGAAATGAGAACTTTTGTCCCGGAACAGTTGGGACAAAAAGGCGTGAACCGGCCGAACCGGGCGAATTTGTCCCAGACGGTTCGAAAGCAAATGGGACATATGGGCTGCGAGTACGCGAACCGGCCGGTTCGGCCGAAATGGGAAATTTCAGCACTTTACCAAATGGGACAAAGGGACGTGAGGGACGCGAAAAGCTGAAATGGCCGAAGGTAGGGAAGAAAAGTCAACGTTTGGTCTGGAAACTTCAAACGGCCATAACTTTTGACTCCGAGCTCCGATTTTGATAAAATTGGACTTTTTGGAATGAGCACGACGTCCTCTACGCCAAAAAAATTGGATTTCCATATTCGGCTCCAGTCAGTCAATGCTCTTTCCCGTCAATTGACAGAAAACGCCTGCGAGGCCCAAAATAGCTGCCCGCACTCAGAAGGCCATAACTTTTGCATTTCTCAACGAAATCGCACAAAATTGGTACCGTTGGAATCGTGGTTCCGAGCCCAATGCACAGAAATCAAGAAATTCCAGATTTGATTAGAAATTGATTGAGTTTTTTAAGAAAACGTGGTCGGGTTCAGAACAGTGTTTTATTTGGTAGCTGGGAGTGCAATTAAGAGGCATGGTCATCATTCTTTCTCTGCTGCAGGACATGGGACAGTATGGGGAGCCTTTTGCAAGTAATGTATAACCATTCCACTCAATTTAATGCCTCTTATAGGTGGTTGAAGACAGATTTCGGGATTTCCATTTTCCTTCTCTTCTCCTTCTCATTTTTTCTATAAATTGGGGTGTTGGGCTCATTGTAAAGGGGAGAGTTTTTGGGTAACAAAGCTCTGTCAAAATTGCTTTGTGAAGCCAGTGTGTTGCAGGCCCTTGTAGTGGACTCCTTGCATGGTGATCCAGGCCCTTATCTTGTAATAGATTGAACTGTGCATATCATGAAGCAATAAAATATCAGTTTGTGGATATATCTTCCCCTGCTGTGTTTCCTTGCATTCTTCTTACCCCTTTAATCTTTCTACAAGTATATTGTGTCTATTTATTATGTTCTTGCAGGAATTCATTATCATTATGTGTGCTTGGAATATTGCTGTGAATGCATTTTGCTGGATCATGGTGAACTGTCATCACCTCTTCTAGTGTGCACTTTGCCTCTGTATTTCACACATTTGGAGATTACTCTCACACCCTCTTTTTCTGGTGTATCACCGCTTTAGTGTAGGCTTTCATTTTATGCATTCTCTCTCTCTGGTCCCTTGGAATTTTAGGTTAGAATAGCTAGTTTCTCCTGCATTAGAGTATATTGTGGCAGGTAGTTTAGGAGCAAGAACCAGCTTTCTCTGGAGGTCTATCTCAAGCAGCAGGTAAGTTCAAGCACTTGTTGACACAATTGAAGGCGAGTGGAAGAGATAAGAAAGATGAAGAGCGTGTTTACCTTATTCTATCCAATTTGAGAGGTCCACTCCAAATATTTGCTTCTACCTTTTTCTCTAACATGGATGCATTAGGTGACAAATTCCAAATGCCTACCTTAGAATATTTTGTGAACGACTTATTAGGTAAGAATCTAAAATGTATAAGTTTAAGTCTTCCACCTCTTAAAAGGTATTAGCAACATCTAATCCTAAGGGAAAGGGAAAACCATAAGGTAAATCCAAGTTCACCCCTTCTCCATCTCAAAGTGCTCCTAAACCCAAAGAAAACAACTCTAAACCAAATGAATCTTCTAAATCCAAGAATAACTCTATCCTTTCATTTTCCTTTTTTGGGGCCAGTGGTCATGTAGAAACTAGGTGTTGGAAGCCAATGTAAGCCTTAGAGGATGCAATCAAAAACCAAAATATCTCTACCTTCACTCCACCACCTTTTAATTGTAAATAGTTGGGTTATAGATTCTAGTGCTTCTCATCATATAACTTCTTGGAAGGAGTCTTTTATATCTCTAGGTTTGAGTTCTACTTCCAAAATTGGGATTGAAGATTATTTCTTTCTTTTTGTTAAGGGAAAAGGTGAAATTTATCTTGATGGTGGAATATATTCATGATACATTGTGTGTTTTCTAACATCACTAAAAATTTACTTTTTGCATATTAAATTTGTCATTCTAGTCAAGGAAAGATAATGAATTTTACACAAGGAACATAACCACGAACCTTGTTGGAGCCTCATTCACTTGTTTCTCAAGTTATTGTTGATTATAGTTCTAGACTATATCACTTTGAGGGTTTTGAAGACACTTAATAGGGTCACGCTTGGTTTTTGATTCAGATTCAGAGAGTAAGATTTTCCATGAACGATTTTGACATCTTAATTATAAATATTTGAAGGAGTTGACCTCTCATGGTATTGTTGATGGTCTTCCTATAGTTTCTTGTCTTGAGGAAGTTTTCTCTAGTTGTGTATTAGGGAAGAAACACCAAGATCCATTTCCTAAAGGTACGTCCAAAAAAGCTTCTTCACTCACTTGAGCTTATGCATAGTGACTTGATGTTTTTTCCTAACCCCTCTTTTAGTGGAGCTAAGTATGCACTTACATTTATTGATAATTTTTCAAGACCTAGTTGGGTTTATTTTCTCAAGTAAAAAAGTGATGTTTTTTCACACTTCAAAGTATTTAAGGCTTTGGTCAAGAAAAAATATTTTAGTTGCATAGATAACCTTCGCACTGATAATGGGGGGAGTACTTCAACAAATAGTTTTCTAATTTTTTGCCAACTCATGGCATTATTCACCAACATTTTTTTCCTCATAATCCATAAAAAATGGATTAGAAGAAAGGAATAAGCAAACTTTGAAGGAAATGGCTAAATTAATGATGCATTATAGAGATTTACCTCCTATATACTGGTAAGAAGAATTAAATTGTGCTAACTACATTCAAAATCACACACCACCCAAAGTGCTTGAGTATTTGACTCTAGAATAGGCTTGGTCCAAAACTAATCCCAAAGTCTCTTTTTTTGGTCTTTGGGAGCCATGCTTGGGCCTTTGTGCCAAAGAAGACTAGGAAAACCTTGGATGGGAAGAGAAAACCTTTGATATTTGTGTTTTATTGTGAGGACATGAGATCTTATGAAATTTTATATTCTGATACTCGTGAGGTTCATTTTCGAACACATGTTCAATTTGATGAGCGATTTTGTCCTCATGATTCTTCATCTTCTTGCACACCTACTTATTCGTTATCTCATCTTGAGGATCCCTTATTTGAGGATGTAACTAAGGAGCTTATGGATGTCGAAAAGGAACTTATTCCCACTGATGTTGTCACTATGCCTAATTTGGATCATACTACATTTTGTGAGGTAACACCTTTCATATAGGATCTTCCACCCACTAGGAATCATCATGCACATTCTACAGGTTATGGAATTTTGTGATGGGTAGTTTCTTAGGATCCACAATCTTTTTCATAGGCTTGTAGGATACATGAGTGGGAAGATGCGATGATAGGTGAGTATTCTTATTTAATAAAGAATAATACTTGGGATTTGGCCTTCCTAAGGAAAGAAACATGGTTAGGTGTAAGTGGGTATACCGAACCAAATATGAAGCTAATGGGACCATTGACCACTATATGGCCCGTCTTATTGCAAAGGGTTTGTCACAAGTTGAAGGTGTTTATTACTCTGAAAATTTTGCACCCATTGCCAAGATGGATTTAGTACGCCTTGTACTTATTATATTTACACCACAGGGACATCACAGGGGTGGAAAGTATACCGGATAGACATGAAGAGTTCCTTTCTACATGGAGATTTATAGGAGGAACTATATATGGAGAAACCTTTTTAATTTGTTCATGAATATTATCTTGTTTATAAACTCCGAAGGTCTCTCTATGGTCTATTACAGGCCTCTCGAGTGCGGTATGAGAAGATGGATTCTTTAATTTTATCTACTAGTTTTGTTCGTTGTCAGTGTTATGCTACATTATATCTCCAGCATTTTGGCAAGAATATTTTTATACTTGTCTTGTATGTTGATGAAATGTTACTTACTGTAGGTTCTTCTTCTTACATTCAGACTATTCAGAGGGATATTTCCACACAATTTGACATGAAAGATATCAGGTTATTGAAATATTTCCTTGGCTTGTAGATGTCTCAAATAGTTTCATGGATTCATTTGAGTCAGTTAAATTACACCCATGATATTTTTCAGCATTTTTTATATTTCTAATTTAAAGCCAAGTCCATCTCCTTTTCATTCTAGGGTTACTCCTACTTCCACATTCACTACTCATATTTGTGATCCTACCTTGTAAATGTAGTTTTCTGGAAGTCTACTGTATATGAACCATACTTGCCAAGATATTTCCTTTGCAGTAGGGCTTGTATCTCAATTATCACATTCTCCTTGCAGCAGTCACCGACAAGATGCTAAAAGGATTTTGTGAAATTTGTAGGGAACTTCACACTTTAGACTACACTACACCATAGGTTCTACTCAGTTGGTTGGATATATTGATTTTCATTGGGATGATTCTATTGATGACATGTGATCCACTTTTGGATATTTTTTTTTCTTTTTTCTTCTCTAGTTTCTTGGGTGTGCAAGAAGCAAGTGCTATTGCAATTTCATCTATTGAGGTAGAGTACAAAGCAGGGGTTATGGAAAGTCAACAATTTCTTTAGCTTCGACAGTTATTGAAAGAGTTTGGATTCCCTCAAGATTCACTAATTGTACTTTGGTGTGACAACCAAAGTGCCATTAATAGAAGTGTTTGAGGAATATCCTAATGTGCTTGACAAAAGCATTTTAAGGTTTTTTGGGCTTGTTTCAATTTTATATAAATAAAAATTAGTTCAAGTGTGTTTGTATGTTAAAATTTTGTTTTTTATATCTCTATAATAGGTTTTTATGTATGATTTTTTTTATTTACTTTCTTTATAATGATGATACTTTTTATGTCTCTTAAAATTGTATTGTTATGTGGAAGATGAGATTCACTGATAAAAATTTATCTTATTTTTTAATATCATTTTTAAAATTCTAAAATGTAAAAAATGAGTTATAAACTCATTCAAAATTGTTGGATCAAACTTAGTAGAAATAATTTGGGATATTATGTAAGCTCATTTCTAAATTATATTCCTTTTCCTTTAAATAATAGTAATTGCATATGAGTTGTAGGATACATAAGATGTGATGAAAATAGAATTCTCTCATTTAGCAATGTGGTTTAATGTTAGTTAGTTTTAATATAAATGGACTAATTATCCCAACAAGGAATGTATGAAAACCCACAAAACATTTTGAGATACCAAAACCATATAAAGGATTAATTTTTTGTGCATTATGTATGGTCCCACAATCTGCATACATCTTTACAAAAGTGTCTCCAACTGTGTCATCTATAATAATATCTTTCCCATTATTCTTTTATTGATGTCCACACCCATTTTATAATCTCCCGAAAAATTTAACAACCTAATTTTTTGCATATGTGTTTCACCACATATGAGTACCCTATGAAAAACTTATTTAAAGGGTAAAGGTAAGGTATGTGAGGAATACCTGGAGGTCATGAAGAGGTTGCACACCATTATTGAAGACCAAGCCAATTGTAGAGCACTCCTTTTTGTTTTGGAAGGACCACCTAAAATGCAAAGCAAGACTACAAGATAGAATTAAAAGCATCGGTTGGTGGATTTCCTAGCAGAAGCTAGATCTGGGAAGCGAGGTGCTTCCTCGAAGGTTGTCAATCCACATTTTAATACAAATTAACATTGATAAATACCATGAAATGGAAATTCCTACCAGCGTTATATGTTTTGGGTATCTCACACAAGTACAATCTACATCTAATATAAATAAGAAATATAAGATTAAATCTAGGAAGAGCGGTTGGATGTCAAGGTCTGTAGGGGTGACAGAGGATAATATGAAGGTCTAGGGGGGATTTTTGGGAAGTTTGGGAAGGTTTTGGGTAGAAAAATGAAATTATTGGTCTAGGAAACAATATCAAACATAAAGAACGATATCATTTAGGGAACTGATGTCGATCACTAGTTTTAGCCAGGATCGGTTGGCTAACTAATCACGGTAGGGGAAATTGGATGCAAGGTATAAATGATGTTGGTTTAGGATTACAGTGATTAAATAGGGTATTAGAAGGCTTTAGGTGGGGTATAGGAATTTTTGTGAAGTTACAGCAGGGGTGAAATGGGTGGTTGGAAGGACAGAGAGGTTCATATTTTCAGGGTGTTGGGTAGGTGGTCTACGGAAGGTACTCAGGTGAGAAAATATCTGAACAATAGAAGAAAAGCTAAGATTATAAACCTGGTGAATGATACTTATTTGGAGATTAAAGGATGGTGGTTGTTGGTGGGTATTTGAAAGAGAAACAGAGCCAAGATTCAGTGCTGCAGCAACGAAGACTAATTACTTCCTTGTGTGAATGATTCGAGGCTGTAGAGAAATAGGTTGGTTGGTGGTGAAAAAATTGAATGATTTGGTACTGTGTTGATCATCAGATGCTCATTTGAATGCAAAAGGATGCGAATGAATAATCAAAATACAACAAAAATAATGTTAACATGGGTAATGAGTTGAAATGCCTTATTTAAAGGAATCAATGGTGGCTCCTTGATCGACGCTGGTCAAGAAATAACTGGTGTAGGTTAGGGAGAAAAGTTCAAAATTACTAATAATAGCTTGTTTCTTCCCTTTTTTGGCATGAGTCAAGAATGATTTATGGGTTAGGAGTCTTGATTCTCGTCAAATCACACGGGAAATTGGTGGGAAAGGTAATTGGAAATTAATATTAGGTTTAGAAGAAGTATTAGTTGGTTAAGGGGAGTGATGAATCAGTCTTGGTTTATAAATGGGCTTGGAATGGGTCTAAAGTGAGGAGGAGAGGTGAGGTGGAGGGGTGAGGTAATAATTAATCTAATATAGGTAATTAGAGTAATAAAAATGTGTGAAAAGAGTCATGGTAAGGGGATGTGTAATAAAAGGGGACCTAGAGGTTGTTGTCCCAATTTTGGTTGTCTACATTTTCCCCTTTTTGTTAAGTCGCTTGTACTAATGAGCGACGATGACAAAAGCAAAAAGTGGATGCCCCAGATATGGGTGGAGGTTATCCTCATAAAACCAAAAACTGATGTAACAAAAGGAAAAATGTGTGATGGGTTTGATAAGGTAGTAGGTGATTAAAAATTTGGTTATGGGAAGGTATAGGCAATGGTGATGATAGGAGGATCGAAAGGTGGAGGTTGTCAAATGCACGCACATGCTTA
This sequence comes from Taxus chinensis, assembly GCA_019776745.2. Taxonomy (NCBI): domain Eukaryota; kingdom Viridiplantae; phylum Streptophyta; class Pinopsida; order Cupressales; family Taxaceae; genus Taxus; species Taxus chinensis. The sequence continues at coordinate 556,858,406 of CM034155.1, read as the reverse complement.
TAATGCAACAAGGCACAAGGTTAAAGAGAACAAAAATGCTAGCACGTCAGTGGTCGATAGTTTATACAAAGTAGGGGTAATGTGGTATAGGTATCCGAGGTATAGGATGTCATCCTGTAAATACAACGAGACTAGGTGTAGGAACGGGTATAGGTGTGTTCCGAAACACCAAATTTTTTTGGTCTAGTCGAGATAAAAATCACAAAATAAGGCAAGGTAAGGTCGGTAGGCTAAACAACACGGGTAGTATTATCACACGGAAGAGAAAGTAAGTGAGTTTGATTGTCATATAGCCAAGGTTGTGTTGGTGAAGGTATATAGGTAAGGTAATGGGTAAGGCCTAGGTGAAGGAAAATGTGCCCCTAAGTATCTATAGGAAGGTGGTGAAGTTGTTAGGTGATCAGGTAGGGAGGTTTTTTCATAGGTATTTATATTATGGAAACTATATGTGTAGAAATGGTGATTGATGTATGGGTTGGGTTTTAAATTTCCAATGTATTGATGTTATGGAAATTAGATGTAGGCATGTTTGATGTATGGTTTGGTTTAAATTTCCAATGTATTGGTCATTATAGAAACTAGATGTAGGTATGGTTAATGATGTTGTGGTTTGGTTTGGTTTAAATTTCCAATGTATTGGTATTATGGAAATCAGATGTATCCATGGTTGTTGTATGATTTGGGTTTAATATCGAATGTATTGATGCTATGGAAATATATGTAGGCATGGTTGTCATATGGTTTGGGTTTAATTTCCAATGCATTGATAATATGGAAATGAGTTATGGGGTAAGAGAGCGAATAAGGTAAGACAGGAAAAAATAGAAAAATCAAGTAGGAGGGGAAAATAATGGCCGAGCTAACCTCTGAAGACCCAATGCCCTCAGAGTTCTACCTACATAGCCCTTACAAAAGGAGTCCTCAGGCCGATGTAGTTCTCCCATAAGATAGGGAAGAATAAGGTAGTGGTAGGTAAGCTGGGTAGGATTGGGTAAGGTAGATTATGGTAAGGTAGCTTGGGTAAGATAAATTAGGTAAGGTAGATTGGGTAAGGTTGGGTAAAGTAGATTGTGGGAGGTAAGTTGGGCAATATTGGGTAATATATATTGTGGTAAGGTCACTTTGATAAGATAGATTGGGTAAATTTGGGTAAGGTAAATTGTGGGAGGTAAGTTGGGTAAGATTGGGTAAGATAGATTGTGGTAAGGTAGATGTATGATGTTATTTGATTTAATTGCCAAGGTATTGAAAATATTATGAGAACTAGATGATGGGTATAGGTGTGGGTGAGATGTTGAATAGAACCAAGATATCTGATGTCGATGGTATCGTCCTGTTAAAGAAGCCATGAGTAGACATAGGGGAACCGAAAAGAAGTAAAATTATCCATAGTTAGAAAGGAACATAAAAACCATACCAAATAGGCTTATGAACATAAACCCCTTGAACATTGCATGATTTATAGGTCTATGGTTGAAAATAAGTGGCATGATTACAAAATGTTGCATGAGTGCCCATGTCCCTTGAGTAGATAAGAGGAAATAAAATAGGGTAAGATGGAGTGGTTTGTTTAGCGTAACCTTATTGTGGGACATCGTGCCCGTACTGCAAGATACCCAAAACTAGCATAGGAAAGTCCATGACCAAATATTTGTATTTTTCTTGATTTTTTTCTTTTGCAATTTCTCTTTTTGCATTCATAGATTGATAAATGAGATAAGTCTATATTGGGATGAAGAATAATGTCTCCTTGAGGTCTTCGTGAAGCTGACCGATACGGGAAGCTCCAAGATAATTTTTTTGTTTTACAACATGTGGCTTGCTTTTTATAGTTTTCCTTCAAGGGAGAATTGTACTTATAATAGCAATAGAGAGACATAGATGTTCATATGAGGGAATCATATATTTGCGATAAGTTTGACTCAAGGAGTATAATTTTTGTCATCCCAAATTTTTTCCATTATTTTGGACTTTTAGTTGCAGAAAAGAATATGAAGGAGTATAGGCCTCTTTTATGAAGTCAAAGCCATATCATGAAAAAGGTTAGCTATAAAAGAGGGGTTTCAAGTGACGAATGAATATGGGATTCCATGCTGAAAAGGATGAAAAGTATCCATGAGAATCATGCCTGAGTAGAGCCGTGGTACTCATATTCAAGATAAGGCTGAATGGTGATGTATAATCACATAATTTTGGTTGATTCGTTAGTCCTTAAAAGAGGTAGGTGGAAGGAGAGGTTTGCTCAAGGAATGATCATAGATGAGACATAAAGTGATGTAGTACATTATTCAACAATAGAATTATCAAAGATGCAAGGCATTAAGGGGCACATGTTTGGGTTTACCCTCAAGAGAAGATAAACTATAAGTTCTTGATCCATAGACATGGGTAACAATATAAGGTCCAATCCAATTAGGAGCAAACTTGCCTCATTTAATTTTGTCCATTTTGGTTATATGTTGATTTTCCTTCAAGAGAAGATAAACAATATTTAATGTTTGTTCTTGAACACATTTGTTATAGGCACACTTAATGTGTTTTTGGTAGATTTGGAGATGGTCTAGAGTGTTTGAACAACATTCGTCAAGTAGCTCAAGTTGTGCCAAACATTCTTGGAAAAAATAATCATCAGAGAGGATATCATTAAGAGATATACAAAGAGAGGGAATTGGGACTTTGAGAGGTAATACAACCTATGTATCATAGACCAAAGAGAAAGGTGTGGTAGCGGTAGAGGTACGAATACTAGTACGATAAGCCCATAAGGTGAAAGGAATGTGCGTGTGTCAATCCTTACCAGTGTCATCAACCACTTTCATAAGAATTTTGTTGAGAGTTTTGTTAAAAGATTAAGCTTGACCATTTTCTTTTGGGTAATATGGTGAAGAGAAACTGAGTTAAATATCAAAGTTCTCACACAATTGGCATAGGGTTCTATTTTTGAATTGTTTTCCATTGTCATTGATGAGGCGATGAGGTACACAAAAGCAAAAAATGATATGGTGGTTGATAAATTTGACTATTTTTTTGGCTTTGGTATAAATGAGAGAGATGGATTCCACCCATTTAGTGTAATATTCAGTTTCCGTGATGATCCAATGATGACTTTGTGAGGAATTAGGGTTAAGCTCCCGAATGAAATCCAAACCCCACTAAGAAAAGGGCCAAAAGCCTCAGGCGACTTGTAAGGTGTGACTAGGACTATGAAGAAGGTTAGCATGATGCTGACACTTCACACAACATTTAACATAGTCACAATAGTCTTGGTTAAGGATTGACTAGTAGTTGTCAAGTCGAAGGATACACTTTGCAATAATGAGGCCAAAAAAATGTACCCAACAAATATCACCTTGAATTTATTTCATGGTGTATGAGATTTCAGAAATGGTGAGGCATCGCATGAGGATACTGTTAAAGCCAAATTTGTAGAGAAGACCTCCCATGATGATGTAACGAGAGACACTTTTTTAGGAAGGCTCATCATCCATTATGAGTGAGATCCAGACGCAGGATTGAAATTGAAAGGTAGTCAGTGAACTTTGTATACCAAATATCACGTAGATCAGTATCTATGGTACCCAAAAAATTAATGTCGGGGATAATGTAATAAGGAGACTGTAACCGTTGTATTGTGACAAATATTTTTTTGTCCAAAGGTGAGTCAGGTATTTGAGATGCAATACAAGCCATGGTATCTTTGAATTTGTTAATGGATCATAGAGTGACTTGAATGAGGAAGTGATCAAATGTGGTCAAAAGTATGTTGACATGATGTTTATACTTTTGAAGCTCATTATTACAACATTGGTATGAACCATTGATTTGGTTTACAACTAGTTGAGATTCACCAAAAATGTTAATGGATTTAACATCTAGGGCAATGACAATTTGAAGACCTAACACAAGAGATTCATACTTGGATATGTTATTTGTGCAGTCGAAGTATAGTTAAAAGGATAGTGGCATAGGCTCACCATCAAGAGGAGTGAGGATGACCCCCCACACCTCCCCCGCGGTGATATTTGGATATGTCAAAGAATAATGTCATTTTGTAAACCATATCATCAGTGGAGAGGGTGGTGATATATTCTTCAGGAAAATCAAAGTTTAAGGTTTGATTCCCAGGAAGATGAGCATCTACAAGTTGATCCATGATGGTTTTTCCTTTGACATAATTTTGATGAATGAACACTAAATCCAAGTCTGCAAGAAGCATGAGCCAACGATTGGTGTGTTGGTGTTGGTAAGGTTTGGTGTAAATGCAATGAAGAGTTTCGGTGTTGGTAAGAAGAAATGTTTTGTGATTAAGAAGGTAGTGGTGAAGTTTGATGGCCACAAATACTAGGGGATAAGAAAAGTTTTTTAGCATGAGTGTACCGAGTTTCATACTCTAGAAGAGTGTGGCTTATGTAATAAATTACTTGTTCCCTATGTTGCTCATCATGATGAGCAAGCACGACACCCAAGGAATGGTTAGTAACATAAATGTAAAGGTAAAAATTTGATCATCTTTAGGTGGAGATGCGCATAGGTGGATGAAGAAGGTAGTTTTTTAATGCTTCGAAGGCTTTGTGAAATTCATCATTCCAATGGAAAGAAACTTCCTTTTTGAGGAGGTGGTGAAATGGTTGGCATATTTCTGAAAGTTGAAAGATGAAGTGTCAGATGGATTGCAATTTTCCTTGCAAGCTACAAAGTTGTCGAGGGTTATTAGGTGGAGGCAAGTCGAGAATTTCCTTGATCTTAGTGGGATCAAATTCGATACCCTGTAAAGAGATGATGAAACTATGGATCTTACCCGAGATAACTATGAAAAAAATCCACTTCTTTAGTTGAAAATAAACACAATATTGGATAAGGTGGTCAAAGATAACTCTAAGAAATGACCAGGTGTTTGGTGCGATGCTTGGACTTACTAAGAAGGTAATTGACATAGTCTTCAAATATGTCATGCATGATGTCATGGAAGATGTAAGTCATAACACACCTGATAGGTAGCTACCAACATTTTTCAAGGCTGAAGGGAATGACACGATGATAGCAAAAGGTCCCCCAAGGGGTGATGAAGGTAGATTTTTTGTTGATCTTTCTAGAGTGACTAATATGTGATTATTACCCTAAAAACCCATCCATAAGAGATAACATCTCATGGCTAGATGTGAGATCAACTAGTTGGTCAATGCTTGGTGGAGGAAAGTCATCTCTTTGGATAGGTAAGGTTAAGGTCACGAAAGTCAGTGTAGATACAAAGTTCCCTGGTCACCTTTTGTGACAGGGAACAATGTTATAGATCCATTATGGATAGTCAATTAGGTAAGATGAAGGAAACAAAGATAAGGCACTCAGGAGTTATTCTTTCATAAGAAGAGAAATGCCCTTGATGCATATTACGTACAGCTTTTGTTTCACGGGTTTGGCTGTCAAGGTTAGTTACAATATTGTGAATTATGATATTAGGGCCAATACATGGACATGTTGCTATAAGACCAAGAAAATGCATTTTTCTATGATCGTAAAGTAAAAGTGGTGAAATATTCTTATTCCGCAGAGTCTAAAGATTGGCTTATCTTTAGAATTTGTGGGTTGTCCTGAGTGTGGATGTTGATTTCTATGGTAGATTCATTCAACATGGTTTGTGTGTCAGAGGGTAATGAAATTTGAATATACGAATCCTCCACACCTAAATAGGTAAGAATAGAATCATCATCCTGACATTGAATGACATTTATAGAAGGTGTATTATCATCCTACATGTCAGGATAAATAAAATTAAGGGAAGAGGGAAACTCACCATCATGTTGATAGGTAAAAGGTCCCAAGGAAAGGGTGTTCATGAAAAAAAAGGTTAGGTGGAATGGATTAAGGGTCCATAAACTCCATGGGAGAAGGCGTCGTGATAGGTAAGGAAGGTGGGGGAAGGATTTTCATCTTCTACGAGGGTGATTCGGGCCTTCTTAGGAGGAGGCTTCCCAAGAAATCCAAGACCATGATGGTCATTGTGTTTCCTAGTATTGCACGGTATGATGACATGATGACCTTGTTCATAATGACCAAAGAAGAAGCCTTTCCATGTGTAATGGTGAAGAAAAGTAAGTGAGAATATACATTTGGTGAGGTAGGAGAAGTCAGATGAAAAAGGTTTGGTTTGGAATGGAGGTTCAATGGAATAAGAGTAAGTGTCGATCCCCCCATAGGTTAGGTCAGTGTGAAGGTGGGGATGGCCATATGTTATGAATTCTTCGATATGATGATCATAATGTGGGTGTTGGTGTAGGTTTCCATACTCATGAGGAGTAAGGAATGTGTCAATGCCAAGGAGGCAGTATTCTCTTAGTGAAAAGCATTGAAAAATGAGTACCAAGGGGTGTGTGGTTGGTATTTCTGTAGCATTTATAGATGAGATATTTGAAGCCTAAGAAGTTGGGGCATCAGTGGAGGGTGGAATATAAGGGTCGGTAGGTTGGATAGATGAGGAAGGTAAAGTGGAAAAAGTGGTAGATGATTAATTGGGATTAGGAAATCATTTGGATGGTAAGTCATATTACATGTTTTGAAGGGGGAGGGATCTACCTAAATGGTGTAAGTTTCCCTTTCATATTCAAATTTGAGGAAATGGTGAAGGGTGGAAGGTACAAAAGCCATGACGTGAATCTAGGGATGGCCTAACAACATGTTATACTAGAAATATCCTTTGAGAATATATAAGAGTTCAGGAATAGTTCGGGGACCCCACACAGATGTGGAGGACAATGGTGCCAAGGGTAGTGGTCATGGCAACGTTAAAAGATCAAACAATGACGGGGTTTCTATATGATGGAAAAGTGACATGGCAGCATAGGAATCTACAAGTAACTCTTCCTCATACTCAACCTCCTGAGGTCGTGCCGAGATAGCCGGTGGGGATGGATTACAAGTGGGGTGTAGATAAACTAGTTAGGTAATCTTATGTCTTCAACTTACAATAATGACATCTGCGAATCTAAGGAAAAGAAGGCCCTCCTAACCTAACCGGTGTGATAGATCCTTTGGTGAGGATAGCTGCTCAAAGGCTCCAATCAATATCGAGCTCTGCCGTGATCCGATCTATGGGTTGTGGGATACTTGGAAGATGACTTGTGGGTGCTTCGTATATATCTCTCGAGAAGGTCATGAAATTGGAATGGCTAATCGTGTAGTGGCTCTTTTGGTAATTAATGGATGATTCTCTTGTTTAGTCTAGAAATATTTAGCTTGACTATCTGCTACATTTAATAATGATAGTTGTGTGATAATGTCTGGTGGAAGTGGAGAGGACTTAAAAACCAGTGTTCGCAAGCCGGTGTCAATATTTGATTGATTTGTAGGCCCGTTAGGTTGTGGGACCTGTGGATCACAACCGTAAGTTTGTGGTTGCTATGGACCTCCTATGGTCATGTGAAGAATCAATCCCTAATTCCGAGTATCTAGTAATCGTATGCCTTTTTGGCCTCTATGTTTAGAACTAGAAGTTGCACGATTTTCTCAGGAGTACCTAAGAGGTGTTCTGGCAACTTGGGATACGTAAGCTAGTGTCTATATCTATGAGGAGGTCTCCTGCGTCTGGCTGTGGGACTAGTGGGTCACAACAGAATGTTTTCTCTCTTTCAGGTCCATCTACAGTCATATGGATATCTATCAAGGAAGTCTATAATTTGGCTGATTTGACCAGAACGTGTGTGCTTTTTTGTCTTCTATGTTTAATACTCTTAGCTGTGTGCTGATTTCTTGTAGGTCTATTGTTGTTCGGAAGACCTGAATTCTAAATTTTTTTTCCTATGTCAGTTAATGCTACACAGCAAGATAGGGTTGAGGCACGATTGGCTCAAAAAATGTATTCCCTGGGCTCCCTAGGTCCCGTGATTGTCATACAAGATCAATATAAACTTAATTGAAATGAAATAAACTAATTATGCTAGATATATCTATAACACACACACACACACACACATATATCCTCTATTTTTGTATTTTGATAGAATTTTTAATAGAATTGAAAGAGAAACTAATATAATATATTCAGAAAATGAAAACTAATCTAATAACAAAATTAAAACAAGCAAGGTAACCCAGTGTAGCTACTTGCCTGTGTAGTTGTGAGTTTATCCTAAATAACTAGATAACTGATTAACTTAATTGAAAGATTCTCAATCCTACCTCAGAAGTGAGGAATGAATTATAGTTTCTGAGAAACTATGAATCCCCACAGCTTCCCTGGCAATATCGAAAAATGAAGTTTAACTAAAATGAAATATTTCACTACTCTATTTGATATGTTTTAACTAGAATTTTGACAGATAAAACCTGGAATTTGCAGAACAATGGCGAATCCAGTAGTGTATGACTTTGTCCCCTCCGAATGATCTTCTCATTCCTTCATGTTCACATGAATCCAAAAGAGCGTGTATATGCTAACATAAAAAGAAAAGGGTATTTTGAACAATGACAGCTTTAGATATAGACCGAATACAGTGCGAGTAGGAGAGGGATAACACAAGTGACAGAGCTTGGCATATGCAATTCCTAGCGGGATTTATTACAGGAATACATCAGAAGTGTACCAAGAGATTCTAGAATATACCTTATGTGAAGAACACAACCTGCAACTCTAATGGATGCAATCTACAAATGACACTACTCTGCTCTAAACTAATTTGTATGAACAACAATTAACCAGGAAGCAAAAAGATCGAATGGCTTCTAAAAGCGAAAGGAAAACTAGCATGGATGCAAAACATGAAAAAAAAATGAATTCTAAGCAAGAAATTGAAAGAATAAACAATGGCAATGAGAAGTTGAGGGGCCATTTGCTTGAAAACAAGTTGGCTATTTATAGATTTCACATTCACCCAAAGGTAATTCCTATTAGAACTCTTTTACCATTAAACAATGAAGAAACACTATTCCAGGGGACATAAAACATTAATATGAGCTAAGGCAGTTGAGAAAAGATGGTGAAAGTTGAAAAATTACGCAAGTCGCGATCAAAGGAGCGTGCTGGAAAATGCTTGAAGGACCACCACCCTGAGTAGGGCGCGGTTATAGGACTACCACCTTGGCAGGGTGACGGTTTCGTCACTGAAGGTCAAAACATTGTTAAAAGAACAACAGAGGGATAAAACAAAGCACAAGGAACTTGGATAAAGCATTTGGGATGCTAACATATACTTCATGAGCTTCTCTGGATCCCAAACACCTTATGAGGTGACTTGTATCATCATTGGGGCATGTGTAACATCATTCCGGTGGTACAGTACCCTACAATTTTGGGTACGTACATATTGCCCCCTCAGAGAAGCGTTTTAACCATGAAGAGGCGTAAAACAGTGGGTCCGAGTATGGCGGTCCCAAAATGGGAAGCTAGAAATTATACCTAACATGCACGTGTGTCGAAATGTCGCCATAACGAGTTCCCGCTACCTGTAAAATGGAAAGAGGACTCAAGTGCAGATAGATAAAATAAATCAAAAAATAAATACTAAATTAGTATGAAATGAGGACTTACCATTTGCATGGGGATGAGAACTTACCTCCGTCAGTGCATTCTAAACCTTCGAAAGGGGCATTCAAAATGAGTCAGAACACCATATATATAAAACGGGCTTATTTTCCTATTCATTTGTTTGTGTTCGATTTGATAGTTTTTGAGCTCTGGGACCCACGGTGATGGTTTTTGACAAGAGTATATTAAAAACATTTGTAGCGAGATAGAGATCATGCCTCTGCAAGAAGACGCTCGACCCGTGAGATCTCAGGTTAGTTCTTCTCGATTTAACGTTTTTGCACCCAAAATGTTAAAATGATGAAATCTTTGTTGTGGGGGGGTTATTTTTAGAAATGTTAGTTTTAAATGTGTCTCTTAGGGGGGACGCCTAATGGGTAGGCTTTCGTTTTCAGCTAAAATGGTCGATTTTTGCATTTTAAAGCATTTTTAGGGCATGCAACCTGTTTGTAGTCACAGGATAGGACCGCTGCCCTGAGCAAGGTGGCGGTTATAGGACTGCCACTTTTCAAGGCGACGGTTATGGAACCGCCACCCTGTTCAGGGCGGCGGTTCTCTTCAGAATGCTAAAACAACACTAATTTGAATTCATTTTTGCATTTTTAGTATTCCTACTTGCTTTAATGATTTTTCTAATGCAATCTTGATACTAACTTGCTTCTTTTTTTCGTGTTTTTTGGGTGTTTTTTCAGAAGAAGGAAGAGTACATTAGATGGAGCCAAGAGAGGGAGTGTGATTGGCTTCCAGCAGTGTTGAGATGCACTCTCTCAGGCTGAGCAGGATACTCTCTAGGGGGAAGGTATATTGAGGATCGCACGGGTCCCCCATGTTGCACCTACCAGTCACATACTATGTGACTTATTTTCTTACTGGGATGCAGATTGGAACACCTTCCGATTTCCATGTGTTAGGGGTGAGTGGACTATCACCCTAGAGGATGTCTACCGCATTTTGGGAGTCCCGATTATTGGGAGGAGACTTTCATTTGATACAGCAGTATCCAGAGCTCAGGTGACTTAGTGGGCCACCTATATGGGAGACGCAATTGTCTCCACTGGTTCGAAGAAGGGGGTGAAGGTCCATTCTATTCCTGGCTTGCCCATCCCTCTGATCCGCAGGCCATTATGGGCATCCTTGCTTCGAGATTGATCAGGGACAAGGGAGGGGATACTTTGCTCTATTGCTGGGCCCCCATCATCGCACAGATTGAGGCCCATGGTTGGATTTATGCCTGGGGAGCTCGATATACTTGGGACCACCTATCACAACTTATACAGGGTGGTTCGATTACAGGGACAGTCATTGAGCCATCCGACCTTAGTTATGAGCTGGGTCTATGAGCTGCATTATCCCTTATGGGAGAGGCATGGAGGTGGAGGATCCCGGGGCTGTGAGGGCAGCTAGATGGACAGAAATGACAGTGCTTAGAGCACCCCACCAGCCAGTTGCTTCCCTAACTACTGAGGATATGGAGGCCACACCTTATCAGGCCATGGTGGGGTTGTGGGGCGAGGAGACCTTTACTTTGATTTCCTACTCTACTACAGGGCAAGCTTGTGGATAGGAGGGGGAAGGTAGAGACACACCCATTTGATCGAGTGCCTCAATAGTTTGGCCTTTCTTATATTGATATGCTTCCCCCAGTGGTGCCAGTGTTCAGATCAGTTCGGGAGGCTAGGGGAGGTCCTAGAGGCCGGGGTTGGACTGTTGTTACTCCTGGTGTCCCTATTGCAGCCAGGAGGGTGGTATGCACTCAAGAGAGAGTCGGTGCTCCTCAGGCACCTTTACTTCAGATTGCCACGGTCCTGCCCATAGCAGTGATGATCCCATTGATATAGACTCTGAGTTTGAGGAGTTCACAGGGGGAGAGACAGAGGAGGAGATCTGAGGACATGGAGATTAGTGAGTCGGGTGGGGAAGAGGATAGCGACCCCGAGTGGCATGACACTCAGGAGATCGTACAGGCTGAGAGGGAAGAGCAGAGCGCGGAGAGGGTGACTCTAGTCTCAGAGGAGTTGCCTTCTCAGGACCTAGGCAGAGAGGACGAGTCTGTGGCAGGATGCATTATGTTGCCCCAGATGTAGGAGGGGGACACCAGTCAGTGGTAGCATCCGTGGTAGGTGCGGATCCCAGAGATCCTTCTTGGAGGCCCGGAGATCCGAGTGAGTTGTCACTCTTCTTTTGATATTTGTTTTAGCTAGAATTGCCTTAGTTGCTATCTCTCTTTTTGTTCATCCCTGGTTTCACCTTTTGATTATTTTCTAATTTGTTTTCTCCTTTGCTTGCAGAGACTGCTGATGAGTGGCGAGACTTGATTCGCCGGGTATGTACTGACACCCTGATGCTCCCCATAGAGAAGACTCGTGTTGAGCTATCCGTGGATGCAGGGGAGCCTTCAGCGGCCGGTAGGCATACCAATGTTTTTGCCCCTGTCTGGCATGTGGCCAAGATGGTGACTTCCCTCCGTACCAAGGTAGCCGGGTATAGGGCTGCAGAGCACCTGATGAGGAGGAGCCATTCTCATAGCGAGACTACAGCTACTATTCGGGACCGTGAGCCCTCAGTGCACTCAGAGCGCCGGCGTAGCCAGAGTCCTAGACGTGATCATGCACCTTCTGAGGGATCTCATAGGGATTGAGAGGCCACTTGGCTCTTTTGTAGTGACTCTTGTTAGATTGTTTATACGACCATTTTTGTATTTTTTGGGCTCATTGAGCATTTTGACCATGCCTAGTGCATGATGGCATTGTACATAAAACCTGATTATATATATATATATATATATATATATATATATATATATTTCTTTGGATCTAGATCTCTTTGTATCTAGAGTTTTGTGATTCATTTTCACATGTATACTAGATGTTTATAAAAAAATTGTTTTTATATGCTTTTCAAATGTATGCAATGGAGAAAAAATATCACAAATGTTTTCTTTTTGTATTTCATGCTGATGTATGATGATGCAGATGAACTTGTGATCTTGAACTTTAGTTTTCATAAGCAATTTTCTGATACTTCATATTGTTTTGACAAAATGTGATGATGAGCTGGTATGATGAGCATATGAACTTGCCCCACTCCTAACTCCACACAACTAGTAAGATGCGAGGGCTCACCACCGAGAGCTAGAAAGGGCACAAGCTATGAGGTGTGTTGAAATGGTAATGATGGGAGATAGAAAAAGAGTTGGTGGAACCAAATTAGGATGCTACAAACCTATCTTACTCAAGTGACTCCATAGTTTAGAATGTGACTTGCTTTGTAGTTTATCCAGACTTAGATCCGTAGATGGCCACTTGGTTGACAAAATATAGTTTTTAGGGTTTTGAACTCTCTTGGAATTTTGGACATCTGATTCATTTGTTTTTGACTCAAGATTTCAAAGGTTTGTTTGAACTATTTTCTTATGACTTTCAACGTTTACTGTCAAGAGGACCCCCTACACCTTGTCCCCATGCTACTAGTAGGAAGCATGGGCTTATCACCATGGACAAGGCACATAGGTGAGTAAAGGCATTCCCATCCTTTCCCAACCCTACGTCACTAGTAAGAGATGCAAGATCAACATCGAAGGTTGGTAGGGCAAGGAAATGTGTAAAAGTAAAATTTTTGTTTGATCTATATTTGACTTACTTACTTGAGCAAAATGTCAGGATGTTCTTATTTCCAAAGAGATATATACACGGGATAGATGTGACACCATGAAGCTTCTAAAATAGACCATAGGCAAGAAACCTATCCTAGGAAGAAACCAAAAGTGAGAACAAGCATGCAGGCCTTGGTATGGCTACCGTTAAGACTTTGTCATATCTGGCTTTAATTGATGAAATGATTCTGAAACAGTTGATGATGTTATGAAAATGAAGAAGTATGATTTGAATGCTCCTGCCAATACTATCAAAAGTTTTGTAATGAATTTCTTAAGAATAAGTCCCTTGATCACCAAGTTTTATGAAGTGAGTGAACAAAATGAACCTAACTAAATGAATATGTAATGTAGATATAATTATATAAATAGTGATGATGCTTCATGCGTAAAACCATTTAAGATGCAAGGAATTGACTGATTCATTGAATTCCTCACCCTCCAGTGTGCATAAGAGATATGCACCATTCCCGTAGTCTTTCATGACTTGATATGGGCCCAACCATTTGGGCCGGAACTTTCTTCCTTCGCCGGTTTTCTTATCGATCTGGCTGTCTAGTCTTAGAACTAGATCTCCTTCATATATTTCTCACTCATAGACCTTTTTGTTATACTGCCCTAAACCGGCACATCCAGTCAGCATATGCTCTATGCTGTTGTTCAGCATTTAACCTAGCCTCATGTCTAGGCTTTCTAGTTGGGAGAGGCGTGCCTCCCTATAAGCTTCTTCATCCAGAATCCCTTGTAGTGAGATGCGGAGACTGGGTATTTCAACCTCAAGTGGGAGAACTGCTTCTGCCCCTGAATACCAGTGAGAAAGGAGTTGCTCCTGTTGGTGTTCTTATTGAGGTTTGGTGGGCCCACAAGGCTGAATATAGTTTTAAATGCCAATCTCGTTTGTTCTCCTTAACTGTTTTGAGGAGAATAGCTTTCAACGTTTTGTTTGTCGCTTCAGCCTGCCCATTGGCTTGAGGGTAGTAAAGAGAGGCCATGTGATGGTTTATCTTGAACTTGCTACATAGCTCACGAACCTCATCATTTTTAAAGGACGTGCCATTATCTGAGATAATGAATTGTGGGACACCATACCTGCAGCTAATTTGGTTCAAAATGAATTTGGCAATCACCGAACCTGGTACGGTGGTGAGAGGCATGGCCTCCACCCATTTGGTAAAATATTCCATGGCTGTGATTATAAAATTATGGCCATCGGTTGATGAGGGAGAGAATTTCCCTATCAAGTCTAAACCCCATGTGGAGAAGGGCCACGGAGTTGCTATTGGTTACAGGGATTGTGTTGGCATGTGAATCTCGTGAGAGAATTCTTAGCATTTGTGGCATTTACGTACAAATTCCACTATGCATCATGTTCAAGAGTGGGCCAAAAATATCCCATCTGATGTATTTTGTGAGGGGTGACGTGACCACCAAAGTGGCCCCCACATATCCCACTGTGGGATTCATGAAGAATCCTCTTGGATTCTTCTATGTCGACGCATCTTAGAAGCATGCCGTCGAAGGCTCTACGATAGAGCACTTGGTCTAAAACAACATATTTAGCGGTAATAATGCATAACCACCTTCTTTTTTGTGACGTGGCACTTTCTGGGTATGTATGGTCCATGATAAAATTGATGATATTAGTATACAGGGACATGTAGAAATGGGGGGTTTGGTTTTGACAAAGTATACATACTCATCGGAAAGTCTAGATCTACCAGCTCACCTCCATCTAGTGGATTGTAAGCTAACCAGTCTGCAATGATTTTTCCTTTAATGGATTTTTGGTTTATGAATGTTAACTCAAATTCTCCCATTAGGGTTATGAAACGGCCAGCCTTTTTAGATAAAGATCCTTGTGTGAGAAATGTTCGTAAATGGTTTGTCTTTACAATGACCCTTGTTTCCTGGTTTAACATGTAATGTCTCAAACATTTTTGTTGCAAAAATTATGGCAAGGCATTCTCTCTCTGCCCTTGTGTAACGTGTTTCATAATCGAGCAACGTTTGGCTAATGAAATAGATCACGTGTTCTCGTTTGTCATCATCTTCTTGAGCCAGCATGCAGGCCAACGAGACATGAGTGGCTCGTGAGTATAGGATCAAAGGGTGGTCTGGCTTGGGAGGCATTAGCATGGGTGGTGAAAACAAGAAGTGCTTAACTGCTTCAAAGGCCTCGTTGCAATCTTCAGTCCAATCGATGCTATAATCTTTCTTGAGTAGATTGTTGATTGGATGAATGGAAAAGCTTAAATCTGGGATGAACCTTCAGATTACACTGAGTTTCCCAAGAAATGACCTGATTCCAGACTCATCCAAAGGTGGGATCATTTCAAGAATAGCCCATATTTTGGCTGGATCAACATCAATCCCTCATGAAGATATAATGTATCCTAGAAGTTTTCCTCCTGTTACACCAAACACACACTTCTCTGGGTTTAATGTGACACCATACTCAATTAGTCATGAGAGGATGATACGGAGCACTTCCGGATGATCACAACATTTCTTGGCCTTGGCTAACAAGTCATCCACATATGATTCCACAATTTTATGGATAAGATTGTGGAATATATAAGTCATTGCCTGCTGATATGTAGCAGCATTGGCATTCTTAAGACCAAATGGCATGACAGCATAACAATAAGTTCCCCAGGGAGTTATAAATGTGGTTTTGGCTTGATCTTGTTTAGATATTTTAATCTGATTGTACCCTGAGAACCCATCCATGAGGGACAGCAGTTAAAATCTAGCTCGTTGCATCAACGATAATGTCAATGGATGGTAATGGGAAATCATCCTTGGGACAAGCTTTGTTAATATCCTGAAAAATCTATACAAATGTGTATCTTCCCATTCTTTTTTAGGACGGGAACGATATTAGATACCCATTGTGAATAGTCAATGGGCTTGATGAATCCTACTTGGAGAAGTTTTACTACTTCCTCTTTTACCATGAGAGCCACTTTTGGCTTCATCGGTCTTGACTTATGTTTAATTGGCTTCGCATCTGGTTTAGTGACAAGATTATGTACCGCAACTTGTGGTGCGATACCCGTTATTTATTTATAATTAAATGCAAAAGCCTTTTGATGTTCTTTGAGGATTTGGGTGTGTATTTCTATCTCCTCCAGAAGTTAACAAGGATCCTTACTTCCAAATTCTTGGTTCTTCCTCCGTTCCAATGTTTATTTCAATGGTTTCTTCTATCAAAGAAGTGTTACCTTCTTCAAATTTAGATGGGGTTGGAGGTAATTCCAAGATTTCTTTGTTTTCTATCTCGTAGATATCAAGATCCTTTTGTGGAGGAGACTCTACTGTGGGATTTCCAAAGTAGGAAGAGGATTGTGGTATTAAGGAAAGATAAATTATACGTGATGAGCAAGGTGTAGCTCCACATAAGCTTTTAGATATTCGAGAGTGACTCTATCATCCTCAAAGCAATCCATGATATAAAAATCATCCTCAACTTCTTCATGAGTCAGAAGTGAGTTTGTTAGTATTTTACGTACTAATGGTTCAATAAGAATTGATACCATGAAATTTGTATCCTCCAACTCATTGTTTGCAGTGAAACGGGAAGCTGAAGTTGCTATCAAGTCTATGAGAAGGTTCTGCTATCATGGGATTGCTTCAATTGATATGAAGTTGAATCCTTTACCTAGATCTAATACCTTTGTTTTATAGATTTGTAAGTGCTCAACTCTAGTCTCATATACTTCAGAGACTTGGTTTGCAACTAATTGTGAGTCTCCTAACACTATGATGTTATTGACACCGGTCCTTTTGGCTATGATGAGGCCAAGGAGGAGGGATTCGTACTTAGTGCCATTGTTTGTACATTCAAATTTTAACTTAAAAGAAAAAGGTAGGATCTTTCCCTCAAGGAGAAGTAAAGATCGCACCTGCCCCGGACTCCATAGCGACATCAAGCTCCATTGAAGTGGAGAGTCCAATATTTACTAGGAAAAATGGATGCTGGGGACATTATTTGCATCTGTGAATGGTAATATTATAGTCCCAATTGAAGTAGCCTTAAGGCTATCATAACCTCTTAGCGTATTTCTTGTTGTGGAACAGTTTGTTTCTCCATATCCTAGCTTTTGAAGGAAAGAGAAAGGGACAATGTTAATTGCTGCCCCCAATCGTCAACCATTGCACGTTTAACATAATTAATATAAACCCACACTTGTAAATGTAAGGTCGGATCTCCTCTACGTGCAATTTTAACATCTATTGGCATTTTGTTTATGTTGAATATGAACTCGGTATCCCTATCTGGCTGCCCTGGAGGGTGGATATTGAAGTCTAATATGGTTTACTTATGATTCAAGAGGTGGAGTGATGTTAATTAAATGACATAGACCTAGTGGTTCTAAAAGTGCAGCCCTATGGGAAGAAGAGTTTTTCAACAAGTCCAAAAAGGATATGTGAGAGAAGGTTTTTGTTAAGTCATTAATTAAATCATAAGCACCCACGGGTTTTACCAACATTGGTTGAATGTTATCTGGTTCTAGTGGATAGATTGGATTTGGTTGAGAAGAATATTCTCATTGTTCTTGTTATGGCTTCTACGTGCAGCTCAGTATCTAAACTCCACTAGACCAACTATCTTGGTTCGTGGCTGATTTCCTAATTGTGGTGCGACAGGTGTATTTAGTGAAGTTGAGGCTTCATGATCATTATTTCCTGTCATTACACCTTTGTTCGTCCCATTTGGATTTAATTTATTATTTTTATTGTGATTTGGAAGTGGGGTCATTGAAGATCTTAAAGAGGTGCGCTTTGAGGGGAAACTGCCCCTGTGAAATTATTTGGCATAGGTGTCACAGAATCTATTAAGAATATATATATGAAGAAGTTGTC